>OX637343.1:11350013-12550013 GCA_951799405.1 Agapetus fuscipes | reverse complement strand
TTGTTTTGGGCTGTTGATGATTCTAGTCTTGTACACCAATCAAAAGAATTTGGAAACATTCCGACTCCATTATTGATCTCTACTAGGGATTCAAACTAGATACTTTCCATTAGCAAATCTGAAGCGCTATTCTACTAAATTACTTACGACCTTAAGGTGACAAGCTATTCGTGTCCAAAAATAAGGTGTACTGTGATTTTTTATCTATGGAGTTCATTCGCAAGCGCTAGCAATCTCCGATTTGTATGGATATCCAAAATGTAAGGAATTTAGCAGAATAGCACTTCTGAGGTGTTCATAACTTAACTGCCGCACCTTAATAGCAATGTGGCAGGTAGAGCGTACTTTTATACAGAACAGAAATTGAAGTAGAGTATATATATTACCTGAGTTGTTGGAGTCCCCGCCTGTGGAGGCGTTGCTTTTGACGGAGGCCCCGCGGTTGAGCAGAGGAGCAGACTCTTGCCTGGCCAGGCCGGCCACACTGCCGCTGGGGGAGCTGCCGGCGTCTGCCTCGTCACCATCTTGACTGCCGGCCGCGGAGGAGTCAGGCTCAGAGTACTTCAAGACCTATAAGGAATATATCGACGGTTAAAAGGCAATAGGGCATAAGCGACAAAAACTAAATTGTTCAGGAGAGCAGTTTTTAGTTTGAGATTGCAGAAAAATGGCATAACTTTTTATTTTTTATGTCGTTAAAATCAAAATAGCTCTAAAATTGACAAAATAAAGGCATTTATTGGCATTCCTATTAATCTGGTTTTACAATGTTTTATGATTTTTTTATGTCACAAGCGCCTTTAGGACAAAAAAGGACAAAATCTTGTAGATTACACCAAAACCACACTTCGAAAACGCAGTTGTTTGCTTGGACATAAACAACAAAAAAATCATTGTAGAGCTATGGGAGTTATTTTTAGAGAGGAAATTTTTAAGTAGGATAGCATTCATAACTCATTTTTGACCAAACGTCGCTTATGCCCTACTTCCTTTTATTTATGTGTCTTTAGGAGTCGTTGTTAGAACTCAAATTAATTTCTAAAGTGTTATTCGAGTCAGGTAGATAGCTCAGTTGGTGAACAAAGTATTTCAGCTGTGAGTAGGCAACAATATGGGATTTCCAATTTCCGAAAGAGCAGATGTTAATCCATTGTTAACCTTCCCTCCCCTATGCAGTGTAGGCAGTACACTTGCTTATTATAATCTTTAATATCTCTATAAATATAATTTACATGGAGCTCAGATTCTAGGTATTCCTCCCTCATACATTTACGAATTTAATTAAAAAAAAATTTTTTAATAATCCACACTAATAAGGGGCAGCAGAGCTGTTTTGTAAAAGTCGGAAATAAATTCACCACTACAATAAAACAAATGGCACCAATACAATCACACAGCGTAAGGCGCTGTAGCTCGCGTCATGCATGTAAGCGTGCGCGGTGAGTGCGACGCTATTCACATCTCACTCTCACATATTTTGCTACGATTGGAGCACACGAAATAGCGCATCTCCGTCGCTACCATTGCAGTCGTATTTTATTCTTCAATATTGCTGGAACTTGCAGGGATACTAAAGTGATTTATTATTTCCGATAATGAAATAAATAAAAATTCTTTGGTTTGGTAAGTATTTTTTTTATGTGTTTCTAAATAACTATGTAATCATTATTTTATATTATTATTTGTGTGTAATACGTAGAAACACATATTTATTTTGGATTGAAAAGTATCCAGAGTAGGAAAAAAAATAACAAGCAAATGAAAATGCTTTGTAAGAGAACTTAGTTTGGAGTTGGCTAAGCCTAATATTATAAGAAGAAAAAATAGTATGGTTAGATTCCATAAACAACAGCAAGATGCTTTTGACACGGTTGTATCCTATTATCAGCATAATTATATCACCCGCAACTGCTGTTACAGATGCAAATACTCCAACTTATCCGCTGGGCGAATCAACAAGGAGTGTGTCAGTGTCCCGGCCACCTTCAAGAATTTGTAGATTTTGAAAGAATGGGATATACAAAGTGAGCGTAAAAGAAGAAAATGCATGAAAAAGGTGATGGATATGAAGGAATTGAAAGAGGTATGTCAGGATAGGAAAAAATGGAAGCAACTCTGCAGAGGCTCTGGCCACCCCTAGCGGAATGGCAACAGAGTTACAGTTACAGTCCATACAATTAAAAAAAAGAAACACAATAGTGTGTCTTATTTGTCAAAAAACTGTGTGTGCTAGTCACAGAAAAGAAAAAAAGTACATTTTTTGCAGCAATTGCAATAAAATTTAGAGATTGTCTTTATTTGGTTTTTATATTTCTATTGTTTTATGTTTTTCTTTTAACTTACCTAATTTTCGTTATTGTGCTTTAACATAATACGAGTAATGTGGAAATAACTTTGAATGTTTTCATTTGTTGTTCAATTTAACATTATTTTGGTACATATTATTATGAACTTTTAATTTTCTGAAATATTTCAAAAGGTTTAAATTCCCTGGATAGCCGCTGCCCGTCGCCTTTCCCATATCACGTGCCTAAGCTTCAGTCGCTGTCAGGCGCTCGCTCAGAGTGGACCTGCCGTCCGCTATATAGGCATCGGCCGATGATTTTTTTATGTTTTTAGCATTTAAATACTAATTATTGTCATTTACTTCTTCATTCGACTTCAATTATACTTTATTAAAGCGATTAGCTATTAATATACATCATTTACCGATCATAAATCCGACTTTTATGAGCGTGTAGTCACTACACAGCACCGTTGCGCGTGTAATTTTTTTAGCACAGATTGGGGAAGGTTAAAAAGAGTGTTTCAAAAGATTCAGTGGGCTGTATCCTTCGTATCAGCATTAAGTAAATTCCCCTCAATATAAAAGTATAAGAAAACAATATAACTGACTAGGGGTGCTTTTAATTATAATAATATTAGGATGATTTATTTGGTGAGCGCTTTTTTGTGTAAATCCCACTTCAAGAACCCTCTGCGAACTTGGTCGTCGCTGTAGAAAGCGTCAATTCTCAAGCAAGACCCAGTTGCTGTAAGGACCTTTAGTGATCGGTTTTTCGTAAAGGTATATGAATTTTTCACCCAACGAAGAGCATATTTAAAAATATAGATGGTTCAAATTTTGTGCTCTGCCGGGATTCGAAACTACAACCTTCCTGTCACAAGTCAGAAGTGTTAACCACTAGACTACGAACCAGCCTTTTGTATTTTGTATTAATTTTTCTATTTACGCAATCGAGGAAAATTTACGGTATAATCTGTACTCAAGAGTACAGTACCCTTAGTACGAGTTGCAAAACTTGAGAAAAGTAAAGTTTACGGAAAATATTAAAGCGTGATTTCTCCCAAAATCTGCCGTTTTTGTTTCTTACACTTTGTGGTCTTAGCAAAAGAGTTACAGTGATGAAGAAAATCAAGTTCAAACAAACAAAAACGGTAGATTTTGGGGGAAATCACTCTTTAGTAATTGCCGTAAGCTTTACATTACCTACTCAAATTTTGCAACTCGTACTAAGGGTACTGATCGACCTTGAGACATCTTTTGTAAGCATGCGGCAGTTACCCTGAGGCACAGAGACAGCAGGATCTTGGTGTTGGGCCCGCCGCGCTGCATGGGGAAGGGCTCCCGCTCCACCTGCAGGCTGGGCTTCTCCAGCAGGGAAGCCAGGTTGTAGTCCAGCATGGCCAGCTGGTTACCCGTCTTCTGGTCCATGGCCTGGGAACATAAAGTCACAAATATTTATCATCTTGTAGATAATGGATGAATCCACTTTACATTTCACTCAATTCAAATACGTTTCAATCATTGAGTAATAACATAGAGGAGCGAAAACTAACTTATTGCATTGATACATACTATCGACATTGAGAGTATAGTCGAAAAGTACGGCCTTTCTGCTCATTCTTATGCTGATGATTGGCAGATTTACTCTCAGTGTCGGCCCAATGAGACTGAAGACCTTAAAGGCAGGATGTCTGCTTGCATCATGGAGGTGGGTGGGTGGATGAAGCAAAACGGCCTTATCCTCAATGCCAACAAGACCGAACTTATGTGGTCGGCCACATCCAGGCGCGATCACCTCCTGCTAACTCTGTGAGACTTTTGGGAGTTATGCTGGATCGGAATCTCACAATGGAGGAGCAGGTTGACAAAACAATAGCCGCTTCATTTTTTGGCCTACGCCAAATAAGGGCTATCAGGAGGTGTCTACCGCCGGGTGTGGTTAAAACATTGGTGAGTGCTTTTGTGATGTCCCGAATTGATTATTGTTCCACACTTTATATCGGACAGTCAAAGAAGCAACTGAACAGATTTCAGTCTGTTTTGAATGCGGCTGCAAGACTGATCTTCGGGATGTCCAAATTCTCTCACATCACTCCGCTTTTGAAAGAACTACATTGGCTTCGTGGCCACGTGGCATACGTCTACCGTGTGTGTTTGATGGTATTTAAAGCCCTAAATGGTTTGGCTCCATCATATCTGGCAGACATGTTTTCCCCCGTTGAGGTGAGTGTGAGGGGGCGGACACTTAGGTCAGCGGGGTGTCGAGCTGTCAGGTTGGTGCAGCCTCGCCGTCAAATATGCACTAATTTTGGGGATCGCGCTTTCCGGTTTGCGGGACCAGTGGAGTGGAACAGACTGCCACCCGGAGTGAGGGTTTCGGAATCTGTTGGCATTTTTAAGAAAGCACTCAAACAGCACCTTTTTAAAATATCTCATTCATGATTAGGAGGGCCCTTGAGGTGTGACATACACAAAAACGGCGCTCTTTTGTCATGTTTTAATTTTTAATTAAATAAATTATCCTCATATATATATATATATATCTACCACATTTGTATCAGTCCTGTCAAACGTTGCAGTTGCGTAGTCATACAAAACGTGTTTTTACGTGTCAAATTTTATGTTTTCTTGCTTTCTCCATTTTGTGTTTTGACACCCAACTATAACACATGCCATAATTTTTTTTTTTTTTTTAAGAAATCCTGTGCGGGAGACTCCCTAGATTCTAAAGACTCTAGGGGTCTATGTAATGTCTTAAAATATAATGTCTTATATAAATATAATGTCTTAAAATAATGCATTTTTCCTTTAAAATTTGTCCATTTTATTGATCACAAAATTTATCACGCATGCGTCTGTCTATGTTCGGACTGGTGCGGATATAGTACGCACGCCGCAATGCTGACACCTTTCTAGAAACATTTTTACATTCGCCCGCGTTGTACACATGGAAATGCAACTGTGAAGTTCTTTGTTCTCTTTCTTCCTAAGAACATTTTCGTAAGTAGGTTGAAACAGATAATATCTATTTTAATTAAAATAATTTATAGTCCACAAAAATCATATGTCAATGGTTTCAATTTTTTTTTATTAGTCGGGTTAACAGACATTTGTGATTGGTTCAATAGTTGCTAAGGACATTAGTTCTGAATCTTTTTGGGATTTTCATTTGTATAAAAAGACAGAATGCATAAACTCTGAAATAATTTTAGCAAGCCTGTTCTTCACTTATTAAATAGAAAATTTACAAACCTTGATATGTATTGTGTCATTCTCAGGGTTGCCAACTAGGAAAGTGTATCCAATTTCATAGACAGGATCATCAGTCCTCATCTGAACTGCGGTGTTCTCAGTTTTCTTGCCAACATTGATAACCAGATAGGGGTCCGGCTTAGACTGAACGCGGGCATTCTGGAAAAATTATTCAAATAGAAGTTAAACCATTTTATATTTTACTTTGGGTTGAACGACTGATATTTTTGCATTGTTAACTTACTGGAAGTCCTTTGACAGAGTCCACAAACATTGTCAAGATGGCCGTGCTCATTCCACTCACACGCAAAAGCTGCGTCTCCTGAATAGCCTGGAAACAAATACAAAATAACAATACAGACAACTATAGCTCAATAGATTTTGAAATTGAAATTATTGAAGCAAATCCAGGAGGTGATTTTGGAGACCATGTCTTCAGAATGAACTATGAAAGACTTGGACATATCGTAGCTAATGAGATGCCAATAGGTGTAGATGGAAAACATCTTGAAAGATAGAAATATAACTGGACATGGTTATCTCAGGATCCATGACCTGATACAAAGATTTTTTGAAAATTATAGATCTAAGCCAACAAAAATAATAAAATATCCTAAAAAAAATTAAACATGAAAACAAAACACTGTTTTATTCTACTATTTGTTGATTTAGCAATCTGAAGATGGCAGGGAGGCGGAAACCAGACAGATTCATTATTTGTTAAAGCAACAAATAAAAATATCAGCAGAATAAAAAATTGCTTTGTTTTTATGTTTAAATTTTTTCTACAAAATTTCCGCTGAAGCATTTCATAAACTAGCTATTGATTAGGTTCTCTTGATCTAGTTAGATTTTATGACATAATTATTCAAACAACTATTATATAGTATGTATTTAAGCTTACCAATTTGAGGTCGGACAGAACAGCACTCAGTTTATACCAGGTGAGCCTCAGATGGACCATGCCATGCTTGGCTTGTTCCAATGTCAGCCACTGAAAAGGAAAACAAATCACAAAATTCATTTTGTATGGGAAGAAGTAACCAGTAACATAATTAATGAGCTATTTAAGCGTTAACCCCTTTGGGAATAATGCGCCAACAAGGCGTGCAATAATATGATTTATTTGGTGAGCGCTGTTTTCGAGTGAATCACACATCAAGAGCCCTCTGCGAGCTTGTTTATCGCTATATAAAGCGCCAATTCTCAAGCAAGGCCTAAGTGCTAAAAGGCTGGATGGAACTTTGGTAAATGCAAATGTATTTTACAACCCAGCGAAGAGCATCTTTTTTTGTGTTCCCCGGGCACACAGAACTCACAACCTTCCGGTAACGAGTCCTTAGCATTAACCACTAGACCCACAGACCGGTTACAACTTATTTGTCTTACACTCTTGTGTATGATTTAATGAAATAAGCCCTTTTTTTCAGATTTTTACATGTTTTTAGAGGATTTTATTATTTGATACAATGTTTTTAATAAAAATTGTCCGAAATATCTCATGCTTGACAATTAGGCATAAATGAACCTATAAATGTTGGTACTTTGAATAGAATACATTCAGAATATGAAAGCAATAGACTTACAGTATCAATTTGTCCCTTTTTGGCGACGCTGCTTATCTCTACAGTGCACCTGTGAAATAAAATAGACTTTTAGTTTTCCCGTTCACAATAAAACCACTACATTTTGTGCTCAAAATTGGTAATTTTCAAAAATAGGGTGTAGTCTACAGCTGCCGTTGTTTAAAATCATGCTTTAGTTAAGCCTTGAGAAAAGATCATGTGCCGTTTTTTTTTCTAATGAGAATAGATTGTGATTGTAGAGATTTTAGGTAAAATATAGTTTCTACAGAGAGAGAAGATTTTTAAATATATTTAGAAGACAGATCTTTACCCCGAGTATACAACGTTGCATAAATATTTTTGAGTGTGTAAATAGAAAAAAGTTTGGAAGTTACACCAGCACTCCTAGTGAGTGACTTAGTTTTCAAACATCTTTTTATATTTTTACAATCAAGGTGAATTAAATTTAGTTGTTACTTTGATTCAGAGGATAGAAAAATTTACTAAAGGCCAAAGAAATGTTTTTAAAGTATTAAATTTCCAAAGTATTTTTGAAAACACTGGCTTTTAGACTTGTGCATACGTTTTCAACTGTCCTCTTTTGTAGCCATCATAAAAAGTTGAAATATATGTTTTTTAGATTGAAGGAGGCACAGTTCTGATAATAGAATAAATATTCAACAATAATTGGACGATATGAAGAATGCAGTGTGAATAGATATAAAAAATAGTGTACCTATGAGTATTTGAAGATGTGTGAGGTTGATTTCCAGTTTCAAAAACAGATCACTCAAAGAATAATCCAGTCCACATTTTAAGTTGCAAATTTATGTTAACATTTAAAAACACTTAATTTTGTGCTTGCACATGCGATATGTGTGCTCACAAAAGAAAATCTAGCCTCCAACGAACATACTTTACAACTCTTTTTGCATTGCCCTCAAAACAAGGGTGGAATTGGCAAAAGTGAACCATTAATAATTTTAAATTAGAGTTACAATTCTAAGACATTTTGAAAAGAGTTAAACAAGAGATTTTACAAACCGCGCTGTAGAGGAGAACGGGTTTTTCAATGTTTCATCGAAGTCAATTCTTACATCATCGGGAGACATATTTCGTAGTTAGTGCTTCATTGACGACATACAGAAATAAATAAGAAACTAACGTAGAAGCTCGTTCTTTTCTACAATACGGTTTGTCGAATCCATTTTTTTTTAATTCTACACAAAAGTGGATCAATTTTTGCAGTGTGAGGGCAAGGTATTTTTTTTAATTCATGTAAGATTATCAAGTTTAACAGTGAATATAAGAAGCATAATGAAAAATTAGAGAACTACCACGTCTTTACAAGAATGACAGATGGAGTTCTCTATCTTTGAAACTGATCTTTGTTATATGACAGAGTTTGTAACAAACATAAAATGGACGCTGCAATATCAAGTATGATCAATCAAATACACGAGCTGACAACATTCACAAAAAGCAGAATAATGCATTCATATATATATGTGTTACTAATACAAAAGGGTTAAGATTGGTTTTACCACAGTGAAAATAAGTAAATAAGTACTCAAATCATTTTCTTTAATTCAAAATATGCAACACTGCATTCAAATTTGAATCTGAAGAACTTAATCAAAGTATCTGTCTAATACGTCTCCATTCAAATATTGAAGATAAAGTGTTCAATTATTTTTTTGAATGAGGTCGGAACATTTTTGAATTTGTAACTCGGACGCCAATAAAAAAAGTTTTGTTTTACTTTTACTAAACTTATGTTTAAAAACCATTTTTTTTGTAAAAATAGACTGGAAATTCTTAAAAACACTGTTTCCAAGTGTCAAATTTTCCACCCTGGGGGACAAGTCACCCAGACCCTGTTGGCCCGCCATACCACCTCGAAATTTCAATACGGCCCTCGGGTAAAATAGTTTGGGGACCCCTGGTCCAAACCATTTTATCTGTGACATTAACTTATGGAAACCATTTAATTTTTCTCAGGTTTCACACAAAAAAATATTTGAAAACAACAAAATGGAAAGTATATCTGACGCCATTGGGCATTTAGGCATATGTGGGCATTTCATCCAGCTTGTTTTGCTTTTGAGCTATTGACAGGACGGTAAACCAAATTTCTTTTATATTAGTAACACAACACACAAAATGTTCTGATTACAATACACGTGCTGTCATTGTGCTCTTTTCAGATGTGACAAGTACATAAAATTTTGACATTTTTGACAATTGAGCATTGCCGCATCGTCGCACAGACCTGCCGAGTGAGTCGTCGACTCCGGTTCTGTCCCAGTCGAAGAGTCGCAGCCGGAGCAGAGCCGAGCGGCTCTCCACAGCGCTCTGGCAGATGGTTTTGAGGTTAGATTAGTAAACAAGCATTGCCAATCAAAGCCAATATCATATGTAACAGAATTTTGGTTAATTTTGAAGCGGGGTTACACCTTGAACTATAAAATAATGTATTGAATATTAATTTTTCAATTGAATAGGCTGTTAACTCCATATAGATAAGAATGAATAAGAATATGTTTAATAAAGAAGCCAATGGAGAAGTGTTTGAACAGAATTTTTGTAGATTTTTGGTTATAAAGTAATGAATGTAGGTTGTATCTTTATTTTTTAAATTGAATTATTATAGAGCAAATATTAAATGCTGGCAAAAATGGTTGAAAAACGCCTTTATTTAAAAAAAAAAAATTGCTTAGTTAAGTTTGGTAAGTAAGCATAGCCAATCAAAGCCAATATGATTTTAATGAAATTTTGATACGTGGTTAGATTTTGCACCAGAAAGTGACAAATTTGAGTTGGGCCTGCATTTTTGTGTAAATCCTGTGCCCCAAATTTGTAGTAGATTTTTTTGTAAATAAATTAAAATGCAATTTGTCTGATATTATCCAATATTTTGTATTTTTATCAATTTAGTCATAATATTGGAACTTCAAATTTTTTTGAGGGAAAATTTAATATTTAATTTTAAATTCAGTTTTGAAATTTTTCTATAAGTACTTATTATTGCAAAAAGCCACACTGAGATAGTTGAAAAAAACACACACACACAAGAAAATATTTTTACAATATAGTAAAAGATTATTCATATGATAAGTGTTGTTTCAAAAATAATTAAAATCATGGGCCATCTGCAAGATCAGCCATCACTAGATGAAATTGTTAGTAAGACGAAAAAATAAATCTTTTTAACACATTTTTAATGTACAATAATTTTTAATAAATAGTAAGTAAGATATGAATAAACCAAAAAGAATATAACATAAGCCATGGAATTGATAAAAACAATTGGTTTAATAAATATACTAGTAATACATTTTTAATGTACAATAATTTTTAATAAATAGTAAGTAAGATATGAATAAACCAAAAAGAATATAACATAAGCCATGGAATTGATAAAAACAATTGGTTTAATAAATATACTAGTAAGATTTTTTTAAATGGATTTGAAAAATGGAATGGAGGTTTGGTAACTCCAAACAGGCCAATGCCAAAAAGATATTAAGCAAGTATTGGCAACATTCCTTGAAGTATTTTTTAGATTTTTCACATGACTTCCGATTTTCATCAGCCTCTATTAGATGGTACATGTTAGGCATAAAAATGAGGAAAGAGCATGATATAAAATGTCAAAAAAAAAACTGTTTTCAAACGTTTTTAGATTTGTTTTTACTATTGCACTTTAAAATACAACACTCAAGTAAATTTCTTGTAGATTTTTTTTTTTTTTTAATAGTTATAAGATGCTCATTCTGTCTTTAAGACCATCTACGAGTGTTGAAAATATGATGTGTACATAAGCAAACCACACCAAAATAAATATATTGAACTGTCAAAACTTGTATAAAGAAAACATGAAAAAGCAGAAAGAGATGAAGAATATGCTGTTATTTAGTGATCTGTCAAAAAAACTGAATAAAATGATGTTGGGTCTTTCAAACTAGGGCGAACAAAACATGAATAGGCAAAAATGTAGGTATGAATGATGTGTGTTTAGGCATGTCCCCTTTAAGTACTATGGACAGACCTGCCGAGGAAGTCGTCATTTTGGGCGCCCGGGAATCCGGGATCCCAATCCCAGAGCTCCAGACCAATGCACTGCCGCTTTCGGGAACTGATCTGGGCCTGACCCGACAAAACAATAGACAAGCCACGTCAACACGGTGTTAGTTAACAACACAACAAAGTTAACAGGCAACAAATGAGTATGTGAATTTAACAAATTTTGAAGGAGTATGGATCGATGTTACAATTCATCAATTTACAAAGAACCGTCTTTGAAGGAGCTCATTTTTTTTTCTTTCATTAAGAGAACAAACTCCATAATGGAATTCTGGGTTTGAATCCCAAGTAAGTAAGCCCAGATAGTAAAAAATGTCAGCTCTAAACTATTTTAAGTCAACGATTAAGAAATGGTTGCCCAATTTATAGTTGATTTTAAATTCACATACATGAGACACACTTTCCTTCCTTTTTTCCAATGTTGACCTTTTTTGTTTTACAGGCAAGGTGGCCATCCTCACGACAATCAATACATGTAGTTATTAATGACGAGAATAACAGTTCATATTCACTTGTATAAAAAAATATAAAAAACCGATGATTTCGACAAAACTAATGCATTTTGGCTAGATGAGTGCATTTTTAAAAACATTAAATTTTGACTTAGTTCCATTCGAGTGTGCACCATGGTATTTTTTGAAATGCATGTAAAATGGGCTCGACACAAATTTCATAATTAAATTTATTTATCTGCAGGTCACAGATTCGTCACAAATTTATGTAACTCGAGTCCTTATAAACAAAAGACAAAATTTGCCTTTCTCCTAGCAACACTGCCATGTGAGGTCACAATTATTAGTCTATGGAATTTGTGCAGAGTCCATTGTGTATAAAGATTGTTTCAAGAGAAAAATAGAAAAAAATAACATGTTTGTTCCACCACCAAAATGTGAATTGAAGACAATAAAAAAGCTGCCAAAATAATTATTATCTAAAAAAAAACATACATACATAAAAACTTGTTGGTATTGTTACTATAAAAAAAAAATAGTAGTCTATGGCAGCTAATTTATTTTCTCAACTAAAAATTGATTACCCAGTTGATGTTTGATAAAAGCATTTGTACCTAAAGGTAAACAAATAAAAAGTAAACATAAAAATAAATAACATGAATAAATAAAATAAACAAATATATTTTAAATGAACATATACAAAATACTCTTCATAAATAAGATAATAAATATTTTTGCAGTCACCAATACAAAGCCTGTTTTTAAATAATTTATTTATAAGCCAACTGATTCAAAAGATTTACAGTGCCGTACAAAAATAGTCCTTGCGTAAAAGGAATTAGACATACTTTAGTTAAGACACTTTTAAATCTACAAAATCATTTTTGAAAGACCTTTGAAGATGCTGTTCCATATTCAAAACATTAAATTTGAAAGAAAAATTAGTTGTTTATTTGAAATGCAGGAAGAAAAGACAAACATGCAACATTATTTGAAAATTTAAAAAAGGAATTTGTTTTTTACCTACCTTGAAAGTCTAATATGGTGTGACCATCACACTTTTATTTCTTTCTTATTGATGATTGGTGTTGCTTTTTACAAATGCATTGTTGATAAATATATTACAGTTTATAGAGCACAATACTTATATTTTTAATTAAAAATATGTTTCACATTGACTTTGACCAAGAATAGGATACTTTGAATTTTTAGCTTTTGACATACATGTAACAGAGAAATAAATAATATTTATCTACAGAATTACTTTTTAACTTACTCATAGACATATTAATCATTTTTTATAAGATTATCTTATTTTTTTCAAACAGGACTCAGGATTTTAAAGAAAGTTAAATTGTATTGTATATTAAATCAGTCAAGAGAATCTCTTGTATGCCACATTTTTTTTTGTTTTAAGATTTATCAATACAAATATTGCACTGTACAATTTTGTAAAATAACAACTATATTCCATCCCCAACACAGTTAAATAACAAAGACATTCCGCACATCACTATTTCCATTTTTTTTTTAATAAAGCTGTAAATCCATTTACAGCAAATCCAGTCTGTTTTAAGGGATTATACTGTTTTAACATGGTATCATTATGATAAATATGATGTACAAAATGTGTATGCTAGTCAATGACGTGTCACAATATCATAGTTGTCAAATTTTGACTATAAATTTGTCAACAGATATAAAAAAGATTCATCTTTAAGATCTTAATAAAGCATACAATAAGCTGATTTAATGAGAAATCCTTTTTGGATTTATGGTTTTAAATTAGAATTACCTTCTTAGACATTTTGTACGGAATTAAATAACAGATTTTACATAAAATAAAAATTGGTTTCTCAACATTTCGTCGGACGTATCTATTTTTTTTTAATATTTGTGCTTCTTCATCCAAGAAGTGACATGTCTCCTGATGACATTGGATATGCCTTCAACCATTGAGAAACCTGTTCTTCTCAATGGAGGATCCTTTCGCATTGGACCATACTTTAATCGCAGTTAATTTATCTGATGTGCATTGTTTTTCCTTGTGTGGGAAACATCTTCAAGGCTGGTTATCCCAACCATGAAAGTGAAAGTTTTAAACTTTGTCTAATGCACTGATTTATTAGGTGGGAGCTATTGTTCCATGAAGCATACAACGAAGACTCTGACAGTTTAATCGCCAGTTTCTATAGCCCCAACTACGCTACACATTTAGTGCAACTTTTGTCATGTTATCCCCGAAGGGGTGGCATATGGCGAGTGGAACCTATTTATTTTTACAGGTAAGGGGGCCGGCCTTACGCCAACCACTTAGTTAAAGTGGGAGATTCTCATTTACTCATTCTTGTGAAGGCTGAGTAAACCTTGCCAGTATTTTATTTTAGGGTTTGAAATAAACACCGCAACGGGAAATCATTTGTGACGCCCTAGGTGGAATTCGAACCCGAGCGACATGGAATGTAAGCACTCTAACAACTGAACTATCGAAAGGTAAAGTGAAATCTTGTAATGTAAGCGTACATGACTTATACGACTTACTTTAGAGGGCTCTTGAGGTGTGATTCACACAAAAACAGCGCTAACTAAACAAATCAGCCTATTATTATTATTATAGCCCCAGTAAAGGGCATTTCTGATTTTTAGGCCATGCTAGGGATTGAAACCTTGATTTTGATATCAAGTTCAAAGCGCTTACCCCCAGATTTTTGACTGTACAGACTGAATGTGCCTTTAATGGATCTAAGCCCATATACAAATACTAACCTTCCCAAGCTTTCGTCCTTCTTGCTCATATCGTCCTTATCATAAAGGTGCAACTCAACAGTTTGTCCCTTAGAATAGAGTACGGTGGCCTGCCATTGTCGGGTGAAGAAAGCAAGATGGCGGCCGGGCGGTCCACGCAAAACAAGATGGCCAACCGGGGGTTAGGGGTAAACCAAAAATGGAAAAAAATGAAACAAACACACGGGTGACGGCTACAAAAATTTTGACAGGGACAAGCATTACAGTTAGAATATTGAATTGTTCTTTGATTGATACAATATCTATGATCTATAATCTAAGTTGCAAAGATATATTAACATTCAAACCTCATATAAAATGAATGCCCACAATCAGACACGTTAGAGTTTGGGCTTATAAATGCTGAATGTGTTCTTACAAATTAAAACCAAACCTCAAATGAACATAAACCCTGTAACTTTTGCCGACCTTCCCTGAAACAGGGGTGACGTTGGCAAAGTGAACCATTTTTTACAGTATAGGTGGTCAGCCTCATGCCAACCCCCAAGTCAAGGAAACATAGATCCAAGAAATATATTTTGTTAAAATATTTTTTATACTAAGTAATAATAGCAAAAGAAAAAACCCATGGATGGATGATGTACAAAGATGGCTTCGCCGTTAGATGGGCGAACAACGGCTATTCCTTAGGCCAAATTAAATGTTGCCTGATTGTACAATTTTGGGTTGTAATAAGACAACTATTGTCCCCAATGGTAATAAATAGGATTAAATTTTCTCACTTCTAGATATTTGCGATAGAACATTAAAACCATTTTTTTATTAAATTAAAAGATATTGTATCAATATTTAACAATTCAATATTAAAAATAATCAATCACCATTTCCTGAAAATTAACATCTTGGCTTTTCTTATTTCCGTCGTTTCTTTCATACAAAAAATAGATTTTAAAAATATTGATTTTTCAATGAAGATTAAATTTTGTTTTAAATTAAAAATATATAGGTAAACAAAGATGATATTTTGAAATATCAAAAAAAATGTTTTATAAAATCATATTTTTTGTAAGAAAATAAGCCATTTAGGTATTAATATGTTATGAGCACATTTCAAGACAAAATATTAGAACAAATACCTTTCAGTTTGGAGAGGAAAATAACAAACAATATTTCATTATTGTCTTATTTACATTGGGTAATAAAGAATTAATCCAAGGATACAAATAATCCCAGTTTTAGTAAAACAAAGATTAACTTATCTAATGGAAAAAATTGAGATTAAAAAAACTAAATCCCATGTGTATTTATTATTACCGGATTAGTCTATTGATTGTCACTCTAAAAAAACAAACGTTAGGTATTTTACAATGTGGGGAAATTCACTCCGAGTTTAAATTTCCCCATTTAAGTTGAATGTGCTCACGTGGTTTTCCCGTAAATGTGGAATTTTAAGCAAAATATTATTTACTAGGGAGTGTAAACAAAATATATGATTATTTTTAAAAGGAAAATGCATTTTCAAAATTGAATTAAGTAATGTATAGATAAAAAATCTAATAAAATGCATTTTTCTTATATAATTTCAATCGTTCATGCAAAAATCGTGCTTTGAAAACGAAACAAAAGATGTCACAGCAAAGGCGTAAATGTTTTGTGACTTTTTCAATCAAAATTGCAAAAGAAAGAGTATTTTTTGTCATTCCCAAGCTCAAGAAGAAATTATCTTCTAATCAATTTGAAAAACACGATGCTTGAAATGCAAAGAAAGAAGAAAAAAATAACTAATAAAATAATACCTAACTTAAAATAAATTTACTTACTGTAAACACTGTTCTTAATTAAAAAATTTGAATAAGTTTCTAAACAAATGAAGCTGTGAGAGTATCTGTCAGATTGATAAATGAAAAACTATTGATATTGATTGATTTGCAATATATAAGTAATTTTGAAAAGAAATAATGTAATTTTTATTGCATACCTCACACCAATAGTCCCATTTCGGATTGACGGTGTTGTCAATAGTTTGAGTGCGGAATTCTTGAGCGCCAACAGAGATCAAAGCGTAGGGATCTGATTTTCCTTTACCTAAAAAACGCAGAGAATCATTGTGAAAAGAATGCAGTTTCTAAATATATTTCTGTATGCACAACAACAATGAGGTCCACATATTTGACGATGACAAAAAAAAGTTATAATGTCACATGGGCAGTTTGCCCGCCAAATATCGAAGTATGATGTGGTGTGTGCTAGAGAGGTATGGTGTAAACAAAGCACTTTTAAACGCGATACGCACTATAATCTATAATCTAAGTTGCAAGGATATATTCATTCAAAGCTCTCAGATGTATGACCACAAACAAACACGTGTAGTTCGCGCTTACAAATGCTGATTGTGTACTTACAAATAAAATCCACACCTCAAATGAACATAAGCCCTGCAACTCTTGCCGACATTCCCTGAAACAGGGGTGACATTGGCAAAGTGAACCATTTTTACAGCATTAACATTATCATTAATTTTTAACATTTTAATGAATTATCAATTCACAATGACCCAATGACATCTGTTGAACCAGGGTGACCCTTGACCATACCAGCAATTTTAGGTGTAACTGTAACTCTATCGCCATTCCGCTAGGGGTGGCCAGAGCCCCTGCAGAGCTGCCTCCATTTTTTCCTATCCTTACATACATCTTTCAATTCATTCATATCCATCACCTTTTTCATGCATTTTTTTCTTTTACGCTCACTTTGTATATCCCATTCTTTCACAATCTCCTCAATCTGATCACTCCATACTTTTCTCGGTCGTCCCTTCCCTCTTTTCGGGAAGGACAGGGTGTATGTCCATTTGAGATTTGGTTTTTATGTTGTAGGTTCACATGAGGCATGTGCAAGCGCGAACATGTACGTGTCTGGTTGTGAGAATGCATGTAATGTGAATCTCCAATGTAACATATCTTTGCAACTTAGATTAGATTAATACCTGTTTCTGGCCAGGCAAAATAGGTTGGTGGATTGCATTCCTCTTCACAAATCTATTAAAAAAAAACAATCTAGGAACTTACCAAGCATTCCAATGTCTTTTTTCATCAAATTCTTTGCTTCCACAACATGGATTCTCAGGACACCCTGGAAAAATAATTAAATGCAATTTTTTTGTGAATTAAGGAATAAGTTATTTCCCTCATTGGTACTGACTCAATTGTCACATCCCACGCTGGCGTTGCTTGATTTGTATTTTATTTTTGAGGTTACAAAAGAAAGTGAGGTTATGTTACCTCAGGTTCAGGTGTTTTCAGGTCATGCGAGGGCACATCGTCGCTCAATTTGATGGGCAGCTTATTGGGCAGCACCATCATGGCTGCCACCTGCTCCACAATGCACTTTCTCAACACGTCACTGCAAAAGTAAAAACAAATAAAATATTTTCCACCTAATAAGGTAGCAAAACGAATGGCAAAAAGTGTAATTTATGAAAGTAAGATGAATGAAGAAAGTAAGAGGGATGAAAGAATCAATAAAAATTTCAAGTGGATCAACACTAACAGGAATAAAGATTCTATGTTGATCACACCAGGAGTCAAAAATGCTGCCGGTGAGATGTTGTGGGAGAATGAAGATGTATGCAAGAGATGGAAGGATTATTTTGAAGGGATCTCGGGTCAGGGTGAAAGAAGAAGCTATGCTAAAATGAAAGACGAGAATAAACTAAGAATTATGAAAGAAGAATTGAATGTCTGTATTAGAAGTCTGAAAAACCGGAAATCAGCTGGGATCGATGGCATAAATGGTGAAATGATGAAAGTAGGAGGGGAATGCGTGTTAGAATGGATGTTTGCATTGTGTAAGCTTTGTGTGAAAGCTGGAGTGGTACCGATGGACTAGAGGAAGGCAGTCATTGTCCCTATCTACAAAGGTAAGGGGGACAGAAAAGACTGTCAGAACTTCAGACCAATCAGTCTACTCAGTATACCAGGGAAAGTTTTTTGTAAGGTGATAATTAAGAATGTGATTCTGACTACTGGTGGAAGGGTTTCCGATATACAGTCCGGTTTTATGACCGGTAGAGGCTGTGTTGACCAGATTTTCACTCTACGACAACTTGTTGAAAAACAGCTGTCGGTGAGGGGAAGACTGTTCACGGCCTTTGTAGATCTAGAGAAGGCTTTCGACTCAGTGGACAGAGGTATGTTGTGGGATGTTCTGAAAGAATATGGAGTGAATGGGGCTCTCCTAAATGCGGTGCATGCAAACTATGAAAATAGTATGGCATGTGTTCGTATTGATGGCGAGTACAGTGAATGGTTTGAAGTTTTTAAGGGTGTAAGGCAAGGGTGTGTGATGATTCCATGGATATTTAACATAGTCATGGACAAGTGTGTCCGAGATGCTAGGCTTGATGATTGTGGATTAATGATAGGAGAGAGCAAAGTGAGTGTTCTACTGTATGCAGATGATGCGGTCCTTGTCTCTGACTCAGCAGTGGAACTACAAACAATGCTCTCTAGACTGAACGAAGCTTTGAAAGATAATCATCTGAAATTGAATGCAAGTAAGACGAAATTTCTGATTTTTGAAAGAGATGATGAAAATATGAATTATGAGTTTAAAATAAATGGAATGAATGTCGGGATTGTCGAGGAATTTGTATATCTGGGTAGTAAGTTTGAAAAAGATGGAAGAATGACAGGTGAATTTGAAAGAAGAATAATGAAGGGAAGGTGTGTACTGGGTGCCACCGCTGGTATAGCCAAAAACCAAAACTTATCGAAAAATGTTCGATTGGCGGTACACGGTGGTATACTAGTGCCCACTTTGATGTACGGAAGTGAAGCTTGGACCATGAATGAGAGTGAAATTATTAAAGTCCATACGGTCGAAATGTACTTTCTAAGAAGTATGATTGGAAAAAAATGGAAAGATAGGGTGAGGAATGAGTTAGTGAGAGAAGAATGTGGTGCAAGGGAAAGTATAAAAGTAAAAATCAAAAGGGGTTTGTTAAAATGGTTTGGACATATGGAAAGAATGAATGACGAAAGACTGACGAAGAGAGTGTACGCTGCAACTATGAATGGAAGCCGTGGTAGGGGAAGACCGAGAAAAGTATGGATGGATCAAATTTCCGAAAAAGCGAATGAATGGGATATTCAGAGTCATAACAAAAGGAGAGTGTGCATGAAAAAGATTATGACTCTGAATGAAATGAAAGAAGTATGTAAGGACCGAAAGGAATGGCGGTTGATTTGCAACAATGGCGGCTAGGGCATTAATTCTAAGTGTAATATTAAGTTTAATTTTAATTTTACTTTACTTTAATTTTAATTTGTAATGTGTCTCATGAATTTCTCAATATGAATTTCTGTAAATCATTTATAATTTTTCGTGCTCCTTGACTGATAGGTTGGTACGAGGCTGACCACCCGTGCTGTAAAAATCGGTTCACTTTTGCCAATGCCACCCCGGTCATTAATTGAACAGACCTGAATCCAGGCATGTCCAAGATGTCTGCGACTCCAACCAGATTGAAGTCTATGGTTGGGTTGTTGAGGAAGAAGATCTGCAGCCCTCCCACCATGGGCATGGTCTTCAGCAGGGGTTTCATCACCACTCTCAGCATACCATGGATCTGTAAATCAAAAACCAAAAGTTGAATCTTCCTCAACATTTAGCAGGTTTCTTCGCTCTTCAACAGATCAGAGCTATAAGAAGAAGCTTATCAACAAACGCTCTAAAAGCTGTGGTCAATGCTTTTGTGGTGTCAAGGATCGACTACTGCAACGCCATTTACGTCAGGCAGCCACAAATACAATCGAAGAGGCTCCAGTCTGTGCTAAATGCGGCAGCAAGACTAATCCGGCCGCAAAATTCGGCCACATTACGCCGCACATGCAGACTTTTCACTGGCTGAGGATACCTGAGAGAGTCCGGAACAAGATCAGAGTGCTGGTCTTCAAGACCCTGCACGGAACCGCACCGCAGTATCTGAGGGACCTCATAGCTCCAACAACTGCAAACTATAGGACAGTAACACTACAGTCAACTGCATCGTGCAGCAGTCGTCTGGAGTTTCATAGAAGAGAAAAGAAGACCGTTTTCGGAGAGCGAGCCTTCAAGGTGGCTGCTCCAACTGCATGGAATGGCCTTCCAGATGACCTGTGCGAGATAGATTTAGAGAATATGTTTAGGAAAGCACTTAAAACTCACCTCTTCACACATTTGTATGAACAAGGGCCTTTGGGATGATCTAGTATCATGAAAAAAAAACCCATGGGTGATATGAGCGTGGATTTATTAATATAAAATTACGTCTATTTTTAGAACACATGTTTTTTTGTTCATTATCATAATATTCTGAGGCAGTACAATAAATACGTCACTCATGCTGTTTTCCTAAATTATGCACAAAAAATATTTATTGTTTTTTGAGATTAAAAACGGATAAGAGATATGTTTTGCATCTTTGGCGATATTTAATATCAAAACCAATAGTTCCGTAGCTGGACACAGTAAAAATCAATGAAGAAAAATGAAATACCTGGAAATCTTTGATTCCTCCTTTGATGCCCCCAAGGACAAAAGATATATCACAGTCTCCGGCATAGCTGGAAAAGTTAATTGAGGATATAATTTGCATTATTTCATCATTTGAATTCTCTTTATGTTCCAATGATGGGAATGCAATTTACTTACAATAGGTCTATGTCCATGATGATTTCGTTCCGGGACAGATTCTTGTCATACACCTTGACACCACCAATCCTGGGAGGCTGGAAACAATAATAATTGATGTTAGGAAGAAAATTATGCATAATGAAATTATATAGTAAAATCTCTACACTCTATTGCAACCATTGACTTATAATAATAATAAATAATATTAATGTTTATTCCGGCTTAGTCATGTGGAGGGTGCAATACATGACCAGCCATAATAATAATACAGCAATAGAAAAGTAGATGGAAGAAAAATACAAAAATGCAGAAAATACAAAAATCGAGAAATACACAAAAGCAGGAATATGTGAGGAGAAAAAAAAACAATATATCGCACGCTTAATCATAAAGAGCAATAACTCGAAAAATAAGAATGTTGGGAAATAACGTTTGAAGTGGACTAGAAATTATTTTAATGAAAATAGACATTATATATCTGTTTCAACCTACTTACGAAAATGGTCATTAGTAAGAAAGAGAACAAAGAACTTCACAGTTGCATTTACATGTGTACAAAAAATCTTGGGAAAATGTAAAAATGTTTCTAGAAAGGTGGCAGCATTGCCACGTACGTACTATGCCCGGAGCAGTCCAAACATAGACGTATGCGGTATAAATCTTGTGATGGATAAAATTGACAAATTTTAAAATAAAAAGGCATTATTTTAAGACATTGTGGCAAGTGTTGTAATTGGGTGTGCCAAACACAAAGTGGAGAAAGCAAGAAAACATAAAATTTGACAAGTAAAAACATGTTTTGTATGACTACACAACTGCAAAGTTTGACAGGACTGAGACAAAAGTGGTAGATAGTATGTGTCAATGCAGTAAGTTAGTTTCTGCTCCTCTATGTTATTACTCAATGATTGCTCGTTTGCAAATAACAGATTGTTTCCGTAGGTACCAAAGATAAGCTCTAGTTCCATAGAACTGCCGTATACGCCACAGATCTACGTCTTTCAAGTCATTCTAGATCCCATAATTCACATCACGAACTTACAACATTTTTTGCAGGGATATAATATATACATATACGAGGGTGATTTATTTCATTTAATACATGATAAAAGAGCGCCGATTTTGTGTGTGTCCAACCTCAAGGGCCCTCCTTATATAATGAATGGGATATTTTATAGAAGTGGGCTTTAAGTGCTCCTTCAAAGAATGCCAACAGATTCCGAATCCCTCACGTCGCGTGGCAGTCTATTCCACTCTATTGGTCCCGCAATTCAAAAACTGCAGTTCCCAAAATTGGTGCATATCTGACAGTACCACTCCCTGCTGCCCTCAGTGTCCGCAAAAAAGATGGTCAAATTTGAAATTTTGCAGGGATGCTCTAATTTGAATGAAGGTCTACAATTATAGTAAATTTTCGAAATTTTCATTTTTAATAATTACTTCTAACTGTTAATATTTCTTAAATCATTATATTATGTAGCTCAATAAATGGTTCCAAAAATATAAAATAAGGTTAATATAGGAGATAAGCTGTTTTAAATGATGTCTTATGTGGACAAAAATTGTGGTTTATTACCCCAGATAAGGAATGTGTAAGACTATTGTTATTTTGACATTTTACATGGAAAAAATATTTCATTGGCATATCTTTCATACTGTTATCATTAAAAATGTTTTATGAAATGTATTACACATTTTTAAAATTATTTCAAAGTTTGCAGTGTACCTACCGTAAATAAAAATGGCGTAGGCACTATGGCCAAGCGGTCAAGACACCGACTTTGACTAGCGTATTTGAAATTAAAACAACAAGCGGTACTTTACCCCTAAATAATGACTTAATAAAATTGATAATAAAAAAAAAGTTTCTCTACATTAAAAAACAGTTTGGCGAATTGCATTTTCCGTCAGTTTTTTTTTTAAACGCGAGCGAGAATAGAATTGTTACAAATACATACACTGTCTAAGCCTGACACTCAAGAGCCAGTGTCTCCCCAATGTTATTTTTTTCTACAAACTGTGTACGCTTGCAAACAATTAACCTATCATGACACTTCTCGCATTGTTTTCTGTCTCCTCCTTACTTGCTTACTTTTAATGCATCTGTCCTTGACTTATAGGTTGGTATGAGGCTGACCACCCATACTGTAAAAAATGGTTCACTTTGCCAATGTCACCCCTGTGTCAGGGAAGGTCGGCAAAAGTTGTAGGGCTTATGTTCATTTGAGGTTTGGATTTTACTTGTAAGTACACATTCAGCATTTGTAAGCGCGAACTACACGTGTTTATTTGTGGGCATACATCTGAGAATTTTAAATTAATATATCCTTGCAACTTAGATTATAGATTATTATAGTCCCTTTTCTTCACATTATCAGGCCCATCTTTTATTTACCCTTGTTAAATGCCTGGAGAGAAAAAAATCTAGATAGATTTTCAATAGATTTCTTATTTTTGTGTACAGAATTTTTTAATTTAAACAATACTTACAATAGTTCCCAAAATCATGCGCTCAAATTTGAATCCATTGAGCTTGTAGTTGGCCAAGCTTGCACAGACGTTAGGCTCAATCGTGTCTTTGATGATCTCCCGTGCGTAATGATTAACGTTCGGCCAAACTTGCACCATAATCTGCAATAAAAAAATCTATTATAGACAAATTATATACAACATAGAAGTGTATAAAAAAGGTAGGGTTCTATTATAACGGACTCGGCACATTTGACCGGTCCGCAGTCTAGTGGTTAACACTTCTAACTCGTAAATGGAAGGTTGTGAGTTCGAATCCTGGCGGAGCACAAACAATATCCCATTTATATTTTAAAATTTGCTCTTTGCCAGGTTGAAAAATTCATAAACCTTTACCAAAGACCAGTCATCGAAAGGTCCATCCAGCCTTACAGCAACTGGGTATTGGCGCTTTGTAGCAACAACCAAGCTCGTAAACACCTCTGCGGCACTGCAACAAGTGTCATAGACCCCTAGAGCCTCTGAAATCTAGAGAGTGCACAGGATTTCTTTAAAAAAAGAGGGGGGGAAAAATGACGCCATGTGACTGAAAAGTAGGACAGTCAGTCATGACTGCTAGTTATATTAAATAAATATTATGTAGGTAGCTCAAAAATTAACTAAGACCCGTAATCATAAATCCTATTAACAGTTCCCTTAGTATGGCGCTTACAAGCGCTTAGTATGGTATTTATTTAGCACCATATGCATACATATAAAGCATTGTTTAGAACTTTATTTCTTAATACACATACCCTGTTCAGCCACTCTGCTCGTTCAATATCTGGGAAAAATACCTGAAAACAAAAATTTCATTTTAAATTATCTTTGAACGTATAAATCAAATTGTTTTGGGACCTCGCAATCATTTTCATCAATAACAGCCGTACATATGTTGATGTATCAAAGATCAGTATAAACTATCCTAGCCTTTTGCAAAACAAAATCTTTGCAATTTTATTGTTTTTTCCATTTTCTATTCATGTGGACATTTTAATGATATGGTCATCGATATAGATGGAGCATCAGAACCGTTTGGTGTGCCAAAAAATGAGTGCACCCTAGGGTGTGCTCTTAATCA
Organism: Agapetus fuscipes; assembly: GCA_951799405.1. Taxonomy (NCBI): domain Eukaryota; kingdom Metazoa; phylum Arthropoda; class Insecta; order Trichoptera; family Glossosomatidae; genus Agapetus; species Agapetus fuscipes. The sequence goes on along the minus strand of OX637343.1, from coordinate 12,525,362 downwards.
GAGGCGTGCATCCCATACAGGCACATGCGCCCAACAGGTAGGCAAAATATGGTAAAAAACCATTTAAGCTTGATATTCAGATTTAAGATTCAAAATTTAAGTTATATTGGAGCCATCGTTAGCAATTAAGTCAATTTCAAATGAGCTATTTTAAAGGGATGGTAGAAAATATTTATTCTGAAATGTATAAGGGGCCGTCCATAAATTTCGTCATCGATTTTGGCCGATTTTCGACCCCCCCCCCCCCTTACAATCATCCTATAGTCTAATCTAATCTAATCTAAGTTGCAAGGATATGTTACATTGGAGATTCACATTACATGCATTCTCACAACCAGACACGTACAAGTTCGCGCTTGCACATGCCTCATAAGAACCTACAACATAATAACCAAATCTCAAATGGACATACACCCTGCAACTCTTGCCGTCCTTCCCTGAGACAGGGGTGACATTGGCAAAGTGAACCATTTTTACAGCATGGGTGGTCAGCCGCATACCAACCTATAAGTCAAGGAACACACACACACGACAAATTACATTTTACTATAGTCATTATCTAATGACCCCCCCTCCCCCTCTTGCTGTAATAATGGATGAGCTTAATAATTAATAATGTTCTATTACTTACATAACATTTTGTATATTTTGTAGAAATTGGTATTTACAAGAACGACGTCACTTTTGGTACTCGTACATCATTTGCCATCATCCGCAGACCAGACTCCCCCCCCCTTAATGCGAATGACGTAATATATGGACAGCCCCTTAGCCTATACCCTATGCACGCGACTGCTCTTAATACCATGGAGGTTTTTTTATAATAAATTTTTAGGCAATCGTCATGGGAAACTTATTGCCAACTACGAGATGACTATTAGATTGTGTTTTTTTACAGAACGCCAACTACGAGTTATCTTGTCCTGCTATTTTAATCCTTGCCATTTTTGTGCAGCTACGATTAAACTCGAATAAATCAGTGCTAATATTGATAGATGGCTTCTGAAAAATTAACAATAAATCAATGATGGCTTGCGTGAACAGAAAATTTATTAAATACTTACAAAAAATATAATTAGAAAAATTAGGTCAAATTCACGGAATAAAATAATATTTTATTCAATAATTTATTTAGTTGAATTTGAATTTTCACTGTGTTAATACACAAACAATACAAAATACTTTTTGTCATTTTAGTCCAGAGTTATGGAAATTGCCGTGGCAGTCAAAGTGCTAAGTCTCTTTTTGATGTATGAAGTTTATATCTCATAATGAATTGTATAATACCGACCATGAAAGTGTTAGGGAAAGTTTATAACTTGATATCTCACGTCTTATTTTTTCATTGTATACCTATGATGGTGTTTGATGGCACGTTTGTTACAATGAGAAGAAACACACATACGCCATCTATGTCTTTTATATTGATTGATGGATTTGGTATTGAAAAGCATGTTTACTTCATAGATTGAAACTGTGATAAAAGAAAAGTAATCAAATATCTATTATATCAGAACTGAACAGAACTTTCAAGTCCACTTTCATTCATTCCTTCCCCTTGAAATAAAGTAAGGATAACTCTGTAAAAACTTTTCTAACTAAGTTTGTTTGACAAACATAAAATTTCTTAAGTAGGTATATATTAGTTGTAATTCAAAGTTCATTATTTCTATGTTATGTATGGTCAAATTATTCTCAATAAAAGTTGTAATATTTTGTTCCCAAGATATAATAAGTGTTTATGGATCAGTGAAAGTAAACCAGTATTTAAAAAGACTGCTCAAGACTCTTACGGCAAAATTTGGAAGTTTCTTGAGTTATAGTTTGGTATGATGCTGACCACCCATACTGTAAAAAATGGTTCATTTTGCTAACGTCACTCTTGTTTCAAAGAAGGTCGGCAAGAGTTGCAGGGCTTATGCTCATTTAGGATTTGGGTTTTATCTTGTAAGACTGATATGGGTTATTGAATCTACCAATAGTGTAAGTTGCAAGATATATTTACAGTTAAGATTCATGTTAAATGTATTCCCCCCAACATACACATATAAGTTTGCGCTTACACATGCCGCATGTGAGCTTACAACATTAAAGCCCAAATCTGAAATGTACAATAAGCCCTGCAACTCTTGCCGTTCTCCCTGAAACAGTGGTGACATTGGCAAAGAGGAGGAGGAGGAAGTTTTACAGTATGGGTGGTCAGCCTCATACCAACCTATACGTCAAGGAAGAATATAATTGATACAATGTGAAAGTTTACTGGAGTTATGTTTTCCGGGATCTGTTGCCGTGGTCTGTGGGAGCTGGAGCTTTCGGACGTTTCGCCCATTTCTGCGATGGGCTTCTTCAGCGTGAAGTATGATGATGATGATGATCTTGATGAGAACTGTGAGATCAAGATCATCATCATCATACTTCACGCTGAAGAAGCCCATCGCAGAAATGGGCGAAACGTCCGGAAGCTCCAGCTCCCACAGACCACGGCAACAGATCCCGGAAAACATCACTCCAGCATCATCAGCCGGCCGTGTAAGCCTAAAACTCTTATTCAATGTGAAAGGTTGTTAGCAGCTGTCCATAGATAAAGACATTACTTTTTTTTTTAACCTACCTAACTAGTTTATAGCAACATAATATGATTACAGTAATATCATGTAGATATGAAACTTGTAAATATACAGATTAATTGGTGTACACAGATAAAACCATAAAGACTTTATCTCCCTTGTTAACAAGCATGTTAACTATATTAACGATGCGCTTAAATGCTAATTGATTTCATCTGTCATGATTCATTTCAGAGTGAAACCTCAACGAGCAGATAGACTCAACGGGCGTCGGTAGATTGTACCGTATCCATTTGAAAGTGAACACCACTTTTCTTCAATTCATTCAGTCATAACCTTTTTCACACAAACTCTTTGTTTAATTATGACTCAGGATGTCTTATTTCAGAAATTTGGTCCTTCCATACATTCCCCGTTTTTCCTCCACCATGACATCTACGATGATGATGAGCTGATGACTTCTTGAGAGCGGCGTTTTGTGATGTAGTCACTCCAAGGGTGCTCGTGCAAATGATGCCAGAATCTAGTCTATCTATTCTCGCAACATATCACCAACTTAAATGTAAGACTGAATAGGTGCTTGTTCACTGATTTGACAAATCGTGGATAACACATTCTATTGGGTGTAACTTCTTATAGTAAATGAACTAATTATAAAGAAGTGCTCATGACAAACTTCCATACTGCAGGACATTCACACTTTTCTAGTGTTTTCTCTCCTAAAAAATGGAAAAAAGATGCATTTATCTAAGAAACCCATGTTAACTTAATATACATATTTTTTTAATCGTGCACAACAGGTTACCCTAATTACAGTGCACCCTCTCCGCCATCAATAATAGCTGGAAGGAACTCTTTCACCATGGATTTAATGGTGTCTAAATATGTCAATCTTTGATTCGTTAATGAGTTTAACACTCCGAGTTAAAGGATGTTGCCCCAACACAGTCAGTGCGACTCAACGGAACATTAAATAAATCATGAACTCGCCCCCAATTATAGTCATTGGGCACGTACAACCTGAAACCCTCCAACAGGGTGGGACAGTCTATTAACCCATTGATGACCTTATGAGAGAGCACCATAAGGGTCCCGTTGCGCCTAGTTTCTTAGCTCCTGAAGTCAGTTTCCGAAAGCAGCTCCTTATGGTGCATGAACTGAGAGTAGTTTCCCTGCGTCCTCATGAAAAATGTATCACTTATTCAGTTATCCCTTTACGGTATTGATATACTTTCTTCGCTCGTCAAGGTTTTTAAGCTTTATTTGTCTATCGGCTTGCTCTCTAAATTGTTAATGTTGTATGGTCTTACCCAAGCAGGCAGCTCGTCCACCCGGGCCAGGACGACCTCCTTGTCGGAGGCCATGGCGGAGGCCTTGGCGATGGTCCTGCGCAGATCGCTCTCCTTCCTCCACTGGTCCCGCATCACCGACAGCACCAGGGGACCGATGAACCACGCGATGGACCAGTTCATGTACCCCGCAAGGTACACCACACCCACAATGCATATCTGAGGGAGCAATCAAAATATAATTACATTTGTATACAGATTCATAATAAAAAAAGAGCTTGTATGAAAAAGGTTATGACTAATTAATGAAAGAAGTATGCAAGGACCGAAAAAAATGGCGGTCGATTTGTAATGCTGGCGGTTAAGGCTAAGGCTTTAAAAATTTTAATATTCACTTTTTTTATAGAATATTTTTTGTAGGTTTTAATTTTTATTGTTTAGTGATTGTTTGTTTTATACACTTAAATGTAATTAATTGTTTGTATTCTTTGACTTATAGGTTGGTATGAGGCTGACCACCCATGCTGTAAAAAATGGTTCACTTTGCCAATGTCACCCCTGTGTCAGGGAAGGTTGGCAGAAGGTGGGGGGCAGGTTCTCATTTCTGGTGAAGGCTGAGTAAATCTTGAAGGTAATTTAATTTTTAAATAAATGCTGAAACCCTAAATCGCACCCTTAGAGGGGGGCCAACGCTAGAACTCTGGCATTAAACACAAGGGTCCTACCAACTGAGCTAATAATGCATCTTCGTACTTATGGATAGAAATCCAAAGTACTGATCATGTATCTATTTGTTTTGTGTCTAGACTTTGCTACAAATGTGTGTAGTGAAGATGTTGGTATTTTTGATTAGCATATAAGAGGCAAAACCTCAAAAGCAGTCGTAGTCTGATAGTTAACACTTCAGACTTATAATCAGACAGCAGTGTGTTCCCTTTCTACCGGAGAGCAAAAATGCAAAAGCACCTAAGCTGCCCATATAGAGCAACTTCTTATAGTGTTGTGTCTTATGGCATAGCTGCATGTGCACTTACAAAAAAATACAACAAACCTCACCTTGTAACTCCTGCAACCCTTCCCAGAAACTTGTGTGGCATTATACATATATATAAACTAGTATATATATACACGAGGATAATTTTTTTTTTTGTTTTTTTTACATGACAAAAGAGCGCCGTTTTTGTGTATGTCACACCTCAAGGGCCCTCCTAATCATGAATGAGATATTTTATAAAGGTGCCGTTTCAGTGCTCCCTTAAAAATGCCAACAAATTCTGAAACCCTCACTCCGGGTGGCAGTCTGTTCCACTCCATCGGTCCCGCAAACCGGAAAGCGCGATCCCCAAAATTAGTGCGTATTTGACAGGGAGGCTGCATCAACCTGACAGCTCGACACCCCGCTGACCTAAGTGTCCGCCCCCACACACTCACCTCAACGGGGGAAAACATGTCTGCCAGATATGATGGAGCCAAACCATTTAGTGCTTTAAATACCATCAAACACACACGGTAGACCACCCTCTCAGGAAAACGAAGCCAATGTAATTCTTTCAACAGCGGAGTGATGTGAGAGAATTTGGACATCCCGAAGATCAGTCTTGCGGCCGCATTCAAAACAGACTGAAATTTGTTCAGTTGCTTTTTTGACTGGCCGATATATAGTGTGGAACAATAATCAATGCGGGACATCACAAAAGCACTCACCAATGTTTTAACCACACCCGGCGGTAGACACCTCCTGATAGCCCTTATTTGGAGTAGGCCAAAAAATGAAGCGGCTATCGTTTTGTCAACCTGCTCCTCCATTGTGAGATTCTGATCCAGCATAACTCCCAAAAGTCTCACAGAGCTAGAATGCTGGATCAAACTTCCCCCAATGGAGAGAGGTACTCCATTATCCAGGAGGTGATCGCGCCTGGATGTGGCCGAACACATGAATTCGGTCTTGTTGGCATTGAGGACAAGGCCGTTTTGCTTCATCCACCCACCCACCTCCATGATGCAAGCAGACATCCTTCTTTTAAGGTCTTCAGTCTCATTGGGCCGACACTGAGAGTAAATCTGCCAATCATCAGCGTAAGAATGAGCAGAAAGGCCATACTTTTCGACTATACTCTCAATGTCGGCTGTGTAAAGTAAAAAAAGGGCTGGACCCAGCACGGATCCCTGCGGAACCCCAGAGGTGAGTGCGTAGATAGGTGAGACATCATCACAAATACGTACCGCCTGCTTGCGACCTACCAGGTAGGAGGTCATCCACTCCAGGGCCCCATTTCTCAAACCATACGAGCCCTCCAATTTATTTATCAGTATTTCATGACTAACAGTGTCAAAATCCGCACTCATGTCCAGATGTGCTAATAAAGCAAGATTGCCCTGCTCCATTGCCGATATCATATCAGACGTGACCTTGAGCATACCAGTTTCTGTAGAGTGACCTTTTCGATATGCTGATTGCCATTTTGGCATGAGATTATTAGTTTCCAGATACGATACTAGCCGGAGGACAAGTACGGCAAGTTCGACACCGGTCTGTAGTTACAGGGACCACAAGGACTAAGTTTGGGATTCGTTAAAATGTTTATGAATTATGAATGAGTTATAATCGCCATCTTCAAAGACGCAAGGATAGCGGCCTCCACTAGGCTAGCATTGATAACCTTTACAATAAATAAAATTAGCAAGAGTGACTTAAGTTTTTACAGCATGGGATCATCCTCATACCGACCTATTAGTCAAGGATTATTATTAGCTCTCTTCTATATTTTTTTACAAAAATTCAATGATTCAATTTTATTTCATCATTTGTAAATAAAAAAATGTTGGAAATGTGATAACAAGAGATATTCCTCATTCAATTTACATTATTACACATTGAATTCTCTAGAAAACACACCATGCTCCTTGCATCCGTTTCTATGTAAATTTTTATCAAAAAAACATATGCGGATGACATAATTTCTTCATATCGTAGGTCGAGAGGTGAATTGAATCAAGTGTCATTATTTGCAATATTGAATTACACACATACTTGGTTAAGGACAAATTTAAACCGGATTTATGGCTAATGAAGTTCATTTCATCCTCAATCGTCATGCAGAAAGGGTGCCTCCCAAAGACGTTGGCTAAGTCGCCAATGAAATATTGAGAATAATGTATAAGTTATTTCGTAATGGTATATGTAATATGCGAAAAATGTGATTGATCTTTTAATTTAATTATAATATCTTCCTTTCCTTGACTTATGGGTTGCTATAAGGCTGACCACCCATACTGTAAAAAATGCTTCACTTTGCAATGTCACCCCTGTTTCAGGGTAGGTCTACAAAAGTTGCGTGGCTTATGTTTATTAGAGGTTTGGATTTTAATTTGTAAGTACACATGCAGCATTTGTAAGCGCGAACTTACACATGTCTATGTGTGGGCATGCATTTAATATGAATTTGTAAATTTATCCTTGCAACTTAGATAATACATTAAATAGATATCTAAACATACTTGGTTACACTTAGCAGTATATTTTGTATATTCTGAGTTAGTTTTCGACCATATCTAATTGTTTTTTTTATACTAAAAAAAGTCATGTGGTATCACGCAACTAAGCTACACATATGATGCCTACCCTACAGGTATATACGCCTGTTTGGGATGCTTACCCCTGCCATACAGGAATAGTAGCACCCGTGTTGTTTAATTTTGGCCACACACTTTATAGCAAGTAACTAATGGATCTGTTGCCGTGGTCTGTGGGAGCTGGAGCTTCCAGACGTTTAGCCCATTTCTACGATGGGCTTCTTCAGCGTGAAGTATGATGATTCAAAGTGTGTTTAGTTTGCACATATAAACCCTCAGTGTACACACACTTACATCACAGTTCTCATCAAGATCAACATCATCTTCATACGTCACGCTGAAGAAGTCCATCGTAGAAATGGGCGAAACGTCCGAAAGCTCCAGCTCCCACAGACCACAGCAACAGATCCCGGAAAACATCAATCCAGCATCAACAATAAAATATTTCAATTGTACATTAAGGCTTTCACGGCCGGCACTTGACACAATCTTAAAAAAAAATTCGGGTTGTGTAGCCATGTTCTATCGGAAGTTTGTTACACTTTTTGTTTCACTTTTTTCCGGACGTTTCGCCCATTATATGCGATGGGCCTCCTCAGCGTATTTTTCAGGCGTTCTGATTTCCTTAGCGCGGAACTGTAATATAATATTTGTTTGCCTTTTTTCTAGCAACCCTGCCGTGTTACGTCACAATTTCGTGTGTCAATTCATATAAGCACCTACCTCATTTATTAACCTTTAATGAAAAACTAACTATTTCATAAAGGAATAGCTCTCCTGTAAAATAAAAAAAATGCCACTTCAGTCAGTTCATCTCTAAACCAATAATATTATTTTTCTGTGCATAGCCACATAAATAAATAAAAAAACATGTTTGTCTATGAGTCAACAAGACACAGTAATAGGTATAGATAATATTATAATTATGGCAAGGTGACCCAAAACCAGGTGAAGCAACTCGGCAACAGATTATTCAGAGAAACCTAAATGGCTATAATTGGTAGGTTAAAGAATATTATTGATTTGTAAACAAACTATTGGAATTTTTCTATATTCCAATACACTAAATGAAGATAAGAGTTATTTTCTTTTAGTATTGTTTCAACCTTTTGATAGATGTTTGGTAAAAAATTGTTTTCTTTGGAATCCGAATGGGACTTGAAATTGGTTTGTATACAAAAATTTGAAATGTCAAATTATTTTTTTCAGCGAGCAAACGTCAGTCTGCTCGCTGAAATCGTCAGTCTGATCGGTACTTTGAATATGCAAAAATAACTGTTACTTTATTTTGTAAACATGCTAAAGATCCCTTATTTCAGTTTTAATTTAAGATTCAACTTTGGTTATCACAATATTATACTTTTGAATAAATTTGTTTACATGCCTTTAATTTTTTAATATTTTCAAGCTGTCACACCCTATGTACGCGATACGCAAACTTTGAGTGCACCATTCTGCTACATCCCGTATCCTTTGAGAAAAAAGAACATATTTGAAAACTACAAACCACCTGAGTTCTCAAGTCACATCATTAGAAGTCTAGCCAAGTTAGTTCCTCAAGGGTACGCTAAGCGTTCGGTTGTTTGATGGCGTTTTGTACTTTTTCATACATACTCTTCAAAAGTCAGGGGTACGTACATTATGGTTGAGATTCCTGATTATTTTTGCTTTGATCTCGGAAAATAACCTGAAGGTAGGGGGGTTAATAAATGTTCTGCTTACCTTCTTGGCGACTGCGTAAACGATGGAGCCCATGCCGAAGTCGCTGGACACCTTGGCTGGTGGAGCGGAGGCACACTCCTCGAGAGGCTTGCTGGCCGCAGCCATGTCTTGAGATTCCGTCTGACAAAGAAGAAACATTATAAGCCAATGTCACAAGTCTATGTGACTTGGGTCCTTTGCCAATTGCCATCAATAAGACAATATTAGTTTTCCTTTCACCGGTCCGTAGTCTAGTGGTTAACACTTTTGACTCAAAAATGGAAGGTTGTGGGTTCAAATCCCGGCGGAGCACAAAAAAATATGCCATTTATATTTTCAAATCCGCTCTTCGCTGGGTTGAAAGATTCATACACCTTTACCAAAGACCGATCACTAAAGGTCCATCCAGCCCTACAGCAACTGGGCCTTGCTTGAGTATTGGCGCTTCGTAGCGACGACCAACCTCGTAAACACCTATGCGGCACTACAAGTGTCATAGACCCCTAGAGTCTCTGAAACATAGGGAGTCTCCCACACAGGATTTCTTCAAAAAAAAAACCCTGGCCTTTGGATGTCACTTTTTTTTTACTGCACGATATTTGAGCCAAGTCATTACCTACTTGCGGTAAGAATATGTTTTTTAGAAGGTTATAGTTTATTTAATTCTCCTGACATTAAGTATGCTCACAAAAATAATAAAGTAACAGATGAAATGTCTAAAAGAACAAGCAGTAAAAACGAATTATAATGTTTTTCTTCGAATGAATGGAAAAAAATAATGAAGAATGATTCACAAATGCATTTGGAGATGAAAATCTTCCCGAGAACAAATTGAAGATGTGGATATAAATAACGAGATTTGCATAATTCATTCGGTGGAGGAAAACAAAGGCGTGCGAAGCGAAATAAATTAAAATAAAAACAGAAACCAACCATGATTCTTGCAATGATAGACGGTGTTTAAAATTGAACATAAAACATCAAACAGAATGGGACACTAGACTACCGGGCCACCAAAACACAAAGCGACTTGTCGTGGAGGAATCCCGTGGGACGCGCGTAATCTCAGCCGACTGGGTTAAATATAAATTTGCGAAATAATTGATGTTGACGTTTCTTCGCTGTGGTGTCTTGGGCGCGCCCGCCAGCGTTCAATAAAATATCAATAATTATTATGTTGATTTGAAAGGACGCGCGGCATGATTGGCCGTCACACGGGGCACGTTTATTGTGAGATTACATCACTTGTGTATTTTTATTCAGGCCAAATACAAACCTGACGACTGGGTGATGTCAGACCTTGTATGAAAACCTCGTTGTTTTGACGTTTCAAGTTTGAGACGTAGTAGAGCCACTGCCATCTGTTGGTTTATAGTGAAGACTTTTTTTCAAAAGCTTAGTTTTTCTCGGTATTGTTACTTTGTGTAATGTACAGATGGCAGTGTCATTAATAATGTGGATCATAAAAATAAAGAAAAATGTTATTTTACTTTTCTAATTATTTTTGGCAACATGGTCAGTCAATAAAAAAATTGTTGAAATGCATGATATCTATCCTTTTTACTTGTTTGCGCTACTGAAAATTTTATTATCTTCAAATTTTACAAGGCTTTGCTCTATTAGAGTATTTTTCACCTATCATCTAAGGGTAGCGTGGCCGAGCGGTCTAAGGCGCTGGTTTAAGGCACCAGTCTCTTCGGAGGCGTGGGTTCGAATCCCACCGCTGCCAAGCTTTTTACCTTCACGGCGCCCATTTCATTTTTTGTTCATTGAAATAACTAATAATCTATTAGTCGAAATTGAAATAATTAACAATCTATTCCTAGCAATCTGGTATTTGCAAACATTTTCTTCATTGTTTTGTAGTAAAAACCTTATTTCAAATAGGATGCTTGCTACATTTTTTCGCACAAGTACACCGTGAAAAAAAACAAATCATATTTCGTTCATCTATTTTCATCCTACAAAAAAAACAGAAATAAAATAACCAAAAGGGAACTGCGATGGCCGGGAATCGAACCCGGATCAACTGCTTGGAAGGCAACTATGCTGACCATTACACCACCATCGCAGATGCTGGGTGGGAGAAAAATACTTTACAGATCATAATACTGTCCCAAATCTGTTAAAATAATAATCTGAATCAAATCAATGAATAGATTACTAAAATAACATTTTATTAAATTATATTATTTTCTTTCGCATCAGGGTCCTCAGTGGTCTTAATCCGGGCCTGGTTCTACTTAATTTATCAAAGATCAGCCTTACAGCAAATGGGTCTCGATTGAGAATATATGCCCGACTAGTGACGATCAAGCATGTAGAGGGCTCTTCTAATCTAAGCTGCAAAGATATATATCATTTAAGATTTATATTAAATGCATTCCCACAAGCAGATATATGTATAATTTCGCGCTAATGCCGCATGTGGACCTACAGTATAAAAACCCAATCTCAAATGAACATAAGCCTTGCAACTCTTGCCGTCCTTCCCTGAAACAGGGGTGACATTGGCAAAGTGAACCATTTTTTTACAGTATGGGTGGTCAGCCGCATAACAACCTATAAGTCAAGGAACATACCTACATGACAAATTACATTTTTAAAATCAATAAATAACAATATATACCTACATTGACATAAAAAACTAAATCACAAAACCAATTTTACTTTAACAAACCCCAGCCGCCAACATCACAGATCAACCGCCATTTCTTTCTATCCTTACATACTTCTTTCATTTCCTCCAGAGTCATAACCTTCTTCATACAAGCTCTTCTTTTATTATGACTGGATATTCCATTCATTCGCAATTTCGAATATTTGGTCCATCCATACCTTTCTCGGTCTTCCTCTACCACGACATCCATCTATTCTACCAACATATACTTTCTTCGTCAGTCTTTCCTCATTCATTCTCTCCATATGCCCAAACCATCTTAACAAACTTCTTTTAATCTTCACTTTCACACTTTCTCTTGCACCACATTCTTCTCTTACAAAATCATTCCTCACCCTGTCACTCCGTTTTTTCCCAATCATACTTCTTAGAAAGTCCATTTCAACAGTATGGACTTTACTAATTTCACTTTCATTCACCGTCCAGGCCTCGCTTCCATACATCAAGGTGGGTAAAAGTATGCCACTGCGTACCGCCAATCGAGCATTTTTAGATATGTTTTGATTTTTGGCGATACAAGCTGTGGCACCCAGTACACACCTGCCCTTCATTACTCTTCTTTCAAATTCACCGGTCATTCTTCCATCTTTTTCAAACATACTTCCCAGGTATACAAACTCATTTACGACATCAACATTCATTCCATTAATTTTAAATTCATAACTCATACTTTCATCATCTCTTTCAAAAATCAATACTTTCGTCTTACTTGCATTCAACTTCAGATGGTTACCTAACAAAGCTTCATTCAATCTAGAGAGCATTGTTTGCAATTCTACTGCTGAATCAGAAACAAGAACTGCATCATCTGCATACAGTAAAACACTCACTTTGCTCTCTCCTATCGTCAATCCACAATCATTAAGTCGAGCATCTCTGACACACTTGTCCATGACTATGTTAAATAACCATGGACTCATCACACATCCTTGCCTCACACCCTTATAAACCTCAAACCACTCACTATACTCACCATCAACACGAACACATGCCTTACTATTTTCATAGTTTGCATGCCCCGCACCTAGGAGAGCCCCATTCACTCCGTATGCTTTCAAAACATCCCATAACATACCTCTGTCTACTGAGTCAAAAGCCTTTTCCAGATCTACAAAGGCCGTGAACAGCTTCCGCCTCACCGACAATTGTTTTTCAACAAGTTGTCGTAGAGTAAAAATCTGATCAACACAGCCTCTACCGGCCATAAAGCCTGACTGTATATCGGAAATCCTTTCACTAGTAGTCAGAATCACATTTTTTATAATCACCTTACAGAGCTCTTGATTTTATCAATTTATCTTCGTATTTATTTTCCGGTCAACAGACCAGTTGGTAGAGTGCTTGCATTTCATGCGTAAGAGCTCGGGTCCGAATCCAACCGAGGGTGTTGAATTTCCCGTTTCGGTGTTTATTTCAAACCCTCAATGTTTCAAACTCAAAATAAAATACCAGCAAGGTTTACTCAGCCTTCACAAGAAATGAGTGCCAACCCCTCCGGGAGATAGGAAACACCCACTTCAACTGAAGTGGTTGGCGTAAGGCCTTTTCTGTAAAAACAAATAGATCACGAATTGCCACATGCGACCCCTTCAGTGATAACGCAGGTAAGAAATTACACTATATGTGTAGCTTCTTAACGTTCATATTATCATCGTGATGATTTTTACTTTGAGTTCGGTGACAAGGTAAATAAATTCGGTACCTACTTTGCCAAACTTCGGTTCTTTAGTAGGACGATATCTCGCTGCCTTAGTTCTTGTTTATCGTATACGCCATTGAGAATTTTTTACATGAGCAATGTTTGCATGTGTACTGGACCAATGTGTCTCATGAAAACAAGAAATTTATTTAAAAAATATTTTAAAGAACTCTCACATTATCGAGTTTTACGGTTTTTCTTAGCTCAGATTGTGTAGAATGCTGCAAAAACGTGAAAATAAAACAATTTGTTTCACGAAAAGTTACTTTTAAATTATAGTAAAAAATAATTTTCCCTTTGCAAATGCACAAACTTTAGAAAATTTACAAAGTTTTTGGTGCGCTTTTTTTAAAAGACGGGTGAGATACGCAGAATTTCAATTTGAGCATTTTTTATTGTGTGCTTTTTCCAATACCTAGATATAAAATATATACCTACTCATCAGCGCATCAGACTTGCTTACTTGATAGGTTAAAAATAACACAAACACGCTGGAAACACTAATTATAGATGTGGGAAGGCGAAGAATATGACAACAAGTCATTATAAAAATATGTCTGTAAGATCAAGGAGACAATACAAACGTACCTACGTAATATCTAATCATTATGAATACTGCCTACAAGAAAAAACTCGCATATTATGCCACCTTTATCTTATATACCTACTAGTAGTACCCGGCGTGTTCCTCTACGCCATTTGGGTATGTGGAATCAATTTTTTTCCACAGATAAAAGAGGCAACCTTACGCAACAACACGAACAAAAAAGATTGCAGTCCAATCGGAATCAAACTCACACAATTCAGATCTAAATCAATCTTTACGTTTTCTGAAAACTCGGTCTAAAACTGTTGAACGGCAAAGATTAAATTTCATTCTAAATCCGTCCAGCCATTTCGGAGGAGTGTGACCACAAACACTGACTGAGAAATCGTGGATAAAATATTTTATTAGGTGTAAATAGAGGTGGCCGTTTAAACGAAAAGCAGTTTAAAATAGCTGCTTTTTATTTTAAGCAACTAAGCGCGCTTACAATTTAAACGAAAAGTCGTTTTGAAAAATAAGCGTATAAAATAAGCATAAGCAACTTTCGTTTAATTAAGTTTCGTTGAATAAGCGCGCCACATTTTTTCAATCGTTTTGTAAGCGACTTGTCTCGCGCGTGCGGTGTAGATCAATTCTCAGTTGCTTCCCGGCCATTGACCTGCATGGATATGCGACGCAAAATATTTAAATTAAAATCGTTTTTTTTTAATCATATCAACACCCCCCGCCAGCGGAAAATTTTTGTGGTTCGATAATCAATATTTACAATAAACCCAAAAAACGAAAAAACGCTTTTTAAGCTGCTTATTTTAAAAAGCGTAAGCGTTTTTTTTACTAAGCCGTTTTTTCCATCTCTAGGTGTAAATTTTTCAAGCACAAGAGCTTTTCTTTTTTATTGGTGAGGTATAGCGTTAGGTAATATTGTAACTATATTATTCATAAGTTTTTTGTAATTTTTATGTATAAGATACACAAAAAAAAAATATTAAAAAAAAAAAAAAAAACTTTTTATCGCAAGTAAACTAATTTTAAGGAAGAGCTGATGAAAAACTTTTAAACTTCATCATTTTCACACGTTTTCAGTGTCTTCTCTGATAGGAAATGGGGAAAAATGTGCATTTATTCGAGAAGCCTGTGTTAGCTTAATATGAAACTTATTCAGTTTTACCTTTCACATATATACCAGTATTATATAGAAGATTTCATACATTTTCAGTGTCTTCTCTCGTAGGAAATGGGGAAAAATGTGCCTTAATTTTAGAAGCTTGTCGCAAGCTTAATCATAAAGAGCAATAACTCAAAAAATAAGAATGTTGAGAAATCACGTTTGAAGTTCAGACAACCAGTACAACTTGTATGGGATGAAAAAGGCCTCCGATTCTTTATCTCGGTCATATTCGTCCAAATTGAACGGCTGTCGCATTCTACCTATTCTTCTCGCATTGTTCTTACGTTTTATTACAAAATCTCGATTTTCCCAATTTTTGAGTTTTTGCTCTTTACTATTAAACGTGCGTTGTATTAGCTCAATGTGTCACTTATATAGTTTTACCTTTCACAGATATATAAAAGATTCAACAATGGCTTTATTATACTTGTACGAGTAGGTAGATAATTATTATGGCATGAAAGAGTCGGTAAGGAAATTCACATAAACAATCGATGAGATGATTAATGTAATTTTCGCTTACGCGTCCAATAAAATATTCGGTGCCCCAGTATGACCTTGATCTGGAAAAAAAACAACAACATCATAAAAAGGCGATGTGGGTAAACGCCATAAAAATCTATATCGTGAACAATCACTAATTAAAGGTTGAAAACATATTCGTATAATGGTCAAGGCCTGCCTAAATAATTATTTTATTATCTATAAATGATCATTAAATTTATCTGAAATAGATTTTCCTTATAATGCTAAAGCTTTAAATCTGTTCATCTGTGAATTAATTACGTTAATGCTACGATAAAAAAAATAGAGCGATAAAGTATGGAGTAACTTTCATTTCTATGTCTATATTCCAGGAATAAGTACCTACATTATTTCGGATCGAATTGAAACAAAGACGTCAAAGAGTTCCGAACATTCAAACTAACCCTCCGTTATGTGACGTCACAATCAGGGAATTATCAAAAACAAAAAGATACGCTGAGGACAAGATTCGAACTTGCGCGGGTAGAACCCATTGGATTTCAAGTCCAACTCCTTAACCACTCGGACACCTCAGCTGTTGGAGAAACATCAACAAATCCACACCAAAGTTATGAACATTCATCAAATATTTTTATTGAAATTTTGGGATCTTGTAAATATTGATACACGTGTTTTTTTGGATAGGCGAAATTCGTAACAGGTGGTTTTGATGAACGCTTTGACTTGTTTCAATTGAAAGATTTACTGAATGCTCAGCAGAAAAATAAAGGGCCTTTTATGTGTTTCTACCATCATCAAGTTTCTTGACTTATAGGTTGGTATGAGGCTGACCATTCATGCTGTATTTTTTTTTATTCACTTTGCATTATGTCGTAACAGGTGGTTTTGATGAACGCTTTGACTTGTTTCAATTGAAAGATTTACTGAATGCTCAGCAGAAAAATAAAGGGCCTTTTATGTGTTTCTACCATCATCAAGTTTCTTGACTTATAGGTTGGTATGAGGCTGACCATTCATGCTGTATTTTTTTTTATTCACTTTGCATTATGTCGTAACAGGTGGTTTTGATGAACGCTTTGACTTGTTTCAATTGAAAGATTTACTGAATGCTCAGCAGAAAAATAAAGGGCCTTTTATGTGTTTCTACCATCATCAAGTTTCTTGACTTATAGGTTGGTATGAGGCTGACCATTCATGCTGTATTTTTTTTTATTCACTTTGCATTATGTCACCCGTGTTTCAAAGAAGGTTGGTAAAAGTGGCAGGGCTTATGCTCATTTGAGGTATGGATTTTAATTTGTAAATACACATGCATAAATCAATAAGTCGCAGTTTAATTTAAAGAATAAAAACAGTACAATCATAACAATATAATATGTTTTCAATCTTTGCTCCCACGAATGCAACATCAACTTTTTTTTCTTTTTAGTTATTGGTCAATTAAAACATCCAGGTGACAAGCGCTCAATCATTGTCATTACCTTCCACCTTTCATTGATCACTTATTTGCAGCACTTTTTGGCGCCAATGATCTATTTTTTGCGTCATTTGGTCCAGTTTCGCATTCTGACAGTCGCATGCATTGACTTGTGATATCTGTGGACTAGAAATTATTTTATCGAAAATAGTCAATATACATTATACATATATTTGTTTCAACCTACTTACGAAAATGGTCATTAGTAAGAAAGAGAACAAAGAACTTCACAGTTGCATTTCTATGTGTACAAAAAAACTCGGGCGAATGTAAAAAATATTCTAGAAAGGCGGAGCAGTCCGAACATAGACGCATGCGGTATAAATCTTGTGATGGATAAAATTGACGAATTTTAAAGAAAAAAAGCATTATGTTAAGACATTATTGTCAACGACGTTACCATTTTGAAAGCACCGGTTCCCATAGATCACCGAAGTTAAGCAGCATTGGGCGCGGATAGTACTTGGATGGGTTACCGCTCAGGTAAACCGCGTGTCGTTGGCATCTTGGACCGGTCCGTAGTCCAGTGGCAGCACTTCGGACTCGTAAATGGAAGGTTGTGGATTCGGATCCCGGCGGAGCACATAAAATATACCATTTATATTTCAAATGTGCTCTTCGCTGAGTTGAAAAATTCATAAACTTTTACCAAAGACCGGTCAGTGAAAGGCCCATCCAACCTTACAACAACTGGGTCTTGCTTGAGAATTGGCGCTTTCTACAGCGACGACCAAGCTCGCAGAGGGCTCTTGAGGTGTGGTACACACAAAAACAGCGCTCACCAAATAAATCATCTTATGGCATGTGTTGTAATTGGGTGTCAAAACATAAAATAGAGAATGCAAGAAAACAAAAAAATTGACGCGTAAAAACGTGTTTTGTAACTCCACAATTGCAAAGTTTGACAGGACTGAGACAAAAGTGGTAGATAGTATGTATCAATGCAGTAAGTTAGTTTCCTCTCTTCTATGTTATTACTCAATGGCCGCGTGTTTTTTTACAATGCATACGAAACAGTCAATGTCAATATTTTCGGCATATTTTTATACTCACTTACGTACAAATTATCTAAGTAGTTCAATACCAACCTGTTTGATAGGTTGAACTACACTTTTCAATCAAAGCTCCAACAGTGTTATTCACTAAGCATTAGATGATCCACGCATCAGCGATCTTTCGTATCGAGAGTTCAATGAAAGCATGAGCAGACGAGCTATGGATTTGCTCTGTGTGAATAGCACCAAGTGTTTTAAGTGGCTAATAAAATGTTTATGAGGTTTCTTGCGTAATTTCTCAGTGAGTACATTATTTTTTTAATGCCTCTACATTAAAAAAAGACTTGAATTAAAAATTGCAGACTTTACTAGCTAAACTGATTTCTATAATCTCGTGGAATTGTTTGTTTCAATTCTATAATAATCTAAGTTGCAAGGATATATTCATTCAAAGCTCTCAGATGTATGCCCACAAACAAACACGTGTAGTTCGCGCTTACAAAAATGCTGATTGTGTACTTACAAATAAAATCCAAACCTCAAATGAACATAAGCCCTGCAACTCTTGCCGACATTCCCTGAAACAGGGGTGACATTGGCAAAGTGAACCATTGTTTACAGTATGGGTGGTCAGCCTCATACCAACCTATAAGTCAAGGAACTTGTAGGCAATTAAAATGAATGAGAGCAACCAAATAACGTAAGATTGACGTTTAGGTACGTATATTACCTAAAAAATATCTTCTAAGTACGCTACGTCCAATAAGTAAAAAAAAGTCTATTGGTGTTATTCTCAAACAATAAAGCCATGGCTCATCTGCAGCCTTCATCCGCAGCATGGATCAAAAGTTTTATGAATAGCACTTCCTTGACTTATAGGTTGGGATGAGACTGACCCCCCATACTGTAAAAAAACGGTTTACTTTGCCAATGTCACCCATGTTTCAGAGAAGGTCGGCAAGAGTTGTAGGGCTTGTGTTCATTTGAGGTTTGGTTTTTGTGTTGTAACTACACACGACCAAGCTCGCAGAGGGCTCTTGAGGTGTGATACACACAAAAACAGCGCTCACCAAATAAATCATCCTAACATTATTATTATTATGCAGCATATTTTGTAAGCACGAACTTATGCGTGTCTGTTTGTGGGCATATTTTTAAAAAAAATTATTTTAAGTACGTCCGATAAGTAAAACAGTCTACTGATGTTATTCTCAAACAGCAAAGCCAAAGGCTTGTTCGTAGCCTACATCCTCAGCATGGATCAGCCGCGGATTAAATGTTTTATGAATAGCACTGAACGAGTTTTGTTCCAACAGAAGAAGTGTCGGGAGGCAAACAGTCCTAGAGCCCCCCATATGAAACCTTCCCTCATCCACTACCAGGCAGAGACATATCGCACGCTTAATAATAAAGAGCATTAACTCAAAAAATAAGAATGTTGGGAAATCACGTTTGAAGTTCAGACAACCAGTACAACTTGTATGGGATGAAAAAGGCGACCGATGTTTTATCTCGGTCATATTAAAAATTGGTTCACTTTGCCAATGTCACCCCTGTTTCAGGGAAGGACGGCAAGAGTTGCAAGGCTTATGTTCATTTGAGATTGGGTTTTTATATTGTAGGTCCACATGCGGCATGTGTTGGCGCGAAATTGTACATATCTGCTTGTGGGAATGCATTTAATATAAATCTTAAATGATATTTATCTTTGCAGCTTAGATTAGATAAGATTAGATTAGATATTCGTCCAAATTGAACGGCTGTCGCATTCTACCTATTCTTCTCGCATTGTTCTTGCGTTTTATTACAAAATCTCGATTTTCCCAATTTTTGAGTTATTTCTCTTTAAACGTGCGATATAGTTTGCATCGAGTACTTGATTTTTTCACAGGTCTATACCTTTCCTATCCTGCGGAGCGTTTTGGATGCGATCTCTTTAAAAAGACGCTCCAGGTTTGGAATATATTTTTTACACAGAAAGCAGGTAAATAATGTGGATCATCACCTCTTACTAGTTTCTGCCTGGTTGTGGATGATGTAAGGTTGTACACGGAGGACTTTAGAAAAGGGTGGAAAAGTACTCGCGAGCTCTACAGTTGAAAGAGATGAAAAGGTTGAGAAGGTGGGTAACTCCTCGAGAAGGTCAAGAGCCATAACGGGCTATATGGACAATGATGATGAGACATATTCACTATATCGTCATTAATACCTATTGGTTTATATTTTCATCACACAATGGACAAAACTCATTTAGGCACGTACCTACAGCTGTCATAATTTAAAGGGAAATCTAGATGAGCGTAATTAAAACATCTGTGTAAATATGACAGAAGTACCATAATTCTGGCAATATTTTTCACATTTTGAAGGAAATTTACTGTCGTATCTCCAACAGCTGAGGTGTCCGAGTGGTTAAGGAGTTGGACTTGAAATCCAATGGGTTCTACCCGCGCAAGTTCGAATCTTGTCCTCAGCGTATCTTTTGGATAAATATATTTTTTTAATTAAATAAACCACAAGTCGTGTTTATGTTTTATTTCATGAGAATAACTCATGGTAGGCATCGATTCTGTATTTTGTACCATTCGGTAGAAACGAATAAGCGATCGTGTGAGAAAAAATCCTGGTGTATCGATCGGCAAATTCAGTCATCGGTGGACAAAGGCGCAACTTTTGACAATATGTCCATTAAAATCATTTTTTTCTCAACTTTTATGCTAAACTTAAAAATTTTTTCATGAGCGTTGTAAAGAAAGACATCATCAAAGCATTTTAATGTCTAATCCTCGAGAAAAAAACAGGGTATGATCAAATGATAAATGCAAAATGGTGAAAATATTTCCCAATTAATTTCAAATTTGTGTTGAGTCCATTAGAGTAATCTAACAGACGTGAGACCATGGACACGGAACCTTTGAACTGTGCTCGGAACATTTTTGAATTTGGAACTTTTTTCGGCGAGCAAACGTCAGTTTTGTAGAGGGTTGCAGTCCTTAGCAACCAATATGTCGGCACCTTAAAGGTAAAATTGAATAAGTGACATACATATTAACCTATCATGGGTTTCACTGAAAAATTAACCATTTTTCATGTTTTTTATGAGCAAGTACACAATCAGCATTTGTAAGCGCGAACTACACGTGTTTGTTTGTGGGCATACATCTGAGAGCTTTGAATGAATATATCCTTGCAACTTAGATTATAGATTATAGATATAGACTTCCTTATAACTAGTTCACTTACTTACTATGAGAAGCCCAAAATGTTTTATTTACGATTCCTCAAATCGGTGAATGAGTACTTGTTCAGTTTAACCTTTAACGTGATGTATTTTTATTGTCTTCTCCCCAGCAATCCGGCCGTCTGTCGACACAATTTTGTCTATGTGTAACCACGTGTGGACCGCATTATTAGATACGCTAATGCAAAAATATCCTCCTTTGAAAAATTATAAGAAAAATCATTATACGAATTTTAATTACGCACGCCACACATTATGTCAGATAATATTTCATGATTGTTATATTATGCTATGTGGGTCCACCACAGAATTTCAGAACAAAAAAATGCGATCTTGTATGGGCTTAAATCAGTGTTTCCCAACCTGCTTTCACCCAACGCGCCCTGCATAAATAGTTAAACTCGTTAAACCCTTAATATGCCAAAATGAAAGTCGTCAACGGAGGATAGGTATGCGATTTTCACAAGAACATTTTATCTCAAAAATTCGTTGGTTTAGCAGACACGTGTTTTCCAAAAAAAATCATCGTCCGAATTCCGGTGTTATGGCCGAGGGGTCCAAGTGGGCCGATCGTTCTAGCGTGTTTGGAATGGAATAACGTTGGTTCGATCCCCGCTTGAGTCATTTGCCCATAACTTTTACCCTGGTTCAACGGACGTAATTGTGTAATTATTAATTAATAATTCATTAAAATAAACAATAATGAATTATTAATTTATGATATTCATACCTGTTTCTGGCCAGGCAGAATATGTTGGTGAATTGCATTCCTCTTCACACACCTATTTTTTAAATAAAAAAAAAAACATTTTAAAACAACGTCGGTGGGGTGGGAAGGGGTAGGCCCAGGTATCGCCCCTGTATCACTCCATCGCCACCACATAATTTTCGCCCTCGGTTTGGGAACCACTTGCTTAAATTATTAACAACGCACTGGTATACCTACGCAACCTAATGTTATTTAGATCCAGCTTCCATACAGATCTGGTCGTAAAACACGTTTTGTGTTTTGATATTTATTCGAAAAGATTTATCGATGTGAATCAATTCGAGCAAAATCGCTAACAAAAAACATTTCCGCCGAGAGGGCTTTTAATCGTTTTTATTCCCATACAAGAAAAGTTGTTTTTTTTATTCCTTATCTACCAATTCAAAAAATACTAGTAAAATATTTTTGAGACAAGCGTTTTTCTGTTTTGATTTAATTTGTTTGATCAGTAAATTATATTTAATTACACGTATTACAATTTGGTTGTAATTAATTGTCCCTTCACTACCGGTTTTAGCGCCTTGGGCGGTTGCGCGTGCCAATCGTCCTTAGGGCTTGCCCTGCGTCCTTTTTTTTTATATCCAACTGTCAAAAAAACCGCTTAATTTTTGTCACCACTGGCGCGCCGTGGTAATTTCCGAAACAATAATTTTCCTAAATAAATAAAATTGACTTGCGACTTCAAGTTTGAACTTTTTTGTTATAGTCAATCGCGGACTAGCTTACTTTACTATATTAGCCGGATTAGAAGTCTAGTAGTATATGGGGATGTATGTATGTTAGCTTTCCCACGGTTTGTCTGGGGTGCCCTATTCGGTCACAAAATGTGTGGGAAGTGGGTACCTCATGCATTTTGTGACCGAAACCATAGACAAACCGGATAGTATGAAATAGGGGTAAAAATTGGATGAATTTTATTGATTAAGTACATTGTTTATTATTGCGTACATTGATTTATATTCCCCAATTAAAAATCAAAGTATCACTTATAAACAAAAAACAAATGTACAAAAATATAGTGTAACTCCTTGCCGCGTTAATCGCGAAAGGTTCCGCATGTGGCGAGTGGAACCTATTTATTTTTACACGTAAACGACTGGCCTTACGCCAACCACTTCAATTGAAGTTTGTTGTTTTCCAGCTCCCGAAAGAGCTGGTAGTCACTTCTTGTGAAGGCTGAATAACCCTTGTCGGTATTTTATTTTAGGGTTTGCAATAATCACCGAAACGAAAAATCATTTCTGACTCTCTCGATGGGATTCGAACTTGAACTCACGGCATGGAATGCGAGCACTCTACCAGCTGAGCTATCGACCGGCTTTTTTTTTTTTATGAAATCGTAGTTCTACGACTCGAATAACAATTAAAAAAAATGTATAACTGCCTTTTTACCATGTTGGCCACTTATCAAATTACCATAATCAATAATAAAAAAACACACGCACACACACTTAATATTTCATAATATTTTTGAGACGCGCAGATTAGCGACTACAGTAATTTACTAATTATTTTCTTGATATTCACATCCCTACAAACTAATCTAAGTTGCAAAGATATGTTACATTGGAGATTCACATTACATGTATTCTCACAACCAGACACGTACAAGTTCGCGCTTGCACATGCCTCATGTGAACCTACAACATAAAAACCCAATCTCAAATGGACATACACCCTGCAACTCTTGCCGTCCTTCCCTGAAACAGGGGTGACATTGGCAAAATGAACCATTTTTACAGCATGGGTTGTCAGCCGCATACCAACCTATAAGTCAAGGAAAAAAACAAATTTTCATTTATATTTGGTTCTAATGATATTACCCGAAGAAAATAAAATAAATTCAACGATCAGCTATGGTGAATTCCGCCGTTTATGTAAGAAAATTAGTACGGTAAATAAAAATAAATAAAAAGGTCCGGTCGATAGCTCAGTTGGTAGAGTGTCTGCATTCCATGCCGTGAGCCCGGGTTCGAATTCCGCCGAGGGTGACAGAAATGATTTCCCGTTTCGGTGTTTATTTCAAACCCTTAAATAAAATACCGGCAAGGTTAATTCAGCCTTCACAAGAAATGGGTACCAGCCCCCTCGAAAGCTGGGAAACCCCCACTTTAACTGAAGTGGTTGGCGTAAGGCCGGCTCCCTTACCTAAAAGTAAATAGGTTCCACTCGCCACATGCGAAACCCTTCAAAATCTAAATGGACGCCAGTCAGTAGAAACGACCAGGGCAAATGCAAGAGTATGGGACTGGAAAGTCAAGGCGTTGAATAGACAGCACTGGCAGCAGTTGATCAACGAAACTAAAACTCACCCTGGGTTCTCGATAAGTTTTCCTTCGTATATACTCGTCACCATATGTTCAAAATTTACACATTTTCATTTCTGGGTAAACGTCACATGTCCATGGGTAGATAATAAATCTGGGCTGGAAGTCTCATCACCACGGTAATTCTTACCTACCGAATATCGGTAATATTTGCATGAAGACCTGTCAATCCAAGATGGCCGCAAGTGAACAGCTGATTAGTCTCCATATAAATATTACCGATATCCGGTAGCTAAGAATTACCGTGGTGAGATGAGACTTGGAGTCTTTCACAACCAATACAGTAAACGAAAAAATGGCATACTCACTAGCAATTCGGCCAGATGACGTCAGATTTTTTTTTAAATTGGGCCAAGTCCATCATATTGAAGATGATCAAAATTGATTGCTGCTTTAAAACACCGTAAAAGAAGAGGAAGGTAAGTGGGGCGGGCCCGAACGGATGATCTATGGAACAAGTGGCATCACGTATCGATCATCTTGACCCTCGATATTTTAATTTACTGTACCTTTGCAGCCCGCTGAGGTCATGGCCTGTCATATTATCCCGAAAGGCCAAAGAAGAAGAAGTTTTGATGGAACGTGCGTGTGCATACTCGTAGTGGAGCTAATGGTGCGAAATGGATGCGATTCGAAAATGCAAATAATTGAAAAATTTTTTTTTAAATAGATTTGTGAAGAGGAATGCAATTCACCAACCTGCCTGTCCAGAAACAGGTATAAATATAATCAATTAATAATTCATAATTGTTTATTTTAATGAATTATTAATTAACAATTACCCAATTATCTGTTGAACCAGGGTCAAAGGTCAATTGACCCGAGCGGAGATCGAACCAACGTTATTCTGTTTCAAATACGCTAGAACTAAGGTCTTCAACCCGCGGCCCTCGGGCCGCATGTGGCCCGCCAGCTAATTTCTTGCGGCCCGCGGCCACCAGAGGCTAAAAAAAATAAAATATCGCGCCCAGTGATATGCGATATATACGAATACGAGTACTTTTTTTTTCGGAGTTCTCGGTGTTTTTTGTGTCATTTTGATTATTTTCATGGCACTACTCACAGGGGGGACCACAGGAAGGTTCGGCACATTCCCCCTCAGTAGATTTACTCAAAAAAGAGTTTCAATCGAGGTTTTCTGACTTCAGAGATAGTGAAAAATACATCAGTCTCTTTGCCCGACCATTCGGTGTATCCGTTGAAGATATGTCGGAAAATTTTCAGATGGAGTTTATAGATTTGCAGTGTTATTCGGAATTGAAAGACAAGTTCGACGTGGGTGTTTTTGATTTCTATGCAAAATATGTCGATCACAACTCGTTTCCTGAAATCCGAAAAAATGTCATGAAAATGATTTCATTGTTTAGGAGCACATATGTGTGTGAGCAGCTGTTTTCTCGTATGAAGTATGTGAAATCGACAATAAGTTCGAGAATTACAGATGCACATCTGGAAGGTAGTCTGCGGGTTGCAACCACAAAAATGAAAAAAAAAATTGACAAACTTGTAAAAAATAAACAATGTCAAAAATCACATTAATTGACTTTAATTAACCAAAGATTGACTTTAATGAACTAATAAAGATTATTGAAGTTTGAAATTACGAGTATGTATGTCTTTTATTTTATTGATTAGGTGGTAAAGTGTCGTGAAAAGTTGTGGCCCTTCGGACGATGTGAAATCGATGTTTGGCCCTTGCACTAAAAAAGGTTGAAGACCCCTGCGCTAGAAAAATCATCCCACTTGGCCCCCTGGGCCATAACACCGACAAAAATTAGTGGTGGATTAATTATTTATTAGTGGAACCAAAAAAAAAACAAAATTATAAACCCATTATTATTTTTTTAATATTTTGCATATAAATGGTATAGACCCCATTATCTTTATTAAATGTAGGGACCTACGCCTGGCATTTTTTTTTGTCACGGAAAACACATTTAAAAGGGGCCCGCCATAGAGTACCTACCTAATAATAGGGTCCGCACATTAATTGATCAAGACAAAATTGGGAACTATCGAAAAAGATACGACCGGATCGCTAAAAAAAACGTAAACAAAAATTTGTTTATTGGTGGCCAAGGGACGTTTCCCCGTGGAGAAAAAAAATAATAATTTAAATTTGCGTTAAGTCCACAGTCCACTGCAACAAGATTATTTATTTGATAATGCAATCCAAATTATTTGTGATTTCAGACGAAAGGCTGACATAATTTTTAAGTAGATCAGGTATATTTTTTGTAAATTTTGGTTGTACAGTTGAAAAACTTAAACAGATTTATTTTTTATTTTTTACAAGCAAAGATGCTGTTATGATATATTTGTTTTTAAATTAATCTAAAACAATTTTTATTACATGATTTGAAAATATTTTCGTCTCCACATCTTAAAATGTACTCCCACCTCTTTTGATGATCAGCTGTCCGCTAGTCTATACGGGGTGGGGCTCGTACAATAATAATTGTTGTTACTAATTTTATTTAATGATTACCCAGCTCACTGCTAGCTGCCTACCTCAAGGAGTCCTTAGTATTCATTTTCCAAACGTCATTTATCCACCCATAACAATGCTATTGAAAATGCAAACCGACGCGCCGCCATTGTCTAACTGTCCGTGATCGAATAAACATATTCGTTTGTGTACCTACCGGTCCTTTTGAACGCTGTGTGAATTATTGTGCAATTGGACAAACTGTCAAGGAACAAGCTCTTCCGTCATTGCGCAAAGAAAAGAAATTTGCGAGTCAAACTAATAACTTATTTTAGTTTTTATTCAAAATGTGCACCAAAACATAAAATTATCAAAAAATATACATAATTAAATAAATTATATTTTTAAATATGCTACAACTATTTTTAAAAATAAATTTTTAGACTTTTATTTCTAAACATGGAGCTGAATTTTACCTTAGTATTACTGTTGTCCTTTCTCAACTTTCTCTTGATTTTCGCCGTTGATAAAAGTTCGAAATGTCATTCGGGTGATATTATAAATGAAATTTCAAATAATCGGGAAAATGTGACGAGTTCGATCGAGAAATACATTTTAAACAGGACATTAATAAAATTGCAGTGCAATATTGACAAATCCACGTTGTTTTTAAATAATCAAAGTGAGGTGAAAAGTTTAGCAAGGAAAAGTTTTGACGCAAATTTTCAAGTGGGGGAAAAACGGTTGGATGAAAATTTTGTCTCTACAGAAAACAGTAAGTACCCACCTGAGCTTATTATGTAAAATTATTTCTTTTCACCGGTGTAGCTTGTTTATGTTTTTCGATGTAAATGAAAAACAAATGAATAAGTACATTAAAGACGAGATGTTTCAGCTAAAGCTTTTCCCCCTTTTTACGAGTTTTTTTTTGGAATTATATACTGTTACGATTTTAGGGTTCAATTGTCTTTCCAAATTAAAAAATACACAGGTCTTCTTCAATAGTTATTTATTTTACACAGTTACAAAATTTATTTTCACACTACTTTCTCGATTATTCCACTTGGTTTTGGTTCACTGATCAGATGACTTCGATGTGTTTGTAAGTCTCTATGATACTGGCCCGCTCTGCAGGCCATTTGCACCTTTATACTCTGTAGAGCAGTATGATCTAGAACCAAAGTTGCTAGACGGTTCCAGAGTAATTATTACTTCTCGATGTTTCACGTACTACCCAAGTAACCATTTAGGTTTTAAAAAGGTTACAAAATGGTCCCAGAACCTTTGTATGGAAATCGGCACGTAAGTCTTAATAGTCTCAATAACGTTATATTAACCTTATACTGGCCTCGTGAGTGCTAAAAGGGCCCCAGTTTTAGAACCTTGCAGAGAGCTACACCAAAACCTATAGCTCAAATACAAAACCGCTCGAAGAGCTACGGCAGAACTCAAATATAACCTCGACAACCTTAATTTTACCTCAATATAACCTAGCAAGACAGCTTTTACGTACTAAATTAGTCTTGGATTTAACTCTTACACAACTTGCAACTCGGGTTCTCTCGCTCTCGCTCTCGCTCGGGTGAGCGAGAGCGAGAGAACCCGAGAAACATCTCGCTCTAGAGCGAGATGTTTCTGTGGAAGATTTTTTACACAGCCGTGAATTGAAATACATATTATAATGGCGCGTGCGCGTCTTACCAAGTTTCAAAATGGATAGATAAGTATGAGTTGTATTCAAACAAAATAATAAATGGCTTTAAGAAATCAGGGAAATGTAAAACATACTGCGAATGGCACTTTATCGTGATACTTTAGGATAATAGTTCTGTATACGAGACGGGCCTTTCGTAACTTAAAAAAATTTAGATTTTAATATATATATTTTTTGTAAATCAGGTGTTTGGTGGTAAGTTGCATTATAAATAAAACTTATATTAATACAAAAAGGCATGTATTTTAAATCGCATAGCATACCTTATTCAAATTTTGCCTTATTGAATTAAAATATTGCTATTGATTAAGATAGTTATTTTTTTTTAACGAAAAAATATGGCTGCCGTAAGAAAATTACTAGTAAGCATTCAAATTAACCTTTTTAGAACTATAACAGCTAGAATCTCTTAAAATGTGCCTAAATAAGAGCTAAAGGTTATTGCCAAGAGCTTTTCAAGACTTATCAGCCGCGAAAGTAGCCGCTAAGAAAAAAATGTTGCTTGCATGTTTTGATGGTGTTAGTGGATGGTGCTTGGATCACGTGTTTACGGAAAGTGTGCTAACAGCTACAGGCTCCTCTGAAAGTGCAAGTAAGTTTTTATTTTTCAATCCCTTTGAAAAAATACATTATTGTATTGTTTATTTTTTTTTAATTTAAATCCATAAAACTCAGGTTTAAAGATGAGCCATACTTCTTAAACGCAAAACGCAACTAAGCTACACATATAGTGTAACTTCTTGCCTGCGTTATCCCCGAAGGGGTCGCATGTGGCGCTTCGGGACCTATTTACTTTTACAGGTAAGGGGGCCGGCCTCACACCAACCACTTTCAGTTGAAGTGGGGGTTTCCCAGCTCCCGGGGGGGCTGGTTCTCATTTCTTGTGAAGGCTGAGTATGCCTTTGAGATCGAACCCTTGCTCTCGGCGTGGAATGCAAGCATTCTACCAATTGAGCTATCGACCTTTTTACGAGCTTGATCGTGAAATGAAAGAAGTATGCAAGGACAGGAAGAAGTAGCGGCTAATCTGCAATGTTGATTTCTAATGTTGGTGTATTCATTTGCTACATTTTTTGCATAGGAAATTTTTGACTTTTTTTGTATAGATTTCTTTGTAAGGTTTTGTTCTTTTTTATATTTAATGTAATTTATTATTCATATTCCTTGACTTATAGGTTGGTATGAGGCTGACCACCCATACTGTATAAAATGGTTCACTTTGCCAATGTCACCCCTGTTTCAGGGAAGGTCCGCAAAAGTTGTGGGGCTTATGTTCATTTGAGGTTTGGATTTTATTTGTAAGTACACATTCAGCATTTGTAAGCGCGAACTACACTTGTTGGTTTGTGGGCATACATCTGAGAGCTTTAAATGAATATATCCTTGCAACTTAGATTATAGATTTATAGATCGTCGTCGCTACAAAGCGCCAATTCTCAAGCAAGACCCAGTTGCTGTAAGGCTGGATGGACCTTTGGTGACCGGTCATTGGTAAAGGTTTTATGAATTTTTCAACCCGGCGAAGAGTAAATTTGAAAATATAAATGGCATATTTTTTGTGCACCGCCGGGAATCGAACCCACAACCTTCCCATTCAGAGTCCGCAGTGTTACCACTGAGCTACGGACCGGTCATCCGGTCTTCTTCATCTTTGTATATTTGCAATACCTACTACATGTTGTATCGGGTTTGGCATATTAAATTTTACAAGATGATAACATTCAGCGAATGCCAAGTTTTAAACCTTAAAATTTCTCTATTTTATTGATAACAATTTTAAAACTGGAATGTAATATTCTATGTTTTTGTAAAATGCGCTCTTCGAGAAACGTAATCAAGATATTAAGAATGTTTTTAAAAGTGGTAAATTCATTGAAAATATCTTTTTTTATCTCGTGAAACTTCAAACTCATTCGTAATATGAAAAAACTTGTTTTTCCAATTTTGTTGAAAATGTAATAATCTTTAAAAATGGGGAAATTATTTTATTCTAGAACAAAAAATTAAAATAAAAAAGTAGAAATATTGAAAAAATATTCAGTTTTTCGGGGCTACAGGTAATTACAAAAATGTACGAGTTCGAAAACTTGGCATTTGATGAGTCTAATCTACATATTATACAATATATCCAAAAACCAGTGCTACATTTTATTTTTTACTTTCTTGCTATAGCTGAAAGCTATAAAGAAAGTCTTGATTTGGTGTGGAAATTTTTTTTCGAGGTTTTCACGGAAATGAGTTGTCCTGGTGTAGGACATGCCAAAAAACACTATCTTTCAAAAACGTCCATCTGTATGTGTGTGTGTGTGTGTGTGTGTGTATATGTGTGTGTGTATGTGTGTCACTTTCCAAAGTATAAGACCTAGAGATACCAAACTTTGGCTACATCAATTTTTTTAGACATGTATTAAGTATTAATAGCATGACATTACACCAACTTGAAAATTCAAGATGGCTGACATACAAAAAAAACATAAAATTGCACTTTTCTCAAAAAGGGCTCCAAGAATTTTTCTTAATTTTTTAAAATTGCCACTAATTAGTTTTAACTTAATAAATAAATTATGGCAACACTCTTACTAATCTGTGTCTATGGGTTGCCATATGAAAAAAACCGAACGATTGTGAGTTTTTCGAAAGTTAAGTGGTTAACAAAGATATAATGTTCTACAATATTATAGACAATATAAATTTCTACAAAATTAAAAAAAAATAAATATAAAGCACCGTTTACACGACCTGAAATTTTAAATCGAAAATATTAGAAAAACCTATTAAAATGCAAGATATTTAAATTTGTTTTAGATTTGATAGAAAGAACAAGTTTATCACTTTAATTTGCAATCAAAGATTTTTTACTTTTTTGAAAATTCAATATGGCGTCCAAAGAGCTGAAAACTTAAAATGCGATTTTCTGATAAACGGCTCCGACGATTTGTCTTAATTTTTTTGTGAATCCATTTATAAAATAGTGCTATCTAATAATCATAATCATTTCTTCATCATAATCTCGGTTTAGGGAGTTACCATTTAAAAGAAAAAAATAAAGGAAAAATTCTCGGCACTTAGAGGGTTAATAAAAAAATAAAATAGCACAAACGTAAAACAATAATGATAACCTATATATTGTCATTATTTTTTTTCCAAAAAGTGAATAAAAAGTATAGCCACCATACAAAGTGAAAATTTTTCCATACAAAATGTTTTCGTAATTTTCTTGGTAGTCAAAGGGTTAAAATTAGAAAAAAGGCTGTGATTCTTAAAATTTTATAAATGATGATGATGATGATGGATGATTTCTTTCCTGTAGCGCCATTTAATGGTCCAGGACCATGTCAAGGGCGCCATGGCTTCTGGAGAAAAGTAGTGTCTTCAGTTCCTTTCTGAAGGTGGTGGTAGGCTGGTTCGCGCGAACACCGATGGGCAAATTGTTCCAGGCAACCGGCCCGGCCACCGCAAATACCAATAATAATCAGTCATTACTTTTTCAAAATATAACTAAAAAGTTTACCCACATTACAAAGTCCTAGTTTGCATACAGAAGGGTTCAATGACCATCTATAGTAATCTAGTATCTAAGTTGCAGTGAAATATAAACATTCAAAACTCATATCAAATGCATGCCCACAAACAAGCTTTTTTTTTTTTTTTAGAAAAATAGATTTGTGGAAAGGAATGCAATCAACCAACCTATTTTGCCTGGCCAGTTGTCTTCATGTGAAAGCAGAAGCTTGTGTGCATGCAACGGCATCTGTTGAACCAGGGTCGAAGTTATCGTCGCGGGATTCGAACCAGCGTTATCCGGTTCCAAATAACTTGTCTTGATTCCCGCGGCCATAAGACCGACAAAGTACGTGTAAGTTCGCGCTTACGAATGCTGAATGTGTACTTACAAATTAAAACCAAATCTCAAATGAACATAAAACCAGCAACTCTTGCCGACCTTCCTTGAAACAGAGGTGACATTGACAAAGTGAATTATTTTTTACACTTTGAGAGGACTGAGAAATGCGAGGAAATTGAGATAAGACTGAATGAAACAAGAGTGGAGGTCGTGAAAGAATTTGATTATCTGGGAAGCAAGTTTGAGTCGAATGCGAAATTAACGAAATAATTGGAAAAGCGCGCTAGTAGAGGAAGAAGTGTAATGGGAACGATTGGAAGAATTGCAAGAAATAGGAAGCTTACGAAGAATATGAGATCGGCGGTCCACAATGGCATATTGGTTGGTGGAAGTGAGGCTTAATGAATGTGAGCTGAGTAAAGTATTGTTATGTAAATATGAAATATAAATATTTAAAATAAGTAGGTATTAGTTATAGGCATTATGTATTGTATTGTGTGGGTAGGAATCATTGAATAAAATACGTGAAGCATCGAGAAATAATAATTACTATGCCTTTCTGGAACTGTCTAGCAAATATAGGTCTAGATTGTACTGTTTTAAAGAATATAAGAAGGGTGCGAGTGGCTTGCAGGGCCAGTAGTATTCTACAAGCTTTACCACTATATACATTGAACCAAAACCAGTGAACAAAAACCAAGTGTAACGGAATAGTCGAGAATATCTTTGTGCAAATAAATTATTAAAAGTGTAAAATAAACAACTGTATAAGAAGACCAGTATTTTTAATTGAAAGACTGTTGAACCCTAATTTCGTAACAGTATGTACGGTTGAAATGGCTTACCTGAGAGCAATGACTGGAAAGACACTGAGTGATAGAGTACGTAATGATTGGGTGATGAACGAGTGTGGTATAAAAGAGAATATGAGAATGAAAGTACAAAAAAGGACGATGAGATGGTTCGGACATCTTGAAAGAATGGATGATGAACAACTTACGAAGAACGTGTACAAAAGAAATGTCAGAGGAAAGTGCGGAAGGGGAAGGCTGAGGAAAGAATGGTTAGACCAAATAGGTGAGATTGCGAAAGAATGGGTCTGCAGTGTGAGAATAAGAGAAGAGTATGTATGAAAAAGGTGATGACAGAAAAAAGTGGAGGCGCATCTGCGGAGGTACCGGCCACCCTTAGTGGAATGGCGGCAGGATACAGTACAGTACAGAGGTCAACTTCATACCAACCTATAAGTCAAGGATCTTTCTTAAAAAAAAAAAAAATAAGGCTGATTTATTTGGTAAGCGCTGTTTTTGTGTGTATCACACCTTAAGAGCCCTCTGCGAGCTTGATCGTCGCTGTAGAAAGCGCCAATTCTCAAGCAAGACCCAGTTGTTGTAAGGCTGGATGGACCTTTTGATGATCGGTCTTTGGTCAAGGTTTATGAATTTTCAACCCAGCGAAGAGCAAATTTGAAAATATAGATGTTTTTTTTTTGCTCCACTGGGAATCGAACCCACAACCTTCCATTCAGAGTTTGAAGTGTTACTACTGAACTACAAAACGGTCACAATTAACTGTCAATTTTATTTTGAAATCTTTGAATTGTTTTGAAAATAATACAAAATATTTATATTAAGTTTTGGAGCTCACAGACAGTAGGTGTTATCATTAATAAAAAAGCGAAAGGTTGTATTACTAAGTATGAAAGAGTCTCCCGGAGAATATTGTTAGTGAGAATGAGATTTGGACGGATGAAAGTTCTACTGATTGCGTGATACACCCCAGTGGACTCGGAATGCAAAGTCGTGAAAGAATAATTCTGGGAGAAAGTTAACATTGTTATGAGAAAGAAAGAAGAAAATGAAAGAACGATTCTACAAGGAGATTTTAATGGATGGGTAGGTATGAGACAAGATTATAGCAAAAATGTGGTAGGACCGAGTGGTAAAGGCGTAGCCAATGATAATGGTAGAGCGCTAATAAGCCTATAAATGGAACAAAGACTCTTTACGTCTAATACCAGGTTCAACCACAAAAGTATACATTTGTATACGTGGCAGAACAGAGCGGGCAACCGAACAATCATTGATTACATATGTGTGGATGAACGAATGAGAGGGGATGTAAGAGACTCTCGAGATACCGTGGAGCTGTGCTAAACACAAACCACTATTAGCTGCGCTCGAGAATAATGATAGGAGATGTAAGAAGAGGAGCACAAAAGGAATTGGTAAGTATGAAGCGAAAAAAGTGGAAAAATTAATGACGTAAGTATAAAATGACGTAAGTATAAAAACATATCCAACACCGGTCAATTGGTGTAAGATATAAAAAGACTTTATCTCTAAAAACAGAAACGATCACACTGAAATTTTAAAGAAAATCGTTAGAGCCGTTTTTGAGAAAAGTGCAATTTAATGTTTTTTTTTGTATCGCAGCCATCTTGAATTTTCAGGTTGGTGCCATGCCAGTCAGCCCATCAAAATCTGTGGTTGTCAATTCTCTTAATCCAAAAATTGGTGTCTCTGCGATCAGTAGATTCGGCTGGGATATACGGTCATACATACATACGGACAGGTTCGACAAATTAGGTTTTTTGCATGTTCTGGTGCAGGACAACTCATTTCCGTTGAAATCTTAATTTTTTTTTTCGGACGAATACAATACTTTATAGCTCCTTCGGACTGCTATAAAGTAACAAAATTTTAAAATTTCTCGGCAGCGGAAGGGTTAATCAAAAATTATTGCCAGCCAATTTGAAAGCCATTATATGTATTTGAGATTCATATTAAACGTATTCTCATAAGCAGACACGTATAAGTTCGCGCTTACACATGCCGCATGTGAACTTAGAATATAAGAACCCATCTCAAGTGAACATAAGCCCTGCAACTCTTGCCTATTTTCCATGAAACAGGGTTGACATTGTCAAATTGAACCATCTTTTACAGTAAGGGTGGTCAGCCTCATACCAATCTATAGGGCAAGGAAAATGATCATACCGCAAAACTAAAATTACTTAAGCAGATTGCCTTCATTAATAATACTATTAGCTGTGCTCGAGAATAATGATAGGAGATGTAAAAAGAGGAGCACAAAAGGAATTGGTAAGTATGAAGCGAAAAAAGTTGAAAAAAATACAAATACAAAATACAAATTAAACATTTTGTTGGGAAAATTAAATATCACCTCAAAGCAACTTTATTTTATGCTGAAAAGTCATGTGCAGTCCACTGTACATTTAATTTCTGATACGCGCCATGGGGAATTCTTACGTTTCACAAGATTGCTCTCGTCGCCCATCCGTGCAAATTCTACATCGACGATAACACGCATATCCCTCGCGCTACGAAGGTACGAGTATGTATATACATACTTATTTTCAACATTCTAACTATGACAGAACAGATAATTATTATACAACATAATACAACCCTTTATTATAAGTAAGTGAGTAAAAATGAAGTTTTAAAATACTTTGTTTGATCTTTTTTACGATATATTTATTTTAATTTGTGTTAAAATAAAGTACTGAGGCGTTTAAGACAGATTTTGACCAAAAACGGGACTCGACGTAAAGTTTTTTGGACTTTAAAATTCATTTCCCGTGAAACTATAGCAGATAAAAAGAATATATTCGAGACCATTATTGTTTTAAATTTAATGTTCTTATTTTTGACGTACAAAAATTTCAATTATTGTACTTTGATTTTGAGTTATAAAATATATGCAACAAATACCGTTTTACCCCCGTTTCTCCTGAACCAGAAGGGTTAGAAATACAAATTTTTGGTATGTTAATTTTCTTGTTACTAGTAATGAACGTAGCATATTTTTTTTTTCTTTTTTCTCATGACTCATACAACTTATATCAAAAGATCGATTTATATATTTGTTAAAAAAAATGGCCGCATTCAAAATTCTCCAGGTTTGCAGTACTTTTTTTAATGCAAAAAGCAGGTAAATAATGTAGGTCATCATTTCTTACTAGTCTCTGCCTAGTAGTCGATGAGGTAGTTTGTACCATTTTTTGGGCTTCTTTGAAGAGGCTGCATCCAGAACGCTCCAGGGTAGGATCACCAAAATCTACAGAAAAGGCATGTACTTGATGCCGGACACCTCCCAAACATATTTCTGCCTGGTAGTCGATGAGGTAGTTTGCACCATTTTTTGGGAAGGCGTGTTATAAAGCTAAATCTACCGTTTTTGTTTCTTACACTTTATGGTCTTAGCAAAATAGTTACAGTAATGAAAAAAATCAAGCATGTTTATTAATTTTTTATCCTAATTATAAAGCTTAAACAAAATATATAACTTAAGAATTGCCACCACAAAAAAATATTTTAAAAAATGCGTTTTTCTTTACATTTTTACCCTTTTTTTACGTGTGTGCTGTATTTTGGAATTTTTTTTTGCTTTTTAATTACAGAACTATACATTGTTTAGGTTTGGTACTCAACATTTTTTTTATAATGTCAATAGTTTTTGAGTAAATATGGAAAAACTGAAACTACTTAATGAATTAAATTTTAATTAAATCAAAGAACAAAGTTTTTCCATATTTACTCAAAAACTATTGACATTATAAAAAAAATGTTGAGTATCAAACCTTAACAATGTATAGTTCCGTAATTAAAAAGCAAAAAAAAAATTTCAAAATACAGCACACACGAAAAAAAAGCTAAAAATGTAAAAAAAACGCGTTTTTTTAAATATTTCTTTTTTGTGGCAATTCTTACGTTATATATTTTGTTTAAGCTTCATAATTAAGATAAAAAATTAATAAACATGCTTGATTTTTTTCATTACTGTAACTATTTTGCTAAGATCATAAAGTGTAAGAAACAAAAATGGCATATTTGGCTTTATAACACGCCTTAAAGAGAGGCCGCTTCCAAAACGCTCCAGCATAGGAAAAGGCAGACTAGTGAAAAAATGATGTACTCGATGCAAACTACCAGCCTGACCATGTCTCTGCCTGGTAGTAAATGAGGTAAGGTTTCGTACATCTAGCTCTTAGTCCTACTTTACGCGCATACAAATTATTTGATTCACTTTGATAGATGATTTAAGCACTAAAACTTACTGATGTATCCATTATTAGTAAAAAAAAAATACGGACTGTACGTTTAAAATTTCCATTCCGTTTTTTTTGTATCACCCTGTGTCGGTTCATCTTACAAGACAACGGATATTGCTTTGAAATTCCGTAGAAAAATAACAGCTCTTGAGAATGCCATAATAAAGCATTATAAAATACGTGTAGCTTCTAAAGATAACCTATTGGTTTGGATTCTTACCACGCAGTCCTAATTTATTTGCCTAGACAAGTATTATGACTCCGTCCAAAAAAAAATATCCCGTTGTTTTTAAAAATATGTTTCTTATACTTTATGGCCTTAGTTAAAGAGTGACATAAATGAAAAAAATCACCCGTGTTAAATAATTATTTATCTTAATTTTAAAGTTAATTACTTTTATATAACTTAAAAAATGACGCCACAAAAAAATATTTAAAAAAACTCGTTTTTTTTACATTTTTTTGCTCGCATTTTGTTGTTTTGTATTTTGGAAATATTTTTTTTCTTTGTAATTATAGAATGATACAAATCCTAGTTTGTGGTGTAATTTTTAGTAGAATAATGTGAACAGTTTTTGCGATAATATGAAAAAACTGAAACTAATTAATTTATTTAATTCTTGAAAACAGTTTTTTCATATTATCTCAATAACCATTCACATTATTCTATTAAAAATCACACCACAAAGTAGAATTTATATAATTCTATAATTATAAAGAAAAATAATATTTCCAAAATACAAAACAACAAAATGCGAGCAAAAAATTGTACAAAAAACGAGTTTTTTTAAATATTTTTTTGTGGCGTCATTTTTTAAGTTATAATAAAAAAACTAACTTTAAAATTAAGATGCAAAATTATTTACCACGCGTGATTTTTTTCATTGATGTCAATTTTTAACTAAGGCCATAAAGTATAAGAAACATATTTTTAAAAACAACGGGAGTTTGGTTTTTGAACACAGCCTAATACAACCTAAAGCAATTTCATCATTCCGTAGCTTTATGGTTGTAATAATATAAAATAATTATTCTTTGGCTCTCCATTTAGCAAAATATGTCAACCTCTCTAGAACCTAATCAGGAGTCTAAGACAACCTTAAGATGCACGGACAATTAGCTCTTGAAACACAAGTCAAAATAACGTTAATTTAACCTCTTGTCAGCAACTTCTAGATACCAATAATGATGCAATAATAACCAGTTGGTTTTAGGACTTATAAGTTATTCTCAAGCCATTAATATGACCGAATAGCAAAGCATTAACCTTTCTAGGAGACTTATTAGACCTAAAGGCAAATTTTCACAACGTAGGACGACTAAAGTGGTTACTTGGGTACCTAGACACAACCAAAATCCTACCTACCAATGCAATACAGTATTCCTATAATTATAACAAATACCTACTTAGCCTAGAGAATTCTACACTTATACATAATTATCGATCTTACCTACCAATACTTTTGAGGATTCTTATAACTATAGCTATCCATACTTATTTCAATATTTATATTTACATAACACTATAACTACCCATACTTATTTCAATATTTATATTTACATAACACTACCCCCCACCTAGACTGTTTCGTCCCGGAACAGTCTTGACTCTGTGTAGGTAGGGGCATGCTGATCCACGTCGACACCCTGTGGTCAGGAAGAAGTGGCAGTCCACGGATTTCTCCCCACTGGCTCTCGGCTGCGCTTGCTCGCAGCGCACCATGACGCTGATGCCGACTCCCGAGAACACTGCTTCAATCATACTCCGGATTATCCGCCAGTCTCGATTAGCGCGGCCGCCACCCATCTTCGGTATTGCCAGACGCGCCTGCTGATCCTCCAACATGTAGTCACGCAGCTCAACAAGGCCGTCCCACAATGCCTTGTAGTCCTCTTCCAGGTTGCTGGAATCCAAGCTGCCCAGGATCTAATGTTTCAGGTGGCACGAGAGAAGGGGATTGACGTTGTCCTGGTCTCTGAACAGTATCGCAACTCTACAAGTTGTTGGTACTCGGACGAGACTGGAAGGGCGGCAATCTTCTTCCCATCACAGCACGCGGCCATCACTGGGAGACCCTTGAACGGCGGCAGTGGTTGGACATGGATTGAGGTAAGAGGTTGTAGAATATATAGCTGCTACTTCTCCCCGAACGTTCCGCTGCAGCAGTTCGAGGAGGAACTTCGGGGTCTGGAGGAAGACGTGAGGAGCGCGACACTACCCATTGTGCTGGCTGGTGACTTCAACGCTTGGGCAACTGACTGGGGCTCGTCGATGACAAACAGACGGGGCGCCCTTCTGTGCGAGATGGCTTCGGGCCTGCATTTGCTTCCTGCAAATGTAGGCGGGAAGTTCACTTTCTGCAGGGGCGCCACGGGTTCTGTCATAGACGTAACCTTTGCTGATGAAGGAATGATCGGAAGGGTGAAAGACTGGC
Organism: Agapetus fuscipes; assembly: GCA_951799405.1. Classification (NCBI taxonomy): domain Eukaryota; kingdom Metazoa; phylum Arthropoda; class Insecta; order Trichoptera; family Glossosomatidae; genus Agapetus; species Agapetus fuscipes. Next base: position 12,485,345 of record OX637343.1, on the reverse strand, counting down.
GTGTGCTCGATGAGCACACGCAGAGCGATCACCAGTACGTGACCTTCACGCTTGCAAGGGGGCCGCGGCCTGCTGCACCTGGGTTGGGTTCCGCCGCTAGTTCAGCGGGTTGGAGTCTTCGCTCCTTGGACACCGATGCCCTTAAAGCAGTCATCGAGAGTGGCAGCGAAAGGATCGCAAACGCGGATGGAGCAGCGCTAAAGGTAAGCGAGCTGAGTAGCGTGGTCAAGCGCGCCTGCGATGCATCCATGGCTCGGCGGGGCGGACACACCCTCAGGCGTAATGTTTATTGGTGGACTGAGGAGATTGCCCGTCTGCGCCGGTCATGTTTAGCTTTGCGGCGCCGGGCCCAGCGCTCAGGATGGGAGAGTTTTCAGGCTGAAGACTACAAGGCTGCAAAGAAGGAGCTGAAGAGCGCTATCAGGCGCAGTAAGGAAAGGTGCTGGGGTGAGCTGTGCGAGTCGGTGAACCGCGACCCCTGGGGACTGCCGTACAAAATAGTGCGACAGAAACTACGGGGACGCGGCCTTGACCCCTTTCTCAGTAACCCCAGTAACCTGACCGCTGTTATTGATGGCCTCTTTCCCCTTCACGGAGACCGACCGTTGGCAGATCCTACCCCCTCAACTGGTGAGTTCCAACCGTTCACGGTAGCTGAGCTCGAGACAGCTGCAAAAAGGGTAAGTAAAGGTAAGGCTCCTGGACCTGACGAAGTCCCAAATGAGATTGTGCTGCTGGTGACCCGGGAGTTCCCTGAGGTTCTGCTCGGCGTGTACAATGCGTGCCTGGAAGAGGGTCTAGTTGGCGATCCCTGGAAGAGACAAAGGCTTGTCCTTATTCTCAAAAAGGCAGTCGCGGACGGACCCTCATCTTTTAGACCGCTGTGCATGCTGGACGGCTTCGGGAAGCTCCTTGAGCGACTCCTGCTTGGGAGACTTCAGCCAATTCTGGAGGATCCGGAGCGGGGTCTCTCCGACAAGCAGTACGGCTTCAGGCGGGGCAGATCCACAATTGACGCAGTCGGACACGTTGTCAACGTCATCCGACAAGCATGGCAGGGCACGGTGAAGAGCCACCGACGGGTTGTCATGATAGCGCTGGACATCCGGAATGCTTTTAACTCTGCGCGATGGGAATTAATCCTCAGAGCGCTGAGGGAGAGCTTCCGCGTGCCAGACTATTTGATGGCCATGCTTGAAAGTTACTTCGATGGCCGAAGTCTTGAGTATCGGCACGGTGCCTCTGGTGTGGAAGAGAAGCGGCGGATCACGTCTGGCGTCCCGCAGGGATCGGTCTTAGGACCGACCTTGTGGAATGCTTTATACGATGGTCTGTTGCGGACGGACATGCCTGAGGGGTCGAGCATTGTTGCTTTTGCGGACGACATCGCAGTGATGATCGAGGGGAGGACTTCCCGTGAACTTGAAGTTATAGGGAACGAGGCTCTCAGACGGGTAAGGGTATGGCTTGACAGAGCTGGTTTGGAACTGGCCATACAGAAGACCGAAGCCGTACTGTTTTGTCGCAAGCGACGACCTCTGCTGCCTAAGCTACTGCTAGAGGGTTTTGAGGTGCCGTTGGCTAAATCGCTACGCTACCTTGGAATCCAACTCGATCGTGGTCTTCGTTTCGGAGAACACATCGAGCTGGCGGCTGCAAAGGCAAGCGGAGCAGCGATACAGTTGGGGAGGCTCATGCCGAACGTGGGTGGGCCGAAATCATGCAGGAGGAAACTATTGCACGAGGTGGTCCACTCCACACTTCTGTATGGGGCACCCATTTGGGCGCAGGCGCTTGAGACAGAGCTGTACAGGAAGAAGATGGCTGCCGTCCAGAGAAGAAGCGCGCTGAGAGTTATCTCCGGCTACCGCACCATGTCCGAGGAAGCGGCATTGGTGCTGGCTTCTTCTCCACCCATAGATCTGCTGGCGCTTGAGCGCAAAGCAGTCTATGAATCAGGTAAGGGACCGCACCATAGGAAACTGACGCTGTCAAAGTGGCAGGATCGCTGGAACTCGGCATCTAAAGGACGCTGGACGAACAGGCTTGTCAGCCAACTCGAGCCTTGGTACTCGAGGAAGCATGGCTGCCTGAACTACCGGCTCACGCAGATGCTGAGTGGACACGGTTGTTTCGGTTTTTTCCTACACCGTATAGGAAAAGAAGCAACTGCAGCATGCTGGCACTGCGACTCAGAAAATGATGACGCGGAGCACACGCTACTGTCGTGTCCTGCCTGGGCGGACCACAGGGGGTCATTAATGGCAACCATTGTGGTCGATCGACTAGACCTGGACATGGTAGTACCGTCAATGCTCCAATCAGAAGAGAACTGGCGGGCCTGGGATACCTTTGCCTCTCGCGTGATCGGAAAGAAGGAGGATGCCGAGCGCGTAAGGCGAAGGATGAACACGACCCGCCAAAATGTAGTAAATCTAGTCTCTGTTGATAGAAGTGTTAATGTAGATTAATTAGTCTTAACACAATGTAGATAGTGTAGATTTGCCAATTGACGCAACTGAAATGTGAAGACATGCTGTGCATGTAAAGACACACCACACCCCGATGTCATGCTTGACGGCAGTTCCAGGGTGTGGCAAGATGCAGAGGGGGGTTTTTAGTGAGTAAAAATCTCACATATCCTGCCGGCGGAAACAATGGCAGGAATCTTTTGAAGATTTTCCCCTCTCAATGGAAAAAAAAAAAAAAAAAGGAAAAAAAAAAAAAAAAAAAAAAAAAAAAAAAGGTTGCTGGAATCCGGGACAACCAGGCAGTATGCTTGTTGACGCCCCTTCGGTAGTCTCAGAGCTCTTCCTTGCGGGCTGCTCGAGGATTGCGGTTCTCCGAATTTGTATCGGAAGACCCGTGCAATTCCTCTAGACATATCTAGATCTTCCGGTACACTGCATGCCAGTGTGTGGTCCCCAGTGACCTCAAATAAGTCCTTGTGGACTTCTGTGGTCACTCCATGGCGAAACTTCTGCCCTGCCTTCGCGTTCTCCCAAAACGTCTCAAAGGCTGGTGATCTTTCGGATGCGACGCACTGTCGTACTTTTTGGGCTGGTTGGTCATCATTATCGCCTAGGTATGGTGAGAGGCGATTGTAGTGCACGATCCTTGGTTTTCCGTTTGGTCTCTTTTTTATGCGGTAGACCACATCGTTGATGCGCTCCAAAATCTCGTACGGCCCGTCCCAGGAACGCTGAAGTTTCGGACAGTATCCTTGGCGCCTCTTGGGGTCAAAAAGCCACACCCAGTCACCAGCTTTGTACCCCATGCTGTCAGCTCTCGTGTCATAGCGCTCCTTCATTTGATCGCTGGCTTCCCCGATGTTCATGCGGACCTGATCATGGATGTCATCCAGCCTCCTGCGAAGGTCTGTCACATAGTCTTCTCCGGCTAGGTCTTCACCTGGTTTGCAGCCAAATTTGAGATCACAAGGAAGTCGCATTTCTCGCCCAAACAGTATGCTGCTGGGAGTCTTCTTCGTCGTTTCCTGAACAGCCGACCGGTAAGCCAATAAGAACAAAGGCAGATGTCGGTCCCAGTCCCGCTGATGGCTGGACACTACTTTGGCTAAGTACCTCCCCACGGTACGGTTCATCCTTTCCACCATTCCATCAGACTGTGGATGTAGCGCAGTGGTCCTGGTCTTGTAGATCCCTAGCCGCTCACACATTTGCTGGAAGATAGCAGCTTCAAAGTTCCTTCCCTGATCAGAATGTAATTCCAGGGGTACGCCAAACCTGCTGATAAATTCGGTAACTAGAACTTCAGTCACGGTTACGGCCTCTTGGTTAGGGATTGAGTAAGCTTCCACCCACTTGCTGAAGTAATCCATCACCACCATGATGTACTTGTTACCCTTCTCAGTTGTAGGAAATGGGCCAGCTATGTCGATGGCAATTCTTTCAAAGGGGCTGCCAACATTGTACTGACGCATTGGTGCTCGCCTTTTCCTTTGCGGTCCATTGGCCGTTGCACAGGTTACACATTTTCGACACCAATCTTTGACGTCTTCGCTGCAGTTGATCCAGTAAAATCGCTCTTTCACTTTCTCCAGCGTCTTCTTAACGCCTAGATGTCCTCCAGAAGTTCCTCCATGCAGCAGTCCAAGGATTTCCGGTACTCGGCTCCTCGGAACGAGGGTTTGCTTTCTTCTAAGTGTGCCGTCTTCCTTCTCGATCTTTCGTTTCAGAAACCCTTCTTCTATCACTATGGATCCCCATTGAGCCCAATAAGCCTTGACAGTTGGTGATAAGGGGGCGAGTTTTTCCCAGGTTGGCCTTTCTCCTTCTCGCGCCCATTCCATCACATACTTCAAGTCCGGATCATTCAGTTGGTCTTGCGCCAATTTTTCATCTTGCCAGTCCTCATCTTCGGTGGTCGTCCTTTGGACAATTGCTACCTTGTCCTCCATCTTGCTGCAATGTTTGCAGTCACTGGCGCATGGTCGTCTGGATAATGCATCCGCATTTCGATGAAGCGTGCCAGGTCTATGTTCGGAGTCATAATCATACTCCTGGAGCCTTTCAATCCATCTAGCCACTTGCCCTTCTGGGTTTTTGAATTTCAGAAGCCAAACCAGTGCAGCATGATCAGTCTGTAGTGTGAATTTTCTCCCGTACAAGTATTTGCGGAAGTGTTCCACTGATTTTATCACGGCAAGAAGCTCTCGTCTGGTCACGCAATAATTTCGTTCTGGCTTGGAAAGCACTTTACTGAAGTAACCCAGAACAGTCTCATGCCCATCCTGTATTTGGGAAAGGACGCCTCCTATCCCCACATTACTAGCGTCGGTATCCAGGATGAACTTTCCATCTTTTCGTGGGTAGCTCAAGATGGGGGCACTTGTTAATCTTCCCTTAAGCTCTTCAAATGCTTGTGCGCAGGAATCACTCCAATGGAAGCGAGTGTTTTCTTCCGTAAGCTTGGTGAGCGGTTTTGCAATGTCCGCAAATCTTGGCACAAACCTCCTGTAATAAGTGCACAGCCCCAGGAAACTCCTAGTTTCATGTTTGTCCTTCAGCACGGGCCAGTCTCTTACTGCCTTGATTTTGGCAGGGTCAACTTCAACTCCACGTTGAGAAACTATGTGTCCCAGGTAATTTACTTGTTTCTTGAACAGGTTACACTTTTTCGGGTTGAGCTTCAGTCCAGCGTCTTGTAGTCGCCCGAAAACTTGCTCCAGATTTCTCAACTGATGGTTGAAGTCCTTTCCCAGGATGATTATGTCATCCAAGTATACCAGGCAGGTTTCCCATGACAGTCCTCGCAGCACATTCTCCATCAGCCTTTCAAACGTGGCGGGGGCATTGCATAAGCCAAATGGCATCACGGTGAACTGCCAAAGTCCAGATCCAGTCGAGAATGCAGTTTTCTCCTTATCTTTGGCATCCAATTCAACTTGCCAGTAGCCACTTTTCAGGTCCAATGTGGAAAAAATGGTGCATCCTGCCAATGTGTCCAAGGTGTCGTCAATCCTTGGCAGAGGGTAACTATCCTTTTTCGTAACATCGTTGAGCAGTCTGTAGTCCACACAAAATCTCGTGGTACCATCCTTCTTTTTCACCAGTACCACCGGGGATGTCCAAGGGCTACTTGATGGTTCTATGATGCCATCCTTGCTCATGTCTTTGATGATCTTGTCAGCTTCTTCCCGCTTTGCAAAGGGTAGTCTTCTTGGAGCCTGTTTTATTGGTCTCGCTTCTCCGGTGTCTATGCTATGTCGCACTACCTTGGTTCTTCCCAGACGGCCATTAGAGTCCTCGAAAATGTTCTGGTAGCGGCAGATCAAACTCCTCACTCTCCGTTTGTTTTCCTCGGTTAGACCTTGGGAAGCGTCGTGGACCAGGGCTTCCAATTGTGTTGACAATTTGTTTCCTTCGCATGACATGTTTGTCATCTGTTGCACAATGGAAGTTATCCTCTCACATCTGCCCAAAACAAAACCTTCATTCATTTTAACTGGGTAGCTGTTCACATTCATGATCTTGACAGGAATGGTCTCCTTTGCGCGAATCACTGTTCTTGCCACCATGACTCCTTTGTTAACATTGTCCATGTTCTCCGGTTCTATCATACAGATTTGGTCATTTGTACTACTGGAATCCAGGCGGGCACTCACTATCATCTCGGATCGCCCCTTCACTTCGGTATTCTTGGCTAGGATAACACGTGCAGCCAGTTCTTTCCGTCTTTGCAGGATGACTTCTTCATTTCCAATTTTAATGGACCCTTTCTTTAAATTTAAACTGCACCCAAATCTGTCCAGTATGTCCATTCCCAATATAACGTCTTCTTCAATGTTGGCCACCAACGTCCGATGATCAAAAGTGGTGCTGCCAATTTGGAAGGTGGCAATCGTCTCCCCATACACCTGTGCTGACTCTCCCGTGGCGGTGTGCAGAGACCACTTTGTTGGTGCAATCTGCTTACCTCGTGCCACTATGTCGCGTCTCAGAATTGTCCTGGTTGCTCCCGTGTCCACCAGTAGTTCACGAGTTACTCCATCTATTATGCCATTGATAAAAATGCTGCTGGCTTTTCCTCTCACGGTTGCGACAGTAGCAGCAGATTTCAGGGCCTCTCCAGCGTGGGTCAACGGTTGCCCCTTCCCATTAACCCTTTCTAGTTTTCCGCAGCCTGTTTTCTGGGTTTCTGAGGCTTGGGACACTTGGTGCTAAGGTGGCCCAGCTGTCCGCAGTTCCAGCAGCGTGGGTCTCGTCTTCGAGGTCTCAGACGTTCCAGCACTTTTTCAATTAGCTCCTCGGTTGTAGGTAGCTTGACCTCCTCTGCCTCGACTGCACGAACCCTGGCGTGGCCCCTGATGGACTTTTTGACAGCCTCAAACTCGAGAGCTTGGCTGAGCGCCTCGTTCAAAGCCTTGGGATGGGCCAGTTTTACGGCTTGTTGCGTCTCCCATTCCCGCAATCCATTTAGGAACTTGTCCACTGCCAAGCTCTCACAGATGTCGTCGGAGGCTGTCGGGTAAGCGTCTCGTACCAGGCGGGCGATGTCCATTTCAAACTCCTGGAGGCTCTCGTTGGGCTTCTGCACCCTTGTGTTCAGCTGCGACTTGTACAGCTGCTCCAGGCACTTGTGGCCATAGCGCATATCCAAGCGCTGCTTCAGCTGCCCAAAGTCACCACGGTTGTCCAGGGGTATGGCCTGCAGAACCCTGAGAGCGTCTCCTCGGAGCGACAGGCTGAGAACCGAAGCCTTCTTCTGCTGGCTCCAGGCTCCCATCATGGCAGCCGTCTCAAAGAGGGTCAAATACTCCTCCCACGACGTCTTCCCGTCGAAGGTCGGAAGGTTGTGCTTCGACAGCGAAGGGTCGTCATCCCCTCTAGTGACCCTGGTTGGAGTTGAGCATCCCTGGTCGGTCTCCTCGTGAAGGCCGTCTTTGGGGGATATTCTGGTGGACTCCATCTGGCACTTGTCAACCAGCTCGGCACGCAGACGGTCCTCCAGGCTTGATATACGAGTCTCCATTTCCCCCTTCAGGGCTGTCATCTTCTCTTCCATTTCTCCTTTCAGGGTTGTGAGATTTCGGGACACCTTTTCCTCCAGATTCCTGGCGTTGTCAGCCATTTCCACCTTCAGGTCGGTCACCACTTCCTTCAGGTTGGTGGTCATCTTCTCCTCCAGCCCGGTCAGGTCCTCCTTCAGGGTCTTGGCGTTGTCAGCGATCTTCTCCTCCAGCCCGGTCAGGTTCTCCTGCAGGGTCTTCGAAGTGTCGGCCATCTCCACTTTCAGTCCTGTGAGGCCTTCTTGCAAATTCTTGGAGCTCTCCATAATGCTAGTGTTGAGTTCTTCAAGGGCGCGGTCTCCTCCAGATGCCATGACAAAGTATGCCGGGTCTTCGCCTGATTGTTCCAAGGCCTCTATGAGGCGTGCTTGTAAGGCTGCCTTTCCTCCTGAGGTCTCCAGGTCCCTCTCTAGAAGCTCATTTTTAAGCTCAGTGACTTTGAGGTCCTTGACGTTTACTTTGGTTGCCATTTTTTTCAAAATTTACTTCTGCTGTTTTGAATACGTACTTTAGCAAAATAATAATTTATCTGGTTACACTGATAGGTACGTACTGTCTTTTAATATTTATTTTTAATTCACCAATATTTTTTTAACATAATAATGTCTGATAGTACATAATTATTTATTTCGTCTCAAGTCTTTCAAACACACAGGTAGGTAGTTAATGTACATTCACACACTTGTAAACAAAGGATAGTTATTCAAAAACTTTTTCTCGATGAATCTGGAACGTTCTTTTGTAATATTTTTCAAGATTTTTATTTATTTATTTTATTTTTTTAATCACACACAATAATAAAAAACTATGGTCCAATTTGATGACTTTCTCAATGCGGTAAAATAGTCATTATGTTATGTCCAGAATTATGTCCAGAATTATGTTCCATATGATGTTCCAGAATTTATAAGCAACTTGCTTTTGCGTCTTTTCTTTTAACAAAAATTTATAAACACTTGTTTTCACAAAAGTCAGTTCACACAAAGTTCAATTTGAATAAAGTTCATTTTAACACTATTTAATTTATTTTATTTATTTTTAGACAGAAGATCTTAATTTTTCTTGACAATTCCGCACCTGACGCCAATTGTTACGATTTTAGGGTTCAATTGTCTTTCCAAATTAAAAAATACACAGGTCTTCTTCAATAGTTATTTATTTTACACAGTTACAAAATTTATTTTCACACTACTTTCTCGATTATTCCACTTGGTTTTGGTTCACTGATCAGATGACTTCGATGTGTTTGTAAGTCTCTATGATACTGGCCCGCTCTGCAGGCCATTTGCACCTTTATACTCTGTAGAGCAGTATGATCTAGAACCAAAGTTGCTAGACGGTTCCAGAGTAATTATTACTTCTCGATGTTTCACGTACTACCTAGACACAACCAAAATCCTACCTACCAATGCAATACAGTATTCCTATAATTATAACAAATACCTACTTAGCCTAGAGAATTCTACACTTATACATAATTATCGATCTTACCTACCAATACTTTTGAGGATTCTTATAACTATAGCTATCCATACTTATTTCAATATTTATATTTACATAACACTATAACTACCCATACTTATTTCAATATTTATATTTACATAACAATACGTAGGTAATGGAGATTCAGGACACTTACCCAAGAGAAAAAAAAACTTCACATCACATTTTTTTTAAATCCTGACTAACGAAGAAAGCTTACAGAGGAAATGTCAGAGCGCCTTTTGATTTAGACCCCAAAAAATCAAAAGTAAATATCTTCATTGACGTATGTGTAAAAAGCCTTTATAATTTATTTTTCTAAAACATCTCGGGGGCCCCTAGGACGTGGGGGCCCTGGTTCGCTCGCACCGCTCGAACCGCCCTTAATCCGGGCCTGGACTCAGAGGAAAGTGTGGAAGAGAAAGATCGAGCAAGGAATGGATTGACCAAATAGGTGATTTTGCGAAAGAATGGAACCTGCAGAGTGAGAATAAGAGAAGAGTGTGTATGAAGAAAGTGATGAATATTGAAGAGATGAAAGAGGTATGCAAGGACAGAAAAAAGTGGAGACGCATCTGTGGAGGTACCGGCCACCCTTAATACCGGCCACCCCAGGATACAGTAACAGATAGGTATGTGGATTAGCCATTACCAAATTTTAATTATTATCGTCCGGTACCATTGTACAAGTATCTGGACCGGTTATGGTTCTCCTAGTCTTCACAAAAAAGTGTACGGGTTAGTGACCCGTTCAGGGAAGAACCTGTGGTTGTAAATTGCAGGCGATTTATTACACTAGTTGTTTGAAAGAAATATTCATTTAATTGTTAGGTACAGGTGTGCTAATCTATTCTAACATGTTTTCTAATAATTTATTTTTTAAGGACTACGACTACAGTTAAACCTAATAAATAATGTCATGATGATTTTATGAGTCACACCTCAAGATCCGTCTGTGAGCTTGATCGTCGCCTTAGAGCTCATTCCCACTTGTCGGGTGTCGGATCCGTATATTAATCGGAGGTTCCAGTGGCAGAACATTCCGGACAAAATTGGTTTCCGATAAGTGTGAATAGCTTCATGTTCATACATAATGTTCTGCCACTGGGACTTCCGATTATATATATATATATATATATATATATATATATATGTCAGGCTTATTTATTTTAAATTACACATGATAAGAGAGCGCCGTTTTTGTGTGTGTCACACCTCATAATAGACGGATCTGACACCCGACAAGTGGGAACGAGCTCTTAGAAAGCGCCAACTCTCCAGCAGCAACACACAGTCGCTGTTACTAAGGCTGGAGCGACCTTGGTGGACCGGTCTTTGGAAATATAGATGAATTTTCAACCCAGCGAGAGCATATTTGAAAATTTAAATATATTTCTCTGGGAATAGAACCCACAATCTTGACGATGATGACGAGTCTAAAGCGTTAACCACAAGAGGCTAAACTACGGGTTCCATATATGTTCTTTTTACACACTTCACCAATTAAAACTTGTTATTAATTTTATGAACTACCCTGCAACCCAGAAACTTTTGCCGACCTTCCCTGAAACAGGGGTGACGTAGGCAAAGTGAACCATTTTTTGCAGTATGGGTGTATGTTCAATGTTCATTGATTTAGGTTTTTATGTCGTAGGTTCGCATGCGACATGTGCAAGCGCGAACTTATACGTGTCTACTCTTGAGAATACATATAATATGAATCCCTCATGTTACATATTATGTATCTGCAGCTTAGATTAGATAAGATAAGATACTAGTGCATAAAACAGGTTTTTTTTGTTTGTCAAAATAAGGGCTTGTCACTGTCTAGATGAGCCTTATGCGGGGTTATCACTCAGCCCTGTTTGGACGGGAAGTGAGCAAGGCCGAATGTAAACACGTTTCTCCCACTGCTCCTGCTCATGCTGCACGCGCTGCCCAACGATGATGATGAGATGATGAGTTGATGATTTCTTTATAGCGCCGTTTCGTGATGTAGTCACTCCAAGGGCGCTTGTGCAAATGATGTCAGAAATTTGCTTGTCTTCAGTGCATTCCGGAACTTTCTATGGTCCTCTAGCTCTCTCACATGATGTGGCAGGTGGTTCCAGACCAGAGGGCCAGCAACTGAAAATGCACGCTCTCCAAACCTTGTGTTAACTCTTCTTATCGGTTCTTAAATCTTTGATTTGGCTCCGGTTTCAACCGAACGCAGTGTAAGGCTTTTTTTGCCGAGGGTGACTGGTTTGATTAGATCAGCGAGATATTTGGGTACGTTATTCCAAATAGAGTTTTGTGGACCATCGTGCACATTTTTAACTCGATGCGCCCCGGGTTACGGAGCCAGTGAAGCTTCTGGAGAAGACGAGTAATGTGAGTTAACTTTGATTGACCAGCAATCCTGCGAGCGCGTGCATTGACGACCAATTTGTAGCCTATTCAATTGACATTTTGGTTGGGCTGCATATAAGCTATTGCAGTAGTCTATTTTTGACACCACAAATGCATTTATTAAGGCTTTCCTTGCTTCCATTGGTAGACAGTTATTGACAAGCTTGATCTGCCGTAATCCGTAGAAACTTGAACTGACGGTCCTATTTATTTGAGCTTTCATAGTCAGATAACTGTCTAGGTGAACTTAAAAGTTTGATACAAGAAGAAGACAAAATGTCAACATTAGACAATTTTATAGGGGGCTTTCCTTGCTTCGGTCCGGGTTTTGTCGGTTTAATGGCGGACTTTAAAGTACCTACCCGTGCAGAAGTGATTGTCCTTTGCCATGTATCTTTGCCAATTATTTCCAGAGGCTTAAAGTATTTTTTTTTTAATTTTTGACGAGCCCATTAATGCAAATGATTATGCAAATGACATGACAAAAGTATAATATCAGAGTGGACTGTACCGATATGCGTTTTCAATGTCTCAGTTTTTAGGTGCGCTAACCTTCTTTCTACATGGATTAATTTAATTAATGTTTATTTTTTTACTTTGTTGTAACTAGTAGTGACGTAGGGTGACCACAATTAATCACATCTCTAAAATAAATTATCTCTTTGCATAAAACAATTGAAAAATCCATTTTCCCATTAAATTTTACTTCCTTGACTTATAGGTTGGTATGAGGCTAACCACCCATACTGTAAACAATGGTTCACTTTGCCAATGTCACCCCTGTTTCAGGGAAGGTCAGCAAAAGTTGCAGGGCCCATGTTCTGGTTTTATATTATAGGTTCACATGCGGCATGTTTAAGCGCGAACTTAAACGTGCCTGCTTGTGGGAATACATTTAGTATAAATGTTAAATGTAATATATCTTTGCAACTTAGATTATAGATTTGTAATAAATACGCAGTTACGTTGGTAGTGACCTTAGTATAAAATATTGCGCCAAATCATCTAGATTGCTTTTAAATCGAAAAAATATATGAAACCTAAATATAATATTACTCTCAAAGAGTGCCAAAAATATTTCTCAATCGAGGGGAGATTTACGCAATGTTTTATTTATTCTTGGGGGAACAATCTAATATAAGTTGCAAGGATTCACATTATATGCATTTTCACAAGCAGACACGTATAAGTTCACGCCACAAGTGGACAATATAAAAACCCAAATCTCAAATCAACATACACCCTGCAACTCCTGCCGACCTTCCCTGAAACAAAGGTGACACTGGCAAAGTGAACCATTTTCTACAGCATGGGTGGTCAGCCGCATACCAACCTATTAGTCAAGGAACATACACAACAAATTACATTTTTAAAATCAACAAATAATAGGTACAGACATCAAAATTCTAAAATAAAAACCCTTGTCCTAGCCGCCAACATTACAGATCAACCGCCATTTCTATCATACTTCCTTCATTTCATCCAGAGTCATAATCTTCTTCATACAAGCTCTCCTCTTATTATGAGTGTACATTTTTCCTTTTTTTTTCGACAATATAAAAATGCTCTTGAAAATCAAAAAGATACGCTGAGGACAAGATTCGAACTTGCGCGGGTAGAACCCATTGGATTTCAAGTCCAACTCCTTAACCACTCGGACACCTCGGCTGTTGGATAGACGACACGAAATTCACATGAAATTAATGTGAAAAGAACCCAATTATTAGTACTTTGAAGTGAGAGTAGTAAATTGGTAATTGTGATTATTGAAATGTAAGCTAAATAGTTACTGTATAATATAGGAACAGATGTTTTGGGGCTTTGTTCATTTTGTAGGTACATTCGCAACGTGTGTCATTTCTTTATTTTCTTTAAAGACTTATAGGTTGGTTCCTTGACTTATAGGTTAGGCCGTTTGTCCACCGCACGCCGTCACCGTCACGTCACCGAGAACGAGATTATTTCCGGCCGAGTTTAATTGATGTGACGGCGATCGTTTGTCCACCGCGACCGATTTCGCTGGATATAGGTTATGTATTGTATTGCCTATAACCAGGCAATACAATAAATACATTACATGTACCCCTTCTTCGGCGCCGTCATCTCGTTCCCGGTGACGTGACGGTGACGGCGTGCGGTGGACAAACGGCCTTAAAGTTGGTATGCGGCTGACCACCCATGCTGTAAGAATGGTTCACTTTGCCGATGTCACCCCTGTCTCAGGGAAGGACGACAAGAGTTGCAGGGTGTATGTCCATTTGAGATTTGGTTTTTATGCTGTATGTTCACATGAGGCATGTGCAAACTTGTATGTGTCTGGTTGTGAGAATGCATGTAATGTGAATCTCCAATGTAACATATCTTTGCAACTTAGATTAGATTAGATTAGATTAGAAAGACTGGTTCTAACCTAGACTCGCAATTTTTTGATCTATCTATGAGTACCAAGTTTTAAAATAAATGTACAACTCCGAATTTTTTTAAATAAAAATACTTCAGTACCTACTCCCTGAAACCCGTAAGTTGGTGAAAGGGACATGAACAAATAACAAAGTAAATTAGAGGAAGAGGAGAAGGAGTTAAATGAGATGAATTATTCTTTATATTGTATATTTTGCACCCCTACACAAATTAGTATTTTTTCCGACATTAATGCATGTTGGAAACACGTGTAAGTTCGCGCTTACAAAGCATGTGGGCTTATGACTTAATATTATCTCAAATGAACATACACCTTGCCAGTTTTGCCAACCTACCCTGAAACAGGAGTGACATTGACAATGTGATTTTTTTTTTACAATATGGGTGGACAGCCTCATACCAGCCTAATTAGTCAAGGAAAAGTTCGTTCTCTTTATACAAATTTAACCTGGTTAATTTTTTCAGAATGTATCGCCATCTTGTCCGGTCGATAGCTCAGTTGGTAGAGTGCTTGCATTCCACGCCGAGAGCTCGGACACGAATCCCATCGAGGGTGTAAAAAATGATTTACCGTTTCGGTGTTTTTATTTCAAACCCAAAATAAAATACCGGCAAGATTTACTCAGCCTTCACAAGAAATGAGTAATACCCCCCCCGGGAGCTGGGAAAACCACATTTCAACTGAAGTAGTTGGGTTAAGGCTCACTCCCTTCCCTGTAAAAATAAATAGGTTTCACTCGCCACATGCGACCCGCAATTACGCAAAAAAAAAAAAAAACGCAACTAAGCTTCACATATAGTGTAACTTCTTGCCGCGTTATTCCCGAAGGGATCGTATATGGTGAGTGAACCTATTTATTTTTACAAGTAAGGGGGTCGGCCTTACGCCAACCACTTCAATGAAGTAGATCCCTTCGAAGAAAATGCGGCAAAAAGTTATACTAAGCGCCTATTGCAGCAAACTCCAATCATACAAAAATAAAAATTAAGTGTGATTTCTCCCTTTCAAATCAAAAATTTGGTTGCATATAGGTAAGTCAGCTGATGTATATCATATTTCCTGTTCAAATTCCATCATATTTATTACCCACTTCCGAGGAATATTCAACCGAGGTCGCTCACAAAAAAAAAACGTTGTTTTTAAAAATATGTTTCTTTTAAAGAATGAAAAAAAACGGATTTTACTGACCTTGCAAAAGAGAAGAACGATTTTCTCTACGATTCGTCGGAGTCATATCCGACGTCCTCAGGAGACGTGTGTCCTCTACAAAGAGGAACCACGAACTATAACTCTTTGTAGAGGACACACTCCTGAGGACGTCGGATATGACTCCGACGAATCGTAGAGAAAATCGTTCTTCTCTTTTGCAAGGTCAGTAAAATCCGTTTTTTTTATTCTTTAAAATGTCTAACGACCGTTATCAAAATTTAAAATATGTTTCTTTCTTTAACAGTTAAGCAATCAAATTTTATTTGCCAATCAAATATTATGATTGGAGGTTGGTGCAACAGGCTCTAAATGTGTAGCTTGGTGTTTTTTTTTTAAACAAATACATACAGTTGAATTATTTAAAATAAATTATTTTCATTTCGCGGGCACCATGGTCACCCCGTCATCAGGTCATTTGCGCGGGATCGTCATTGAATCCTCTCACGAAACTTAAATACATAATAAACGACGATAATTAATATATACCATGGTCACTGTATCTCGGGTAGCTTTACTGCTCTTTGTTGTAGAGAGAAAACAATTGTTATATTAAAACTAGCAGTACCCGGCGTGTTTCACTACGCTATTTGGGTATCTAATCTAATCTAATCTAAGCTGCAAGGATATATATCATTTAAGATTTATATTAAATGCATTCCCACAAGCAGACATGCATAATTTCGCGCTAACACATGCCGCATGTGGACCTACATTATAAAAACCCAATCTCAAATGAACATAAGCCCTGCAACTCTTGCCGTCCTTCCCTGAAACAGGGGGGACATTAGCAAAGTGAACCATTTTTTACAGTATGGGTGGTCAGCCGCATCTAATCTAATCTAATCTAATCTAAGCTGCAAAGATATATATCATTTAAGATTTATATTAAATGCATTCCCACAAGCAGACATGTATAATTTCGCGCTAACACATGCCGCATGTGGACCTACAATATAAAAACCGAATCTCAAATGAACATAAGCCTTGCAACTCTTGCCGTCCTTCCCTGAAACAAAGCATACCAACCTATAAGTCAAGGAACCTATAATAAGGAAGGGTATACGGAATCAATTATTTCCATGCATAAAAGAAGCAGCCTTTACGCAACAAAAGGGCCAATAATTTTTTTAAATTCAATTGGAACAAAACTTACACTATTTATTTCTAGGTTAATCTTAACATTTTCTGAAAATATAGTTCAAAACTGTTGAGCGGTTCTTTCATTTATATTTTACATTTATAACTAAGGTCCTTTTATGTTAAATTTCATTCCAAACCGGTCAAGCCCTATTTGAGGTGTGTGACCACAAACACTGACACGAGAATCATATTTAAAAATGTAGATAGAGTATGATTGATGAAAGAGGTGTTATTCCTACGAAAATACTAAAATCTCGATTAAAAATTGAAAAGTGAGAGTAGGAATGTGAAAATTTCAGATCGTATGAATGTTTTGATGACAAATAATAAAAAAAAGTACGACAAAAAAAACAGTTATCGCTCTTCTTAATCATGGAATATATTTGTTGGCCGATTCTCATACCTCAAATATGCGTACAAAATTTCATAAGAATCCGTCAAGCCGTTTCGGAGGAGTGTGATCACAAACACTGTGACACGAGAATTATACATATTAAAATTATAACTGTCTGTTTTGTATCCATGAATTACCATATCGCCACCTTAAAGGTAAAACTGAATAAGTGATTATTTATTGATTTGAGAAATCGTGGATATTTACATTTTATATTGGGAGTAGGTAACTTGTACTAGTGTGAACTAATTATAAGAAAAAACTCGTGACAAACTTCTACACTAATAATAATAATATTTGGATGATTTATTTGGTGAGCGCTGTTTTTGTGTGTATCACACCTCAAGAGCCCTCTGCGAGCTTGGCCGTCGCTGTAGAAAGCGCCAATTCTCAAGCAAGGCCCAGTTGCTGTGGGGCTGGATGGACCTGTGACCGGTCTTTGGTAAAGGTATATAAATTTTTCACCCAGCGAAAAGCATATTTTAAAATATAAATGGTATATTTTTGTGCTCCGCCGGGATTCGCACCCACAACCTTCCATTTATGAGCCAGAAGTGTTAACCACTAGACTGCGGACCGGTGCAGAAAGGGTCGCATGTGGCGCGTGGAACCTATTTATTTTCACATGCAAGGAAGCTGGCCTTTCATTATCCGCTACACTTGAAGTGAAGGTTTCTCTACTCCCGAGGGGGCAGGTCCTCATTTGTTCAAAAGGCTGAGTGAACCTCGTGGTATTTTATTTTGGGTTTGAAATAAACACTAAAACGTAAAATATTTTTTACGTTTTACGTCACTCTTGGTGGAAAATTATTTCTGATACCTTTGGTGGGAAATAATTTCTGATACCCTTGGTGAGAAATAATTTCTGATACCCTTGGTGGGAAATAATTTCTGATACTCTTGGTGGAAAATAATTTCTTATACCCTTGGTGGGAAATAATTTATGATATCCTTGGTGGGAGACATCGCTGACACCTCTGGTGGGAAAGCATTATTGATATCGTTGCTGGAAAATCTTTTCTGATACCCTTGGTGGGAAACCTCTATGGATACCCTTGGTGGGAAACCTCAATGGACACCCTTGGTGGGAAACCTTTATGGATACTCTTGGTGGAAAACCTCTATGAACACCCTTATCTTTGACACCCTTGGTGGAAAGTCATTTCTGACACCCTTGGTGGGCAATCATTTCTTATACCCTTAGTGGGAAACCTCTGTGGACACCCTTGGTGGGAAACATGTCTGACGCCCTTGGTTCGAAAGCATTATTGGCATTTTTAATGGGAAATCATTTGATATCTCCCCTTTGTGGGAAACCTCTATGGATAACCTTGGTGAGAAACCTCTATAGACCCCCTTTGTGGGAGATATCTTTGACATACTTGGTGAAAAGTCATTTCTGACACCCCTCTTCTTCTTCTGTTTCAATCCTAGGATTGGTTTGCAGCAATATATTTTATTCTTGTTCTCCATTCCTTCCTGTCTTGTGCGGCTCTTTTTAGGTCTGCATATGTTGAGCAGCGCACGTCCACCAGCAGGTCCTCCAGGTACTCTTGGCGTGGGCGTCCCCTAGAGTTGGTCCCCTCGGTCATCCCCTCCATTATGGCATGCAAGAGACCTTCTTGTCGCATTACATGGCCGATCCATCTTGCACGCCTTTCGAACAAAGTCCTGAGCAGGTGCCTTCCTCCTTCAATTCTCTGGAGAACCTCCTCATTTGCGGTGTGGTCTCTCCAGGAAATTCCTAGAAGCCTTCTATACGACCACATCTCGAAAGCTTCTAGTCTTCGTTTATCCCTTTTGGATAGGCACCATGTCTCGCAGCCGTACATCAAAATACTCCATACATAGGTTTTGATGAGGAGTAGTCTCAGTTTCAGGTCTATGTTGTTTGATTCTATTATTTTTGCTTTTTTTATTAAATGCAAGTCTAGCCTGGTGTATACGGCTGTCGATGTCGCTCTTTGACCGTCCGTCCCACGTTATTTTACTGCCAAGGTAGACAAACTCCCTCGTGTTCCCCAATGGCACTCCTGACATCACTACTCTAATCCGATGCTGCACTCGGCCCACAGTTAGCAGCTTTGTTTTGTCTTTATTTATCTTCATATTATAGTTATTTTGGAGAATGCTTTCCATAGTTGTTAAGGCCTCCTGCAGTTCTTCTTCATTTTCAGCAACCATAGCGATATCGTCAGCAAACCTTATCATATCCACCTTTTCACCGTGTATGCTTACACCTTTTTTGTGGCTCATTCTTTCTCGCAAGTCATCGATCGCATTTTGTATGACACCCCTAAAAATTAACAAAATTATCCAAAATCTTGGTATCAGAATCAGGCCCGGATCTAGGGCGGTTCGAGCGGTGCGACCGAACCAGGGCCCCGCGCCAGGATGGGCCCCGAAAGACTTTAAAGGAATTCTAAAAAATGTCGTAGGAATTGATATTGAATACTTTTGACTCAAAAAGCTGCGTTTTGCCCAGACAAAGACACCGATAATAAAAGTTTCTCACAGCGAACGTTCGGGGCCCCCGACTATCTGAATGGGGCCCTTAACGACTTGAATGGGCCTCCAAAAATTTTAAACAAAGCCTCCAGTAACAAAGAAAAAAGTTTCTGGGTAGGAAGTCAGAAAAAAAGTAAAGGTAAACAAAGGTATCGACTGCGTATGATTTTATGACACCTGTTCGTGTCTTATAATGAACTTCTAGGATAATAGCTGCATAACTTGCCTTTGTAAAGTCCACAGCGAAAATATAAAATAAAAGGCTCCGACGGCTGTAAAACATTTATTGCCATTGGCGCCGAGAGAGTAAACATTGCAAATTTAAACAATGGATGATTTATTGAAGATAGGCGGTGTCGAAAATAATGTAAATTTGGTTGATAGGATGTCAGATTTTTTGAGCTTTGTGATAATAATATTAACTTGATTTAAGTAAATTTTTGATGAACAGGTGACCACCCTAGTAATATGCAAAGGCGATAATTACACGTGACGCTTGTGGACAACGCAAAAAAAAAACGCAACTAAGCTACACATCTAGTGTAACTTCTTGCCGCGTTCCCCCAAAGGGTTTCGCATGTGGCGAGTGAAACCTATTTATTTTTACATGTAAGGGGGCTACGCCAACCACTTCATTTGAAGTGGGGATTTCCCAGCTCCCGAGGAGGCTGGTATTCATTTCTTGTGAAGGTGAGTAAGCCTTGCCGGTATTTTATTTTGGGGTTTGAAATAAACACCGAAACGGGAAATAACTTCTGACATTCTTGGCGGGATTCGAACCCGAGCTCACGGCATGGAATGCAAGCACTCTACCAACTGAGCTATCGACCGGTAGTGCATTAAAATGAGCCTTGAATGTCAATATAATATCTTTGCAACTATGACTATAGATTATAGAGGTCAGTTTTACACCAACTTATGCGTCAAATAAGCTTTATCTATTATGTGTGAATCACACCTCAAAAGACCTCTGCAAATTCGGAGGGAAAATTGCTAAGAAGTAGCATTGTACTTGCATTTTTTTTTACCTAATTAGTACCGTTTTTTTTATAATCTAAAACTAAATCAAAGATGAAAATCAATTGAGATTCATATTAAATGCTTTCTCGCAAGCAGAGACGTAAAAGTTTGCGCTTACACATGCCACATGTGGACCTACAATATAAAACCCAATCTCAAATAAATATAAGCCTTGCAACTCTTGCCGACCTTCCCTGAAACAAGGGTGTCATTGGCAAAGTGAACCATCTTTTTACAGTATGGGTGGTCAGCCTCATACCAACCTAAAAGTCAAGAATAGAATCAAGGAATTCAACCATTCAATTAGCATGTTCGTAAATTGTTTATTTTAATAAGCGCGAGGGGAGGGGATTTTGTGATAAGGGGGGAGGGGGGAGGGAAAGGGGGGGGGCTATAGGGGGCCCCGAGATTTTTTTTCGCGCCAGGGCCCCCACAGGGGTTAATCCGGGCCTGCGTATAAGTTTGCGCTTACACATGCCACATGTGGACCTACAATATAAAACCCAATCTCAAATGAATATAAGCCTTGCAACTCTTGCCGACCTTCCCTGAAACAAGGGTGTCATTGGCAAAGTGAACCATCTTTTTACAGTATGGGTGGTCAGCCTCATACCAACCTAAAAGTCAAGAATAGAATCAAGGAATTCAACCATTCAATTAGCATGTTCGTAAATTGTTTATTTTAATAAGCGCGAGGGGAGGGGATTTTGTGATAAGGGGGGAGGGGGGAGGGGAAGGGGGGGGGCTATAGGGGGCCCCGAGATTTTTTTTCGCGCCAGGGCCCCCACAGGGGTTAATCCGGGCCTGATCAGAATATGCTCTCGTCATTCTCTAAGTACAAACGTGAATGATTTTTTTGTTCTAAAATAGTTTACTTCAAAGAGTACATCACCAAAGAGGATAACTTATGTAAATTTCCATTAGGGTAAAACCCCACCTGCTTTGTATTCATCATCATCATCACAGGGACTCAAGGACATCTCAGATCGTGAAGATATTCAATCTCATCAGTACCCACACCAAGGTATAAATCTCTTATCATATCGTTGACCAAATGATGTATAGAAATTAAATCGCTCGCCGGTAGCGCTGTTTCAGTTTCGATACATATTTTTGTTTTTATTTTGTACTTGTGTGTACGTGTGTCGCTAATGTAATTGCAATACATATTCGCAAAACAAGGAAATAAAAATCGTCATCACGATCCGTCACGCAGGGCCATAATTAAAATTGTAAACGATTGACGGGATAATAATATACCTGTGCGAATGAAAAAAAATCACGGCAATGTGACGTCACAGGTCTTAGTGACTCTTTAACCAATAATATGATGAGACGACGTGGGATTTTTTTATATTATGCTTATATATTTATATTAGGTATATTATTTTACATATTATGTACCGCTGACTCGTAAATGGAAAGTTGTGGGTTCGAATCTCGGCGGAGCACTAAACACCATTCAAAAAATATACTTACCACTTTATGGAAGAAAAAACAAAATAAAAATAATATAAAAAATAAATAAAAGGAACTAAAGAATGGCAATAATTCAATCAACCGCATCATACTGCACTTATCGAGTTGTCTAGAAAAAAAATTAAACCGTATTTGGAGATTGGCCCTTTGAGGTGGTTGCTTCAAACCAGTAACGAAACCTCAATAAAAGCAAAAAGCATTCGCCCTACTAAATAAAAAATGCTGTATTCGATTCTAGCTGTTCTAATATGATTGGAAACTTCAGAAGACCTTGAAACAATTTGTAGGCATAATATGATTATATACTAGCACATTTTGTACGATAAAATAGTATCTGCTTTTCTGAAAATAGGAAAATTCCATATAAGTTCCCTACCCACTGTAAACATGCTGTGCACGTCTCTGGTTTAAATTATGTGGAATGGCTTCCCAGATGATCTGCGCGACATGAATTTCTCAATTTTAGGACATTTAGAAAGAGGCTGAAGACCCATCCCAGATAGCATTTTAAACTTGTATCTGACTTGCAACAAGTTTGATGTGTCAAAAGTGAAGGCTTGCTGCAAGTTCACCATGGCAAGTATAAACACTTGAGGCAAGTTTTAATCAAACTTTCTAGTTTCCCAGCAACAAGCTTGCAGAAACTTTGTCATAACAAAGTTCCCGTAAGGTTGTCATGACAAACTTGCAAAATGTTTGCTTCTGCAAATTATATACATTTTTTGATATTATTATAATATTTAAAAAAACAAAATTAGAATAAAAAGATGAAATATTTTTATTTTATTTCATTTACAGTTTGCTTATAGTAGTAACAAAGTTTTATAATAGTCACATCATCATCATCACTGGCACGACCTCCCTCAGCAACCGCTGCCAGCGCTGTCTATCCAACGTCTTCCTCCTCCAGTCCCACATTCCCACTGCACGGCTATCCGCCACCACTCCATCCAGCCATCTTGAACGTGGTCTTCTCACTGTCCGCCGTCCGATTGTGATGAATATAAATTGGGCTGCTGAACCATATTTTCAATTATTGCGTCATCTACAAATAATTGAAAATATTCCAGTGACGTTAAAATTTTAATGGATTGTAAAAAACTGGCAGTACACGTTGTGTCGGGGATATCCAAGTCACGGTGTCGCCAGCGTACTTCTGTCCACAACGAATGGGCCTGATGTTGTCCATCACCTTCCACCGCATTTGCTTCTTACTCCTGGTCAACATCACTAGGTGCCTGAAAAGAAATAAATAGTTACGTTTATAATATCATCCACAAATAAAATAGAAATTGGAACCATAGAAAACCTATTTTAGAGGACTTCAGTCAATGTCAATGCAGTACAATCTGTGATTAATTATAAAGATACGAGTTTAATGCCCGCTTTCCACTGCGAGCGGAGCTGACTCCGTACGGACTCCGCTCGACTAGCAACAGTAAATTTCATAGAAGTGCTTCCACCGACAGCGAGTCAGCGGAGCGGACTGAGCGAGTACAAAGAGTTACGAAAGTGGTCGCAGAGTTGAGCGAGTTTCCAGCGGACTCCGTACGGACTCCGCTCGACTAGCAACAGTAAATTTCATAGAAGTGCTTCCACCGACAGCGGAGTGAGCGGAGCAGGCTGAGCGAGTAAAAATGACTCCGCTGTGTCATGGTCTCGGCCGCTAGTTTTCAACTGACTCAGCTCCCCCGTGCCCCCCGCGCCAACCCGCGCAGTTGCGTGACAGCGATAAAACACACCATACATGATTTACAAAAACACATCATACATTATTTTATAAATTTGAAAATATTAAAATGTATGTTTTATTTCAAACATCTACTTTTTATGTATTAAAGCAAAATAATATATTACTTTTTATTTTTCGAAACAAAAAAAAAAACTTTTTTTACTAATAATTAAAACGTTTGATCTGGGCGTAGGCTGCAACGAGCTGTCACACACTAGTTGGCTCCGCTAAGCCAGCTGTAGATGGAAGGCAAACAACTCTTTCATCTGACTCATCTCATTTCCCGCCTAGCTCACTCCGCCGAGCTCGTTGGCTGTGGAAGGCAAATACCATTATTTTTTAAAACTCTTTCGCAATGGAAGGCCAAAACTATTTCACTACGCTCCGCTCAGCTATTTCCCGCTCCCGCTCAGCTATTTCCCGCTCGCAGTGGAAAGCGGGCATTAAGGTACCGATTTATAGCTAATTTGTTGAGATATATTTTGAATAAAATGAGGATTTTTTAATAGATAAATAAAAAAATAAAAAATACTAACGTTTATTTCAATGGGCATCCCAATTATCTGGCTCAACTCGTCTGCAGCCATCTCCTGGTCACCGTTTTCGATCCTTGGCTCCCACCAGGTTGTAATTTCGTCATCTTCATCTTCAAGTTCTACATCTGATGCATTTCCATTCAAACACATATTAATCTCTCGAATAGAGTAAGACATCTGAAAAAATAAAATAGTAAGGCTGTTAAAAATGACCTCAAAATCCTGTGTATGTTCAAACCATTGTTATTTTGTATACAAAAAAAAGTACTAAAAAACATAGAACTTGCTACAAATTATATACTGTTAAATAGTTTATGAACTAAGGAACACGCTAAAAATGATTTTTTTCAATTTAATGTATAATTACCTTGAAAATTGACGATTTCGAGGGGAAGAATTGTCAGAGTTGAAACGCAAGCCGGCTTGACAGTTGACAGACGTTATGGCCACAGAGTATATAGGGTTATGGCGGTTAAAATGCACTATGCAGGCAGGAAACATAAAGAAAAAATATAATGCTGTGAGCACAACGTTGCAGCAATATTGCAACAAACTTATTTTGTCATATTTGACATGACAATATAAATTTATAGACAAATCAAACTTGCAGCAAACTGACCTGCTATCTGGGATCTGTTCGCTAGCTTTTATGAGTAGGTATGTGTGACAGCTACTGTCACAAAAAGACATTGTAAAAATAACGTGAAATCTTCATATTTTATCGAGCTTATAATGAGCTTTTATATAGAACAGTGGTTTTGGTGGTGATTTTGGCTCTTAGGGGGGATAAGTAAGTACCTCATTGAGAGTACCTACTTACCTTCTTACATGAAGACATGGCAAATGAATTTATTTTATATCCAAATTTATCGCTATTTTTATTCACTTTGGAAATTGATCTATTCCTTTATTTCGTACTCATTACACATAACAGTATTCTAGATTCGGGCCTGGAATTTCAGGATACTTTTCTGTAAAATGTATCACCTATTTAGATTTACGGATGCCCAAAGCTTGTTACGATAATTCGGTCCCCTTGACAACAGCAGTCGTGGCCGAGCGGTTAAGGCGTCTGACTAGAAATCAGATTCCCTCTGGGAGCGTAGGTTCGAATCCTACCGACTGCGGACTTTTTTGTTTTTTATTTTTATTATTTTTATTTCATTGTTACAGGTGCAAAGAATTCTCCAGATTTTTTTACTGCTTTCCATCAATTTCTCAAGAAACAGCCGACTTTCGATCTACGGAATTCAAAAGGAATTAGCCAACAATGTCGACGGCAGACTGACATCTATGATCGGGACCTGAAAGCTTTCAAATTATGGGCGTTCCACAGTAAGTGTTTTTTTATACATCATGCTTTACTAAAAAACTATACCATTTTTGTGTGCTTAGATATATTTTTGAAAATAGTTTTTTTTATGAAAGTGACATATAAGTAAAAAACCAAAAAAATGTATAATAAATATAGGTAAATATATAAAAAAAATGTAAGCGCTTTTGTGAAATGACAATAAACGATCGAAATATACGTAATAATTTTGATTACCAACAAGTCGAAGCCTGCCAAGAAAGAAAGTGCGCCATTTTAGTGTCAATCGCCTCGATAATGTAATTAGTATGGCGTCAGGATTTTTCGTGAACAGAATATTTTATTCAAATTTCCTCGTTATTTCACCTTTGTTTGTAATATATTGCGCAACTTCTTGAATATTTATAGAAAACAATTATCCGGTGGAAATAAAAATAAAGAAAAAAGGTGCAAAAGCAACGACGAGGATGGGATTCGAACCCACGCGTGCAGAGCACATTGGATTAGCAGTCCAACGCCTTAACCACTCGGCCACCTCGTCTGTGCTGTGGGGCTCGATTTTAGCGTTTAAAAACCAGTGACCTTGCAGCTTCGACTTTCTTCAGAATTTTCAATATTATATTCATTTCCTATGTACTTCAGGGATATTGAACCTTTTGCATTATTATTTTTTGTTCATGATGAAATCGTCCAATGGACTTTGGCACTTGTTTTAATAATTTTAGTAAGTAATTGTTTCTCTTATAAGCATAATATTATATTTAGGGAATTCGAATCTATTGTAGTGATGATCGATTAGGTACCTATTTACTTATTAAAAATATGAACATGCGTTTCTGGCCTGGGCTAACGATAAAAATAATATGTACTTTATTTTATTGTTATAATAATAATGTAGTCGGTACTTTCTACCTTCTTGAAAAGATTTGCTCATTCACCCATTTCCAATATAATATATTATTTTGTAATTTACATAAAATACTTCTGGATTTTTCGCACGGAGCAGTGGCTCCCGTCCTTGTTTCCCGCTTTTCAGTGTGGTGGAGACATTGATGGAGACTTATTAAAATATGAAGATTTGTTTTTTTTTTATAAAAGAATAATGAAAAAAGCAAAAATGTACGCTGAGGACAGGATTCGAACCTGCGCGGGTAGAACCCATTGGATTTCAAGTCCAACTCCTTAACCACTCGGACACCTCAGCTGTTGCGAGAGGCGCCGAAATAACCGTACACAAGCTCAACCATTACATCAGATGGATTTTGACTACGTTGCATCGAGCTACGTAGTCATCTTCTGTAAACATTTTTTCCAGAGCAGCCCTCTATGTCTAGTAAACGGCCTTTTCCTGATGAAAATAACATAGATCTGTATTTTTTATTAAACAAAGACTCAATTTTCATTTTTATACATGTTTTTAGTGTTTGTTTGTTTTTTATAACTTAGGTACTCTTTAACTTACCTATTGGTTAGTATGAGGCTGGCCACCCATACTTGAAAAAAATGGTTCACTTTACCAATGTCACCCCTTTTTCAGGGAAGGTCGGCAAGAGTTGCAGGGCTTATGTTCATTTGAGATTGGGTTTTTATATTGTAGGTCCACATGCGGCATGTGTTTCAAATGATATAATTTCTTTGAAACTTAGATTTAGAAAATTAATCTTCTTTTCTCAGTATTATTTATAAGTACCTAAGCTATATGAGGTATTTTATAGAATGAAAAAAAAAAAAAAAAAACAGATTTTACTGACCGTGCAAAAGAGAAGAACGATTTTCTCTACGTTTCGTCGGAGTCATATCCGACGTCCTCAGGAGACGTGTCTCTTCTACAAAGAAGAACCATAAACATTTTCTTTGTAGAAGACACACTTCTCCTGAGGACGTCGGATATGACTCCGACGAAACGTAGAGAAAATCGTTCTTCTCTTTTGCAGCATCAGTAAAATCCGTTTTTTTTTTAATTCCATAAAATGTCTAACAACCGTAATCACAATTTATATGAGGTACCTATGCTATTTTCGTAAAGGATATTATTATTTCCCTTCTGACCTAAACTTACTTTACCTATATTGCGATGTAAAAAAACAAAAGAGCACTATAAATAGTTATAACATTTCTTCTGCATTCGCCAACGACCATACCATGTTGTAAGCACTGGTTCTCGTCCGATTGGGCGAGGATGGTATTTGTATGGGTGACCGCTTGGGAATACCGCTTGCCTTTAGGATTTTTGTTTTCAACAAAAGTATTTTTTGCCATCCTTGATGTTACAAAATTTGTTACAAGGATTGATAAGCTTTCATAAGAAACGATAAGAAAGCCTGCTTTACTTGGTTAAAGTCAGCAAGGGTTCATAAAAACACATGTGGATTTGTTTTGGAAATGCTTTATCCTCATTGATTCTTTATCTTCTACTTTTTTGTTGTTGTAAGTATTAAAAAGATATATGAGTATAGGTACCTACTGATATAATTTTTTGATATAACAAAACAAATATGGCTAAAAACAAGAGGGCTAATGATTTCTCCTTTCCGTATTTATTTCAAACCCAAAATCCAAGTGCCGGCAAGCGCTACTCCGCCTTCAAAAGAAATGAAAACCAGCCACCTCGGGAGCTGGGAAACCCCCATGAAGCGGAAAGGTGAACCTATTCCTAATTGATTTGTTTTCAGTGTTTGACGCTTCGGCCAAGTTTCCATCGGGCATATTGCGGGGCAACGTGAATCAGTATGGAGACTTTGACCAGTGCCTGCAGCTGGCGTCTGCAGAGAGCCCGGTGGGCTCCCAGTACTGCCTGGCCTCAGTGCAGCTCAGCCTCAGCAGCAACAGCAGCCAGCAACTGCGGCATGCGCACGAGCTGATGCACTCACGGTACGCCTTCAGGAGCCAGCTGAGAGATGTGAGTATGCGTGAGTAGTGGGGAAGTAAACTGTTACTGTGTCCTGCTCCCGTTCCACTAGGGGGGCTGGTACCTCCGCATGCGTCTCCACCTTTTTCTGTCCTTGCATACCTCTTTCATATCTTCAACATTCATCACTTTAATTGTACATTGAAGCAACGCTAGCCTTTGCTTCCAGAATACCAGATCCTGTAAGAAGATCACAGCGACTAGCCAACCGCTGATAATGCCCATCGGAGCAATGGGCGAGACTGTCCGGAATGAATCAACCAGACCACGGCTACATAGCCCGAAAAAAGTGATTGTTGTGTCAATTCATCACTTTCTTCATACATACTCTTCTCTTATTCTCACTCTGCAGGTTCCATTCTTTCGTGATCTCACCTATTTGGTCTATTCATTCCTTCCTCGGTCTTCCCCTTCCACGCTTTCCTCTGACAGTTTCTCTGTACACTTTCTTCGTTAGTCGTTCGTCATCCATTCTTTCAAGATGTCTAAACCATCTCGTTGTGCTGTTTTGTACTTTCATTCTTAAATTCTCTTTTTATACCACAATTGGTTATCAATAATGGACATTATGCAAATGTAGAATTTCCGAAGTTGTAAACTTATCCATTTCAGAGAATATTTTTAAAATTGAACTGCAAGGACTGAAAGAAATGGCGGTAGATTTGCAATGTTGGTGGCTAGGGCATTTAATTTTGTTTAAATTTTTTAAGTTTTTTAATTATTTAACTTTCCAAAATTTTGATGTTGACTAATAGGTTGGTATGACTGTATGAGGCTGACCCTCCATGCTTTAAAAACTCGGTTCACCTTCGCCAATGCCATCACGGTTTCAGGGAAAGGCGGCAGGAGTTTAAAAATTTATGTTCATAAGAGGTTTGGTTTATTTTGTGTAAACGTGAACCTACATGTGTCTGTTTGTGGGCATGCATCAAATATTTTATAAAATGTAGTTTTGTGTGTATTTGTTAGCCCGGCCATCGAGTGCCCCGCTTCTCCTCCATGACACTGGGCCTCTGCCTCCCTGGGGGCTGCTCCTCCCAGGATGTCCAGCTGGCCCTGCAGGACAGCCTGGAGAGGCAGGTGGCGGGCAGTGGGCTGCAGGTGGAAGTCCTGGTGGCTGAGGAAATGTGCCAGCACCACAAGCACATGGATGATCCTCTTCCCACACCAACCATCATCACAGGGTGAGAACATGTTTCATTACTACAGAAAAACCCATTTACACACAAAGCATTCTGCCTCCCTAGAGACTCCCTAGATTTCAGAAACTCTAGGGGTCTTATGACACTTGTTGTAGTGCCGCAGAGGTGTTGTTTACGAGCTTGGTCATTGCTACAAAGCGCCAATACTCAAGCAAGACCCAGTTGCTGCAAGGCTGGATGGACCTTATAGTGACCGGTCTTTAGTAAAGGTTTTTATGAATTTTTAAATTCAGCGAAGAGCATATTAGAAAATATCAATGGTATATTTTTTGCGCTCCGCTGGGATTCAAACCCAAAATCTTCCATTTACGAGTCCGAAGTGTTGTCACTGGACTACGGATCGGTAAAATTACCGGACAAACTGTGTGAAAGCTTTCATACACTACTAGACTTCCAAACATAGAAAAAACCATAGACAAACCGGGCAGCATGCATTTACTGTGAAAAGCCACTAGGACCTCGCTAATGGAAACCTTCACTTATTTGGTTGCAAGCATTCACAGGGAGGTAGGAGGTAGTTCACACGCATAGTGCGGGTCCTGCCGCTACCTCTCTAGTCTGATTGCCATCAATCAAACTGTTTATTACCTACCTTTACCTTATTTACCTACTGCGTGATTTACTTTGTTATGGCACATTTGTCTTTCTATAAGTAAGTATTTAAAGTAACAAAGTACATAAATACTTAATTCTTTAATTTATTCAAGCTGTATAGCCATAAAAATGTTGCAGACTACAATCTGGACATCATGGATTTTTCTTGTCAAGATTATCAAAACCCTAGTGTATTAAAAAAATATCATATGTTTTTCAATGCACAGATGAAACCTGTTTCTTTAAAAGCTATCTACGTGATGTGATTTTTAGAGATTGGAATATCCAATATCTATATTGTGTCTTTATATTATGACCATGTATTGTATTACAATTTCAACCATTATTTACATTGTATTTACATTTCAGATGTTTCTTTCTTGCCATTATAATGCTTGCCATGTATGGAACTTTCCACGTCGAAAAGGAAGATAGCAAATTGAGTAAGTACAGATTATAGATTTTGGTAACAGTGTTTGACAGAATCCATCAACTCAAATACGTTCTGAGATCACATTTACGTTTTTAATTTTTTTTTATTCAGATTTAGAAGTTCTCTAAATTTCTCAGTAGAAGTTCTCGATATTTTTCATTATTATGACATCTGGGTTTGAAGAAAACTGGATATTATGATTTCTGAAATTCATCATATTCAAATCAGAATCCTTTTGAAAATCTTCACTTTTACGAGAAACTGCTCCTTTGTACCTAATTGAGACCATGTTTTCATTAAGGTTGTAATATTGTTGGTAAGCGGTGCAGCCTTCGCTCAGCGAGAGGTGATGCTATCAACAGGCTGAAAATGCCACCTCGACGGAGCAAAACGGGCTTTGGGGATATGTAGGGCGTTTGGCTCAGCAGGACTGTTATGCTGGAACCGGCTACCTCTGAAGCTGAGGACGGAGACCGGTGAAGAACGTTTCAAGAAGGAGTTGAAGACGTTCATGTTTTCCAAGAAGCAAGCAAAAGATGAGCGCCCTTGGGGTGGCTGGAGCTACTAAACGGCGTCCAAAAGAGTTTTTTTTTTTATCTAACTATATATATATTTTTTTAAGAAATTATAAAAACTTGTTCACATCATTATCAAGTCAAAAGTACTTGCTGTGAAATAAACTCTTAATTTGTGAAAATAAAACTTTGTTTTTTTAAGTTTTTATAATTTCTTAAAAAAATGGATTTTCACTATGAATACACAAACTCTAAAAAATATATATATACATATAAAATATTAAAATATCAGTAACTTAAAGGCCGCTTTTGGATTTTTTAACACCCTCAAAGGAGTTGCCCCATCCTACTTGTGAGAGCTGTGCAAAGTCGATCAAATAGACTGTCGACGACCCACTTTTCAATCTGCGCAGGATGAAACCGTAAATAAGCTTCAATGGAACAGAACGGATTACTGGGACAGGGTTTTGAATTCGGCTGGTGTACCCAGAAATTAAGAAGTGTCAGGTGACAAATTGGATTAAAAATAGCTTCAACACATAAAAGCGCCCTTAGAATGACTAGTGCCACTAAACGGTGCCTTTTAAAATTGACTAATTATTTTTAAAATGAAAGTGAAGTGAATGGGTCATAAATGAAAGGTTTAATTTGTAGGTGCCATAATATCAGGATTCTCTCTGCGCAAGAACTTCCAGGCTCTGATAAAGACAGATCGGCCATCAGACGATGTGCAGGCCGTGCATGGAGTGAGATGCCTGAATGCCCTCATGCTGCTCTTCTCCCACAAGTGCATGGCCGTCTTCTTCCTGCCCTACGTCAACAGGACGGAGCTGGCGCAGGTGGGATATATAAACTCATTTATTACAATCACATTGAATGATGACAGACTGACGAAGAAAGTATATGTTGCAAGAATAGATGGATGTCGTGGTAGAGGAAGACCGAGGAAGGTATGGATGGACCAAATTCCTGAAATAGCGAATGAATGGGATATCCAGAGTCATAATAAAACGAGAGCTTGTATGAAAAAGGTCATGACTCTGGATCAAATGTAAGAAGTACCTAGGCAAGGACAGAAATAAATGGCGGTTGGTCTGTAATGCTGGCTGTTAAAGCTAAGGCTTTAAAATTTTTAAATCTATTTTTTTAAAGAATATGTTTTGTAGGTTTTTAATTTTGATTGTTTAGTGATTGTTGTTTTATATACTTAACTGTAATTAATTGTTTGTATTCCTTGACTTATAGGTTGGTATGAGGCTGATCCCCCATACTGTACAAAATGGTTCACTTTACCAATGTCACCCCTGTTTCAGGGAAGGTCGGTAAGAGCTGCAGGGCTTATGTTTATTTGAGATTGGGTTTTATACTGTAGGTTCACATGAAGCATGTTTAAGCGCGAACTCAAACGTGTCTGCTTGTGGGAATACATTTAATATAAATCTTAAATGTAGTATATTTTTGCAACTTAGATTATAAATTATAGACATTTAAACATGTGGGAAATAATCAATAACGAATGCTGGCGACCGGTGCAAGATTTTAAATGAATTCCTGTGAGAGCGCACCTGTGCGTGGGTGCGTGCACTCCGGTTGCCTACGCACACAGATCTCTCCGTCAGATCATAGTGTGTATGGCTAGCATAAGCTGCACATATAGTGCAACGTCTTACCGCGTTTTCCAGAAAGGGTGGCATGTGGATATTATCTATCTTTGCCCGCCTTACGCCAAACACTTCACTTGCAGTGAGAGTTTCTCAGCTCTTGAGGGGGCTGGTTCTCATTTCTTGTGAAGATTGAGGAAAGTATTTCTGACACTTTGAGGATCGAACTCTATGCTTTCTGGCATTCTGCCAACTGAGATGTCAACCCTTCAGTATTCTACTGATTGATAGAGAGTAAATTAATTTGATAAGGAAAGCAACAGGCTGAGGAAGGATGTTGCCAGTGCTCGTTGTAACATGATGACCTGGGGAATCTTGCATCAGGATGACACCACACTCTGAATGCGGAGCCCAACAGTCCATGGATCATCTTCGGATCTGTCCGGCCTGCCCAACAAGCTGCTCACTGGCCGACTTGATGGAGGGTAATGGAGCGGTGGAAGTTGCCCTAGTGTAGTGTAGCGTCTGACATTGACGTAAAAGAAGATAAGGAAAGCGATGAATAGACAGAACTAGCAGATATTCTTGAACGTGCAGTGCTTAAGATGTTGTTGCTGATCTATCCAATTATAATTTGTAGAACCTTGGAGCGCCCTGGAGTGTGATAGGCCGAGCTGCCAGCCTGTACACGGATCCCTTCATCATGTTCAGTGGCATGCTCACCGCCTACTCCTTCCACAACAGGGTGGCCAGGAAGCAGAAAATCAGCGTCATCAGTGAATATGTGGGCAGACTCTTCAGGTAAGTCAACACCAGGAATTAGCATCCTATAAGATTTAGATGGCCGGACATGTGTAAGGAATGCCGGATTGTTGAAGTCTCATCACCACGGTAATTCTTACCTTCCGAATATCGTAAATATTTGTATGAAGACCTGTCAATCCAAGATGGCCGCAAGTGAACAGATGATTAGTCTTCATTCAAATATTACCAATATTCGGTAGCTAAGAATTACCGTGGTGATGAGGCTTACAGCAGTTACAGCCCAGGTGGAAGGAAGCTGGTGGGGGTATTGAAGTATAATATAGGTGTAACCTAAAGCTTACGGCATTGATGCATACTATGAGACACATCTATAACCAGAGCTGTCGATATTAAAAATTATATAAAATCATTTTCTTGTACTCCATCTTGTGTTTCGATATCCAATAATTATAAATGCCATGATGTTTTATAATAATGTCATTTTATTTCAACATTGACAAATGCACCGACTAAAACAATGAAAATACAATTTCCACATAGCGATGATCAGTGACGTTTTTAGCACTCCCAGCGCCCTGGGCGATATTTAGCCCCCCCTATCCATCATACAAATCCATACGAAAAACATTTAAAGGGGCGTATAAAAGGAGGCTGCGGCGCCCTATTATACCTACCTGGCGCCCTGGGCAGTCACCCAACCGCGATGATATTTTAGTAATGCCAATATTGCAGAAAAAAAAATTACCTCACCAAAAAAGCACTTCTCACATTTGCCTGTTAACAGTGAACTCTTTTTGATTTAGAATTTGACTGTTTCCCTTATGGAATCCACTTTTTCTGTGATGAAATTGCAATGGGATATGCTTGATTGTTCCGAGGAGCTAGCAAGTGTGGTTGTCTTGTGTTGTTTAGGTTGGTGCCCACCCTGTCGGCCCTGATGCTGTTCTGCACGTGGCTGCTCCCTGCTCTAGGAGCCGGGCCCCAGTGGCCGCTGGTGGTGGACCAGCACGCTCACATCTGCAAGAAGCACTGGTGGAGGAACTTCCTCTTCATACACAACTACTTTGGCTTTGATAACATTGTAAGGCATCATTATTTTATCTGCTTCTGTTTTGATCTCCATTTTCTCAAAGGTCTCATGAAAAGGTATGCATGTAACTTCAGTGCCTTTTCAGACACAACGCATTCTACCCTGATTCTCTATGGATTATTGTGTGAAAGCTTTTGTACATCTTCGTACACTACTGACTTACAGCCTGGCGCAGGATAGATAAAACCATAGACAAACCAGCAGAATGGTGACAGAATGCGTCTAGTATGTAATGTCAAACTTACATAATTTCACCGCTGGCTAGCTTCTAGATCTTCATGATATCTTTTAGGGCATACACACGCAGCTGTTCCTGGTGGGGGTCCCTGTCTCCCTAATGATGATGATTACTGTTGCAGTGTCTCACCCACACCCACCACATAGGCATAGACACGCAGCTGTTCCTAGTGGGGGTCCCTGTCTCCCTGTGGTTGTCCAGGGGAGACGCCCAGAGGAGACGGCTCACCATGCTGCTGCTGGTCTTCCTGGCCGTCCTCTCCACAGCCGCTCGCTTCTACGTCACATACACCCTGCACCTCACCAACTACGTCTACTTTGGAATCTCGTAAGTGGAGTTTACATTTTTTTTAAATCGATAACATGATATATTAGAATAAGTTAATCCTCAATCGTCGTGCAAAAAGGGTGCTTCGTGAAGAAGTTGGCTAAAATGTCGACAAAAGATTGAGAATGAGAATTCAAATGTCTGAAAAGTGTTATTTATGAAATTGGCAAACCTGTCTTGTTGCTCAAATTGAGAACCTTTATCTATTGAGCTATCAATGTTATCGAGGATGCTGGGAAGGGATGTGATGAAGGAAGTAGAGAAACTCACGTCTGCTTTCACTTTGATGTGGCGATGCTTTTTAAATTAAATTACATGTCAATGGACAATGGTTTGGGCGAAGTTAGCCTCTCTAACATCAGAAACGGAATTGAGTTTAGGTATATAAGGAACAGGGATACCAACATGCCAAAATCATACTCTGTAAATTCCTAATGGAGAGATTGCGCATTTTCTGGAAATATTTTTTTCTTGTCGTCTTAGTCTACCGAAGCATAAGCCATTCGTTTTTTTCTCAAAATTCGCAATATTTACCGAGTAATTAATTTTCAAAAATGGCTTTGTTCGCTTTCGGCTAAAACGGAAGTCGGCCATTTTAAAACCGGATGGGGTGGCTTTTATTGTCTATGATGAAACTTGGCCATTTTTAAAAGGTTTTAAAAGTAAAATTTCCTTGTTACAGTTCACAGTGAGTTGTATTGTATTTATTACATATTAAAATGGACTTTCACAAAGTAACTGCTGAAAATAATATAAATAAATAAATAATATACCTACCTAAGCTTGGCAATTTTGTCGGTAGCCATCAAAATACTATTTTAAAAAGCAATAAGTTGACTTTTCATAGGGATGGGATAATGAAAAAAAAAAACAATTACAAAACAATATTTTCAAACACTATCGAAATATTTCGACGAAAATAAAAATCGAAAAAAACAAAACTTTCGAAAAATGTATCGGTCACGTGTCCATATTTTGAAAATTTCGAGTGTTGAAACGACTATCAAAAAACATCAAAATTTCTGGAAAAAAATACCGGTCGCTGGTACAGGAAAACACCATCGCAAGGGGAAACGGGTTAGTACGCGATTTGCAGTGTTACCGCCCACGAAGAAAGAAACGCATTTGAAGAAAAAAACACCATTTTTGATTCTCCGAAATCAATATGAATATATCGATAGTTAAAAAAAATTCAGCCGTACGTACTTTTGAGATTTGGGAAAATATCGATATTTCGATTCTATTGAAACGTGCTTCAAAACAATATAAAGTCGCTATCGGAGAATATTTCCAACCAATAAGATGGTATGGAATGAAAAGGTAGGGAGGGGTGGAAATTCATTTAAAAAATCATGTTTATGTAAATGTGTGCCTGGCGACGAACACTTTCAAAATATTTTTGTTGTTCAAAACCATTAGGGAGAGGTAGAAACACATTTCAAGAATCAACAATTTATTGTCGAAATATCGATATTTTTCATATCGAAGAAAATATCGATTTTTTTTACAACGAGATTAATATAATGCCCATCCCTAATGACGAACGTCAATATTCCGCAAATTTTGTTTGTTGTAAATTAAAAAAAAACAACAAAAATAAAGTGAATTAGAAAATAATACCACCAGGCCTCATCCCGTTGTATATTAAGGCATAAGGAATGAAATTTTGGAGGTTGTGAGTGTGTGGTGTGAATGAAAGCCCGTATTTGAAAGTGTATATTTTTAATGCAGTCAGTACTGTTCAATCAAAGGTAATTCAAAATGTTGTATTGGTTGCAATCTTCCGGTCTTCAAGCTGCGTCCAGGCGGAAGTCCTCCTTAATCCGCCTTGCTTGTGAGGCGAGCAGGATGCTTGATGCTTGAAGTGGGGGAAGGAAAGGAAATATGGAAAGTGGCAATTAGGACGAAACCATGTAAACTTTTGAGGAAGTTCGGATTGGCCCTAACAAGGACCTTTTGTTGTGAGCAGGAGAAAAAACTGTAAACTTTTGAGGAAAATTAAAAGTGGCCCTAAGAAGGACCTTTTGTGTTGTGATGTGAGCAGTGTGCTGTAGGAGACGGTTGCCTCAAGTCTGTTCCTGGCGAGGTCTTGAGAATCTTCTAGGTAAAGATGTGGCGAAGCTGGAGATGTCCAGGTGAAGGTATGATGAAGCTGGAGATGTCCAGGCGAAGGCACGAGGTAAGATGTCGTCTCTGCTTGGAAATTGGCGGGAACGCGAGAGATGTCTTGAGATTTTGGCGGGAGATGTAGATGTCCGCTCGGTGGTCTCGAAGTTTCTCTGGTGATGATGTAGTGGTCTGCGGAGACGTCCAGGCGACGGTGCAAAGTAGTTTTGCGTCTCTGCTTGGAAATCGGCGGGAACGCGAGACGGCTTGCAATTTTGGCGGGAGCGCGGTAAGATGTTGCTCGTTCCGTGGTCTCAGTGTGTCTGCCTGTCTGGAGCGCGGCGTACGCGTTTTATACTCCCGCTCGTTCTCGCGGGCCCACTACTAGGGGTGGGCACGCACAATTTTCGGATTATCTTCTTTTTATCTGATTTCAGATATCTGGTTTTCTTTCATCTTCTGTACTGATGCACCACAGAGGCCCCCTCCAGTGTCAATGACGTCTTGAAGTGAGCGTTATTGATGCGATGTTTTTGTGCAGAAGATGAAGGTACTACTCGTCGTAGCAGGGTAAGAGCTTCTACGTTGTATCTGGTGTGTGCGCTGTTAGCTGTGTGTGCTTACGATCCTCCTAGGCGGATGCGGAGGCAGGATTGTGAAGTCAGCTGCAGCGGTCCTGATGAGGATCTTGAGGCGTCGTCAGGTTGTCTCCAGATTTATGGAGTTCCTCTGGTTTTTCCAGGCTGTTGCCCTGTGGTGAGGAATTGTACTACTTGTTGTAGCGGGGTTGGTTGTTTGTTGCTCAGCGGTTGCTGTTTGTAGCAAGGATTGCTGTGCCGTAGTTCGGCGTTTGCTGCTTGGGCAGCGGGATTGTTGTTTGTTGCTACGCTGTGCAGCTATGGTGAGCGACGTCCAATCCATCAGTGCCTCGTTGCGCTGGGTGGAATTGGGGAGTCGGCTGCAGCGGGGTTGGTTGTGCCGTTGTTCGGCGGGTTGCTGCTAGTTGCAGGAGTGTTTGTTGTGCCGTAGTTCGGCGGTTGCTGTGCCGTAGTCCGGCAGTGCAGCAAGGTGGTTGCTGTGCCGTTGTTCGGCAGTGCAGCAAGGTGCGGTTGCTGTGCCGTTGTTCGGCAGTGCAGCATGGTGGTTCGCTGGGCAGCTATGGTGAGCGACGTCCAATCCTCCAGTGCCTCGTTGCGCTGGGTGGAATTGGGGAGTCGGCTGCAGCGGGGTTGGTGAGAAACTTGTTGAGATGTAGAAGACTGCGCCATATCGAAGTTTGAAGGTCTCTGGAAAACTTCGATATTGCGGTCAACTATTGCGGCTACGGTGCTCCAGCGTGTGCGATCCACAGACCAACGTTGTGATGAAGGAATGGTGGCATTTTGATGCGTACTTTGGCTTCCATTGTTCTTGCACTTTGATTAAATGTTTAAAAATGTTACTGCACTTTGATTGATTATTACGGGTCACCAAATTTTTTGTTTTAAATCACGTCGGGCGTCACCACTTTGGAGGTTGGGTGTGTGGTGTGCCGACGTGCTTGATAGGCGAGCAGGATGCTTGATGCTTGAAGTGGGGGAAGGAAAGGAAATATGGAAAGTGGCAATTAGGACGAAACCATGTAAACTTTTGAGGAAGTTCGGATTGGCCCTAACAAGGACCTTTTGTTGTGAGCAGGAGAAAAAACTGTAAACTTTTGAGGAAAATTAAAAGTGGCCCTAAGAAGGACCTTTTGTGTTGTGATGTGAGCAGTGTGCTGTAGGAGACGGTTGCCTCAAGTCTGTTCCTGGCGAGGTCTTGAGAATCTTCTAGGTAAAGATGTGGCGAAGCTGGAGATGTCCAGGTGAAGGTATGATGAAGCTGGAGATGTCCAGGCGAAGGCACGAGGTAAGATGTCGTCTCTGCTTGGAAATTGGCGGGAACGCGAGAGATGTCTTGAGATTTTGGCGGGAGATGTAGATGTCCGCTCGGTGGTCTCGAAGTTTCTCTGGTGATGATGTAGTGGTCTGCGGAGACGTCCAGGCGACGGTGCAAAGTAGTTTTGCGTCTCTGCTTGGAAATCGGCGGGAACGCGAGACGGCTTGCAATTTTGGCGGGAGCGCGGTAAGATGTTGCTCGTTCCGTGGTCTCAGTGTGTCTGCCTGTCTGGAGCGCGGCGTACGCGTTTTATACTCCCGCTCGTTCTCGCGGGCCCACTACTAGGGGTGGGCACGCACAATTTTCGGATTATCTTCTTTTTATCTGATTTCAGATATCTGGTTTTCTTTCATCTTCTGTACTGATGCACCACAAAATTTTGCACGGTTCGTGGCCTAAGTGCAAAAACCCCTCATGACTCAAAGGTAAGTTGTTTTAAGATTTTACCAGGTGTGTGTGAGTATTTATTATGCTATTTAGTTGAAAACTCACGCTGTGAGTAACAATTATGAAATTATTTGTGTCAGGATTAAGCATTTACCATGTTTGTTGATGAATGTAATTTTTGAGGTTATGTTTTTTTTTTCTCATTTTTTTCTTCCAGCAAACATGAATTTTTTACTATCTGTAGTTTAGCCAAACCTGTTTGTGAAACCATTCCAGATAAAAATCAACTGAATGTCTAAATATAAATCTAAGCTGCAAAAATACATATCATTTAAGATTAAGATTCATATTAAACGCATTCCCACAAGCAGACATGTATAATTTCGCGCTGAAACATGCCGCATGTGGACCTAAATATAAAAACCCAAGATTTGGAGTTCTTCACTTCGGGTGGCAGTCTGTTCCACTCCACCGGACCCGCAACACGGAAGCACGGTCTCCAAAATTTGTATGGATCTAACGGTGCGGCTGAACCAAATTGATTGCACCATCAGCCGCGGATCTGAGTGTCACCCATCTCAACAGGCGAAATCATGTCAGTCAGATAAGGTGGAGCCAAGCCATTGATGGCTTTATATACCATCTAGCACTAGGCGAGCATGACCACCTGATGGTGCTGGAGAGTTTGCTTTGCGGGATCTATTGCTGTGGTTTGTAGGAGCTGGAGCTTCCAAACATTTCACCCATGTCTACGATGGACTTCTTCAGCGTGAAGTTGAAGTGATGTTGATGAATCTGTAAGTTTCTTCACCTTCACATTTCACCTACAAGCTGAAGAAGCCCATGGTAGACATGGGCAATACGTCCGGAAGCTCCAGCTCATACTAAACCTGAGCAACAGATCCCGGAAAGTAGCTCTCCAACTATAATCATTGTTTTGATTGTTTGTTTACAGATTTCGAGAGTGAGGAAGATGTAGCAGAAGACAAGCCACCCTGTCAGGCAGATAATCCGTACCCACAGTAGGCCTGAAGGGACCTGAAATAATGGAGCTGAAGAAAAATATCTAAAATGACTTAGACAGTAGAAAACATCCAAAATCATCTCGCCACCTTCCCATTGAGGATTTTCAGGGTGCCTTTCAAGCATGGAAGATACATCTCTGCAAGTATACTGATGCAGGAGTTGAGTATTTTGAAGAATTTTCAGCATTTGCGCACATTGCATCAATTAATCATAGCCGTGAGCTTGGGTTTGTATCTCACCGAGGGTGTCAGAAACGATCTTCCGCTTCGGTATTTATTTCAAACACCACAATAAAATACCGGCAAGGTTTACTCAGCCTTCACAAGAAATGCGTACCAGCCCTCTCAGGAGCTGGGAAACCCCCACTTCAACTGAAGTGGTTGGCGTAAGGCCGGCCCCCTTACCTTTAAAAATATAAAGGTTCAACTCGCCGATCTATTCTCCCCAGAGAATGTGCATTACTATAATAATGTAAAATATCTTTGCAACTTAGATTAGATTAGATAGAACGACTCTGCTTGTTGTCATTCAAATATACAAGCTCAGTTAACGATAACCAGTTTTGATAAGGCTGGATCAACCTTTGTGATGGGTCTTGCTAAAGGCACCCAAATATTCAGCCCAGAGCATTGCTGAAATTCAAAAATATTTTTTGAGGATGAAAATGTTGGTTTGTGGGCATACATCTGAGAGCTTTAAATGAATATATCCTCGCAACTTAGATTATAGATTATAGGGGATTTGGGATTTGAAATATTACAATTTATCTCCATGTAGTTACATTTACATAAAAGTGTTTCTCTTTCTTTCCAGACAAATATTACATTGTACGTCAAAAATGCAGAACACGTCTCCGCAGGTATAACGACACAGGGGAAGATTATATTAATGAGTTTTAGGCATTTGTACAGTTTACATCAATAAAATTA
Organism: Agapetus fuscipes; assembly: GCA_951799405.1. Lineage (NCBI taxonomy): Eukaryota > Metazoa > Arthropoda > Insecta > Trichoptera > Glossosomatidae > Agapetus > Agapetus fuscipes. The sequence goes on along the minus strand of OX637343.1, from coordinate 12,444,151 downwards.
TTTTTTCCCAGAAAAAGCGATTTATTTCATTAGGAACCTTGTAATATGAGCTTTACAAAAGAAGGATTAATGAAACATAATGAGAAAAAAAATTGGACGAGTAAACCCAAAACTAAAAGCAGATTCCTACTTCAGTCATCAAAATAGAAGTGCTAAAGGTTCAAATCTTGAATGCTCAGTTCCCATCCTTGTTTTGTGAACTGTAAAAACCATTATATCAGTAGAAATCATCCTCAAGGCGAGTTATAAAAGCGCGACGGCTTTCTTCGTTATGGAACTGGCTGAAAATACATTGCACTGTCCTCATCTTCCTTCATTCTGTGGTGGGGGGGTAAGTGTGACAGGGGGTGGTAGCGATGTGGGAACTTAGTGACTTGGTTCTCTTCATCCACCTCTAACGCCGCAGTATATGCCTTCTTTTTCATTTTATGTTCAGGTGTCGTCTATTGTTGCATAGCCTGTCTTTCCTCATGAACAAAGCCAATGGCTTCTGTAAAGATCTGGAAAATACATTTATATACATTAGTTAGGTTCTGTATTCATTTGGAGGTTTTTTTTTAAATATATAGATTTCATATAAACACCTTCCACAATAATTAAAATGACAATGATAGGTGTGTAAAAGGAACCATAACCTCAATATCACAGTTGGACAACGTGATGTTTAATCCTATTTGAAGACTAATACTGCGTGGAATTATTTCATTATTGTTATGCAATACACGAATTTTCAAGAAAACAGCATAAATAACCCAAGCTTGCCTCTTAAAAACGAAAAAAGACTTACCTTTGAGTCTTGACATTTACATCTCTAAACTGCCGTTGTATGATAAAAAATCCAGCACTATCTCATTGCTTATTGATGAAATTTTATGCGACTGCACTTTTGCGTACCCTACATCCATTTTTATCCATTCAAAACAAAATAGTCGATTAAAAAAATCCGAGATGTTGACATAGGATTGACGTTTCGGTGTGTAAATTTTTACCGACAGCCAACAGTGGTGCCAACTCAACGCTGGTCATAAAGCCCAGTGACGGTTTTATCACTATCAGCGCCCTGGGCAAGATTTCTTAGGCGCCCTTATCCATGGTCGCTAGCAGAGAACGTACTCATATTTCATCTCTCAAAATCATCGTCGACGGGAGGAGGGGGGTTAGACATGCTATTTCCAAATTTATATGGCGCCTTAATACCTAGCCTATGGCGCCCTATTTTACCTGGCGCCCTGAGCGGTCGCCTTACCTCGCCTTACCCTAGCGCGGAACAGATTTCACGACCCCTCCAATCACAGAGCGTTTCGTTTTGAGCTATCTGGAACACGTTTTCTTTTGCGAATTAAAATATGAAAACTAAAATTTCCTCATTTCCCACCAGGCTCATCGGGTTCAGGACAAAATACTTTACACATTTCAAGTATTACTTTTGAAATCCCTGACACGCGCAATCTCTCCATTATGATTATAATAATAATAAAAGGATGATTTATTTGGTGAACTCTATTTTTGTGTGAATCTCACCTCAAGAGCCCTCTCCTGACAATAACCTTGCAATATTTTTTTAATTAACAACAAAAAGCTTTCAAGTGTCGCCGCTAGATGTTGTTGGCACTTTGATGTCTCTAAACTGATTTATTACACAATTCCTAACAAGTGTAATATTAACATGCAGTGATGCTTTCAGCGTGGAGCGCATGTTCCTGACGGCGGACCACATGTACATCCTGCCCGGGCACCGCTTCACCGTGTACGCCATGGGCCTGCTGCTGGGCTGCGTGCTGAGGAGGCCCCAGCAGCACACTCTCACTCAAGTATAGCAGACACTGCACACACTCACGCTATGCCCTAGCTCCTGTCTTCCTGGGCACCGCTTCTCAAATCAACATTAGCCCTGCAACTTTTGCCGACATTCCCTGAAATTGGAGTGACATTGGCAAAGTGAACCATTTTTTACAGTATGGGGGGTCAGCCTCATACCGATCTATTAGTCAAGGAAAGTCATTGACTTACAATAGAATAGCATGCCTAGAGGTATCCTGGCTCTTGGATCTTCGCAACCAAATGTGGTATGATCCCGAGATGGCCGCCTTTCTCAATCTTTCCAGAAAGCCATTTATTTGGGATCTATTGAGTCCCAGATCCTTAAGAAAAGTTTACACCGATTTGGCTGGCAGTCTTCTGGCTCCCACCTCCACTGCATACAATTTTGTGATTTATCCATCTTTTGTTATTTCATCCACTAGTCCTTTATGAATAGTTGATTTTATGGCCGAGCGGGCCAAGTGGGCTGATCTTTCTAGCGTATTTGGAATAGAATAACGTTGGTTCGATCCCCGCCTGGGTCATTTGACCATAACTTTGACCCTGGTTCAACAGATATCATTGGGTATATATTAATTAATAATTCATTGAAATAAGTAATAATTAATTATAATTTTATGATATTAATACCTGTTTCTGGCCAGGCAGAATAGGTTGGTGAATTGCATTCCTCTTCACAAAACTATTTAAAAAAAAAAATGAATAAACAAGCCCCGAGAGACGTACAAAAAATTAAGGAGGGCGGGCCCCCACTACAGCCTGGTCCTACAGAGTCTTTGTGTTTCAAGAGCTCTAACTCTACTCATGATCTGACGCTGTCCGCAGCACTAACCGCTATGTTACATCAGTTTCAGCTGCGACTAGGCTGGGTCCTCTCCGTAGGTCTGCTGCTGCTCTCCTACCTGTCTCCCGTGGGCATGGGCCGCGTGGGCTATGTGTACAGCCCCCTGGAGGCCGCCGTGCACGCTGCCCTGTCTGCCCCAGCATGGTGCGCGGCCCCCGCCTACCTCATCTATACTTACCATCATGGCTACTACAGTAAGTGACACCTAATCATAGAAAGAGAGCTAAAATACTCAGATCTGCCGGGGACTGTGTAATCAATTTGGTTCAGCCGTGCTGTCAGATGCTCCGTGCTTTCCGTGTTGCGAGTTCGGGATATACTGTCTCAGGTTCTTCAACTAAGATGTTCTCGTCCAAACCAGAGCTCGTCTTTCCTCAATTCTTTCCTATAAAGTCTTATATTTATCATTTCCAACTCGGTGTATGTCATGTCAGCAGGTTTCCTGGGCCGGCTGTCGTCGTGGCGTGGCTTCCTGGTGTGGACGCGCCTCAGCTACGCCGTCTACCTCACCCAGTTCCCCGTGTTCTTCTATAACATCGGCAAGACAAGGACCCCACAGCATTTTGACTTTTTCGGAGCACTGGTAAAAAAAAAAAATCTTCATTTCTTTTTATAGATACTCGTACCTCAGTAACACTTAGTATTTCTTTTACTTTTTCAGGATAGAATTATCTCATCATATAAAATATTCCTGCAGTAATACTGTGGAATATCTTTTGTTTTCTTTGTTAACACAGTGATTGATTTCTTACCTTTCTTTATCAACATAAAAAATATTTTTACGATGGCAAATAACAGAGGTGCTGTCAAACTTTTATGAGCAGAACTTAAAATTAGAGATTCATTCTCAAAAGTTATCATTTTTATAACAATCTCAAAACTTTTCAGAAAGAATATCTAACAAGGACATCGCACGTTTAATAATAAAGAGCAATAACTCAAAAAACAAGAATGTTGGGAAATCACATTTAAAGTTCCGACAACCAGTACAACTTGTATGGGATGAAAAAGGCGGCCGATGTTTTATCTCGGTCATATTCGTCCAAATTGAACGGCTGTCACATTCTACCTATACTTCTCGCATTGTTCTTGCGTTTTAATACAAAATCTCGATTTTCCCAATTTTCGAGTTATTGCTCTTTATTATTAAGCGTCCGACATGTTGTCAGCTATCTAGTCTAGCTTTTGAATACTTTAAATTTTCTGTAAATCTGGAACTAATATTCCCTATTCAAAATTAATTAACTCATCTATGTAGCACTTAAATTCTGGCACTATTGTTTTCAGTTCAACATCAAGGAGATAATGTGGATCATGTTTTGGTCAGTTGTTCTCACTCTGCTCTTCGATTTGCCGTTCCAAAACATGAAGAAGGTGTTGTTCGATAAGAAGCCGGACACCGTCAGTAAAAACAACAATAATACCACAGAAGACAAAATCAAGTACAGTAAAGACGATGAACTGGGGCGCAACAACTTCACTACTTCAGAGGCCATCATCAAGAGATGTAACATTGAAAAGATAGAATAAATAGACAATAACACCAATTTCACCAACAAACTCTTAAATTTTGAGGGACTCTTAGCAAATGAAAGTGGCATTTAGGACAAGTCTGTGTTTACTTTTGTCAAGATTATTCTACTTAGTGAGGCTTAAAATTTAGAGGTTTTTGAGATTGGACAAGAAATTCAACAATATTAGTGGCAAAAATATATCACCTATAACCAGGGGTCGGCAACCTGCGGCTCCCGAGCCACATGTGGCTCTTTGGAGTGAAGCTGCGGCTCTTTAGTTCCATAGGCAAATATTATTGATTTTATCAACAGCAAAAAAAGTTTTGAATTGATTAAACGAGGATTAGGCACCGATTCAATCTCTCAGCCACTTGTACTCGCTTTTCAACCCCCCAATCGACACTATTGTCAGTCCGTTAATAAATATATTATTTATGGGAGTACTTTTAATTGTTGGGGCAAGAAAAAAATTGTGGCTCTTTACAAACTTGGAAATTTTGTAATTTTTAACTCTTCCGATTCAAAACTTGAAAATGTCTGCTGAAAATACAATTTGAGAAAGATACTTCTTCCTGAACATATCATCATCAGTGGAAGGAAAATGGGAATCTGAAATTAAAAGTCAGATATAATATTCCTTTATTCTTTTATTTGCAATATATAATGATGTATTAATATTACATGTTCTTCTCCATACAGCTTACACTTATGTACATATTTACTAACACGGCTTTACAATGAGAGGTCAGAGCTTCAATATGGTAAGTTCATTCTCCTAAACAATCCAACTTGGCTTTTCCTCAACAATCTCATGCAGCTTTGCTTCTCAGAAACATTTCCATGCAAGTTGTTTTTCCTAAGCCATTCCATTCAGTTTCACTTCTCCAAACCATCCACTACAACCTTGTTTTTCTACACAATCCCATACAGCATCGCTTCTCCTAAACAATCTCGTTTAAAACGTAGTTTCTCGTTAATCACATACACTAAACAGTTAAACTAATTATCAATTATTTTATCCTTGGATTAAAGTATATAAATTATATTCTGCACTTGAGACTAGGAAATAACAAAGAAACAGTTTTAATATTATGCCTGGATTTTATTTTTATTTTAAGAGTACAGAGGGTGACCAAAATAAAAAAATAAAAACTTTTTGGGACATTTTATAGATGGCTCGGTTTCCCTTCCTGTTAGAAATTATTGAAGTATTTGTAAAGTGAATGCTTTTATTTTAGAATTATTTATTTTAACTGGTAACGTGCTCAAATTTTCTGATTTGATAATTTTTAATAAAAAAAATATTAAGATGTAACATGCTAATTCTACCAGTATTAAGAATTTAGAAAATTTGCATTGGATTAGTTCAAATTTAAGGTATTTGTATTAGTTTATATGCTTTAATGTAAATAATAATTTAATGGAAATAAAAATATTATAAAACATTCCCCAGCTTGTTTTTATTCTCACAAATCTTCAAGTGGAGGAAAAAAATGCCAGTTTGATTAGGTAAGTTGATGACATGTATCCAATACAATCAACAAACATTTTGCAAAACACATAATTTGCAAAATGCAGAAAACTTGTCATAATTTCTGTAGAATACAGAAGTAATTGAAAGAAACAAAAATATTGTTTTCCTCACACATGCCTTCATATTCTGATCACCCTCCATATCTTTTATTCTAAGCATCATTTATTTCTCAATTTAAAATTTGGTTAACATTTTTTAAGCTAAATAAAAAATTTAAGCTCCTACATTATGTAGACAATACAATATACAAAATATATTTAGGAGCCACAAAAATAAATTATGTTTTTTTTTCAATTATTGTTTATTTATTTCAATATATTAACAACAGGACTAGAAAGTACACTGGTAAGAATATTAAATGTTAATGTAAGCTTTATTTTCACTCCTCAAAATATTAAAGTTCTTTTGCAAAAATAGGGATAATAATTTTATGTTTTTCTTGTTGGTGAAATCAGCCATCAATTGTTCATTTTTATTTTTAAAATACACATTCTTTAGCAATTTGAAAAATAATTTTGGGACTTTTGTTAAAAAAATATAGAAGGAAAATATAATATATATTTTTTGCAATTTATAAAAATAAACAAGGGACATTATAATTCTTTACTCGCTATATTTTCAATACATTCCATAGACTAATTTTCACATTAATATTACAGTAAATTCTACTATTGCACATTTTTAGCTACTGCAACACCGAGCCATTTTCTTTGTCTATGTGCACTTTTTAAAAATAGAATATTTGTTGATTGGAATAAAGAACTCTGACCTCCTCGCCGCTCCATGTAACCTTCCCCCTGCATTTATATTTTTATTTCTACAAAAAAACACAACAAGTGATGCTCAATTTTTAATATTTCAACGTCCTCTTCCTCTAAAACAGTCTGTCTACTAATTGACATGAGTGCGAGCAACAATTAACTCATTTTTAATTACATTACATTAAAATTATCATTATATATAGCGTAGGATAATATATACCATAGTTTCACTAGATATAAATATTCTTAATTATATGAATACACAGTTTTGCTCAAGATATGGCTGTTATATACTTTATATGGATATAATATGTGTGAACAAGTCCTAACCACTCCAACCTCGCTACAAACAAAAACATGCAATGGATCCAAACAATGGTTAAAGCGCAGAGTTCTTCCTTAAGGCCGCGTTTATTATGGATTCCCTCACCTGCCATTATGAGAATTCCACAATCAGTAGAACTTTTGTAACACCAGGCTTTGGATTACAAAATCCATACATAAACCAAACTGTAATAGCTCATTTTTGTCACAAGCATCTTACTGTGCAGTCCATACTTTACACAACTTGACACTTCTAGTGTCTAGTGTTGTCACTGACGAGTCTATGATTGTAGATTTGTATAATCTGACAGCTGTCTGTTTTTCGGAATTCACATCAGCATTACCGTCAGGTACGTCTTTGCTTTTGACCGATACCATTTCTAAATACAAACAAATAATATAATGAGACAAAAGTAATAAATTACTTACTGTTTTCTTGTATTTATTCATTTAAAAAAATCCAAGATTACACTCATTGACTCTATACAACTCAAATATTGTTGAAACAGTTAATTTTAACCAATCAAATTAAGTTGCTGTATTGATTTTGTAATTTGGAATCCATTACAACTGCTAGGGCCAAAATCAATTAATCTTAAATAATAAATAATAATTTTATTTTGTTGATTAAAGTATTCTGGAATAACAATCATCCCTACATACATATAAATATGATGCCGTCTATATAACAAGTGAAGCATACAAGTATATACAATACCTACCCATACAATTATTCAATTACCACTGATTGATCAAGTTTTGAATGTTGATCAAGATGCTATTTATATTCATGAACGAGCAAGCTGAAAAGAAGTTGTAAGGAAAGCAGTCTCAGACGTGCTTGACCCCGGTATCATCAAACCTACTAGGACCTTAGAAATCACCAGCGCTTAAAATAGTTTTTATTTATGTGCCTTCCACATCAATGATAACCAAACTAAGCGCCAGTGAAGCCTAAGAGACATGTTGGCAGCTTTGGTGAATACGGTGTTCAGTAAATTAATTTCAGATTGGCTTTTAATACTTAAAAAACATAGAATATCTAACTTTGTGCCTTTTACTAGATCCATTTAGGTGAATATTTTTGCATCTACCTCAAGACGGGTCAGAAATGTTTGCTCTTCATATTGGAGTACTGATAGCATAGATCTTGTATGGGTTCAAAAGATGATCAATCATTTAAAATTTTTGCAATTAACAAAATAAATAGGAACTATACAATGATGGGTATGTTTATTGTGATTGAGTGGAGGACAGATGTTGAGAACATCAGATGAAACACTCCAATGTTGTATTGTCACAAATCTGTGAAAATTCATTACATTTTTTATAATCTTAAAATGAAAATATGTCCCAATTGAAGGCCATAACTGTTTTGAAGCCGTGGTAAATACTCCATAAAGTACCTAAAAAAAAAAAAAACAGGAAATCAAGTTGAGTCTTTTATAAATCAATGCTCTTTTGCCTTCATATTTATGAATAAAGCTTTTTTTCAGATCATAAGCAAAAGCAGAGCATTGAAGACAAAGTCCAGAATGAGTATTTTCTGCCTTATTGACCACAACAAAGTTGATGCCGTTTCTGGTTCAATAAAAAAACGAGATTTGCAAATTTCACAAAATTGTGACTTGAATGAGGAAATGAAATAATTATAATGGTTAATTGAAGGATTAAATTAATTATAAAGAATAATAAATACTTAAAAATATTTTAACTCAAAACAATGTCAACACTAGAATTCATTATTTTTACATAATAATCACTAAAGGTAATCCATTAACAAATAATTTTACATTTTTACAGTTGTCTATGAAACTAAATTAATGAAATAATAATTGTATAATGCAATGTTTTTATATTTTATTTGAACAGAAACATTCGAGCTGCAATATTTAGGAGTATGACATCAGAACAAAAGACACGCTTTCATCTAAAAACATCTATGTATCTGTTATTTGGCGATTTCAGCATATTTTGGAGAAAAAGTTAAACAAAAATGCTGCACTATTTAAAGAAACGTACACTGTTTATTTGCAGGAAAAAATTAACTCAGAATTTCACGAAACACAATAAGAAATAATGACTTTAATGTGTCCTTTTACAATTTATGAAATAGGGTGTCGAATCTGACATGTTCCAATTTAGATGAAAAACAGTAAAAAATGGGAACCTATGAAGACATTACAAATTATATTATGTTTTTCTATCACAATTTACAAATTGACATTACGCATTCTTTACAAATATGCAAAACAATGTTTTGTTCATTACACATTGAATAATATCCACCTTCCAACATTTACAAACCCTTCTTATCTTTTGCCAAGATCTTTCCCCCCAAAATTCTCACATCTCAAATTTTGTTATTTTCAATTTCTTTTCACGAACCATTGCTTTTTATGTATTTTTTTTCTCGCCGCATTTAAATTGGTAATATTATTAATATTCAACATGGTGACAACACGAAGTACATAAACAACAATACTTTTTTTGACTGGCAACACTAGACATTTAGCGGGAGAGGTAGGTACATAAACAAGCGCATTTTCTTTTTTTTTAATTTAAAACATGAACTGACATTGATTTTTAGTTTTTTTTTTCGTTGTACTTGTTCAATTCAATTTTCTATGCTGAAATTATAAAGACTCCATAAGTAAAGATGCCGATCGAGCGGTTTAAATTGATTTGAATATTTTGGAATTGAAATTTTGAAAATAAGTTATGAAGCTTTTAGAAATTGACAGCAATATATTAATTTTGCGATTGGATTATAACTACTTCATAACTTAAAAATCAATGGCTGTATCAAACATGATGATATTTGTCATTTTTTCCATTCAGTAATAAAAGTGAGGTTATGTTATTTTGACAGCTTCTATCCTAAAATGATTGAGAAGTAAAACATAAATCTGTGTACGGTTCTGTAATATTGAGAAATCCTAAGACACGCAACATTCTTAAATTATTTACTTAATCAATTAGGAATTCATTTATTTTATATATCATTACCGTTATGAGAAAAATAGTCAACTCAATTTGCGAAGAATGAAAAAAATAGTAGAATACAGATGGGATATACTAGTTTTTTCCCATAGTAATGCATGAGCCACAAAATAAATAGGCACACACAGTTGAAAAAGAGACAGAAGTAAGATGTGTAACTGTCAGATGTGACAGAGGGACAAAAGATAAAAAAAAAATTGTGTGATAGTCACCGATGATACATGGGAAGTGAATTGAAATTGGAGTTGACCGTTTCACCCAGAAAAGTGTCGATTTAATAATAATACCAAACATAATAAAGCTTAACTTATTTTTTTGCGTAATAATAATTGATAACAATTCTCATTCACATCAATTAAGTATTTAACATTACATAACAATAGTCTCTAAGTGAAGCGTACTGTGATCGGCTAATTATATCTTATTCTCATTATTTGTGGATACGACAAACACTCCTTCTTACAACAGCTAAATCAATTCATCTCGTCATGCAACAGAAAACCCAACACTTTCAGCGATTTAAACAAATATGTGTTATTTTTTTTTTGGAAAGGCTATCCAGGAAAAACGGGTGAATAGAAAAATGATTTTGTTACCAAAAGTCGTGCACATAGGTTACGTATCTTTATATTCACCTGGACGACCAAAATATCTGTAAACAAGTTGTACAATACGTTATTTGTAAAGTGTTGCCGCAAGCAACCGGAAGTGAAGGTTTCTTTCAGTTTCTCATCAGTCATTGATAATGATTTCTGCAGATCCTCAGACCGCAGACTTTGTGATGCTGACTTACTGATTATGTGGGAAAATATCAAACAACCATATTAGTTTGTTAAAATGGTTTGTTTCTTTGCTAAAAATAATTGACACAGATGGCTCTTTCAGACTTTTACTGAGAAAAATCATATTCTCACAGCAAACCTGGCATTACTTTTGGTTGAAGAATATTATTTTTTTATATTTAACCATTTTTTCTGTGCAACCTTTCGGAGGTTGTAAAAACCCGACGTAAAACATATATATATGTAACCAAATTGTTTTTCAATATATTGACAGAAGAAGATGGATGATTAGAAGGTTTTATAAAATTGCTGATAGCTTTTTAGATTACAAATCAAATGTCATTGGATGATGAAAGGTTAATACTAATTTTTTGCATTGGATCATAGTTTAGAAAAAAGGTTATGTCTATCATATCACTAAGGTAAGTTTTATAGTCATTTTAGTTTATTGTACACATTGTAAATTATTGTATTTAAGGGGCATATAGGATACTATCCGCCTCCACTCCACTACAGCAAATGTAGAACAAGACAGCTGGCTACAAGGAGCATTCCTTTGAAAGATAAATGATTCTATTTCAAGATGTTTGTGTACCCCTCTCAAGACTCATCCGTTCGCTGTATGGTTCACTCAACCCTTTAGGCAATGGATCTTGTTTGGAATAATACTTTTTTACAGAAATAAGGGTGTCCCACAAGGATACATTATTTGACCATTTATTTTCAGCAAAAACATTTATATTGAATTTATACTTTCGGAAATTTCGCCCATAGCAGGCAAGTTCTACCATTGCCAATTCTGACTAATTAAGAAATATTTCAATGAAATGTGACAAGAATTGTAAAGTTTATATGGATTCATGGTTCAGATTTTTGGTAAAGCATACGAGTCTACTAATGCTTTATTTATAGGATTAGATTTCAATGCCCACATACTTCTGCAACTCAGGGTTGGGATTAAATATTTAGATGCATTTTTGTAAGTTTAATGAAACAAGCATGGTTCTAACTATCTTGAGGCACATTTTGCTCTAGCAAAGTGGAAACATAAGAGAGGCAGTCTGACACCTCATAGCTTTGATATATTTTCATACATACATGTCACATTTTCATAATGCTGATATATTTGTTAAGATTATTCAAATGTTTATGAGAACTTTTGGTCAAAAGGTAATTAATTTAGCACTACAAATATGTTTTGATTATTTTTTGCATAAGAAGTCTATACACTGTTATGTTTTCTTTAATAAGTACGTACCGTGAGTATTTAATAAATTTCATCGTAATCCCATATTTTGAATAATATATGACAAAGATTGTGAGACCATCTTATAAATGATAGAATTTAAAGATCAGCTTTCACAGGCTTTAATGATGTATCTGTGATAATCATTATTCAATGCAGGTTTAAAATCAGCCAAACCCTATAGGTACTTAGTTACATTTTGCAAAATTTTCAACAGCAGTTAGAATTTGAAAGGAATGAGTTCAGTTTGCCATAAAAATGGCACTTACCTACAATATTCATGTGCGTAGATATTTTTATTGTTTTTAATTTGTGATGTATTACATGCCGTAGAAATTTCCCAATGCTTTTTTCACACTTCACAAGCAACTAACAATTGAGCCTCCTAACCATGTGAGGAATTTAGAATGTTTAGTAACAGATTTACCACCATGTTAGTTTGTAAAAAATGTTTGTTTTTTCACTAAAAATAATTGACACAGATGACTCTTTCAGACTTCTACTGAGAAAAATAATATTGTCACAACAAACTTCCTAAACAAAAAAATCAAGTTATTATTTTTGTAGCTTAGACTGAGTTAATCAATTTGGTATTATTTTAAACAAGGTTGGTAAAACCGTTTGCTGCTCACATACTCAAAGAAAGAATGGAATGTAAATGAATTTGAGAATAAGGTTAATCTGACAAGTAAGAGCCCTGATACTTTTGAACGCATTGTGCGCTGAATCAAATATATAAAACACCGCTCATGAAAAGGAATTACGTTTTTTTTTCATTTGAATCTTTCTAAAGCATACATTTCTAAAAGGTTTAATGTTATTTGTTGCGTTGTTAAAATTGACGTTTTCTTGAATTAAAAAGCCAAGCCGATCTAGAATGATGAAGAAAGCATTTATAACGAGATCCTTTTGGTAAAGGAATTTAGTTCCTTAAATTAGTGCATTTCTCATGACGACGCTGATTTGTATTGTCAACAAAAGTAGCGTTTACAGCTTACAGATCACAAAGTAAGAATTGACTTCCTTTGCAAGACGTCGCTAAAATATATCAAAGTTTCCCAATCTGCCACTTCTAACTGGATTATCTTCAAAGGAATAGGTTTGTCTGTATTCTTTTTTGTTTCCTTCTGCCAAATACTAATTAAAATATGATACATGAAATAAACTTTTAACAAGCATTTCTTGTAGAGTCAAAACAGCCCTTATAGCAACATGCCAAATGGATCAAGTTACAATGCTTCTGAGCTACCAGAGTCAACAGCTACAGCTACCATCACATTTTAAATGTAGAAATAAAACAGAACATTATTTCACCTCGGTTGTGTGAGTTTCTCTTCCACATTGTTTACATGAAATAATTCATACATCCTCATTAATTTTCAACTATTTATTTCAATAGAGCCAACAGTATAATGTATTCAAATTTGTCTATTAGTTCTATATATCCTTACCGCGCTATACATACACATATTTATTATATACTTTAGTCAATTTGACATTACTCGTTATAATCGTACAATTCATATTTGACATGCTGTTCCTCGTTCTAAGCTGCAAGCTACTTTACACTCATTATACACCAAAACAATCATCTGCAAAGCTCCGGCGTGGGATTCCAATAAATAAAAATATACATTTGACGCCATTCTTTAAAAATATCATTTGACTTCCTCCAATAGACACTTTTAACACAAATTTAAAAAAATAAAATGAAGGATTGAATAAACAAATATGAAAACTGCCATCTCTTGGAGCAAAACAAAGTCTTATGTTCATACAAAACTTTTTTTAATGTTGAAATCCATCCTTGACCAAATAAAGTTTATTTTATTTATTACTAGCTGTGACACACAATCAAACATTTTTTTAAGTATGCTTTGAAGAGTACAAAAACAAAACTTTATGTAATTCCTAACAGATGGCAGTTAACGTGATCAATACCATTCATTTCTTGAGGGATGTTAATCTGTGAAAGTTTGTATTAAAATTTAGCTGTTAAGTTAAATGTGTCTTTGGGAGGAATGGTAGGTACTCGGTGGATCAAAAAAATACTCCCATCTTTCCATATCTTTCACAATCTTAGGATATGTAATAAAAAAATATAACGCTTAGAATGGTCATCCGAGTCTCACTAAAATGATCTAAGTCAATATAATTCTCTCTGGTACATGTAATAATAGTAATAATAGTTAGTACACATCATTCTTATTTAAGTTTACAAGGTTTAAAGCCATTTTACATGCGGCAACACTCGACAGTGAGTTTGCGATGCAGCTCTCATCCAAAACCTGGCAACATAGACTACTACATCAAAATACCTTCATATTCCTCGCACAATTTAATTTTTTCCTACTTGAAGTGAATCCATAGTTCGTCGCCCAGCTGAGTCGCCTGGCATTGTTTACATGGGTTCGCTACCCCGCTAATTGGTCCCGGTTCGCTTCCAGAATAGAAATCGAGATCTTGAAACATCCAAGGATTAATCCCAAAAGTAATTAAGATTTTTTAGATCGTTAATTCACAGCTGGTTTGCTTGTGCAATGGCAATCAATAAATTCATTGTCATCTTTTAATAATCCTGGAGTGATTTTTCAGGTTTGTGTCCCCGCTAAGTTGATCCTGGTTTGCTTCCGGGATGAATATAAAGGGAATGTCCCTGCTACCTGGTCCGGCTTGTTGCTTGGGACAGGTTGCAGGGATGAAGGGGTGTTCTACTGGCCTTGTGGCTGGCTTATATGAAGGCCCAGCACTCCAGGATCTTGACGATGAAGTCTTCTTGTGTGGAGAGGGACTCGTTGCCGTACGTTGTGCAGGACTGCGTTCGGCCTTGGTAGAGATCCCCGTCCAACCACAGGCCAAACTTGCCACTGAAAACACATTCATAATATTTTACTGAAATGTCCACAAACCAAGAATAGCCAGATAAAGGATAGATAACTGATTCACATGAGTTTGCGTTCCTTGCAGAAAGCACCGAGCAGTAACCAGCGTGTCTTACTACGCAATTTGTGCTTGTGGAATCATTTTTCCACAAGTAAAGCAGGCAAGCCTCACAGCCATTACATCCTAGATGCATTCGCCTGGTTTGTCTAAGTTTTTTTCTATCCGGCACCGAGTCAGAAGTCAGTAGCGTTTTGAAAGATGTGTGAAAGCTTTCTAACAGTTTGTCTGGTAATCCATAGGCCATCCATGGAGAATGTGTTGTGTTTGAAATGACCCTTAATAATAATAATAATTGGACAATTTTATATAGCGCCGTTTAGTGGCACTACAGCCCTGTTATTGCATAAGCAATTACAGGGCTGATTATTTTATATAGCGCTGTTTAGTGGCACTACAGCCCTGTTATTGCATAAGCAATAACAGGGCTGATTATTTTATATAGCGCCGTTTAGTGGCACTACAGCCCTGTTATTGCATAAGCAATAACAGGGCTGATTATTTTATATAGCGCTGTTTAGTGGCACTACAGCCCTGTTATTGCATAAGCAATAACAGGGCTGATTATTTTATATAGCGCTGTTTAGTGGTACTAGTCACCCCAAGGGTGCTTACTCTTATGCAATTACAGGGCTGATTATTTTATATAGCTCCGTTTAGTGGCACTACAGCCCTGTTATTGCATAAGCAATAACAGGGCTGATTATTTTATATAGCGCTGTTTAGTGGTACTAGTCACCCCAAGGGTGCTTACTCTTATGCAATTACAGGGCTGATTATTTTATATAGCGCCGTTTAGTGGCACTAGTCACCCCAAGGGTGCTTACTCTTATGCAATTACAGGGCTGATTATTTTATATAGCGCCGTTTAGTGGCAGTAGTCACCCCAAGGGTGCTTACTCTTATGCAATTACAGGGCTGATTATTTTATATAGCGCCGTTTAGTGGCACTAGTCACCCCAAGGGTGCTTACTCTTATGCAATAACAGGGCTGATTATTTATGTTTTTAATCTGAGACGTTCAACTTCAAAGGAGCCATTCCTAAGATATTTTGCATGCTTCCTGAATATTTTATTAAAATTGGTGGAGTGGTTGAGGAGTACAAGGCATATCTTACTCTCCAGCTCCGATGGAGATGTTATCGTTGCTGCCCCGTATGAAGTACTGGTTATCCCCCGTCCACTGCCACACCCTGAAGCCCCTCTCTGGTGGTGGGGGGGGCGGCTGCTCCTGCTCCTCCTCTGCCGGGGGCTGTGGCGCAGCTGGGGCGGGGGGGCCCCGGTGCGCGGGGGACATGGGCCGCGCCGCACAGAAGGAGAACAGCAGGGACTCGCCCGTGCCGTAGAAGTGCTCCGACGGGTGCAGCGCACATGAGGTGAGGGCGCCAAACACCTGCATAAAATGAATAAATCTGTTTTCGTTAACCTGAAGATGGTCTAAGGACCAAAAATGTACGTAATGTATAATCAATATAAAAAAGTTGATATAATCAAAGTTGCAAAGATATATTACATTTGAGATTCATATTAATTGCATTCCCAGAAGCAGACACATATAAGTTCGCGCTTAAACATGCCACATGTGGACCTGCAATATAAAAACCCAAATCTCAAATGAACATACACCCTGCAACTCTTGCCGACCTTTCCTGAAACAGGGGTGACATTGGTAAAGTGAAACATTTTCTACAGCATGGGTGATCAGCCGCATACCGAACTATAAGTCATGGAACATACACAAAAAATTACATTTTAATTAAGTACATGGCTGG
This sequence comes from Agapetus fuscipes, assembly GCA_951799405.1. Taxonomy (NCBI): domain Eukaryota; kingdom Metazoa; phylum Arthropoda; class Insecta; order Trichoptera; family Glossosomatidae; genus Agapetus; species Agapetus fuscipes. Next base: position 12,427,610 of record OX637343.1, on the reverse strand, counting down.
TGTGAATAAATAGAGTTAGGTTAGGTAAGGTTGACATGGCTGTTGTGAATGAATAGGTAAAGAGTTAGGTTAGGTAAGGTTGACATGGCTGATGTGAATGAATAAAGAGTTAGGTTAGGTAAGGTTGACATGGCTGATGTGAATGAATAAAGAGTTAGGTTAGGTTAGGTTTACATGGCTGTTGTGAATGAATAAAGAGTTTGGTTAGGTTAGGTTGACATGGCTGTTGTGAATGAGTAAAGAGTTGTGTGTCTCACGTTGTTGTCGGTGTCCTGCACCACGAGCAGCACGGGGCTGTCCACGCGCTGCATCTTGCGGTACATGCTGTTGAGGGAGAAGCCATGCACGCTGCTGGAGAACACCAGCGACCACATGTAGCCCTGGGCGCGCGCCGGCAGGTGACCACACAGCTTCTCTCTGCAACATAACATACATGCACATGTAGGTGTACTTCTTACATCTTTCCAACTGTACCTACTTTATGGCATAAAAAAAATCCTGGATGGATCGAATCACTAATGCAAAGGTTCTTTCTTCTATGAATATGAATACCAGAGACAATAATAATAATATTAGGATGATTTATTTGGTGAGCACTGTTTTTGTGTGTATTACACCTCAAAAGCCCTCTCCGAGCTTGGTCCTCGCTGTGGAAAACGCCAATTCTCAAGCAAGACCCAGTAGCTGTAAGGCTGGATGGAACTTTAGTGACCAGTCTTTGGTAAAGGTACCTATACAAATTTTTCACACAGCGAAGAGCATATTTGAAAATATAAATGGTATATTTTTTGTGTTCCGCCAGGATTCGAATCTACAACCTTCCATTTACGAGTCAGAAGTGTTAACCACTAGACTACGGACCAGTCAAAACGTACATGTAGGTGTACTTTTTACATCTTTTCCATTGTACTTTATAGCATGGAAAAAAAATCTTGGATGAATCAAGTCACAAATGCCAAGGGTCTTTTCTGTATGAATATGAATACCAGAGACAAACTCGTAAACATGTACTTCAAAAGGCAAAAATTGGTTTATTTTGGCCACATGATAAGAAATGAGAAGTATTCACTCCCACATCTTGTCATCTAGGGAAGAATTGAGTGAAGACGAGCTCCAGGTCGAAGGAGAACATCTCGATTGTAGAACCTGAGACAGTGGTTTGGCAGAAGCACAAGATCTCTCTTTTGTGCAGCAGTATCGAAGGTGCCAATTGCTACGATGATCACCAATCTTCACTGAAAAGGCACAAGAAAAATTCAAAGAAGGTGTACTTGTCTTTACCTGTGTTCCATGGTGAGAACTTCTGTGGTCCCGATGAGGTCCGGTGGACAGAACTCGAGGTCCACGGACGCTCCTGAAGAGTAGAGGGCGCGGCGCAGCTCATCACTCATAGACAACACCTGGATGCAACAAATGTTAACGTTAAACACAACAAATATACAACATGTATTGTAGACATAAAACATAAAAACATTAATATAATTTTATTTCAAAGTAGCTGACCCGACGGACCCTGTCCTGTCACAAAGTTGCAATAATTTAATAGCGACTGTTTGTAAAATTATTGTAAGAAAATGGGGAAAATGAGAAGATAACATAGAATATTTATGTTCATCTTTTATCGAATTTGAAAGCAACCTGACTACTGTCACAAAACGGCGCTCTAAAAATCATCATCATCATCATCATCTAGCATGAAAAACAGACAAATTGCTTCAGCCCTTCTCGAGTGATCAGATTACCGAAGAACGTCATTCATTTTTATAATAGGTTTAAAGAGATTCTATGTGCGAAATGGAGATTTTGCACTGAATAGTGTTTTTCTATGCAAAAAGAGACTTTCTGTTTACAGGAGTTCTATTTTCAGCACTATTTACTTAATGAGACAGAATAAAATACAAGTTTAATATTTATGAGGTGTTTGCCCTTATTTATTACCAGCACACACATTGACATGATAAAAACAAACCATGTATTATGAACCTGCACGGACTCAGCACAAATTTGCACTTAATTTTTTTTCTCGGCAGGCAAACTGCACACTTTTATGGACTTGTACAACTTACAGATTCTTATGTTTTTTTTTACATTCTCTTCCCTCCTTTTTCTGAATGAAGAGTGAGATCAATACTGTATAATCTAAGTTGCAAAGATGCATTAACAATCAAAATTCACATTGAATGAACGTCCACAAGCAAAAGTGTGTTAGTTTGCGCTTAAACATGCTGCATGAGCACTCACAAAATAAAACCGAAATCTCAAATGATCATACACCCTGCGACTCTTGCCGACTTTACCTAAAACAAGGGTGACATTAGAAATGAGTTAATCAATTTCTACAGTATGGGTGGTTAGCCTCAAAAAAACCTAATACCTACTAAATATTTTTTCATTATTTTCTTCTCATAATAAAGTGATTATGAAACTAATTTATGAAAGTGGGATATTCCCTGTTCTCGAAAAAACAGATAATTATGGATAAAAAGGCTGAATTGCACTAGAAAAAAATGAGGGAAATACTGAAGTCAGCTTCACCAATCAAAATCAAATATAGGGTCTCTAGCTTACAATTGAGACGCACTGTACCAACTAACTTTTGGGTGTTTTTAAATAATTAGGCATCAATTAATTCAAATTACAAACCTCATTGTGAGTTCTAGGGTAGATTAACGACATCTTGATTTTTTTTATCAATTAATTATAGTTTATACAAAAATATTAAAAAATTATATTGTTCATTTATCAAAGATGTTCATCCCATTGTGAGACAACTTTTTCTTGGAGGGAAACCGCACAATACACTGCAGCACATTTTGAGGTTATGACAACTTTTCTTAGACTGCTCTCCATTTATATGTTGGCATAAATTATTATTTAAAGGTGATTAGTAGGCCACTGACGTTTTGAAACACAAAATCAATTTATTTCACATAAAACCTGCAAACTAATCTTTGTGTATTTAACACACATCATTATTCAAGACAATAACATTTTGAAGGTAAGCTGTTTAGATAATAATAATAATTAAAAAAGTATTAATTATGGACTTGTATGAAAGGTAGGTAATTAAACATTTTAGAACAATAATTGTATTTCAAATATGCCTACGCTTTTGTTTTAACTTTTATTTTGAAAAAAGAATCTATAGTGTTGCAATACCTATTCACAAACGCTGTTGACGTTTATTATAAAACGAGTTTTTATTTTATACCTACCTAACCACACGATTATAGTAGTCATTTTACTAACGTACTATTGATGCGTTTTTATACTAAAAACCTTGATTAAAAATTAATTCCTTTGCATATGGTAGGTGGAATGGCGAAATGCTTCAGGCGCAATATATTTGCATGCAAAAATAGCACCCAAAACTCGAGATACACAATTTTATGGCATATTGGGCTTTTTAATTGATTTACCTATGCCATCATACAATGTTTAATGAACCTACCTATTATTATTTGGTATTTTTTAAAGTTTCAAAATACCTTTTACCTATCTACATACTTTTATTTACCAAGCTTGATCCATGCCAAGTTTACGTGAATTCTTATCTACCTGCATGCTAATTTTGTGCTTTATGAGACGTTTAAAATTAACGTTTATTTCAATAAAAAGCAAAACCGGTAGCTATAAAAAAAGTAAGAAAAGAGAAGGGTCACATTACTTCATAAGACTTCAAAAAGTCTTTGAAATTCTCTGCAATTTTATCTACATATGGGTATCGCCGTCGAAATTTGTACCTTTTGTCTTGTGCGTGTGTCCCCTAATGATTTTCAACTTTTTCATAAAAACTGGTGATCTCTACTGAATTCTAAAATTATCAGAGTAAAGTAAATAAAAAGCGTATCGAAATACAAAAAAAAACTGCAAAAAGCATTAAGTGGCGATGTAATTAAAAAATAAAACAAAAACGCCTTTTTTCCATTCCCATACAAATTTTACATGTCCGCAACCCGTTTTTGACCCTTTGATGGCATGATACGATCAAAATAGTCAAACGTTTTTAAAGTTGAGTATTTTTGCATATACCTTAGTAACGTATCTTTCATTTTCTGTACTAGCCACAATAATATTTACTTATTTAAACACAAAATATTGATTGCTAAGGGTTGTCTCCATTTTTGGCTCCGAAATTTTTCTTTTAGTATGTTACCAATTCCATTGGAACTGACAAAAATCTTGCAATCTTAAGTATTTGTTCACGTATGGTAACTCTTTGATGTAGTGTGGACAACACAAAAAAACTCATTCGATACCTTCATTTTCTTCTGAGAACGTTTACATCAGACTCGGGAATTTGTCGTGTGTGTTTTGAGTGGAAGTTAGCTTGGCATTATTAAGGTATGTATTCGAATATGTTGTCAGTTGTATATTTTTTACTTAGATCCATTAATTCTTCTAATGATTGTATGTTTTTTTCATTGCTGACAGTATTATTTTTCAAATGGCACAAGTTTAAGGTAATGTCGGGCGGTTTTTTATTTACAATCTTTACCGTATGTTACCAGTATTAAGGTGTATTCACGTAGGTTTAAAAAAATACACCTACTTACCGTTAATTTATGGTTGACTAACAAATAACATTTACGTACCTAATTGAAACATAAAACTATCTAATCAACCTTACTACATGCTATTAATATTTTAAATGCACCGTTTGATATTTGTTATTCAAAATAGCAAAAAGGTTTATTCCGTGATCTGTGGGCTAAACGATTAAATGAAATTTGGACCACAGAGGTACCTAATTTTTATATCGGTGCTGGATACTGTGAAAAATGTACGCAAAAAAAAACATTGCCTATCTATCTAAATCTATGATAATCTATAATCTAAGTTACAAAAATATATTGCATTTAAGACTTTAAGTTCGTACTTAAACATGCTGCATGTGAACCTACAATATAAAACCCAATCTCAAATGAACATAAACCCTGCAACTCTTGCCGACCTTACCTGACACAATGGTAACATTGGTAAAGTGAACCATTTTTTACAGTATGAGTGGTCAGCTTCATACTAACCTATAAGTCAAGGAAACTTATTGAAATACAATAAACGAACGATTTTAGGTAGTTATTAAATGTGCGTATTCATATTTTTATTAAACATTCATAGACAAACAACATTCATATTTATAGACATTCAAAATGGTGCTCTTATATTTTTTACTGAACAGTGTTTACGAACTGCTATAAAATCTTGTATTCGTCGTCGAAAAAAGAAATGAGATATCGAAATGTAAAAAAACCTAATTTTTCGAACCTGTCCGTCATTTTGAATAGACCTTAATTTAACTCACGATGTTTTCGTTTTCTTAAATCTTGCCGGTCGACAGTTATGGTACAAATTTAAACGGCGTTACCCATATATCATAGATAGACCAAGATCGGACAGGTATCGTATTTTTGTCACATCAAAAGTATAATATGACCTTGACCGACGCAATGGTGGCAACGAACATAATGTAGGTAGAGGTATTTTCCCGCCGTTTGGTAGAGGTTGTATAGGTACTTTCTATGATAGCTTATGTATGTGAGTCTAGGCTGAAGAAAGCAAGCATGATTCTTATCTATCTATCTATAATCTAAGCTGTAAAGATATGTTAACATTCAAGGCTCATATTAAATGCATGCCCACAGACAGGCATATGTAGGTTCGCGCCTACACATTCTGCATGCGTGCATACAAATAAACGAAACCTCACATGAACATGAACATAAACCTTGCAACTCTTGCCGCCTTTACCTAAAACCAGGGTTGGTCTATAATCTATAATCTAAGATAAATGTCTGATTAATGTTAATATTATTAACATTCAAAACTCATATCAAATGCATGCCCACAAACAGACACGTATAAGTTTGCGCTTACAAATGCTGAATGTGGACTTACAAATTAAAATTCAAACCCCGAATGAACATAAGCCCATCAACTTTTGCCGACCTTCCCTGAAACAAGGGTGACATTGGCAAAGTGAATATTTTTTTACAGTATGTGCGGTCAACCTCATACCAACCTACAAGTCAAGGAATCATTCTTATCAGATTGTTCACTGCGAATGCACGAAGCTACATGTTTGCTTGAAGCACCCAAGTCTAAATACAAATAAAAAATTGTGGGGAAAAAACTGTCCAAAAACTGTCCACTTGAAAGTTCGTGCCTCGGAACCAGGAAACATTTTCTTCTTTACCTTCTTTTCAGCCTGTATTTCCTAGACCTCTTCTTTTTCTAATCTTCTTTCTTTGATTTGTCCTCATTCAGCCATTTTTATGGTCATTCTAGATGTACTCGTATACTGACACATTGCATTAGTCAAAAGACAAAAACGCAGGAATTGTGTCGAAATGGAATTCCAAATAAGTTTTTTTTCTCGTCGGGTAAATTTATAATATCTAATATGTGACTGGGGTCCTTTCACGACATAGTATCAGTAAGCTTTCTCCCCAACAACGTATCTGCCTAACATTTTTTTTGCCATTTGTGCGTTCTCCATTATGAATACCTACGAGTGCGAATCTCATCTAATCTAATCTAAGTTGCAAAGATATGTTACATTGGAGATTCACATTACATGCATTTTTACAAGCAGACACGTACAAGTTCGCGCTTGCACATGTCGCATGTGAACCTACAACATAAAAACCAAATCTCAAATGGACATACACCCTGCAACTCTTGCCGTCCTTCCCTGAAACAGGGGTGACATTGGCAAAGTGAACCATTTTTAGAGGATGGGTGGTCAGCCGCATACCAACCTTTAAGTCAAGGAACATACACGACAAATTACATTTTTCAATCAATAAATAATAATATGTATGGACATCAAAACTAAAACAGAAAACAAATTACAATTTAATAAACCCTAGCCGCTAACATTACAGATCAACCGTCATTTCTTTCTGTCCTTACATACTTCTTTCATTTCCTCCAGAGTCATAACCTTCTTCATACAGGCTCTTCTTTTGTTATGACTCTGGATATTCTGAATAATAATACAAAAAAACAAATTTCAAACGCTCCTTGCATATGACTTTAAAGTAGTTTGGTATGAATCAATTAAGATAGGTTTGTCTACAGTATTTGCGTCAAATATGTCAGTTTTATTATCACCGATTGTAATTTATTACGTAAAATGTCACTTTCACTCAAAAAAACGTCAAAACGTCAGTTTTTAGTGCACTATCAACGCCATTGATTTGTCAACCACCTTTAACCGCAAGCGATATTATACAACCTGATAACATTAATAGCAAAAAAAATTGCATGTTGCCATTTTTAAATTAATATTTACCATTCATAACGTAAAGTTAAACGTCAATATTAACGCAAATATATGAGTGGAAAAATGATGATTAAAAAATAATGTATTGATACGCCACACTCAATTAATGAAGGCCCTGGATTTCGCCGCCGCCGAACTCCATGACAAAACTTAACCCTGCACGCTGATTGGCCGGCGTTCGGCAAAACACCGGCCAACACAAATTAAGTCTAGAGATATCAATAACCCTGCACGCTGATTGGCCGGCGTTCGGCAAAACACCGGCCAACACAGATTTAGTCATAAATCTCAAGCACTCAAATTTAATAAAAAGCAAACATTTTATCTCATTATTTGTCGCCTTGTGGGCAGAGAAACTTGTAACCTGTAACTTGTACCGAAAAAGAGAATAAAAAACGAAAGTTAAGAAAAACCCTTCAACCAAGTCTTCCTCATTTATTGAAGAGAGGGTATCAATTGACGCCGCGAACGTGGGGCCAAGTCACTTGGAAAGTGACAACCCAAGTACCGAGGAACGACTTGTGGCGCCCAACAAGAACCATGAAAAAGACCAACCGGCCCAGTGAAGAAAAGATGGAGCAGGGAGCTTCAGCCAGCGGAGGAAGGATGCCAGTGGCACGGCTCCCCATGAAGTTTGCAGGGAAGCCGGAAGAAGACCCAGGGCTATTTCTGGAGTCAGCCCTGGCTTACTTCAAGAAGAATGCCGTCCCGGAAAGCGACTGGGTGGCATTGGTGATGGAGACGCTGCATGGGGAAGCGGCTGCCTGGATGGAGGAGCTACCACTGTCATCAGACTGGCTGGAAGTCGAATGTGCGTTGAAGGGAAGGTTCAACAGCCAGTCGAGGAGGGAGAGAGGCCACTTCCTGTACCTGTATGGACGACAGGAGCCCGGGGAGGAGCCAATGGGCTTTATCATGAGGAAGAGGGCGCTGGCCAAGCGCTTCTGCAGCACGTACTCGGAGCAGGAGGTCATCCAACACACCATGGACCTCCTGCAGCCACAGTGCCAGGCGAGGCTTCAGAACGCAAGCGGCTCCTGGAGCAAGCTTCTCGCAGCTGCGGCAGGCGAGGAGAGCAAAAACAGCGGCGATGCCCACCATCATCAAGAAGGGCAACGGCCAGCCCAGGAGCGGCGAACAGAGGAATGGCAGCCAGCAGCTCGCCCCGAACAATGGCAGCAACCAGCCTACCAGCATCAGGCAGGAGAGCAGCCAGGCAGCAGCAGGCAACGTGACGCGCTGGCGTGTTGGCACTGCTCAGGGCCACACCTCAACCGCTTCTGCCCTAACCGGGAAAGGAAACCCGTTCAACCGAAACCTGAACCGAATATGCGAAGGTGAAGGGACGATGAGGTCATCCGAGGAGAGAGGCACCCTGGCTCTCCGTCGCGGACCACGAGAAATCGTGAGATGACCTCGAAGCACGCAGTCAACAGCGCGCAAGGCCGAGGGGGCGAGGAAATCCCCAGGATCAAGATATCCATACGCGATGGAGGGGAAATTCAGGCTCTTGTGGACTCAGCATCGTCGCTTTCACTGATACGAGCGGACAAAGTGCCACGGGAAGCAAGGAAGGAACAGGCGGAAGAACAGCAACTGCTCTTAGCTGGGACAGCAGCTTCGCTCAAGATAACCAACGCGGCACGTATCGAGGGTTCCATCCAAGGTCAACCATTCACCAAGACCTTCCAAGTGGTACCAGAACTACGGGAAGAGGCCATACTGGGAGTCGACTGGCTCCGAGCAGAACAAGCGGTCGTGGACTTCCGAAGAGGATGCGTGCATCATGGAGAGGCAGAAAGGAAAACTACGTATTTCCACAGAAAGTTCCCGGAGCAGCAGCATGCTGAGGTGAACTTGCAAATGGATCCGGAAGTTCCCGAGGACACTCGAAGAGCACTCGAGCGGACAGCCAAGGAGTTTCAGCATGTGTTTGCTTCATCGACTACTCCCTGCAAGACGACAACTCACACCATTAACTTGACATCGGCAGTGCCTTTCAGAGTTCGTCCGTACCGGTACTCCGACAGAGTGAAACAGGAGATCCATCGACAAGTGGAAGAGATGCTGGCCCAAGATGTGATTGAACCCAGCCATTCCCAGTACAGTTCACCAGTTGTTATGGTGAAGAAGAAAGATGGGAAGGAACGATTCTGCGTGGACTACAGGCAGCTGAACGCCATCACACAAGATGAAGCATCGCACCTACCCATGATCCACGAAACCTTGAAGGACTTGGGACCCGCAAAAATCTTCTCATCTTTGGACTTAAAGTCTGGCTATTGGCAGGTGCCGTTAGACCCGAAGAGCAAACAAGTGACTGCCTTTTCAATCCCTGATGGAGGGAGCTACCAGTTCAAAGTCATGCCGTTTGGACTTAAGGGAGCTCCAGGAACATTCCAGCGGCTGATGAGCGAGGAAGTGCTCATGGGTTACATTCGTCACTTCTGCTTGGTCTACTTGGATGACGTCATCATATATTCACAGTCGTGGGAGGACCACGTCCGGCACCTTCAACTCGTACTGGAGCGCTTCAGCCAGCATGGACTGCACCTATCACCGGAAAAATGTCGGATTGGCCGTACTTCAGTGGAATATCTCGGCCACATCGTCACAGCAACAGGCAATGAACCACAGCGATGCCACCTTCAGGGAATCCAAACAGCACCAGCGCCGAGGACAAGGAAGGACCTGCGGAAATTCTTGGGACTCTGCAACTGGCTCCGAGAATATGTGGAAGATTTTAGCAAGATAGCTTTGCCGATGACGGACCTGCTGAACACCAAGGTGGCGTTTAAATGGACTCAAGAAGCACAAGGAGCCTTCGAGGACATAAAAGCAAGACTGAAGAAACCCGTCTACCTTCACCGGCCGGACTTCACTCAACCCTTCGTCCTGCAGACTGATGCCAGTGGCTATGGACTAGCCGCTGTTCTCTACCAGCCTCAAGACAATGGGGACCGACATGTCATCTCGTACGCCAGCACGAAGATGAGCCCTGCCGAAAGGCGCTACCACAGTAACGAGCAGGAAGCCTTGGCGGCGGTATGGGCGATTCGGCGCTACCGTCCGTATTTAGAAGACAGACCCTTCACACTACGAACAGACAACAGGGCCTTGACTTGGCTTCACTCAGCCAAGGACCAGCGAGCTAAGCTAACACGATGGGCGGTGCTGCTATCCGAGTTCAACTTCACCATCGAGCACTGTCCGGGACGTGAGAACGAGCTACCAGACGCGCTGTCTCGGGACCCTGAAGACGTCACTCTGGACATGGAGCGCTGTGAAGACACAGACCGGATGTGTCACGCTCAGCAAGAGCACCGCCCACCACAAGTGTGCCAAGTTGTGACCCTGTTTGAAATCGTCAAGGAAGGACAAAAAGAAGATCAGCAATGCATTCATGTTCTTCAGAAATTGCGCCAAGGAGGCAGTTCACGACGGGACCAGGGGAACTACGCAGAAGAAGAAGAGGCGCTATGGCGGCTTGTGATGCCAGGGGAGAGGCGCCTGGTCGTGCCGCAGCACCTCATCACGCAAGTTCTTCAAGCCTACCATGAAGACCCACATGCAGGGCATCCAGGGGCCGACGAGACGCATAGAGCTATAGCCAGGATATACTTCTGGAATGGACAGAGGAAATCTGTCAAACGGCACGTTAAGTCGTGTTTGGAGTGCGCACTCCACAAAAGAGGAACGCACCAAGCACCGGCCGCCCAGGCGTCGAGGAGTGATGCCAGCCGGCCATGGGAAGTGATGGCGCTCGACTTAATGGGACCATATCCTCGTTCCCAAGAAGGCAACAGATTCATCTTGGTGGTAACTTGCGTCTTCACCCGCTGGGTGGAAGCCTACGCGTTGCCGGAAAGCAGCGCAAGAACCATTATGAAACATCTGGAAAAAGAGGTTTTCCCAAGATTTGGATTTCCCCGGGTGATATTGACTGATAATGGAACCCAATTCCACCATCGCAACTGGATGGCTGCCATGGATGACTGGGGTTGCACTCACCATACCACTGCAGCATACCATCCCCGTGCCAACCCCACGGAGAGAAGAAATCAAGATATCAAGAAAGGGCTGCGCCTACGGATAAAGGGAGGGCCTCAGGACAGGTGGGACACGCACCTAGCCCAAGTACTTTTCAACATCAGGGGCAGGAAGAACGTGGTATCAGGAGTATCGCCGAGCAAGGCGTTACTCGGTTACGAGCTGCTGCGACCAGGGGAATGGAAGACCCCAGCCTGTGACGAGGGCTGGGTGCCAACGGGGGAACGACAGGAAGCTGACGACGTATTGAAGGCTCACCAAGAACGTTACAGAGCTCAGAGGAATCCCGAACCTGAAGTGCAACCTTCGCGCTTTGAGCCTGGACAGCGCGTGCTCATGCGAGACTTCCCGCCCGCCAAAAGAGGACAGTGCCATGGGTTGGCTCTGAGATGGACGGGCCCTCATCAAGTCTTGTCTCTGGCTGGGAGACATGTGTACTGGGTCGCTCGAGGTGGACGGCCAGTCAAAATACACGCCGATCAGCTCCGTTTGGCGCCCGACTCACGAGAGGAAGAACCTACCGAGCAGCGCACGAGTTCTGAAGGAACATCACGACGCCACCCAGCGGCATTGCAGCCTGGGTTCATCTGGAGGGCACCGAGACGCCAGCCCGCTCAGGAAGAAACATTGACACCGCTGAACGAGCAGAGGAGGAGGGACTCCAGAAACCCTGGGTATGGGTGGAAGATCAGGGGCAGTGGCCGCAGGGGTTGTCGGAAAGGAAATTAAGCGCGAGGAGGGTTAAGTTTTGTCAACAGAAGATGGGGGGAATTGATACGCCACACTCAATTAATGAAGGCCCTGGATTTCGCCGCCGCCGAACTCCATGACAAAACTTAACCCTGCACGCTGATTGGCCGGCGTTCGGCAAAACACCGGCCAACACAAATTAAGTCTAGAGATATCAATAACCCTGCACGCTGATTGGCCGGCGTTCGGCAAAACACCGGCCAACACAGATTTAGTCATAAATCTCAAGCACTCAAATTTAATAAAAAGCAAACATTTTATCTCATTATTTGTCGCCTTGTGGGCAGAGAAACTTGTAACCTGTAACTTGTACCGAAAAAGAGAATAAAAAACGAAAGTTAAGAAAAACCCTTCAACCAAGTCTTCCTCATTTATTGAAGAGAGGGTATCAGTATATGTTTAGCGTTATACAGTTTTAAAGAAATTCTGCAGTCAACCTACTTACTTTCGTTTAAAGTAAATCATTTAACCTCAATACACAGTAGTGCATACAAATATGAATAAACACATGTTTATGTGCAGGAATTAAGAACAATATTATGTTTTGTACGTTTTCTTTTTAAACGCATTTTTTCCTGGATTGGATTATACTTTTAACTATTCCAACAGGATTCTAATGTGAATATAATATCATAGGTAGTAATGAAACTAGCGATCCATAGTGTGTATTTCAAAATTTATGGTACTTTTTGAATCGTTCTAAATTCAAAAATGTAATTGGTAGCCGTGGCTGTCAAATAAATATGGAGTAAGTTTTCTTTTGGTTTACGACTAAATTTCTTTTCCAATAAAAATCAAATGCAAAAAAAAGATCGCCTATTTATACAATTTGTGAAATAGGTAGTTTTACTTTAATAATACATGTTTTTTTTTAAATTGACGCAAGTGATCCAAAGATCAAGGAAATTATTATTTATTTTTTGTCTATGAACAACATTTTGACTCAGCATTCCAAAAACAACCAGTAGGCGTAATGCAAACCTAATTTACATTTATTCAAAAACTTTATCAAGTATCATCAATAAAAAGAATATGATATCCAAATATGATGAAAGTGACCTTCATTTCGTAGGATTTTAGCTTTACATTTTTTTATTGCATATTAAAAACTATTCCTTTTTGGAGCCTATCAAACGGTCAACTGAAGGTTTAATAAAATATTTCAACAAATAGAAACTTTCAAGATTCTTGTAAGAATCATTTATTTATTTCACAGCACTTTTTATCTTTAAGAGGGCTCTTACCAAAAATTGACCATTGTTTTTACAAATATGTATCTTATACTTTATGGTCTGAGTAAAAGAGCGAGATTTATGAAAAAAATCACGCGAGTTTATTGATTTTTTTATCTAAATTATAAAGTTTTTTTTGTATAACTTAAAAAATGACGCCGCACAGAGCCCTCTTAAACCAAATTAATTTATTCACCATAAACTAAAACCATTTGGTTTCTTTTATCACTGTTTATAAAACTTGTGAGACTCTTGCACAATCTTTTATTGATTTATAATTGTTTTTTATGATGATTATTTTACTTTACAATAAGCAGTTTTTTATATTTTCAGCTCACGCTATATTCCTCTCGCACTCTAGCACGGTTTAGCTTACACTGAAGCGAAGTAGAGATTTCAGACAGTACTCAGTTTCCAAAGTATAAAACTTTACGTTTAAAATCAACCATAGCTTTGTACGAAATATGTATGAAATGCCAAAGCTACGCCTCTAGAAAGCGTTTTAGTTTCTCTGCATTTTTTGGTAGAATGCTAACAAGTTGGGATACAGTACAGCGTGGTATGAGATGGGATGCCGGTAGTGTATACAAATAAATATATGCGGAGCTAGTCGTATGTAGGAAGCTGACAGACCGTGGTTTATAGGGGAGAGCATTGCCAAATAAATATATGCGGAGCTAGTCGTATGTAGGAAGCTGACAGACCGTGGTTTATAGGGGAGAGCATTGCCAAATAAATATATGCGGAGCTAGTCGTATGTAGGAAGCTGACAGACCGTGGTTTATAGGGGAGAGCATTGCCAAATAAATATATGCGGAGCTAGTCGTATGTAGGAAGCTGACAGACCGTGGTTTATAGGGGAGAGCATTGCCAAATAAATATATGCGGAGCTAGTCGTATGTAGGAAGCTGACAGACCGTGGTTTATAGGGGAGAGCATTGCCAAATAAATATATGCGGAGCTAGTCGTATGTAGGAAGCTGACAGACCGTGGTTTATAGGGGAGAGCATTGCCAAATGATAGAGACAACATTTGGCTAAAAAAACATCTGTCTCTACTGATGTAATGAAATATGTAAGATAGCCAAAACAATAGGGCACATTGCGTCCGGTGCCGGGTCGCAAGTATGGAATGCAATCTCAATCTCGCGAGATCCCGATCTTCCGAGATCTCGCCTCATTTTTCGAGATCAATCTCGAAGCATAAAATGACGAGATCTCGACCGACATTGACGAAATCGAGCGGCAGTAGTCGGCGATGCATGACACGTGCTCTCTGCGCGTGCGCGATTCGCTGACTGACGAAGGAAAGGACGGACCGCATACGCAAACTATCCCGACTATTCCCGAGTATTTACGATGTTGGTCGAGCGGGATAGAAAATAATAAGTGATATAGTTTTGACAAGAGAAAGTGAGCGAAAGATATTCGAGTGCTTGCAGGCACTTATTATTTTGTTACCATTCGAGATCTCGAAAATGCCGAGATCTCGCCGAGATCGAATTCCTGATCCCTCGAGATCTCGACTTAGCGATCTCGTCTCGAGATTGCATTCCCTAGTCGCAAGTCTAGTAGTGTAATACATCCGAGTATTACATCTTTGCAACTTAAATATTATAGATTTTATATATTATTTAGATGTATATTTTTGATATATATTTTTGATATATATGTATTTATGATATTATTTAGATATATATATTTTTTTCAGAAATTAATGTTTAGAAGGTTGACCAAACTCGAAATTCATAGGTGGTTTAATCGACATGCTCCCGTCAACGATCAATATGTTTAGTAAAAAATGTAGGTACTTAATAATATATATTTAGCTGGTTTGTTAGTGAACGAATAACATGTCACGGAACAGTTCCCATATAATGTAGTTTTATGTTAAATCAGCAGACTGCCTTGGCTGGGTGGCGCGGTCAACGGCTATGGGCGATACCAACTCTTCAATGACCAAAATGGGGCTTAGGGGAACCCCAAAGGCATTCTATCTATGTAAAGGGATATCAGATGCATCACTCTCTCCATTTCCTTTACATAATGTTCACATGCATAGATTAGTGACTAGTCGCCTCATGTTTTTATTAACATGTTGTCAAAAGTAGTTTTTTCTCTGTTCACTGGGATCTCTACCAGTACCCTTAGTACGAGTTGCAAAACTTGAGAAAAGTCGTTTTTGTTTCTTACACTTTATGGTCTTAGCAAAAGAGTTACAGTGATGAAGAAAATCAAATTCAAACAAACAAAAACGGCAGATTTTGGGGGAAATCACTCTTTGATAATTGCCATAAACTTTACTTTTCTCAAGTTTTGCAACTCGTACTAAGGGTACTGTAGGTAAGTGCGTTGGTTAGCCTTCATATCCTTTGATTGATTTTGTGGCTAGTGTTTTATTGTCAGTAAGTTTTTTTTCTGGTTCCATTTTTTATCGCCGTTTATAAACACGTGCTTCATTCTACAATAAGCCTTCCTCGACTTCTTCATTTGGCCTGGAACCATCTGCCTCATCATGTGAGAGAGATAGAGGACCATGGAAAGTTGAGAAATGCACTGAAGACAAGCTATTTTCTGGCATCATTAACACAAGCGCCCTTGGAGTGACTACATTACGAAAAGGCGCTCAAAATAAGTCATCAACTCATCCCCATCATCATCTTGAATCTTCCTCTCAGTTAATGTTATCGATCATTCTGTTAAGATGTGTGTAACTGCCATAATTCAAGTCTCTGATCACTTGATTTAGAGATTTCTTGACCGATCAGTACCGGTATATCAACAGCAGATGTCTTTTTGGTTTACTTGTTCCATGCTTCTGTCATGCCCTCGACGTTCATTGCTATTTTCATGCATACTCCTGCTGCTTCTGGTTCGTGATTACCATATTTGCAGCTTATAAGGCTGCTACACAGTTTATTTGACACCGCAGTATGGAATTAAGATAATGGGTCGAGAAAGACCCCAGGTGGGGAATAGGAGGTTAGAATTAAACGAAAGGGTAAATAAAGTGTGTGTCTGTGTGCTCACATCGCGGAGGAGAAGCAAGTGAAGTGTGGAGAACAGAGAAATGCTCTACCGTAGAAGTGGCAGTTCAAATGCAGCATCTGAGAAAGACAATTTGTCTTAACTCTAATACGTATAATAAATTGAACTTTTACAGAATTTTCTACGAGTTTTTTTTAATGGATTAAATGTAGGTACACTGGTTTTAGTCAAGTGATCAATGCTTTGGACTCATGCTTTGGTAGTGGGTTCAAATCCTGGCGGAACACAAAAAATGTCATTTACATTTTCAAATATGATTTTCGCTGGGTTGAAAAATTCCAATACCTCTACGAAAGACTGGTCACCAAAGGTCTACCTAGCCATACAGCAACTGGGTCTTGCTTGAGAATTAGCGCTTTCTACAGCGACGACCGAGCTCGAAGAGGGCTTTTGAAATGTGATTCACACAAAAACAGCGCCTACCAAATAAACCAACCTATTATTATTATACGTTTTGATGCTCTCTCATCATGGTTTCATTATATATATTTTTTTTGGTTTCAACTCATTCCACGAAAATGTGCCAATCGGTAAACCGGAAGTACATAATTGTCTACACTATAATTTCTAACGGCACATTTGTTGTGTAATATTCCTCTGTCAGAATATTTTTGCAAAACGTAGTCATTTGTATCAAAAAATTTAATCGAATACATCCTTTTGTACATTTTTTTACTAAAACTTCAATATTTAAAATTCAATATTTTGGCCATTTTTTATCAGCATATTGTTACGAACGTTAAAGTTCGTGGGGTTTGCTTGTGTGCGTGTGTCCGCCTCTATTATAATGATTAAATAGATGATAGTAGACTGGTCTGGAATCATCCAATATGTTCGAGAAATCCAGAAGAGTCGAGAAACGTCCGTAAGAATGCTTTTTTGTATGGCAGCCATCTTGAATTTTCAGGTAACAGCCATGCCAGTCGGCCCATCAAAATCTGTGGTGGTCAATTCTCTAGATCCAAATATTGGTGTCTCTGCGATCAGTAGTTCCGGCTAGGACATGCATAGGTACATACATACATCCATACGGACGGACAGGTTCGACAAATTAGGTTTTTTTGCATGTCCTGGTGCAGGACAACTCATATCCGTTGAAACCTCATTTTTTTTTTCGGACGAATACAATACTTTATAACAGTTCCTTCGGACTGCTATAAAGTAAAAATGAAGCAACAGAAATTCTAAACTCAAGTCGGTAACTTGCGTATATATTATTGAATTTTTGTTTTGTTCTCGGAAGTTTACGTACGGGTACAAAGATAGTAGGTAGATCGTTATTTTGGAAGTGTGCCACAATACTGACCTATCTGTTCTATTACTGTATGAACTGTCTGTTCTATTACTGTATGAACTGTCTGTTCTAAAGGGTGATTTTTTAAGAGCTTGAGAACTTTTTTTAAAAAAAAAACGCATAAAATTTGCAAAATCTCATCGGTTCTTTATTTGAAACGTTAGATTGGTCCATGACATTTACTTTTTGAAGATAATTTCATTTAAATGTTGACCGCGGCTGCGTCTTAGGTGGTCCATTCGGGAAGTCCAATTTTGGGCAACTTTTTCGAGCATTTCGGCCGGAATAGCCCGAATTTCTTCGGAAATGTTGTCTTCCAAAGCTGGAATAGTTGCTGGCTTATTTCTGTAGACTTTAGACTTGACGTAGCCCCACAAAAAATAGTCTAAAGGCGTCAAATCGCATGATCTTGGTGGCCAACTTACCGGTCCATTTCTTGAGATGAATTGTTCTCCGAAGTTTTCCCTCAAAATGGCCATAGAATCGCGAGCTGTGTGGCATGTAGCGCCATCTTGTTGAAACCACATGTCAACCAAGTTCAGTTCTTCCATTTTTGGCAACAAAAAGTTTGTTAGCATCGAACGATAGCGATCGCCATTCACCGTAACGTTGCGTCCAACAGCATCTTTGAAAAAATACGGTCCAATGATTCCACCAGCGTACAAACCACACCAAACAGTGCATTTTTCGGGATGCATGGGCAGTTCTTGAACGGCTTCTGGTTGCTCTTCACCCCAAATGCGGCAATTTTGCTTATTTACGTAGCCATTCAACCAGAAATGAGCCTCATCGGTGAACAAAATTTGGCGATAAAAAAGCGGATTTTCTGCCAACTTTTCTAGGGCCCATTCACTGAAAATTCGACGTTGTGGCAGATCGTTCGGCTTCAGTTCTTGCACGAGCTGTATTTTATACGGTTTTACACCAAGATCTTTGCGTAAAATCTTCCATGTGGTCGAATAACACAAACCCAATTGCTGCGAACGGCGACGAATCGACATTTCACGGTCTTCAGCAACACTCTCAGAAACAGACACAATATTCTCTTCTGTACGCACTGTACGCATTCGTGTGGTTGGTGTAATGTCCAATAAAGTAAACTGAGTGCGAAACTTGGTCACAATCGCATTAATTGTTTGCTCACTTGGTCGATTATGTAGACCATAAATCGGACGTAAAGCGCGAAACACATTTCGAACCGAACACTGATTTTGGTAATAAAATTCAATGATTTGCAAGCGTTGCTCGTTAGTAAGTCTATTCATGATGAAATGTCAAAGCATACTGAGCATCTTTCTCTTTGACACCATGTCTGAAATCCCGCGTGATCTGTCAAATACTAATGCATGAAAATCCTAACCTCAAAAAAATCACCCTATATTACTGTATGAACTGTCTGTTCTATTACTGTATGAACTGACTGCTCAAGAGGACCTAGCTGATATTGTGCAGGATGGAAATGCCGGATTACTTCTAACAAGTAAGAAGGCTGGAAAGTCAAGTAAAATTTCAAATATGCTCCTTGATTAGATCATTCGCGACAAAAAATTAAACGCTCAATAGATCCAAAAAAGTTATTTGCGGAAAAACGTCACTCTCTATGGAACTGCAATTAATAACAAAATATTGGTCGGCCTTTTCCCTAGCAACCCGGACGCGTGTTCCCATTCCACGACCTAAAAGGAATGTTCACTCAGAAATGCACACGGAAGTATCATACCCTAAATCTGCCGTTATTGTTTCTTACACTTTATGGTCTTAGCAAAAAAGTGACAGTAATGAAAAAAATCAAGCATGTTTATTAATTTTTTATCTTAATTATAAAGTTTAAACAAAATATATAACTTAAAAATTGCGACCACAAAAAAATATTTAAAAAAAATACGTTTTTTTCACTTCTGTAGCTACTTTCTCGTGTGTGCTATGTTTTGGAAATATTTTTTTTCATTCTATTTATAGAACTATACATTGTCTAGTGTAGTATCGAAACCGTTTTTTTATAATGTCAATAGTTTTTGAGTAAATATGGAAAAACTGAAACTACTTGATGAATTAAATTTTTTCCGTGTGCTTGTCTGAGTAAACATTCCTTTTAGGTCAAGGAATGGGAACACGCAACCCGGACGTGTGACTTCACAACTTTATTTATGTCAATTCATTTGTGGACCTTTTGATAAATAGTTGCACCAAAACCATTGAATTTAAATAATAATAAAAATATTAGGATGATTTATTTGGTGAGCGCTGTTTTTGTGTCTATCACACCTCAAGAGCCCCATGCGAGCTTGGTTGTCGCTGCAGAAAGCG
Source organism: Agapetus fuscipes (assembly GCA_951799405.1). Taxonomy (NCBI): domain Eukaryota; kingdom Metazoa; phylum Arthropoda; class Insecta; order Trichoptera; family Glossosomatidae; genus Agapetus; species Agapetus fuscipes. The sequence goes on along the minus strand of OX637343.1, from coordinate 12,407,642 downwards.
CCAATTCTCAAGCAAGACCCAGTTGCTGTAAGTCTGGATGGACTTTTAGTGACCGGTCTTTGGTAAAAGTAAATGAATTTTTCACCATGCGAAGAGCATATTTGAAAATATAAATGGCACATTTTTTGTGCTCTGCTGAGATTCGCACCTACAACCTTCCACGAGTCAGACTATGGACCGGTCAATTTTTTTAATCATTCCGGACAAAATAAACAAGTTTTTTCAAACAGACTGTTGATTGCAGAGCTTCCTTATCTTATCCCAGGGAGCGCGTTGCACAGTGCACACGTATGCGAGTATACAAGTGAATAAATGCATGCCATTGTTCCTTGGCTTATGGGTAAGTATGCGGCTGACCACTTAGGGGCCGTCCATAAATAACGTCATCGATTTTGGCCGATTTTCGACCCCCCCCCCCCCTTACAATCATCCTATAGTCATTTTCTAATGACCCCCCCTCCCCCTCTTGCTGTAATAATGTATGAGCTTAATAATTAATAATGTTATATTACTTACATAGTATTTTGAATATTTTGTAGAAATTGGTATTTACAAGAACGACGTCACTTTTAGTACTCCTACATCATTTGCCATCATCCGCAGACCAGACTCCCCCCCCCCCTTAATGCGAATGACGTAATATATGGACAGCCCCTTATGCTGTAAAAAATAGCTCACTTTGCCAATGTCACGCTTGTTTCAGTGAAGGACGGCAAGAGTTGCAGGGTGTATGCCCATTTGAGACTTGGGTATTTATGTTGTAGGTTTGCAAGCGGCATGTGTTCGCGTGATCTTGTACGTGTCTGCTTGCGAGAATGCATGTAATGTGAATCACCAATGTAAAATATATTTGCAACTTAGATTAGATTAGATTAGCATTATGGAGCGCTGCGTGGAGCAGGTGTTGGGCCGTGAGGAGGACAGACGAGGTCACCACACACAGAGAGACCGTGGCCTCATGGCGCGCGGCCATATGGGAAGTACAGCGCACCACAATAACGACATTATTGGAGCATGTCATTGGATGCCACGGAAAAAATATGGTTTCATGTGTAAAAAATTACATACTATCCTCGAAACAATATTTTAGTTGCAAAGAGAGAGTAGCTGTTGGTTGCGATTGAATTTAACAAGCACAATGGAGTCGGAATAGTTTGAAATAGAGAGAAAATGCCCGTCTGTTATTTTGTGCACCTTCATCTTTCAATAGCTTTCCGGTCGATAGCTCAGTTGGTAGAGTGCTTGCATTCCATGCCGAGAGCCCAGGTTCGAATCCCACCGAGGGTGTCAGAAATGATTTCCCGTTTCGGTGTTTATTTCAAACCGCAAAATAAAATACCGGCAAGGTTTACTCAGTACCAGCTCTCTCGGGAGCTGGGAAACCCCCACTTAAACTGAAGTGGTTGGCGTAATGCCGGCCCCGTTACCTGTAAAAATAAATAGGTTTAACTCACTACATGCGAAACCCTTCGGGGATAAAGCGGCAAGAAGTAACACTATATGTACAGCTTATTTGCGTTTTAAGCTATCTATGTACCTACATCTAGTGCCAATTTCTACCCAAAATATCGCTCTGAAGAAAAGGAGACATCTCGCTCCCCCAGTTCTTGTTTATCGTGTACGCCAATCTTGTCAAATATGACTTTTTCATGCAGTTGTCTTATGAATCAAATTCTACACAATCTGAGCTAAGAAAACCCATAAAACTCGATAATGTGAGAGTTCTTTTAAATATTTTTTAAATAAATTTCTTGTTTTCATAAGACACATTGGTCCAGTACACATGCAAACATTGCTCATGTAAAATTTTCTCAATGGTGTATACGATAAACAAGAACTAAGGCAGCGATCTGTCTCAACAGCGCTTGTATAGGTACTATGTATACAATATACATTAGAGTGAGACCACTGCCTTGCAGGTTAGGTGGTCCTTTGAAATCCGCCAAAAACTGATGAACGTATAGAATTAGCAGGAGTTGTATCCTGCCTTGCTCATTTTCCGACTAAACAAGATTGTAAGCCCCTTCATAAGATTAAATTAGTGGCGATCCTTTACTTACATCTATACGATGATATGGAGTAAAATATTGCCCCTGGTCCACATACGTTTGTGCTTGGGCCAATGAGATAGCCAAGGTTTATAGACATGCTTTAACTGTAGGAACGAATCTCTTTATGTGTGGCTAAAGTATTGTTAAAAATCCGCTCATTCTTTCACTTCCTTTCCTGCTGCAATTTATCTCAATGGCAACCATTCGATCTATTATTCTTTTGTCTTTTGATACATGGATACAATCTCTAGATGTATAAATTTGTCTTTTTACCAACATTCATTGGTTATGACATACTCTTACACCCCTTTTTATCTTCAAATAATCAGCTCCAACAACTGATACTCTTCGTCAAAAGTATTTGTTACTTGTAAACACGTGTGAGGTATATTTTTCATTGAAATCAAACGCTTCAGACGGTTTCAAAACAATAGTTTATTCGGATTTGAATGCGTGTAACTAAACCTGATTGACTTTTAACTGTCAGTTAAGTACGACAGCAGCTGTCAGTCGCAATTCCGCGTGGATTTCCAACTTGTCTATGAATTCCGCCGCCGAAAACAATAATTAACTCCAAACGTCATGTTACTGTTGTGCTTGCTCCATTTGCGTGTTTCAGTTTTTACAATGTAAATTTAAAATGATGAATAATGAGAGAGAAACAATCGGACTGAATGTTACACCAGAGGATTGCAACTGAAATATTATTTGAAAAGGTGGGACGAAATAGTTTTGACAGCCCGCCATTTTTCACAGAAAACAAACTGACACAATTTGAACTTTTCTTCTTCTTTAAACCGTGGTTTAGAGTGTATTTACTTGATATCTTTCCACATGAACACTAAACTTGTTGAATAGATGTAAAACACAATATGAAACCCATACATACTCGTACTATTATGAGGATGAAACCCTTAGGTAGATGTGCACCCTACAATATGAATACCAACGCAGATCATCTTAAGATTTTAAGGACACACTGAAGAAGCACCTAGAAAATTATGTGGACGGAAGGTATTGTTACGTTATACAATTTCCAGAAAACAGACTCTGGTGAATTAAATTTATTTCTTATTTTTTAGATACAGAGCACATTTTTAACACTCAATATGGACTCTGCCCATTTGCTTATCAATGACGTATCTTGAATTCTCCCTGCTATACGTAAATTTCGCCTTAAATACCAGTATTGAAGAAGAGCCTTTAATCTAAGTTGCAAAGATATATAGATACATTTAAAGCTCATATCAAATGCATTCCCACAAACAGACACGTGAAGTTCGCGCTTACAAATGCAGAATGTGTACTTAAAAATTAAAATCCAAACCTCAAATGAAAATACACCCTGCAACTTTTGCCGTCCTTCCCTGAAACAGGGGTGACATTGTCAAAGCGAACCATTTTTTACAGGATGGGTGGTCAGCCTCATACCAACCTACAAGTCAGGGAATAAAAGGCCCATTATAGCATGTCTAGATGGTGCCACACGAGGAAGCATCATTCGAGGATTGGCACAATGTTGGCCACATCTGTCCTCCCCGCTCCCCCGTGCTGAGAGTCGTTGTGTTGTTTGCCAGCCGCGGCAGGAACAGTTGTCAGTAATGAGACACATTTGTGTAATGGCAGGTCGTCAGTCGTTGTGCGCGCTTCATTAGCCGGCCTATTGTGCACTGTAAGCTATACTGCATACCAGTGTTTCCTAACCTGTGGTCCGCAAACTCACCTCTGGGGCGCCTTCCCTTCCATTCTCTTCCAGTCAGCACACCGCTCACACATATACACGCTGAAGTTTTGCCGCGCACATTAAATTCATTAATTAGTTTCAGTTTTTTCATATTATCTCAAAAACTATTCACATTACCTGGATTTTTTTTCATAGACTTTCTAGATGTTATATCATTTTATAATTATGAAGCGAAAAAATATGTCCAAAATATTAAACAACAAAATTAGAAGAAAAAAATGTGAAAACAACGAGGTTTTTTAAATATTTTTTTGTAGCGTCATTTTTTCAGTTTTATAAAAAATTTGAACTTAACAATTTAGTTAATTTTAAGTTAACTTAAAATTTTAGTCAACGACGTTAGCCATGTTGAAAGCACCGGTTCCCATAGATCACCGAAGTTAAGCAACATTGGGCGCGGACAGTACTTGGATGGGTGACCGCTCAGGTACACCGCGTGTCGTTGGCATCTTGGACCGGTCCGTAGTCCGTAGTGGCAACACTTCGGACTCGTAAATGGAAGGTTGTGGATTGGATCCCGGCGGAGCACAAAAAATACACCATTTATATTTCGAATGTGCTCTTCGCTGAGTTGAAAAATTCATAAACCTTTACCAAAGACCGATCACTGAAAGGTCCATCCAACCTTACAACAACTGGGTCTTGCTTGAGAATTGGCGCTTTCTACAGCGACGACCAAGCTCGCAGAGGGCTCTTGAGGTGTGATACACACAAAAACAGCGCTCACCAAATAAATCATCCTAATATTATTATTATTATTATTATTATTAGATACAAAAATCATTTAACACGCGTGATTTTTTTCATTATTGTCACTTTTTACAAAGGCCATAAAGTATAAGAAACATAATATTTTAAAAAACAACGGACATTTTCTTGTGTAGGAGTGCGAGTGGTCCCTCTATGGGTCCATCGATTTGACAGAGTGGAAGGAAAGGCGCGAGACATTTACTGCTTTTCTCAACCACATATATCTCTGCGAAAAGGCATTCTCTGCTCTTGTTTATATTAAAAACAAACACATAAACAGATTACAGGTGGAATCCGATCTGAGACTACAACTTAGTAGTAACATCAACCCAAACATCACTAATTTAGTTTCAAGAAAGCAACACCAAGCTTCGCATTCATTAACCGTGTTGGTGTTACTGTTGTGCATTAATAACTAACGTATTTTTTATTTTATTTAATTTTGTATTTGTAGTACTACATAAAATAAATGGTCCACAATTTATTGCTGTTTTTTTTACTATGGGACTTATAGGTTGGTATGAATTCCTTGACTTATAGATTGGTATGAGGCTGACCACCCATACAGTAAAAAATGGTTCACTTTTCCAATGTCACCCCTGCTTCAGGGAAGGTCGGCAAGAGTTGCAGGGCTTATGTTCATTTGAGATTGGGTTTTTATATTGTAGGTCCACGTGCGGCATGTGTGAGCGCGAAATTATGCGCGTCTGCTTGTGGGAATGCATTTAATATGAATCTCAAATGATACATATCTTTGCAACTTAGTTTTAGATTAAGATTTAGGGTCCGTGAAAATTGTGCTTGATTTCCGAGGGGTCCGCGACTGAAAAAGGTTAGGAAGCGCTGCTGCAAACTGTCAACGCGGGAAATGGCGATGCTATACGTGAAAAACAACAATTATTTGGATACGCTATCTGCGGTGGAAATTGCGGAAGAATAGATTCAAGTGCCGTACCTCTTTGCAAAAAAGTAGGCAATTAAAACAGCACTTCGAGTGAGCTTTTTAGTTTCCATACATTTTTAATAAAACGCTATCGTTGAGTTAAGACCGTACGCTTTACAATGGGGTATCACATAGAGATAGCTTCAATATAGAGATAGCTTCCATGAATGTTGAAGAAAATTTGGAGATATGTAGACGAAATGCATTATCACAAAAAAGAGATTAGAATTGGTTATTAACAGTATAGAAATAAGTACCCCGAGTATAAAAGCATGTGAGTAAATCCCCTCGATAGCGTGAATGGAAAAGTGTATGAAAGATGTACAAAAAAACCCAACATTTAAATCTACATTCGACACGATCTAGGGGAATTCCCGCAATGCTTTATCTTAGGAGAAAGAATTATTTGTGGAAAAAGTCTTTTAACTCGTTTAGAAATACGATCTGTAAAAAAAAACAGTACCTACATAAGTATACTCAAGTGATTGCTTATTTCATAAAATAAATTAATTTAATTTCAGCCAGTACTCACACACACAATTTTCAATGACTACTTATTGCAACTTAGATTTAGATTTAGACATAATTAACTTATTTAGATAACTTACCTTTATATCTAGTACCTAAAATTATATTATTACTTTGTTATATAAATAGTTCTGAGAATAGGTACATGTTTTCCAGTTAGTATACAAAAGAGACATTTATAATAATCTATAATATAAGTTGCAAAGATATATTAACATTCAAAACTCATATCAAATGCATGCCCACAAACAGATAGACCTGTAAGTTCGCGCTTACAAATGCTGAATGTGTACTTACAAACCAAATGAACATAAACCCTGCAACTCATGCCAACCTTCCCTGAAACACGGGTGACATTGGCAAAGTGAACCATTTTTTACACTATGGGTGGTCAGCCTCATACCAACCTATAAGTCAGAAATTACTAATTTAAACGTCACACATGGCTAAGAAGTATAAAGACTGTACAGAGGTACACAGCAGCCTTAACTGGGTATTTTCAACCTTAGCTTATGTGACTTTAAACTGATAGAAAAACGCGTCCTCTTTCATTCAGTACAAAGTCGCTATGCTAACGTTGAAAATACCAGGCTCAAGAAAAGTCAGCAGGTAAAAAAAACACCCACTAGGTATATATAAACGATTGTTTAAATATCCGATAAATAGTTATCTGTAGAAAAAATAAATTGAATCTGACTATTCAGAATTGGATATACAGAGTGAATGTGAAATAAGGTTGTGTGTGAAAAAGGTTTGGATACAAATCTGTACCTTAGAGCATAAACAACGGTAGTCCACTTTTTTGCGTTTTTGAGTTAATGATGCAGAAATTATTATAATTAGCTGTTCTATAAGTGGTAAAAATATTGGAGTCCTCAGACTCATAGTTACTGAGATATCAAGTGTAATAAATATGGGATGCACATAAAAGTGCGAGCATAAACCACGGAAGTTCCACATACGTTGTTCACATTACTTCACATGTGGAAGAGGAAGACCGAGAAAGGTATGGATGGACCAAATTTTCGAAATAGCGAATGAATGGGATATCCAGAGTCATAATAAAAGGAGAGCTTGTATGAAAAAGGTTATGGCTCTGGATGAAATGAAAGAAATATGCAAGGATCGAAAGAAATGGCGTTTGATCTGTAATGCTGGCGGTTAAAGCTAAGGCTTTTAAATTAAAAAAAATATGTGTTGTAGTTTTTTTTTTTTTTTTTAATTTTTTACTGTTTAGGTAATTGCTTAGAGTTTATTTGTTTTATATATTTGATTGTATTAATTGCTTGTACTCCTTGACTGATAGGTTGGTATGCGGCTGACCACCCATACTGTAAAAAATGGTTCACTTTGCCAATGTCACCCCTGCTTCAGGGAAGGTCGGCAAGAGTTGCAGGGCTTATGTTCATTTGAGATTGGGTTTTTTATATTGTAGGTCCACATGCAGCATGTGTAAGCGCGAAATTATGCATGTCTGCTTGTGGGAATGCATTTAATATGAATCTCAAATGATACACATCTTTGCAGCTTAGATTTAGATTAAGATTTTTAGAAATAAATATCGATAAAAGAAGATAAACAGTTTTCACAGATTAAAAATATCTCGTCTAGTTTAGAAGTTATGATGGTTTAAAAAAGTGCACATTTTCACTAAAACTCGTCTCCTGCACATTTTACTAAATGTGACCACCGTTGTTTATGCTCTAAGGTACAGAAATGAATTGAGAGAGGTATGCAAGGATAAGAGGAAATGGAGGCAGATCTGCAGGGGCTTTGGCCACCCTTAACAGAATGGTCACAGGGTAACAGTTACTATTCGACAGATATCTTTTTGCCCAACTCTTGAAAAACCGATCTTAAGGCTCGACGACATAACATGGATTTGTGCAATATACAAATGAGCGAAAAAGTAAAATACACATCCCTTTGAAAATTCATAATTAATTTCTGTAATTAAATTATATACAATACAAAATAATAATGGTTCTATTAAATTAAGATTTTTGAAAATGAAAGTGCTTTCATTTGCATCAAATCAACATATAAGAAATAGATGGAGTTTCAGAGTAATATGGCATACCAAATAATGTCTCAGGATTTCAGTTTGGCCTTGTTAGAAACAGTTTCCAGGCAACTGTTAACGAAGACTGTAGAACAAAAGTCAATGTTATCTTGTATCTCTTTTCAAAGTTACTATGAATACATACTTCGCTCTATGGCACAAACGTTTAGAGGGAAAAGTAACATATACCATCATTATATTTTATGTTGATTGATTGTATTGTATGAGTCCTATAACTGCAAACGCTGTCATCACCAAATTTTATGATTTTTGAGATAATTATTGAATTTGATTCTGCGTAGTGTAACAAATCATTCGCTGTGTGCAATGTGATGAAAACCTCACTTAATCCTTCGTAATTTTAATTGAAAAAGTATGATTTCGTGCAAACGCCGTCATCTCCTTACTGACAAAAAATTGCGTTCAAAACACAAGTTTATTTTTCTCAAAATCATCGCGTAAGGAGTTGACGGCGTTTGCATTTATACGACTCGTATGTAGAAATAAATTTGAAAAGTGTGTACTTTTCTACTGCCCATTATATTCTGCACAAATCTCACAAACAATCACCTCAGACTTTAATTTTTCACTGACGAGTTGAATGTGATTGTGCGTGGTCGGCATACACAAATATAGCTAACATAAAATATATTATTATGTGTAAACATATAATTAATATAACATTTAAGTGAGGTGTCTCTACTTCAGCCAGTTGTCTAATGATGCAGTGCTTTATGGTTACACACTAAAATATCCATACATTATTGCGAGTAGCTAGACATACTCCCAAACACATTCTCTAAAGCTAGATTCATATAAAGTAAACTAAAAAACAAAAAGGACCAATCATTTGCTATTCGAAAACCAAAATCTAACAGTTCATTCAGGGTTAAAGTGTTCTAAATTTGAAAAACCATAGAGTAAATTTGTTTCTGCAGAGACTAAATAATGTGTCATTTAGTGGCTATGTGTGTAGCTAGAAATCATTGCAGGAAGAAAGTTTAGGTATGTACAGTCATTTCAAGAATAATTTGGGTTGGTAAATATTTTCTACAAGTCTTATTAAAAACATTCTAAAAGTTCATTCAGGGTCAAAGTGTTCTATTTTTGAAATGATACAAATTTAAAACTATGGAGTAAAATCGATCGAAAATTGAAAAAAGTGATGTATAATCTGTGAGAAATATTTGCTGACTCTGTGAAATACAAGCCAACTCTGCAGAAGCTCTGGCAACTCCTATTAGAAATGACAGAGTTATTTTTCAGACCGCTCGTTTCAATTAATAAACAATGATTGTCTAGGAAAATGCCATATTATTCTGTCAATACATGTCGGAAAATTTATAATGTATGCAATATTGTGTAAGATTTTATTGTTGGTTAGCATATTATATTAAATATGTAGCGCATGTTAACTGATCTCTTCTAGGGGATAAATATCAAACTGATATAGAATATAGACAAAAGAACGCATGTGACCAATGTAACCATGTGGAATTGGGACATGTGATGAATTAAGGCAACGGGAAAGGAGTTCAGGGTGAGAAATCTCGACATATCTAAAGATCATATATGTAGGTGTAACAATCTAATCTAATCTAAGTTGCAAATATATGTAACATTGGGGATTCACACTAAATGCACTCTCTACAAGCAGACACGTACAAGTTCGCGCTCACACATGCCGCATGTGAACCTACAACATAAAAACCCTAATCTCAAATGGACACACCCTGCAACTCTTGCCGTCCTTCCCTGAACCAGGGGTGACATTGGCAGAGTGAACCATTTTCTAAAGCATGGGTGGTCAGCCGCATAGCAACGTTTAAGTCACGGAACAGAAAGTGATACAACATGGCCACATGTAAACAGCTGATTTTGCAGTCAAATGTTCTCCCTACAATTTGTAAAAAATATCTGTCTTACTTGGCGACTATTCCTTTTCAAAGAGTAAGGCAACAGAAAAGGAGTTCAGGGTGAGAAATCCCGACATATCTAACCATCATACATGTAGGTGTACAGAACAGCTGATACGAAAACAGCTAAAAATCTAAATCTTAATCTAAATCTAAGCTGCAAAGATATGTATAATTTAAGATTCATATTAAATGCATTCCCACAAGCAGACATGCATAATTTCACGCTCACACATGCCGCATGTGGACCTACAATATAAAAAACCTAATTCTCAAATGGACATAAGCCCTGCAACTCTTGCCGACCTTCCCTGAAACAGGGGTGACATTGGCAAAGTGAACCATTTTTTACAGTATGGGTGGTCAGCCTCATACCAACCTATAAGTCAAGGAATAGCTGATCTTTTTTTTTTAAGAAATCCTGTGCGGTAGACTCCCTAGATTTCAGAGACTCTAGGGCAGCGGTCGCCAAACTTTTTGACCTCACGGACCAGTTAATTCATAATTTAAATCCCGCGGACCACTTATAGGATTTTTAAGTGTTAAATCTATTTATAAAAAAAAATTGTGATCAAAGAACACATAAAATGTACGTAGTTAATAAAATGAAACTATTTTTGAAAAGTTTTAGCGGAAACATTGTAGAACTCCATTTTAATTATTAAAAAATGATACAAACTTTGTTTAGTTCTACTTTATTTATTTTTATTTAGTTACAAACAAAAATAACGAGTTGTGACCGGTTTCGGCCTCTTGGCCATCCTCAGAGAAACTGAAATCTTAAAATAATGGGAGACTATATAAAGCAAAATGAATATTATACACACAGTAGAATTAGGAGAAATATGAAAAATTATAAAGAATAGCTTTGTGAATTTATCAAGTTGTATACTAAGAACAGTATGGACAAAAACAAATAGTTAAGTGAAGAGTAGGAAATTTACTAAGAATATATTTAAGTAAATTTAACCCGTAACAACGAACAATACAAAATTATGAACAATTATAAAGTAACTTTATTTACCAATACTAGAAAATGAAGACACCGATTTTCTGCATTTGTCAAATAATGGCTATACCCTAAATAGATTAGAAGCTATCGAAATTCTAAAAGCCAAAAAATTGGGGGTTAACATTATAAATAACCAAATCCCTCCATTCACTCCATTGATCAACACTTTACCTGTCTTCAATTCGAGTAAATAAACTAATGGATTATTCTGATTATTTGTATTTAATTTGTTTCTGACAGATACACTTGGATTGATTTATTGATTTTTTGTTGTTTTTTCTCTCTTTGTATTTGATTTGGTACACTCACTTTAGCTCTCTTTGGAAATTTACATAAAACATACATTCCTTCTTGTTTGTTTAATCCTCTTAGGGCCGTTCTTATAAACGTTGGACTAAATATCCGTAAGTAAATACTCATTTAACTAACGGATGGACTTTAACGGACTGATCTTACCGATGGTCATCTTATAAAGCTTTTTTAACCGTCCGTTAGTTCTCAAAAATGCACTCGTATTTTTGATGATTTTTTGCGTGCATTCATGAACATATGTCATCCGTTTGCTGTCAGAGAAGAAACATAACCTAAAGTTGCGTATGACAAACACGAAAACGAGTGATACAGCCCTATTTTAATGAATTCTCTATCTCTGTCGGAAGAAATTATCTTCAACAGGATAGAGCGGAGAAGTCCAAAGACGCGCAAAACTCACCGCAAAAAAAGAATGCTTTGACAGCTGACCTAACCTCAAACCTTAACAAACCGACCGGTATCTACCTGGAAACCGGGGGTCGGCTGTCGGTTAGATCCGCCGGTAAAATTAAACCGAAAATTTACGAACGAATTGTTATAATACAGAAAAACGAAATTTGTACCAAGTTTCGGTTTATTAGATTTGACATTTAACAAACGGATGTTTATAAGAACGGCCCTTAATGGTTCATTTCTCAGAACATTATCCTACACTTGTCATTTTCTAGTATTGGTAAATAAAGTTACTTTATAATTGTTCATAATTTTGTATTGTTCGTTGTTACGGGTTAAATTTACTTAAATATATTCTTAGTAAATTTCCTACTCTTCACTTAACTATTTGTTTTTGTCCATACTGTTCTTAGTATACAACTTGATAAATTCACAAAGCTATTCTTTATAATTTTTCATATTTCTCCTAATTCTACTGTGTGTATAATATTCATTTTGCTTTATATAGTCTCCCATTATTTTAAGATTTCAGTTTCTCTGAGGTTGGCCAAGAGGCCGAAACCGGTCACAACTCGTTATTTTTGTTTGTAACTAAATAAAAATAAATAAAGTAGAACTAAACAAAGTTTGTATCATTTTTTAATAATTAAAATGAAACTATTAATAGTAACCAAGTTATTAAAGCTTTATTAATAAACCATAATAAAATAAACAAAATAAACATTCCACATTTTTCTGCGGACCAGCAAAATTTTCTCGCGGACCACCACTTTGGCAACCGCTGCTCTAGGGATCTATGACACTAGTTGTAGTGCCGCAGAGGTGTTAACAAACTTGGTCGTCACTACAAAGCGCCAATACTCAAGCAAGACCCAGTTGCTGTAAGGCTGGATGGACTCTTTGGTAAAGGTTTTATGAATTTTTCAACCCAACGAAGAGCATATTTGAAAATATAAATGGTATTTTTTTGAGCTCCGCCGGGATTCAAACCCACAATTTGCCATTTACGAGTCGGAAGTGTTGCCGCTGGACTACAGACCGGTCATATAATAAGAAGAACATAAGATAGCTTGATCAGATGTTTACGCGCGACCTATGTTTTATGGCTTACAATCTAGCAATTTAGTTGGTAGATATGTGGAGACTGCTGGAGCAGAGCCGTTATCTTAAGACAACAAATGACCATGACAAAGTTTTAAGAATAGCACAAACACTTCTGCTTCTCTGTCGATGAAGAGATACGTCTCCTGATGATGTTGGTAACACATATCGTCTAAACGTTGAGTAAAATCCGTATTCAATTACACAAAATGGCGAACACTGGTAATTTTAATTTAAAATTATTCAAACATAATTTGCATTGTTTTATTTGAATGTCACATAACTTAACATATTCTTTTTATGCATAAATACTAAAAACTTACATTGAAGATCAAAAATCAGCTAAGAAGGTTATTTTTTAAATAATTAATACTAATTAAAGGCAGGAAGATTTCTATGTGTGAATCTAAGAGGGAAAATCTAAAGTTAAAATAAACATAAAATCTATGTACACTCATTCCCAACCATCATGCTTCCCTCTAAGTGTAGACGGCACATCACTAAAATATCAGTAGGACATCTAGTTCAGCTATTTCTCTATGTGAACAACTAAATGTGGAGAGCAGTGCTCTAAGTATACAACACTTCATAAATCTCAACCAGCACGTAAACAAAAAACGTATGTTTTTTATGGTTTGTGTATTATCACAGTGAAAATTTATATTGATTGATTTTTATATTTTAGAAACAAAATTCTAATGAAACACTGTTTTTTTCACAAATATATGGTGAAACCATTACAAATATTTGTGAAAAAAACAGGTGTTTCATTAGAATTTTGTTTCAAAATATAAAAAAAAATAAAAAAACATATGTAGGAAAAGTAAAACTGATGAAAAAAAGAATATAAAAAAAAATGTATGAAATTTGACGCTATGGCTGCGAGAGAGTCAAGACAGTCGCTTTGACTGGCGTGTTTTAAATAACAACAATGCTGGTTCAAGTTCTTTTATACTCTTTGACAAGAGGTTTGACTCTGAGTTAACAGATGTCATTACGTAATTTTTCTGTCTATAAATCAAAAATATTATGTAATTTTTAAGATTCATTTTGATGTATGCTCACAAGCAGACACTTACACTTACAAATGCTACATGCGCATTTAAAAATAAGACTAAAATCTCAAATGAACATGAACTCTGCAACTTTTGCTGAACTTCCCTGACACAGGGGTGACATTAGCAAAGTGAACATTTTTTTACGGTATGGGTGGTCAGCATTATACCAGCCTACAAGTCAAGGAATAATTCATTAAAATAATATGAATGCATTATAAATTGATAATGTAATAAATACCTGTTTCTGGCCATTAAATTGCATTTCTCTTAACAAATTAATTCAAAATAAAAATTTAAAAGCGTTGTTGTATCTTCCATAATTTTTCTGTTTACTACCTTTCTGCAACTGTTGAGATTTTATGCAATGTTATATACTCTGTCATCTGTCGACACATTCAAGATCTTCTCAAGTGTTGTCTATGAAAAATTGTTTATAACGGAACCCAATGTATTACGGTATAGACCATCATCCAAAATCAACACTGGAGAAAGATTTGAATGTGTGAGTAGCCCATAAACTAGGTTTATTAATGTACAAAGTTGTGTGTGTGTGTGTGTGTGTACGTATGAAGAATTACTATACTATTACAGTTATCTATAAAAGTTTTAATCTAAAATTCATCAACATTAAAAAGGAGGAGGATCTGTAGATTGACATATTTATAAAGTTACAAAACAAAGTGAAAAGAGTGAGTGAAAAGAAAAATCATCTATTTTGAATGACAGATTTCGTCAAATGATGCCAAATATTTTTTTTGACAGATCTGCTTACGGTTTTAATTAAAAAAAAAATAGTTTGGTTGGTATTAGGATTCCTATTTTAAAAAAATAGTTCTTTATTGAAAAATTCAAACTCATCTTCTTTTGTGTAGTTGATGGCTGGATGACGTATTCGGTATTAGCTATGGTCGTTGAGTCGGCCAATGCCATAGACAATATGAGCAGATGCACAAAATTGCGGGAACGAACTATTTTTATGAGTATAAAACAAATTGACAGCTCATCGCCAAGTACAGGCAGACTTAATCATAAAAACGCAATCAGGTTTCAGGCCAATGTTGACAGTAAGTTAAAAGAAAGAAAATCAAAATGGAGTCGGAATAAAAAGCTGGAGGGAAAATTATGATAACGTCTCGCTGGGTTTTTGACCAAATAGAAAACCACACCTGTCAGAGGAACTTGTAACGCATATACAGCGCGTCCCCAAGGTTGTGGATAGGGGAATGCTCGCCAGGCTTGCTTGTAGGGAAGGGATGAAATAAAATAGTCCCTGTGGATCAACAGGTAGTCACCAACCCATCTGGCAAACGTGAGTACATACTGCCAGCTCCCTTTAACTCAACATTGAAATGTTATATTAAAAAACAATGCAGAACACAACAGCCAATTGAAAGACATGGAGAAGATTGGAGTGGACTGAACAAGGCTGATGATGAAGACAAAGCAAAACATGCTTTGTTTTTGGTTGTTAAGGAACCTAGCCACTTACATCTGTGACGTCACCCAGCTGAGGGAAATTTGGAATGTTTCTACTCCATTTTAATTAATTTATTCAATATTTAAAACTGTAATCCAATGAAATGTATGTAAATTTTGTTAATTACATTATTCATATGAATATCTAAAGTAAGTAACTTGCAAATCTATTGATGTTTGGGTGAGAATTGGATAGATTTTAATGTATTCAAATGAAGGTATCACACACAGGTCATTTCAAAAATGTCAAAAATAATTACAGGTTTGGCGTCATGACACAAAAATATGTACTTAGTTGTTATAAA
This sequence comes from Agapetus fuscipes, assembly GCA_951799405.1. Classification (NCBI taxonomy): domain Eukaryota; kingdom Metazoa; phylum Arthropoda; class Insecta; order Trichoptera; family Glossosomatidae; genus Agapetus; species Agapetus fuscipes. The sequence goes on along the minus strand of OX637343.1, from coordinate 12,391,991 downwards.
CACACAGGTTCAAAGCTAATTTGAAATAGGCATTAAAACTGTCATAGAAATGATTATTTTAATAAGAGAATAAATTGTTTTTATTGTGAATTGATGGCTCATACAAGATTTAATAGCCAGACATCATATCGCACCCCCGCAAGAAAAGTGACACAAGTCAAAAACATCACATTGTTCAGGAGAGTAAAAATAAAATCTTCAACATTTTTAATCAGATACAGTTTGCAATTTTAAAGCAAAACTAATTCTTTGAAAACGTAAGCTTTTTTGTTGTGTTGTCTTGTAGATTTAAAAGTACAATTTAGACTCCAAAGCATACAGAACCCCCAAAAACTACCCCCCTTTTATGACTTGTGTCGTTTTTCTTGTGTTATCACTTGATTTCTTTTGATTTATGACAGTATTGAATACAGTGAGTAAAAAATTGTTTCAGTTTATTTATAGCTTTATTATTTTATGATTAATACTACAAAAACATAACATGAAAAAATATTGATTCTGGTAACAAAGCAGTATAAATCTTAAACAAGAATTCAGGTAAAGAGGTCTACAAGAAAAGTTCTGAAAGATTTCAAGAAAACAGTGAATTAAAAATATCGATATAACTTCGCGGGATGTGATTTGAACGGATTAATTCCAAACAGTCGTCTCTCTTTCTTCCTTCGATTGCTATTTTTCTTGAGTAAGCTTTCTTCAAATTAAAAGATGATTGCGATTTTCTCTTTCGAACTTCAATTTCTCCAAATTCTAACTCCTTGTATGACAGTTTGCAAAGAAATGAATCTGGTCTGGACTTCTCAAACCTAAGTACTTTGAAATCAGTCATTTTTATAGTATTGCCAGTCACATCCTTAGTGTAGTTATTACCAGTCATGCTACTTAAATGCTTTAAGTCGAAGAAATCTGAATGACTCATTTCGTTCACCTGATATGGATTCCCACGTTTCCTGGCTGTTCGTATTATTGTGACGTACTGCTGCGGAATGATTATTGGACCACTTTTCAGTGATTTTTTAATTTCTTTCTCGATTACTGAATGGGCGGCATCCCCTTCATTCTGCGTATGGCCGCAAATCAAGAATTTGTGTGTAATAGATTTTATTTTTAGTGTTTGGACTGCGTGCAGGAATGTTGCAATGATGTACCGGTTCTTGTTTTGCCCGCAACAGTTGTCAGAGTAGAACGTGAATTCCAAATTGTCATTATTAATTTTGGAAGCTTTCTTCTCCAAGTACTTCAATATGCAGGAGCCTATTTCATTAGCGCCACGATGTCCTTCGCCCTCATGCCAAAAAAAACATTCTACAGCATCATTACCAACTTCGCAAATTGTGAAATTATAACTGTTTATTTTAGATTTATAGTAGAATATTGACAAATTTCCTTTAGGGCACGGCATCACCGCTTGAAGATCAAATGTTGCTAAGACAAAGTTATCACCAACACGTTTTTTATCCTCGTCTTTAGATTCACGACTCAACTTTTTTTCTTCCTGGTGCTTCTCGTATTTTTCCTTTGTGTCTGGTACTTCTGGTGCGTTTTTATAAGATTCGCATAAATTGCACAAATCTTTTTTGGGAGAAAAAAATGAAATATTAAACTCAGAATTAAAAATTCGTGAGTACATCATAAGATTTGCAGCTGGCTGGTTTTTTTCAGTCTGTTCTTTTACATAGTCTCTATGTAAGTCAGCCAAACTTTTACCACCATCTATGTACTCTCTGCAAGTATTGCCACGAAGGTAATGGCTTTCCATCCTTGGTATCGAGTTGATATGGTTCCTCACTGATTCTTTTATACCAGGTTCTACAGTGAAATGATTTGAGTGTTTCCCTCTCTTCTCTGGCTCAAGAAATCCATTCTCCTTTTTTTGCAAAACTGTTCTTATTGGTCTGTCGTTGATTCCCAACGTATTCTTGAAAAAGAGTTTGCAAACTCTCACTTTTTTCTCCTCAATCTGGAAGTAGAAGGCGTTATTCAACTTTCTGTGATTTTCAGAGCGCGTGTACCGATATTTAGGCTGTATACTTTCAGTATTCCCAGCGATAAAAGACCGTTGCAGTTCTAAGTTGCCAAGTGTCCAATACTTGTTGAAAATATGTTTCCTTTGATCTTCTGAAAACCTGGCCGAGCATGAAAGTTTGCATTTGTCTCTGCATGGCTCTAGAATTTCTCTGGCTTTGAGTATTTTCGAAGTCTTTGAAACGGATTGGTATTCTTTTCCCATATTTCTGAGTCGCTTTGCTGTCTCTTTTTTTCTTTCTGGGATCCTACGTACTCTCTTCTTACCTCGTTTAGGAGACGAACTCTCAGCAGAAGTAATGAGCGAGTCTTTTGGTTCAGAATCTGATGATGACTCATCACTTGAAGTTGACTGAACTGAAGAATAGTTAGGATCCGCTATGGAATCATCACTCAGGTTTAAATCAGCGTTGCTTTCATCTAATACAGATTCTGCAGTCTTATGAGCAGAAACTTCAGGTACTGCACTATTTTTCATTCTTCTTAAAACGCATTTTGTTTCTATGTTCTCGTTAATTTCCATTGTATAGATAGTGTTGTGGATAATTGGTGGAAATGGAGATCCAGCCGTTTGAATGGATACAGCGTATTCACTATTTACAGCTTCAATACAATTAGGTGTTTGAACTTCAATGTTTTCGATACTAGCCAACTCATTGAGAATAGGCCTTTCCAAGACGTCGGTGTTATTTGCATTTGTCAAGCTCAAGCGTAAAATTCTTGAAGCCCGAGAGGACGAATCCATTTTATCTGAAACAAAAACTGATTGTCATTTTCCATCACTGCTACATTAAACATTTTAATATTATTATCATGTACGCTAATCCCGTCACAACTGCAAATTAGATTAGACCATTACAGGAAAAGTGACATATTACAAATTAAACAGAAATAAACTTACCTACATGAAACAGGAAAAATGTTCTTAACCAAAATAAGTCTATTTGTCACTTTCAATTCACACAGGATACAACAGGAAAAACGTCACGAGCCAAAATATGCCTGTTTGTCGCTTTCAATTTCACACAGGATACAACACGAAAAACGTCACGAACCAAAATATGACTATTTTCAACATCCAGCTTAAACTTGGTACGACACGAATAACGTCGCAACTCGAAATATGTCGGCTTTCCTAAGCAGCGTAGCAACCTCACTAGTCAGCGGTCGAGACGCAACTGCAATGTGTCGCTGTTCTTGATTGAAAGAAGGGCATTAACGGAAAAGCACGAAACGACAGTAGCGGTCTCTCGGGAGAATTTTAAATATTCAACTAGTGACATTTTTCCTGATTGAAGATTATTTTATTTGGAATATAATGAGCACATAAAACGAAATTTGAAGAATTTTGAGTTGTGTCACTTTTCTTGCGGGGGTGCGATATGTTAATTATGTGAACCATTCTCCATTATAAATAATGTATTTGATTAACTCGAGTTGTAGAAAAACACTTTTGAATGTTCTTTTTTAAATTAGTCGTATTGAGGTTAAGGACTTGTATGCTAAAACAGTGATCTGCATTATCATTTAAATTGTTAAAAACAAAATGTCAATAGGCGTTTGTAAAGTTTTTGACACTTGCAAAAAATAGTGTCACCCAGGACAGAAGGTTGTCAACCTTTGGGTGTCATTTTCTATAAGACACTTACAAGCGACAACAATTGGTTAAAAACATTGCTTTACTTGTAATTTTTCATCATAAATTTATTCTGGCTGCTAATTTGCTCATTTTATTCTGTTTACATGACCAGTACAGCCGCTTTTTACATTAGAGACATTCAGTACGGTTTGTCTATGGATTACTTAGACAGACTGTGTGAAAGCTTTCATACATCCGCATACGCTACTAGACTTTTGACCTGGTAATCCATAGACAAACCGGGCAGAATGCGTCTAGTCTGTAATAGGCTTAATTGTGATGCAGTAGTCTATTGATTAAAAAGCAAGTGCAAAAGCAATTCTAGCTGTAACATTACAAATTCATCAGTGAGAATAATTCTGTGCCATCAAACTGAATGGAAGTTTCAGGCTTTCATGGCCAAATGTTGACACTAACCCCCTGATTCATAAAAAAAGGTTTTAATTTTTAAACCAGTTTAAAGTAAATTTTCCCATACTGAAAAATGGGTTCAACTCTGATTTTAGGTTCAACCAATCCAATGAATAAGGCCATTGTCTTAGCAATTTTCCAACTCAAATGAGCTTTTAAAAATGATCAATGAACCCAGCAAGTAAAGTTTAACAGCTATCTTGACTGGCAGTTTAATATTTTGTGTATTTCTTATTGAAATTAGCTTTGAACCTAACCTAACAATCAATCGCTAAGAGCTGCTGCAAATGACCAAAGAAAAACAAAACAAAAAAACTAACATTGAAAAGCGGGGAAAGAAAATTTCAAAGAGTGGATTTTTTTGATCGTTTGCGGCAACACTAAACATAGCATTATTATAATAACAAGAAGTGTGTGTTGGCGTGTAGGTTCACTACGTATTGTAAACAGTAAATACAGGGTTGCCACTACAGCTTGCACATCTTTGTTTGTTTGTTTGTACCTCGTCCCTTGATTGCTCGTCCGAGTCCCCAGACAGGCCTTGGCTCTTCAGTATTGAGTAGATTTTGACGTACGGCGCCTTCAACAGCTGTCGGCCATTTTGAATTGTGACAATAAACGCATTTTGTTCATATCACATCAACAAGTAAACAAAACAATACAAGATTCATATTCTGGCAACACATTTCAAGCTCGCTCACCTTGGCAGTGTTTGTGCATACTTTCATCTTATTTATTTTTCATTTCATCGCGATGACAACATATTTTTCCTTCAATGAATCTCTTTCATCTCTTCTTTTGACTTATGGCAGTGAATGATTGTATGATTGGCGTCATCGGTGCTTTATTGTATGATGGCGAATTGATGATTTTGTGATGGAAATGATGTGCAACAATGTGATCTTTTTCTTCTTCGTTATTACATTGTTCTTGTTTGTCATTCATACAGTGATGATGATGATCTTGATTGATGAAAATGACAATTGATGATGATATGACATGGAGCACATAATCGTTTGGTGTGGATGGCATCTGAAATTATGATGTTGATCTTCTGTGATGACGATGAAATCACAAAACTATTCATATTTAGATATTGAAGAAAACAAAATACTGTTTCAAATGTCCGCACTATGACTAAGCAGACAAGACGTACAGATTTGACAAATTTGAAATCCCATCAGGTTCTCTTGATGATATGAGTTCACAGATGTCATTGAACAATTATTAATTAACAATTCATTGCATAAAATTGACGAATTATTATTCTGGTCATGCAAAAATTGGTTGGTGAATTGCATTTCTCTGTAAGAATTTATTTTGTAATAAAAAAGAAACTTCAAAAAATGACAGCTATTCAAAGATAGAACCAACATTATCAAATCATTCATCCTATTTTCTTTTTTTAAAATAAGAACACAAAAACATCGACATTGACAGTTTTTATTTCATAACTATTTATGCTTAGAAAGTTGGCAATGGAAATATAGAAAGAGGAAATAATTTTACACCTATGAACTTTGAAAGTAGCTTGTACATAATTTCTTAAGAGTATATCAAAGGATGAATTCAAAGATATTAGCAGGACGTAATGCATACATTATTGTTAAAACAAAAGATGTGAGAAAAAATGTAAATTGTTTTTCTTATGGAATACGATCATTGTCTACTGCATAATCTTAATGAGTCAACGTCATCTAATGATGATGATTCTATTAGTTAAGATGGCGTAATGAGAAAACATAAAAAAAACACATCATAACAATGTTGTGAGCGGCTGTCATGTTGGTAGGTATTGTGGTTGGGTATAATGTTGGTTTTTGTGATGTTTACACTCCGTTGTGCAACGCGGGTAGGTATAAAATTAGTTATGCATAAAAATTATGTAACCATTGTTTTGATTGAAAAGCGTAGTAAAAAATAGCTCGTACTAAATAAATTATAATCGCATCTAATACCTATTACTAAGGAATACTTTTCGCATACATAAATCGATTAATATTTGACCCTTCTAAACATTCTCTAAACTTCTCGCAAAATGAGGTTGGAACATTTTTGGATTTGGAACTTTTTTTCTGGTGACCTATCTTGTACAGCAATCTTGTATGGGGCTGCTGTCCTTAGTAACCAATAACAAAACATTTGTATGCCTTTTCCCTAGCAACTCGGCCCGGTTTATTTTTGCACCCTTTTCAAAGTTCTGACCTCATTAAAATTGAAGGGTATTGTGAGGGAAGATACGTGACAAACATGAGATTTATGGAATCAAAAAGGGAAATCTAGGACTGCTTTCGAAAATGAAATAAACATTGAATATAGAGCGATATAGAAAATGCCCTTTTTTAAGAACACACAAAGATACAAAAGAAAATGTAAGGTTAAGAATTATACCCTACTAAATCTAAATCTAAGCTGCAAAGATATGTATCATTTGAGATTCATATTAAATGCATTCCCACAAGCAGACATGCATAATTTCGCGCTTACACATGCTGCATGTGGACCTACAATATAAAAACCCCAATCTCAAATGAACATAAGCCCTGCAACTCTTGCCGACCTTCCCTGAAGCAGGGGTGACATTGGCAAAGTGAACCATTTTTTACAGTATGGGTGGTCAGCCGCATACCAACCTATCAGTCAAGGAGACCTACCTACAATAATAATGGCGAAATAAGGAGAGATTCTTATTTTCTTGAATTTCAAAATAAATATTCATTTCTTTCTTAAAACACAACATTACAAGAATTTGCTAACTTCACAATTAATCCAGATAACCCACGTGAAATTGTAAACTTATAATTGACAAAATGGTGTTTAAATATTGTTTCAATTCATTTTTACTAAAATAATATTTGAAGTAATCGTGTTCAGTTAGTCAAAGATATATTTTGTAGGTATGTTTATATTTTGCAGTCATTTTTTGTTGAATCAACAAGGATACAGAGTTTACCTTGAATGCATGAAAGGCGAGTCACACATTTAAAGAAAACTAGTACCTCGCCTACTCGTAATTATTTTGTGTATTGGTCTATTTTGATAGAGTGTGTTGATATTTCTCATGTGTCATGACATTTTAAACGTCAACTGTGGATCCTTGATTAAAAAACAAAATAAACATGAAAGATGGCTTCATGGCATGATAAATGGTTGTCGAACTTAATTTTGATAGAAAATCTTAAAAACAAGCTTATGGACTAGTTATATGACAGAATATTAACAAATATATATTGCTAAAATGGAGATAGAAACAATATAAATACATCAAAAGCAAATATGTGAATGTGAACTCACCTCCCAGGATTCTCTGGTCAAGTCTCCCATATCACCAGGGTTCTCTTGACTCTCTCCCTGTAAAAATATGGATAAAGGAGATAAAATCCTGCAATATAGAATGTAAAAGGAAATGTATTATGGCTATGCATGAATTAAAAGAGGAACGCAAGGATAGGAAGAAACAGAAGCAACTCTGCAGAGGTTACGCAAAAAAAAAAAGCAACTAAGATACACATATAGTGTAACTTCTTGCCACATTATCCCCGAAGGATTTTGCATGTGGCGAGTGGAACCTATTTATTTTTACAGGTAAGGGGGCCGGCCTTACGCCAACCACTTCAGTTGAAGTGGGGTTTCCTAACTCTCGAGGGGGCTGGTACTCATTTCTTGTGAAGGCTGACGAAACCTTGCCGGTATTTTAATTTGAGGCTTGAATTAAATACCGAAACGGGAAATCATTTCTTAAACCCTTGGTGGGATTCGGACCTGAGCTCACGGCATGGAATGCAAGCACTCTACCAACTGAGCTATCGACCGGTCACCCTTAGCAGAATGGCAAGAGAGCTTTAATTACAGTTACATACAAAGCCTAACTATTATTTTGTAATAGTTGTTAAAGACCCTAGTCACATGGACTTGTGATGTTTGCCCACTGAGAAAAAAATCTCTTTTAGAATTTCGTGCCAAGTCTATCAATTAAGTTTTTGTTTTCTGTGCTTCCAATGTTGTAAATGATCCTACTTTGGCATTTCCTGCTAACCGAGGGCAGGACTTTTCAGTGAAAGAGTTTAATAATTTGATAATAATAATAATAATTGGCCAATTTTTATATGGCGCCGTTTAGTGGCACTAGCCACTCCAAGGGAGCTTTTATGTGTTGAAGTTTCTGTTAAATAAATGTGTCATAAGCAACTTCCTGAAACTGCCAACACTGGTCTCTGTTCTCAACTTCACAAGTAGACTGTTCCAGCAGGATGGACCGGCTGAACTAAAAGCCCTGTCTCCGAAACCGGTTCTGTTCCGTCGAAGTGGCAGTTGAAGCCTATTTACGGCGTCACTCTGTGCAGAGAGCGAAGACTGCATCGTTTTCCATCTATTTGGTCGACTCTACACAATTCACACAAGTACGATGGGGCAACTCCTCAGAGGGCGTTAAAAACAGAACCAAATATTTTGTTATAATTTATAATTAACAATCAATAATCATACCTGATGATGACCTTCTAGGTCGAAAACGCGTTTGTAACTTATTCTAAAGATTGTAATCTTTTTAAATATATTTGTGTGAAAATAAACAGTGTTTTCGAATTCCTTCATAATTGTAAACTAAAACCAAATATTTTGTACTAAATCTTCTCTGGAACCTGCAGCCAATGAAGGCGCTGCAGCAGAGGAGAGACATGGCCAGTTTTTATGTAACCATTCTTATGTAACCATTTTTATGTGACCATTTCTATGATCATGACATTCCAAACAGATGAAAGTGTTTTTTTCACACATAGTGTAGAGTGCTGCTAAGAAGGTCTCATTATCCTCATTCTGTCCTATCCATTAATATAATCAACAGCATAAAAATGATCTATACATAGACAAACTCAAAGTGAGATTTTTGTAATGGGAGAGATGATATTATTGGTAGGCAAGTCACCTTTTCCCCAGGAGTTCCTGCTTCATCATCCCACAGTTCTGTGTCGCTGTCCACCAGGACGTAGCCCCTCTCAGTGACATCTCCCAGTTCTCCGTACAGCTCTGGCACCCAATGGTTGATGAACTTGTACAGATCATCCACCCTAAAACAAACAACATGTTGAACACTAAAGGACTGATGTAAGAACCTTGAGGTACACCAAAAACGCAGAGAAAATTATCTAGACATGAAAACAAAGTAAGTTAGTGAGCAAAGAAGAGTAAAGGACTGACATTTGAGATTTGAAGTACACCAATGTGTAGAAGAGAAAATGTCTTTGACCCAAAGAAAACAGCAAGGGACCAATATGTAAATCATACACATGAAACTTTGTAGAGAAACTGGCTTCAGAGTTGAACTTAATTGAGTAAGTAAATAAATGAGCAGTACAGGATCAAGGTTTGAGTCTTGCAGTACAACCAAAATTTAGCATAGAAAATAATCTATCAATTTCAGTAAATTAATAATATGGGACCAATGCTTGAACCTTGTGGTACACCCATAATATGAACAAAGATTATAATACACAGAGAAAATGACTTAAACATTCAACCAAAGTATGTGAGTAAATGAATATTGAAGGACCAATGTTTGAACCTTGTGACACACCAAAAAGCTCTGCAGACAAAATGGCCTATGCATGGAAGTGAAGGAAGTAAGTCACCTGTTTCTAGGCACACTGAACCAGTACTCTGGTCGCATCCTTTTCCTGCCGTATGACATGAGGGGTGTGGAGCGGGGTACAGGTCTGTTGGCAGGGCGCCCCATGCGCAGACGCAGGTACAGAGGAGGATCATCACATGAGCGGGCCGGGCGGAGGATCAACTCTGAGAACAAGAAATTCATAATGTAATATTCTGAGGGCAGATTCATATGATCTTGTAGTTTAAATTTGTACTAATTATTGAATACATATTTTTCTTGGTTATCTTGAAAGTGTCATGAACTGCTAGAGCTAAGGCGCTTGATGATGAAACTAATTTTCATGACTGTAAATCGGTTTGAAAAGGAAACAATAATGCTGAGTAATAGGGAAGCCCAGACACTCATGGTCTTTGCAATTGAATATGGAGACTCTGGTGTTTCAAGTGTATATAAGAAAGAAAGCATGACAAGGAACCACCAGAGAGAGATGGTAAATACTTCATTCAGGAAAGAATAGACATTGATTGAGATAAGTATGACATAAAATAATGAACTCACGGTCAAATGGAACAAACAGTTCTGGCATATCGTCCACTGACACCATACTGCGGTAGTCCAGGCGAGGTGGTGGGGCAGCTGTAGACAACTTCTTCCCAGCGTCAGGACGTCCAAATCCACCCATGGAGCTTCGTCTGGCAGACACATACATCATTACATCAATACACAATGCAAACTGGGTGGAAATGTGACATCATCACACGGCTGATAAAGAAGTTAACTGATTTTTTACAAAACGCAGATTGACCGAAGAGTATGTTCCTGCTTCTAACAAATAGGAATACAGAATCTAATAGTCCCTTTCAAAGATGCTTGTTGAACATGACACTAGATAAGGCGAGAGATTTTCATGACTCCTTATCAATCTTATAAGCTTTTTCTTATTTTGATTTAAAGATATATAATCAAATACAAAATAGCTTTTAAATGAAGGCAGTTTTTCTCACTCCATAGTTAAATTATTTTCTTATAAACAGGGCATAAACCTATCAAACCGCCTAATCTGTAATCGGTTCATTGTTTTATCGAAAGATGCAACTCAGCTAAAGTACCGATGTTGATAACAATATATTTTGGCAAAAATACTGTGCTTGTGAACTTCAAGGTTTTCAGTGTAAAAAATGAAGTATTTATTTAATGTAAAATTAAATAAATAAACATTCTATGTGAGATTGTTCTAAAGTTTATAGAAAACCTTGAATGGAGGTGCAACATGTAATTTAGATTCAACATAACATTTTTTACACAGCTAATGTAAAGTCCATCCAAAGCGTAAATAATAATAAATCTTTGTTTACGGTTCTAACATCAATTTGGAGAAACATATTGCAAGAAGTTTAGGTACAAATACAAATTTGATTTTACGATTGAAATATCATCAATAAAGGTTGAAGTCAATAAAATTGTACACATATCTTTCATTTATTACTTTATGGTATTTTAATCATAACTACTTTTGAATTTCATAGAAAATATTGATAAATTTTACAACCAATCTTGCAATTAGTGCTTCTGAATTCATAAATTTTAACTAATAAATAACTTTCAAAGTAAAATGAACATATTAATTTTTTTAAGTCAAAAGAAGACTTGGAAAAAAAGGTTTGTTTCTCAGCTAAATTTTTCATAACATTTTTTTTCAAATTTCAACAATTGATACTTGGACAAACATGTTGATTTTATAATGTAATGCTTGATGAGATGAGCAGGTAAATCTTTAGAATATCAATATAATTTATCAATCAAGTCTTCTCAAGAAACATCATAAAACGTGACATCTTTGGATAAATTCCTTTGATGATTCTAAATATGTCGACAATGATTGAAACATGGCATGGGATGAAAATGAGTGCTGCAAATATTTAATTTCCATGCAGTAAGTGCAGAAAGAATGAACGTGATGTTGAAAATTAATGAAAGAATGAAGGGATACTAAGTTGATTCAGACAAAATTGGTAACTTTTGGTATAAAAACATCACAAGAGGAGAAAAATATGATAATTTTAGAAGAACGACTAAACAGACTAGACAGACACCGAAGTTTGATGAATCATAGACAAATCAAGTGGTGGGAAAGTAATTGAAAGGGTCTAGGCATAGACAACATCAATAATGACAAGATGGCGACATTTAGAGAGGAAATAAGTGAGGTTATATCATGTATTGGGCACATACCCAGCCGATCCAAACATACTGTCGTGTGAACTCTCTTCAGAAGGGGTTTTGCTAACCGTCGGGTATGGAGTCTTAAATAGGCCGGAGCCCAGTTCGACTAGGTTGATGGGGGAACTGATTCATTGTTTATGGTGCACAGCAATGACATTTAAAAGTGAGGTTATGTCAGTTGAAGTGATAAAGCGTTTAATGTTTCATTTTGTTGGCAAATGATTGAGATGTGTGGATAAGACAATTGAATAATAATGTATTGAATCCAATCCATGGAAAGGTAAGCGTAAAAGAAACAGAAAAATACCATAACATGAATTTTTGAAGTATTAAACATGATTTTTAGAAAATCAGATCAGCTGAATGAATATTTACCATATTATGCTTAGAGGTGACAGCTAAGGTGCCTACACCTTTGGAGACAGTGGAATATGAATAAATGACTGGATGTATTCTGGATGAAGATCCCAGTCCTTCAGGATAATGAAACTTCCAGTCGGCAAACCAAATACTTTTACACATTATCCAATGATTGGTCATAATTATGGTTTGAGGTATATCAAACTAAATGACCTAACAAATTATGCTTCAATTTATTTTTGATAAGTAAGCAGAGGGCTTTTGTCAATTTTTTACATTTTAGTAACGGTCAACTTTGCCCAGATTAAAAAAGGTTCTTGCCCGATTTCACCAACAACTCCTAACTTATAAACTTTTAATGAAATGTAAAATCTCCAAATATGAAAATAGACACATCATGATTTACTATAAGGAGACTTGAATAAATAGAAATGATTTTCTCTGAGGTGGACGCCAATGCATTGATATAGACAAAATTGTGAAGTCACACGTCTGGGTTGATGCAAAATGATGCTGGGGGAAATGCAAACCAATATTTTGTTAATGGTTGCTAAGGACTATAATAAAAGTGTGACGTTTGCCCGCCAAGAATAAAGTTTTCAATTAAAATTTTTGTTGAGTCCACTGCCAAAACTTGCAAAAAATACTTTTTTATTTATTTAAAAAAATAACACAGTTTTAATTCACTTTTATTTTTTGGCTCGAGTATTTTCGCTTCAAAAAGGCATCCTCAGGAGCAGTGACTTTTGCAAAAAAAATCAGAGTCAAACAAAAATTCATAGATATGTACATTTTAGAATTACAATAGATTCAATACTATTTTAAATTGACTCAGCGTTTCTTGAATAAGAGTTAATGGTAGAATCAGGCATAAGAATCTTGTTAATAACAAGCACTCTTATGGGATTAATTGATGAGCTTGCATGTGTGTTGAGAGGCTTTACCTGCTGAATACTTTGGAGAAGACGCTGGCAGAGTTGTGGCTGTCGGCTGAGGTGGGCAATGACTCTGCCTGCGAGCCCCCCGAGCTCCCAGAGCCTCCCTCTCCCGCCAGGCCCTCCATCCAGGACAGAGGATACGACAAGCGCTTCAGCATCTGGAATTGAGGCATAACAGTATGAACTTCTTCTTATGGTCTGCTGTAAAATTCACCTCTAGCTACTCCTGTCCTCAGCAGCCCACTTCCAATTGTCACCTGGGGAAACTGTGATGCATACCTTCCCACTGCGTCCTCCCACCTCAGTCTGGGTCTTCCTTCTTTTCTCCTTGCGCTCGGTCATTTAAAAAAAAATAGATTTGTGAAGAGGACCGACCTATTCTACTTGGTCAGAAACAGGTATATTGTCAATTAATAATTCATTATTGTATATTTTAATAAACTATTAATGAACAATTACCAAATGACATCTATGACACCAGGATCAAAGTTATGGTCAAATGACCCAAGCGGGGACCGAACCAACGTTATTCTATTCCAAATACGCTAGAAAGATCAGCCCACTTGGCCCCCTCTGCCATAACTAGTTTGGTGTCTTTGATTTACCTTGTTCTTCTTGTCTCCCTTGTCCTGAGGGTTGCCAGGGGGCTGCTTGGTGTCCACCGAGAAGGACACCGCCGTCTGTTTGCGCACCCTCTCCTCGGAGGGGGCTGGGGGCGCAGACAGCGGGGGCTCTGCCTGGGACAGGGCCACCGGGGGCACCCAGTCCTGCGAGAGCACTATGTCTGCGTCGCTGTACACCTGCAAATGCATACACAAGGTTTAATACACGGTAAACAGGTCATAGTTTAACACATCTCTTGCGGAAAACTAGTTATCTTGTCATACACCTCTTTATAGTAACGTGCGGCAGACGTGTAAACTCGTTTTGTCGCGCCTAGCGGTAGGGCGCGGGAAACTTGTAAAAACGTGGCATCAAACGGGTGGGGGGTCATGCGATACCTACCCTCAGCGGTCCCCGATCTGTCTACCTGCCGATACAATGAGTTTGAGACGGGACAAAAAATAATAACTGTAAAAATAAACAGACAGAATATTGAAATTTTAAACAAAGGATTTTGTTTTTGCACTTTCGTTTGTCTCTCCAGTAACTTCTATATCCTGCTTTCGTTAGGACGTTTTATATTCGTAGACGTTTATACACTATTAGGTTATAGTTTTTTTTATAATATGTGTTAAAAATTTCAAAATAATATTGATATTCTGTATGAATAAAATGATTTCGATTGTGAAATAGAGTTTTTTCTATGATTCCCAAGAAAGTAGAATGTTTTTGTACACAAAAAAACAAAAATATAGATATTGTGTTAAATAAATAAACAGAGACGTATTTTTAAAGTAAAAAACTAAAAGTTTAATTGAAAAATATCAAATAGATCGTAAGATATAAATGTTTTACGAAAAGTCTAATGTTGGCGCGAAAATTTCAAAAAACACCCGCTCTACGCTGCCATCTGGCGAGAAAATTCCCGCATACATAGTGTTAATAAAGTAAAAATAACAACAAAGTTTTTTTTCACAGGTTTAGTTTCATATCTTGATGGCTTATGGAGTCTCTTGAAAATGGTGTGTTAATCCTCCAAAAGTGCTCTAGAATATTAAAATCAAGTTGTGGAGAAAAACTTTGCTTATTTTATTTTTGATTTATTAAGCTTATAGAAACTTGAGATGCAAAAGATGCGATAATGCACCTTGTTACTGCATTGTCTCAGAGAAGTTGCATGTGGCGAGTTGAACCTATTTATTTTGCTGGTCCACCACTTCATTCGAAGTTGTGTTTCCCATGCTTCCGAGCTGGCCGGTTCTCATTACTTGTAAAAGCTAAGTAAGCCTTTCCAGTATTTTGATTTTGCATCATTCCATTTTTATATCACACAAATCTTCCATCAAGTGTTGATGACAAAGTTTTAATCAGTATTTTTTTATGTTAATTTATTTAGTACAAAATTCTTCAAGTGTTGTATCTTGAAATGAATTGCTGAATTAAAAAAAAATAATAGTTTGATGTGTCTAATTTAAAGAGCTGCTTATTTTTAAAGGTATTTAAAGCCTTTTCAATTTATACAAACTGTCTAAAAGTTGTTGAAAATGGGTATCAACAAACAGGTATCATTCAAAATAGAATAAACATAGCCTTTTCATATAATGTTAGTACCCCAAGTATAAAACATTGCATTAACTCCCCTCAATAGTGTAAATTGAAAAATAGTACAACAAATAAATCACTCACTAGGGGTGCTGTTGTATCTTCTATAATTTTTTATATGTGATTAAGGGGAGTTGACGAAGTGTTTTATACTCAGCAAATAGGAATATAGTTTGCCGAAATTTCTGCTATTACACTTATGTGGATTGAAAGATATCTCTGTGCTTTTTTGTAGTTGGAAAAGTGATGTATAATTGCTGATGTGGTTTCTGATTCAAATTAATGCAAAAATAATTTAAATCTAATTTTGCGACATTGTGGCAACTCTACTGCACAAATAGCTACAAAAGCCATAGACTAAGTTACAAATCTAATCAATATGCTCCGTCATAGACAATAATTATCATGTCTTATAATTAATTTTCTATTTTTAATCAACCATCTACGTTTCTAAATTGATTTGCTTATGTATTTGACATTAAACGATTGCTGGTCGAACAACAATTACCTACGGCTAAATCATTGCAAACATGCCTAAAGACAAAACTTATGTATTTATCACAACTGGATATTGTCAGGCAACTTAAAAGTACAGGTAAATAAATACAGAATATGATGATTTTACCTCGTATTCGTTGTAAGTATTTGGCAGAATATTTAGACACCTTATTGTCCCTAGTTATACACGATTATTGCACACAAATGTGGTATATTTTAAGGATTCTTCAGTGTGTTGATTACAGCACTGACAATTTTAATGTTTAAATTCAAGTACACCACATTCATGTTACAAATTGAAATTTAGATATTTGGTTTTTTGGATATATGGTTTCTAGACAGAAATGTATAAAATAATTTAAACACTTCTGTCTAATAGTAAAGCACAGGAAATCACTGATAATGCAATGTTATCTATATACATACGCCCACATATTTTTTTCTATACCTCGATGGATATTTTAACCCTTTTTGATGATCCCTGTAGTAGTCTGAGGTATTAAATATAGCAGTTATTGATTAGCTTGTAGATGACTGTAACTGAGAATTAATTACTCAAACAGTCCTTGATATTTTGTATTGGCAAAGAACCACCTTAATTTACAATTAAGGGGTTCAACCTTACACTAGTTACTTCCCTTAGAAGTAGGTTTGAATTTTTATGAAGCCTGAACATGGCCACACATGAACAGCTGATCAAGCTGATTAGAGAACATCTCATCGCTGATGATATGCTGCCATGTATTACAGTGGCGAAGCGTGCCATACAAGCCGGTTCCCATCGGCTTCCCTTTTAAAATGATGTAACAAAGCAGTTAAAAAATATAGGCACAAAGTAAAAAAATACATTTAAAACCAAAGAAACAATACGTATTTTTCCCCCATTGAAACCATGCAGTCTACTTTATTATCATTTCTACCTCATTTTAAACGGGAAACTGATGGAAACCGGCTTGTATGGCACCCTTCGCCACTGATGTATTATCACTTTCTATCTACCTATGTAATCGGGAGATGTCAAAACTTCTCACCCAGGTGGAAAAAACTGGTGGGATAGCACAGGCTGCGGTAGGAGGGTGAGGCGGGGACAGATACCACAGGTTATCCAGGTGGTTGCATGAGACAGGAGGAGTTGGAGGTGCAGCATTTGGCAGGCCAAGGTTTGATTTGGACCAAAGCTCCATCGGCGAGAGACAGCATTGCATTATCAGTAACATTTCATCATGAACCACATGGGTGTTAGCACCTTCTTGGTGTTGTTTGGCACTACAGTGGGCAGGGGTTCCCTGATGTCTATCCCGGAGTCATGGCACGACAGCTTGACCAGATGCAGCTGGTGGGGATCTGCGGGACCCTGCTGCTGCTGTGCCTGCTCCGCCACTGCTGGGGTGACCATCATCAGCCCGGGTGGAGGAGGGTCCAGGTTCAGCACGCGGTCCGGAGACTTGTCGCGGTCCACCTACGTAGATTATGGGCTATGTGTCATGTGATGCATTTTGAGGTTATGATTTCAATTGTAAAAAATTTAAAGGTACAGTTTCAATTGTTTCGTGTTCATTTTCTTTACGAATAAAGTTTGATATCTTTTGACATCCATGGTTGATACACTCAAGCCAATAATGTATCTAAGTTGCATGATTACTCTGCATCTTTTTACAGCTTTCTCCACAATGGAGTAGCAGTGAATTAAAAGTTGGACGAATTTCCACCAATAAATCAATAAAAGTGAATGCATTGCTTTACTTTAGAAGTTCAAGTAAATTTTCAATGCTTGGTTTGGAGAAAGCCAAAACCGAAAACCATTTTTGATATTAGTCAGAATCAAAATCAGCGCTGGTTAAAGCAGCATAGATCTTATCATATGATGACTAAGTAATCCAACATGGCCGTGTGTAAACAGCTGATTGGATAGTAAAAATGTGCTTAATACAATCACATTAGTACTAGCGGCTGTTTACGAGTGGCCATGTTGGATTCCTTGTTATCATATGAGATCATTCAAAGTGTCGAGCCTTCAGGTGTTGGACTTTGGATTCAGATGCTCAACCAATGGAGCTAACAACCTGCTATAGATGTATAAAGAAGTTACTTTTACAATTAAAATTTTCACAACAACGCCTTATCAAGCACTCTGACATTTTGTCCAATTTACTTCTAATTTGGTAGCAGTTAAAAGGAAATGAGTACTCTATATAATAGTAAAAACTTTTATTTGGTAAGGTTGTGAGTGAGTATTTAATAATTGTATGAAGACTTGTTGGAGAGGATATCCAACATAATTGATATTCCGTTGTCATTCCACTAAGAGAAGCGAGAGTCTCAATCAGGTTTGTTTCTCTTTTTTTTCTATTCTGAGTATGCAGTTTCGTTATATAAGCATTCCTCGTTACTGATACTGTTCCATTGACAACTAACTTCAACAGGACTTAATATAAGCCACAATTATTAATAACAATTAATCAATTTGAGTCAATGGATCATCTTTGGATCTGCCCGGCCTGCCCAACAAGCTGCTCACTGGCCGACCTAATCTAATCTAATCTAATCTAAGCTGCAAAGATATATATCATTTAAGTTTTATATTAAATGCATTCCCACAAGCAGATATGTATAATTTCGCGCTAACACATGCCGCATGTGGACCTACAATATAAAAACCCAATCTCAAATGAACATAAGCCTTGCAACTCTTGCCGTCCTTCCCTGAAACAGAGGTGACATTGGCAAAGTGAACCAATTTTTACATTATGGGTGGTCAGCCGCATAACAACCTATAAGTCAAGGACCTAATGGAGAGTAATGGTGAAGCAGTGGATGTTGCCCGACACTGGGCAAGAGTAGTGTAGTGTCTGACACGAAGAAGAAGAATCAATTTGAGTTGTCCTCAGCACAACTGAAAAATCTGTTAAGAATGACTCAATAAATCATCTTCAGATAAATCTGAAGTTGATTCTGCCGAGCTTTGACAGTTGTTTTGTTTGGCAGATGAAAATTGCTTTCATTCGCCAGTAATCTTTTGGGATGATCTCCCCAAATGCTGATTTTTGCTTTGAGAGCTCACAGTTCCAAAGCAAGCTTTCGAAACACACTCAATACTGGCTTTAACTTAGCCTTTTATGACATCTATTCATTCTACATTTCCGAATCACCTTGTTACAATATTAATACACAATTTTAGCAATACTCACTTGCCCAATAAAAGCTTATACTAGGGATAATAAGTTGGGAAGTAGCTGTTAGTGGTAGGTAATAAGAGCAAGTGTTTGTTTACATGGGCCTCCTGCAGTGGGTGATCTGTTTCAAACGAGGAGTTGTCATCCTTATCAGCCTGCATGCAGTTCAGCTGATGGAGGGAAAACAAACAAACACTCTATGTACTAACTGCAATACAATCGGCTTGTTAGTAATGTTACAACATACCCTAATTGTTAGTCGTCATACGAATTATTAGTAATTACGTTGATTCCCATTTTAATGCGGTAATAAAAATATAATTATTTGGTAAGTGCTATTCTTTACCCCGAGTAAAAAATATTGTATAGATTGTCCTCGATTGCGTGAATGTATGGAAGATACCACAGCACCTTTAGTGAGTGATTAAGTTTTCATACATTTTTTTTATTTACATAACCGAGAGGAATTTACACACTCTTTTATGTAAGGGGTGCTTGTGTGAATCATATCACAAGAGCCCTCTACGAGCTTGGTCATTGATTTAGAAATTCACTAAATGAGAACTATTTCAGCCACAAAATTGTCTTTCCAAAATTCGATTCTTAGAAAACATACAACTTATCTCACTAGATATCTCTTTTAAATATGTATTGAATAATTCTTCCTATTCTGAAATTTGAAAAAAGCTTCATTCCTTTTGGCTAGAAATCTAAGATGTTAGTCACTAGACTATAAACTTATTTTCTGGTTTAGTTAAATACATATAATACTTAAGATAATAGTAATTCCATCACCCAGTAAACATAACATGACTAATCAGATAAATTCATAATGAAAAGGACAAAACTGTACAACAAATACAATTTGAAAAGTATATGAATTTAATAGAATAAAAAGATCAAAATACTTAATGACAATATCCCACAAGAAAGAATGGAAAAAGGAGAATCAAAGCGTTAAAAGAATTCATTTACTTTTTATAACGATTGCCAGCAATGTAAGTAAGAAAAAGAGTAGAAATAAGAAAATGGTTTGTATCTGTGCTAAATTTGGACAAAAGACAGAGTGCGCACGATAAAAAGATATTGTGAGAGTTTAAAAAATGTAAAGAGGGTTAGTAACACACAAGATATACTTACGGCCGTTTGTTTCAACAATAGCTTAGTCATATGGAGTCCTCAAATTTAAATCAGGAAAATAAATGTGACATCACATGGCCAGGTTGCTAGGGACTTGTAATTTGTTGGATGGTTGCTTTGTATCTTTGTTTTGAATCTAACCCCTACTGCTCTGGGACTGTCATACATACAAAATAATGCTGATTTGTATGAATCATATTTCAAGCGCCCTATGAAAGCTTGGTCGTCGCTATATAAAGCGCCAATTCTAAAGCATAACACAGTTACAGTAAGGCTCGATGAGCCTTTGGTGATCGGTCTTTCGTAAAGACATATGGATTTTTAAACACAAGGAAAAGCGCATTTGAAAATAAAATGATACATTTTATTGCTCTGTTGGGAATCAAAACTACAACCTTCAGATTACAAGTCTGTAGAAATAACCACTACACTATGGACCAGTCAACTAGAGACAGAAAATATGGTTGTACTTCAATTCAATATTATTTAGGTAGATTGAAAAGACGTTAAATGCTACCTACTGTACCGCATCTGTTTGAAGATGTCACTGTATGTATGTTTCACAATGCTGTAGAATACAATAAATCCCTGATGTTCTGGAGTCCATTTATTTATTTACTATGGGCGAAAATCTGTGACGTCATCCAGCCGAGGGAAATTTAGAATGTGCCAACTCCATGACTCAACTACCAGTAAAGCAAATGACCATTACAGCTTGAATTTATTTTTTACAAAAGTCTATAAGTATGCCCATCAATACAATGGTAGCCATAATGTTTGTTTCAACAATAGTTTAGTGACTAGCAAATAAACAAAAATGTTGAATTTGTAGTATTTTTGCTCAGTTTAAAGCCTACTTGGAACTATTTTTGAAGCAGCAGACTGTCGATTTAGACTTCAAATTGAATTTTTGAAATAAGTAAAGTTAAGTACAATAAAGATATCAGTACCCGTAGTACAATGCTTTTCGTAAATTTACCACCATTGCACAAATAGAAAACATGTTAAAAATTCAGAAAGAAACACTTATCAGGGGTAATGTTGGATCTTTCACATATCTTTTCTATTAACGTGATGATGGGGAATTTCCGAGATGTTTTGTATTAGTGATACAGGGCACAAAGGTAAAATAATCATGTTTCATTACAATCCTGAGAAATATACATAAAAAAGTCTAACTAAAATATTTCTGTGCCAATGTAGGCAACATAACCTAAAAG
Organism: Agapetus fuscipes; assembly: GCA_951799405.1. Lineage (NCBI taxonomy): Eukaryota > Metazoa > Arthropoda > Insecta > Trichoptera > Glossosomatidae > Agapetus > Agapetus fuscipes. The sequence goes on along the minus strand of OX637343.1, from coordinate 12,370,554 downwards.
TTTTGACAGTTGGTAAGCAATTTTCAGGTTATGGTTAGGTTATGTATCTAAATATTAGTAAAAAGCAGATAAACCATGCAGACTTAAACATGCAAGCATTCTTATAGGTGCAAAGCATCTCAAAGATGAAGCGTTGCGAAATTACTTAAAAATACTCTGTGTCACTTTTGAAAATACTTTTGTAGAATAGAATCTGGATATAATGACAGCAAAATAACCAGCAAAATTTGGTAATTTTAACCATAATATGTACTTACTAAGAAAACATATTTCTAGAATATTAGCAACAAAAAAAGTTAATCAATGGTCCTTAGTCCTCCTAAGAAGTAAATTTGTGAAAACATATACAGACGAACTGAACTGTTGTATACAAATTATACAAAGAGTAATGTTTTTAAGTAATTTCAGATGTGCTAAGCTTACGTGCAAGTGTGCCGTGTTATATTTGTGACAAGTTTTTTTTACATCATTTTGTGCGAAGTTCATACTGCAAATCATACTGTGAATACATTCTTTTTAGTAGAGGTTAAGTTTTCTGTACACAAATACTCTATTGGGACCATTACGTCCCAAATTACATTTTACAGGCAACACAAATATGCTTTTTGCATATTTTTAATGAAGAAGGAAGGAAGGGTGCATTTTGAGGTTAGGAAATGGAAAAAAGGACACATCTTGTTATGTTAATACTTAGATGAAAACAAAAGGTTTAGTTTGACAGCCATTTTGTTTTAAAGATATTGAGTTTGAAATTATTTTTTTGTCTTTTGTTATCAGTCAATTTTATCTAGACAGCTCTTATCCATAATCCATTACTCGTCTTCTGGCTTTTATAAATCAAGATGCATTTGTTTAAAGCTTTATGTTTGACTGAATTATTATCATATTGAACTGTTTAGGATGGAAACGCGCACCTTAAATAATAGGTTGATTTATTTGGTGGGCGCTGTTTTAATGTGAATCACACCTCAACAGCCCTCTGCGAGCTTGTTCGTTATTTTAAAAGGCGCTAATTCTCTAGCTGTCACGTTGGATGGACCCTTGGTTACCTGTCTTTGGTAAACGCAGATGATTTTTAAGCCCAGTAAAGATCATATTTTAAATTTTAATACCTTTTTTTTCTCAGACTGGAATCATACCCATTACCTTCTAATTATGAGGCCAAAGCATTGACCACTAGATAGACCAGTCTATCAAGACTTAGTATGCATTTGCTGCAAGGCTTTATGCTTGACTGAGCTATTCGGGATGGAAACATGTACCTTCTGATGAGTAGTCCAGCTAAATGGCCATTGGACTACAACCAGTCTTGTTTGACTTTTATTCTCTCTAAATTTTTTTCTCTACATCACAATTTTATTTAGTCACAGAGGAAAAGTACAAAACACAGATTTAAGTAAATTGGTGCTGAAACTTAAACCGTGTACTTTATTTTATTTCAAAACATGAACGGGAATGGTTACATCAGGAGACTTCTGGAGGGAGTGGTTTGTTATTTGCAGGTTATGTGGTTGCCGTGGTTACCTCTGTGCCCAGGTCCACGGAGGCTCGCTGCTTAGAGGGGACGGCCCAGTGGTGGTCCAGCAGAGAGCGGCGCCTCTCCTCGCACGCTTGCTACAAGACAGAGACAACAAGCGCTAGCCGACACTCACGTACACGCACACATACACACCTAACAAGCAGTTATATGATGCGCATGGGTGTGAGGATTATGACTCCATGTAATGGACTTGAAGGTTTTGTTTCACACTGTGGCCCTGGCAACAATCTACTCAGAATAAATGAAATGTACGGAATATGTAATGACACTTAGCCAGGCTACGACAGGACTGGGCAGAGCGTCATAATTTCCAACATAGCATTATTTAGGTAGTTTGAAAAGACATAAGTAAAGTGGACCGTAATGCATTTAGCATAACCCCCAACTGCATGTGTTTTACTGCGCTGTAAACTAGAAAAAATCCCTGACTGTCTGAAATTAATTTTTCTTTTACCATATCCGAGGGATATTTTGAATGTTTCATAAGTCAAATTCAAAAGTAATGTGAGAAGACCCACACGATCACGGGAATGAATCCATTTGTTCATATATTTTTATTTTTGAAAGACAAAAAATCTGTCCCAGAAACAGGTGAAAACCAGCAATGCTTGATGAAACACGAGCTGGTTAGGATATTCTTGCACCCCAAAGTTTGATAGTTTCCCAAGTGTTGCCAGTTGAAGGTTTAATTTGCCATCAATAGCAAATAGCATGGGAAAATCATCATCCCATTCACATTTGGTTAGCCATGTTACGGTAATTGGCAAAGTTGGCCGAATGTATTTTATTTTAGATGTTAGATATGTATATGTTATGTTGGATTCACAGCTCTTTCACGTTTATAACGTAAGATCTTGGCACTTTTGTGATGTATCCATTTGTGTGTCATAAGGGTCGTTGTGTGATTTTTTTTGCTGTTTATTGTACCTATGCCTCAGTACCCATTCTTCTCTCCCATAAAGAAAGATAATTTACCGATGTATGTATACTTGTTTGTTGATGAGTGAATAAAGATTTATGATAATTTTGATGATATTGCAACACCTTACAGCCACCACAGAGGTGATTTAGCGTAACATGGAGCAGCGTAAGCCAATATCTTGATGAAGCCAATGATAGCCAATGTTGAACAGTGGAAAGTGGAGAATGTGTGCCATTCTGCAAGGGTTTAGAGCAGCTTAAAGTTAGATTTTTTGGTGAATATTTTTTGGTGGAGATTTCTATGTATTGAGTATGATGGCAGTGTTAAAAGAAGCATGAAACCTACATTCACATGAAGAAACAACACAGTAAAAAGTAAATCAACTTCTTTTCAAAACATACAAATGCACTGGAGTGTCGATTATCCAAACTAACTGGGGGATAAGGGTTTTCAGAAAATCAAATTGTGTGATTAATCGAATTATACACTTTTATCCCAATCTACCAATAGAAAACATGTTTTAAAATTATGAAAATAAATGAATAGGTTGTACTTTAAGCACTTATTTCAAAGGCATGCATACAGTTTACCTATACAAATGAATGAGCTGTTTGGTTAATCAACGTTTAGATAATCGACTCTCTACTGTAAATTTAAAAAAAAATGCAAGTTGATTAATTTTATTGTGTTTTTGAAATGGCACACATGGAAACAATGAAACCCTAAAGTTTAATTATTGTAAAATATAAAATAGCAAATGAAAAAGAAAAGCTAGCTTTTTGTACCAAAACCTTAGGGCTAACATAAACGTGAAGCTAACATCCTGATGCAATCAGAAACTTCTATGTGTTGTGATTTACTATAAATATTGTGGAGTCTATGTGTGGAGTGATCTCTTTTGGTTCTACATTATAGTGTCCTACCTGTAGATCAATCTATTTTTTAATCAGCCTACTGATGTGTTCCTATAGTTATTTAGTTGTGAAGTAAGTTGGATTGATGTTGTATTTGATGAAATAAAAATGACAGGCATTCATAGATGGCATTTAATGAATATGCAATGAGGCCTCACAGTGCATATAATTTGAAATCGCAGATGACGAACTGCCAGTTTGCTGAGAAATAAAGCACACAAATATTTTGTTATTCGTTGCTAACATCAAGAAAGAATATAGTTTCACTTTCACTCTCTTTCTCTAATGGCCCAATGATCATCGGTGCTACGGACAGGTGGATCAAGACAGTAATTTCAATTAGCAACAATAACAGAAATATAAATAGTTTGATTCCCGTTGGGCCCTTTGACAATAACTTTGTGTCTGGTTCAACATGTTAATAGTTGTGTTTCTGGCCAGACAAAAATTGATTTTATTTTTTTAAGAAATCCTGTACAGGAGACACCCTAGATTTCAGAGACTCTCGGGGTCTATGACACTTGTTGTAGTGCCACAGAGGTGTTTACGAACTTGGTCGTCACTATAAAGCGCCAATACTCAAGCAAGACCCAGCTGCTGTAACGCTGGATGGACCTTAAGTGACCGGTAAAGGTTTTTATGAATTTTTCAACTCAGCGAAGTGCATATTTGAAAATATAAATAGTATATTTTTTGTGCTCCGCCAGGATTCAAGCCCTCAACCTTCCATTTACAAGTCCGAAGTGTTGCCACTGGACTACGCATCGGTTGATTGGGTCTACACCGTTTGTTTAGTCTTCACAAACTTATAAAAACAAAAATGTTGCATGCTAGGCAGTGCCTATTTATTTCGCAAATACAAACTCAATCATTGTTACTTCACTTGTCCTGGTACTGCCTGTTGTTGTGTGTGTGTGTGTCTCACCTGCTGGGTGGTGGGAGTGACGAGCTCCCTGTCGAAGGCCTTGGGGAAGGCGTCTCCTCCCCTCTCCCCCACCCCGCCCTCGGTGGACCACTCAGAGTCCTCGGCCCCCGTGGTGGCGAGCTCTGGGAACGTCTCGTCCTGGAAAACAGCAATAAACCTATTGTGGAGCTCTAAATTCATGGTGTTAATAATATAATATTAGGATGACTTATTTGGTGAGCACTGTTTTTGTGTGTATCACACCTCAAGAGCCCTCTGCGAGCTTGGTCGTGGCTGTAGAAAACGCCAATTCTCAAGTAAGACCCAGTTGCTGTAAGGCTGGATGGACCTTTAGTGACCAGTCTTTGATAAAGGTATACGAATTGTTCACCCAGCGAAAAGCATATATGAAAATATAAATGGTATATTTTTTTGTGCTCCGCCGGGATTCGAACCCACAACCTTTCATTCACGAGTCCAAAGTCTTACAACTGGACTATGGACCGGTCAAGTGTTCATATCATTGATTTGGAATTTAACCCCCCTACCTTCAGGTTACTTTCCGAGAAATAGGCAAAAAATAATCAGGTTTCAAAACCATAAAGCACGTACCCCTCACTTTTGAAGAGTGTGTATGAAAAATTATGACACATCAAATAAACAAGCGACCGCTTGGTCTGCCCTTGAGGAACCAACTTGTCTAGACTTGTAATGATGTGATTTTTGAACTCAGGCGGACGCCGGGTGGTTTGTAGTTTTCAAATATATTGTACGCGATACGGGGTGTAACAGAATGGTACACTCAAAGTTTGCATATCGCGTACATTATTATGCATAATAATAATAAAAAACTAGATTTATATGTGCCTTTTTGTGATTTACATCACTACAAAGGCACATGTGGGCTCTAGCGGGAAAACAGGAATGCATAGGGCGGTTAAATCAAGATTGTGAAATACGGAATTCTTCAGGGTGAATCGTTTCTTATAATACCCTACGACAGGCATGGCCATAATATTTGGCCTTTCCAATTTGATGATTACTTTTGAATTAAGTGCGTCTCTACCCTACACTTTTCTTTGTTGACTATTTCTATTTAATGGAAATTCTTGGGCCTCAGTCCTTTGCGGCCTTCAACTAAGTACAAAACAGATCATGTGACCACAATATCATATGAGTTAGGCATGCCTGACTTACGTGGATGTCTTTCGTTAGAATATTAATTCTTTAAAGAAAAATTGTGACAATATTCTGGAAAAGTTAGTTGGAGAGTGCTCAAAACTACATATTTGTAGGAGTAAAGCACCCCCCTTCATTTTCCAATACCGCCATAAGAGTATGAAGCAACATTCTTTATAGGTAAATTATTATTTTTGTAAATAGCATTCTAAAGATTATTAAAAATAATTTCTAACTACTTTAATATGTAGTTACAACAACTTGACACTGGCGCCCCTGCTGAATGCGGGAATCCGCCACAAAGAAGAAGAAGAAGAATATGTAGTTACAGGTCAGGTAGGTACATAAATGTTATGGAGTAGAGCAGCTTTGTAATGTTTTTGAGTTTATTGGTGGGTAGTTTTATCCAATAGCAGAATGTTAAACAATTTTCAATCTTATTGCTGTGTAAAAGCTACAGAAAAACTTAAAAAATCGCGATCATTACAATGAGCGCGGATCCGCGTTCCGGCACCCTGGAGGTTAACATCCATACACTTAAAATTCTATAAAATATAATTTTTTAATACCTTGACTAGAGAATCTTTATCCGGGGAGTTAGCTTTGTTCATATAGTAGATTTCTGGCTTTTCTCCTCTGAAAAAACACACAGAATAATTCAATACATTTTTGTAATAAGATTATTGAATTGATTCAAATTCAATGGACTCTGAACATTTTTGAATCGGGAACTTTTTTCTTGGCCAGGTATAATAGGGTGGATTTGAATGGTGGGTAGGGGGCGCCTTAGAAGTCTCGCCCAGGGGGATGGTAGTTGACCTGACGGGTCTCAAACCAGCATTTTTTAAAATTCAAACACTTAATTATAAAGAAAGGAATGAAAGTAATTGCCTATCATTATTTTAAACTTGAAGATTCCAAGTTGATATTGTTTCATGAGTTAGAGCTTGTATGAAGAAGGTTATGACTCTGGATGAAATGAAAGAAGTGTGTAAGGACAGAAAGAAATGACGGTTGATTTGTAATGTTGGCGGCTAGGGCTAGGGTTTTTAAATTAGAATTATGTATTCTGTATTTGTTTTGATGTTTATACATATTATTATTTGTTGGTTTTAAAAATTTAATTTGTTCTGTATGATCCTTGATTTGTAGGTTGGTATGCGGCTGACCACCCATGCTGTAGAAAATGGTTCACTTTACCAATGTCACCCTTGTTTCAGTGAAGGTCGGCAAGAGTTTGCAGGCTCTAATTTCATTTAATCAAGTAATCTATTAATTTCACTAAATTAATAATATGGGGCCAATGCTTGAACCTTGTGGTACACCATAACATAATGTGAATCCCTAATGTTGCATATCTCTGCAACTAAGATTAGATTAGAATTAGAGCAAGTTTGTTAACCTGGTGATGTTGGGGTTGGAGTCTTGAGTGCGCATGTGGGCGATGTCATAGTAGATGGCAGCGTTGACCACAAACTCCATCGGCGCGATGACTCCGTAGGACTCTGGCCCGTGCTCCATCACCAGCGTGTCGGAGACGTTGGGGTCAAACATCACAGCGTTGGGGGTCACCAGCAGCACCCCTGACACCACGCCCTGGAAGACAACATCCATGGAGTTATAATTTAGAATCTTAAACTAGCTTAGCTAGCTATTCCCACTTGCAGACTTTTGAATTGTTGAACACAGATGTCAGGGAAAAGTTATGCAAGTTTACACTTGACGCCTATGCGTGTCACCCGCAGTTGAAGGGTTAAGTAAGTATTGTAATGTATTGCAAGTTGAGTTAGATGGTATACCTGTCCATCGGTGATGTGTCTGACGTTGATCTTGAGGAAGCGCTGTGGGTTGGCGGGAGAGGTCAGGGGCTCTGGAGACACGGGGCGCAGGTTGTCCAGCATGTCTGCAAGCAACAACATATCCTCACTTGAATAGTGAACATCCATAAAGTAATGATAATACTATAGAGCAGGGGTGCCGGGTGAGATCGAGCTAGCAAAATTTTTATAATAGGAGATCGACATTTTAACTGTTTATCCCACCAAATATAACTCATAATTCATAATGTGTAAACATTTATTAAGAACAAAATTAGCATAAGTAAAACTACATTGAGAGCAAAATGTCAAATCTGTATTAAATTTTTAATCTCTAACATAACAAAAAGAAATGTTTGTACATACTTGATGTTATACTGTGATATTAAATATCATATTGAGTCACAGTTACAGAAAGATACTTTCCTTCAGATATGTTTTTACTAAGAATAGATTTATATATGATTAGAGTGCAGACCTTTTTCTTGCGTGGGCCCCGCCTGCTGGGATGAGGTGTCGGAGCCTCCCTCCGCACCCTCCGAAGATAAATCTTTGCCATCTGAAATGTGAAATGAAACATGTCATTATTACGGTAGAAAATGGTTGGTCTACTTCCAAAATAAGATAGGCAAATTTAAACCTACCCCTGTTTATAATAATCTATAATCTAAGTTACAAAGGTATGTAACATTAAGGATTCACATTAAATGCATTTTCACAAGCAGACACGTATAAGTTCACGCTTAAACATGTCGCATGTGGACTTACAATATAAAAACCCAAATCTCAAATGAAACTAGAGCCTGCAAACTCTTGCCAACCTTCCCTGAAACAGGGGTGACATTGGTAAAGTGAACCATTTTCTACAGCATGGGTGGTCAGCCGCATACCAACCTATAAGTCAAGGAACATGCACAACAAATTACATTTTTAAAATCAACAAACAATATGTATGGACATCAAAACTAAAACATAATACAAAATTATAATTTAAAAAACTTAGTCCTAGCCGCCAACATTACAGATCAACCGCCATTTCTTTCTGTCCTTACATACTTCTTTCATTTCATCCAGAGTCATAACCTTTTTCATAAAAGCTCTCCTTTTATTATGACTCTGGCAAAATAAGATCGGCAAATTTAAACCTACCCCTGTTAATTATCTGAAAACGGGGAAAAACATTCTTGATTGAAGGGAATGTGTTGGCAACACAGAAGGAGAGTATTATATAATATTACAATAAATCTCTCTACAATAAACTGCTGGATCGGCTGTCAGTTAGCTCCGTCAGTAAAATGTAACAGAAATTATACAGAAAAACATAATACCCATTAAATTTCAGTTTTTTTTTAGCTGAGACGGGACAAATAAAATAAAACGTTAACGTTAATCTTTCTAAATATACCACCTGTGAGTTCTCAACATATGGTTTGTCTGTTTGAGCAATCAAACAACATTTGTTTAAGCAGTTGTGATGCAAATGAATACAATAAACAATACGATAACCTCAATAACACTCGCAAACACTATGCCAGCGAGATAAACCTCTCTCACCTTCAACAAAACTATACAAATCTCTTAGTTTTTTCATGAAATACATTAAAATTCATTGTGCACATAAACTATTCCTTAATATAACGAGAGAATGAAAGATTGGATATACTTAAAAATACTCACATATGGTACCTATGTTGATGATAATCGTTGAGTACTTTAAACAAACATAATAGATGGATACACCTTCGCTTGAAATGTGTTTGAATGGTCAAGAAAATGTGTAAGACATGAGCAGTGTGATTGGTGTGTACCTGCGTGCAGGTGAGAGAGCTGTCAGATTGACATGACAGGTAGATAGCACAAATGACGGATGACACAGATAAAGCAGACACACACTGTCTAGTCTGTGAGATACTGTCAACACCAGTTTTCATAGTTTTTCACCATTTTCCTAAAGTGTGTTGAAAATGTTTTCAACATTGCCACATAGATGTCATCGTACTTTGCTTTTTGTATTACAATTTTCCATTTGAGAAAATTACAAATATGATTTCAAAATTGAAATCTCGCATACTTAAATTATTTTTCCTTTATGCTTAGCTGCAAATAGAATGCAACTATATTATATGAGCCGTATAGAACCAAAGGCGGCAATCAAGTATTTTTTTGAAAATCAGAAAATTACATGGAATAAATGACATTCTCTGTGTTTCTATATCTTTCTCTCACATAAAAAAAAAATCTACGGTGACTCCTTTGTAATTATATTACATTTATTATTTTAAAAAAAATATGTTTGAGAAGAGGAGTGCAATTCACCATCCTATTTTGCCTGGCCAGAAACAGGTATTAATGATATCAATTAATAATTCATTATTTAATATTTTTAATGAATTATAAAATAATGAATACTCAATGACATCTGTTGAACCAGGGTCGAAGTTATTGTCGATGTAACATGACACAGGCAGGGTTCAAACTAGCATTAGTGCCAATAATGTAAATTCGAGCGACGTCTTTTCACCTCGATCATCTCAGGGACTTTAGTTCCTTATCCATCCATCGATCTATAACGCAAATTGAGTGACGACACCTAATACCCTCTACTTGTAATAAATGAAGGAATAACATGTTAGTGTTCCTGTACCCAGCTGTCCTTCTACTAGGTGTAGCCAGAACCTCCACTGACAACATCTCCTCCACTTCTTCTGTTCCATTCTTGCACATTTCTTTCATCTTCACGATTTTCATCACTCTTGATGCTTGAAAGGAAAAAGAGATAAGGGACGACCGAGATAAGTATGGAGTGATCAGATTGAGGAGATTGTGAAAGAATGGGATGTACAAAGTGGGTGTATAAGAAGAAAATGCATGAAAAAGGTGATGGATATGAATGAATTGATAGAGGTATGTAAGAATAGGAAGAAATGGAGGCAGCTCTGCAGAGGTTCTAGCCATCTCTAGCGGAATGGTAACAGAGTTACAGTTGTGTCTTTAATTGTAAAAGTGGTGTAACACCATATTTTTAAAATACATGTTTTTTTGCTGAATGGTATCACTTTTAGTTATATTTATCATTATAAAAGTGAAGCAACTCCACTATAATAGGGTAATTGCAGTTGTGGGGAAAACGGTTTAAAATACTATGGTTGTGTAGAGTACATTTCAAGGATCACAACCATATATTTTTATGTAGTAAAAATAAAGCTATCATTGATCTATAATCTATCTATAATCTAAGTTGCAAGGATATAGTCATTCAAAGCTCTCAGATGTATGCCCACAAACAAACACGTGTAGTTCGCGCTTACAAATGCTGATTGTGTACTTACAAATAAAATCCAAACCTCAAATGAACATAAGCCCTGCAACTCTTGCCGACATTCAGGGGTGAAACAGGGGTGACATTGGCAAAGTGAACCATTTTTTACAGTATGGGAGGTCAGCCTCATACCAACCTATAAGTCAAGGAATACGAGTAATAAATAACATTTAAGTATAAGAAAACAACAAAACCTTAAAAATAAATCTATACAAAAAAAAGTAAAAAAATGTCTTATGCAAAAAATGTAGCAAGCCAATAAACCAACATTAAAAATCAGCATTGCAGATTAGCCGCCACTTCTTCCTGTCCTTGCATACTTCTCTCATTTCATCCAGAGTCATAACTTTTTTCATACAAGCTCTCCTTTTATTATGACTCTGGATATCCCATTCACTCGCTATTTCGAAAATTTGGTCCATCCATACCTTTCTCGGTCTTCCTCTTCCACGACATCCATCAATTCTTGCAGCATATACTTTCTTCGTCATTCTTTCCTCATTCATTCTCTCATGATAATTTTCAAAAATAAAATGTTGAGAATTTAAATCCCGCCAAAACGCATTGGGGCCCAAGAAACACGCAGTGATGTCAAAATTACGTAGATGGATTTATCCGTCTTAGAAGACCTAACGGTACACTCCATACATCGTGAGATCTATTGACGTCACATCCGCATAAAAAAATGAGCTGTTTTAGCGGAAATTGAAAATGGGCGAATTTTACAGAGCTGTAATTTAAAAACTAAGCCAGATATAATTTTTTTAAAAACGCAGATTCATTTTTTAAAAGGCAGTCTATCATTTTATGAAATAAAAAAATATGTGAAATTACCCTATTGTATTAAAAAATAAAAAATAGAAAACATTTAATGAATCCATATTTTTTTTTCCTACACTTTAATTGACCAAAAGCTCATTATCTCAAAATTCAGTTTCAAGGGAATAACTCACTTTTACAATGAAATACACAGTTAAAGGCACATTCTTTCTGTTGTTTCCTACGTCTTCTTACAATGATTTATTTTAAACAAGATAATATTCTTTGTTAAGAAATCAGCATAATGTGAGAATAGTTGCTGTTTTTAATTAATGCAATAGCAATTTAATATTGATCTCGAGATGCTCAATGCTAGTGTAATTGCAGGTAGAGTGCGCTGGCTTGAAGTGCAGCTATTTGTATGGTAATTTAAATATGTGATCAGCGGTCAGGCCATTAGCTGAACTTAATACAAATTCAGCATTTAATGTCGGCTTACAAAGTATGCAGGTCTTTAGGGCCATTTTGTGTAGGGTGATAATGGACTTTGAACATGGTATAAATAAATAAATATTAGGATGGCAGCTCTAATCTAATCTTATCTAATCTAAGCTGCAAGGATATTTATCATTTAAGATTTATATTAAATTCATTCCCACAAGCAGACATGTATAATTTCGCGCTAACACATGCCGCATGTGAACCTACATTATAAGAACCCATCTTAAATGAACATAAGCCCTGCAACTCTTGCCGTCCTTCCCTGAGACAGGGGTGACATTGGCAAAGTGAACCATTTTTTAAAGTATGGGTGGTCAGCCGCATACCAACCTATAAGTCAAGGAATATACTTTAATTAATTGTTGTTTTCTGTGATGGAGCTGTCTGTTGACTAATATATTGGTGGAATAATAACAATAATATCAGAATGATTTATTTGGTGAGCGCTGTTTAGTGAGCTTTGCCGTCGCTGTAGAAAGCGTCAATTCTCAAGCAAGACCTAATTACTGTAACTCTGTGTGGACCTATGGTGACCGGTCTTTGGTAAAGGTAGATTATTTTTTTAACCGGGGTGGCATTGGCAAAAGTGATCCAAGTTTTCACAGCATGGGGGTCAGCCTCATAGCAATCTCTAAGTCAAGGAACTTGAGTAAGAAACTAGACAATCTTTTTGGCCCTTTGGGTCTGCAAGAAATAAAAAGCGTGCCCATACATCCCTGGATTCTAGTGCAATACTTCCATCTCACAGAGCCTACACTCTGTCCATTCAGCTATCAATTATATCAATAACTTAAAGGTAAAACTGAATATGTGACATATTAGCAGGGGCGTGCATCCCATACAGGCACATGCGCCTAATAAGTAGGCAATGTATGGTAAACAACCATTTTAGCTTGATATTCAGATGAAAAAATCAAAATTTTAGTTCGATTGGAGCCATCGTTCAGTCATTTTCAAATGAGCTTTTTTAAAGGAATGTGAGAAAATATATATTCTGAAATGTATTTGCCTATAGGTACCCTGTGCACGCGCCTACATATTAGGCTAGCATGGGTTTCTTAGATAAATGCACCTTTTTTCCTATTTTCTACGAGAGAATACATTAAAAGAGTGTGAAAATCCTGTAGCTCAGAAATTGTTCATGAAAATTTCCTTGGCGTTTCCGTGGCGATATGATTCAGAAAAAGAAAATCATCTCTAAAAGGAGTCTGAACCAGGAAATGATGGTAGAGAATCACATACAAGTTAAAATGGAATCAAAAGGAAACAAAAGATCAAAGAAAAATTGCTCAATTCCCCGTGATTTCGAAATCTTTGATAGTAAGAATGGAACTAAGATATATTTACCGTCTTCCTTGTCAGGCACCAGAAGGTTTTGTCCCGGAAACACGAATGGTGTTGCCAGTCGGTTGAGTTTAGTCAGCTCCGAGGGAGTCGTGTCAAACCTCGCCGCAACTGAAGTCAAAGTGTCGCGGTCACGGACCTGTAAAGCAAGACAATAATAATGTTAATAAAGTAAATAACAAATAATACATGAAAATACAACAATGAAGTGAGTATGAATTATATTGTTCTTCCAGGTTTTGACCGTGGTCCACAGGTTATTTCCTCTTTTTTCTCTTTTTTTTTCTTCTCTTTCTTACATTTGTTACGTCCGTGTGTAACTTCTTTGGCGCTCTGCTACCTTCTTCATTAAAAAAAATTCTTATTAAGTGATAAGTTGCTTTAAATAATGCACTATGCACCAAAATATACAATTTTAAACATAATAATGCCCTTTGGTTTTATATGGAACCAACTAAACCAGTGTTTTTCAACATTTTTTCTCCCATCACCCCTTTTTGCGTAAAGAGATGCCTTAGGAGGGGAGGGTAGAATCACCTTTTGAAAAAAAGATTTTGTCGAAAACAGGACATTTTTTTATTTAGGCAGATGTGACGTCGATGGATCTTCGGAGTGTACCGTTGGGCCCAGGTAGTTGTCGGATCCATCTACGTCATTTTGACGTCACGGATCGGCTAGCTGGTCGTGCTGCGTTTTGGGGGGACTCAAATTCTTGGCATTTTATTTTTTAAATTATCAATGATATCTTTATTTTTACTAAAAAAATATATGGTTGTGATCCTTGAAATGTACTCTACACAACCATAGTATTTTCAACAGTTTTCTCCACCACTGCAATTACCCTATTGGCTATTGTAGTGTCTTGGAAAAACAATAAGAGAGAATTGGAATGAAGGTTGATGGTATTGAAATATTTATACATATACTGTAACTCTCTCTGTCGCCATTCCGCTAGTGGTGGCCAGAGCCTCTGCAGAGCTGCCTCCATTTTTTCCTATCCTTACATACCTCTTTCAATTCATTCATATCCATCACCTTTTTCATGCATTTTCTTCTTTTACGTTCGCTTTGTACATCCTATTCTTTCTCAATCTCCACAATCTGATCCCTCCATACTTTTCTCATATACGAGTATAATATTTAAATAACTATTTATTTTTAAGTCATCCTTGATTTGTGTGTTTTATTCTGAATGATGATACTCTGCAGATAACAGGCTGTGAGATAATGAAATAAGTCAGTGGGTAAGTTTCCTCCGTGTAAAATACAGAACGAGGCTGAATACTAGAGCCGTGCCCGCGACAATGAGAAGAGAAAAACAGCACGTGCTAAATATAGACAAGTTTATGCAAAGTCGGCGGACGCTGAGAAATGAGGTGTTGTTCACTGGTGGAGATGTCACATGAGAGGCGGCCATTGTTTGACATGTACCATAGATAATAATTACTGCTGTGTACCAACTTGAGAGAGAGATTATTACAATATGGCAACTAACAGACATAAATCATTTTTAACAAGATGGCGGATGGTTTGTTCTAGTTGGAAAGTTACAAACTGTCGTCGGCACTACGGCCAGCAGTCCACAACCTTTTTATAAAAATTATCTTTTTCTTTCTTTGATCTTTTCTAAAAAAAATACTTTTTCTAATCTACCATTTAAAATTAGTTGACAATGTTCGAATAAACCAGGAGCACATGTCTGTCTATAAAGTAAGTTTTTAGGCATACACAGATTCAAATCAGATACTTTCTGAGGTGATGATCATTAGACTATGATTGATCAAACAGTCACAAGGAAGTTCCCACTTACAAATGCTGCATGTGTACTTAAAATAAGATCCGATCTTAAATGAACATAAGCCCTACAACTCTTGCTGACCTTCTCTGTAACAGATAAACTGGAAACAGTGTACCAGTTTTTGCAGTATGGTTGGTCAGTCCATACTACCATGCGGTATATTCCAAAGGACTTCCTTTCGGGTCTCTTAACACATACAAAGCTGAGTTATATATGCAGCAGGAAGAAAGTATATGTTGGTAGAATAGATGGATGTCGTGGTAGAGGAAGACCGAGAAAGGTATGGATGGACCGAATATCCGAAATTGCGAATGAATGGAATATCCAGAGTCATAATAAAAGAAGAGCTTGTATGAAGAAGGTTATGACTCTGGAGGAAATGAAAGAAGTATGCAAGGATAGAAAGAAATGGCGGTTGATCTGTGATGTTGGCGGCTAGGGTTTGTTAAAGTGAAATTGGTTTTATGATTTAGTTTTTTATGTCCATGTATATATTGTTATTTTTATTCTTTGATTTAAAAAAATGTAATTTGTCATGTATGTTCCTTGACTTATAGGTTGTTATGCGGCTGACCACCCATAATATAAAAATTGGTTCACTTTGCCAATGTCACCCCTGTTTCAGGGAAGGACGGCAAGAGTTGCAAGGCTTATGTTCATTTGAGATTGGGTTTTTATATTGTAGGTCCACATGCGGCATGTGTTAGCGCGAAATTATACATATCTGCTTGTGGGAATGCATTTAGTATAAATCTTAAATGATATATATCTTTGCAGCTTAGATTAGATTAGATTAGATGTACTTTAGGGAATAGCCAAAATCTATTCATCTGCGTAAAGTCACCCCTTTCCAGAATATTTTTACTCGTCACAAATTCAGTGTGACCATCTGAAAGAGTGGACGTTTCACAAAAATCTGTACTTTCTGTCTGTCTGTACTGTTGTTGGCCTTTATCAAGAACAATGCCCAAAACCTCCAACAGGAGAATCTCTTCCATCAGAAGCCAGCCGTGAAATCCTTCAAATTTATACATGATGATTTAACCGGTCCGTAGTCCAGTGGCAACACTTCAGACTCGTAATTGGAAGGTTGTGGGTTTGAATCCCGGCGGAGCACAAAAAAATGCCATTTTTATTTTCAAATATGTCTTCGCTGGGTTGAAAATTCATAAAACCTTTACCAAAGACCGGTCACTAAAGGTCTATCCAGCCTTACAGCAACTGGGTCTTGCTTGAGTATTGGTGCTTTGTGGCGAAGATCAAGCTCGTAAACACCTTTACGGCACTAAAACAAGTGTCATAGACCCCTAGAGTCTCTGAAATCTAGGGAGTCTCCCGCACAGGATTTCTTAAAAAAAAAAATACTGTTTATTTTTTAATTTTGTGGGTTCTAAGTAATGGTTGAAAGTCCATTTGCCAGCCGGGCAAACAGAGGTCGTATTTTTAATTAGCTGATTCGCCGCGGCAGACTTCATTACCATCTTCAGTGTGTGTGGACAAATGGGGCATATTGAGGTACCGAGGTTAATGGTGGATATTCAACAAGTGTTGAGGTACCGAGGCTAATGCTGGATATTCAGCTGGGCCGCAGTGTGGAGGCCATTCATGCAGAGACGAGCGGAACACATCAGCATAATGGCCTGTCACCGGCTCATTACAATATCACATAATACCCACATCTGTGTGAGAATTAATCACTCTACTTGCTAAAGAAAAATAATGTGGCCCAGGAAAACTGGACACTTATCTTTCTGCATTTTTTTTCATTTCATAAATTTGTGTTTTTTTTTCCACAACTGTTTGTCTAATATCTGAAAAATGTAATTAATGAGGTCTGCACACAAATTGACACAGACAAAATTGTGCCCATCACACGGCCGGGTTGCTAGGGAAAAGGCATACAAATATTTTGTTCTATTTTAAAGTTAATTGTAGTTCACAAGAAAGAAATGAGTCGTATAGAACCAAGCGCGGCGCAACGCAACTAAGTTACACATATAGTGTAACTTCTTGCCACGTTATTCCCGAAGGGTTTCGCATGTGGCGAGTGGAACCTACTTATTTTTACAGGTAAGGGGCCGGCCTTACACCAAACACTGCAGTTGAAGTGGGGGTTTCCCAGCTCTCGAGGGGGCTGGTACTCATTTCTTGTGAAGGCTGAGTAAACCTTGCCGTTTTTTTTTGTAGGTTTTGAGATAAACACCGAAATGGGAAATCATTTCTGACACCTTAGGTTGGATTTAAATCCAAGCTCTCGGCATGGAATGCAAGCACTCTACCAACTGAGCTGTCTACCAGACTCAAATGCATATTAACGTTTTTTTTTCTTGACTTGTAGGGTGGTATGAGACTGATTTATATTGTAATAGCTGGTTCACTTTGCCAATGTCACCCCTGCTTCAGGGAAGGGCATTGAGAGTTGCAGGGTTAACTTTCTTTTGAGATTTGGCTGTTAGTTCAGTGAGTGCACATGCAGCATGTGTGGAAACTTACACGTTTATGCTTGTGAAAATGCGTTTATTATGAATCTGAATTGTTAATATATATTTGTGACATCGATTGTAGAACCAACTTCACATCATCAGATTATTACAAATTTATACAAATTTTATTACAAATTTTTAAGTGGCGGCTAATCTGCAATGTTGATTTCTAATGTTGGTGTATTCATTTGCTACATTTTTTGCATAGGAAATTTTTGACTTTTTTTGTATAGATTTCTTTGTAAGGTTTTGTTCTTTTTTATATTTAAATGTAATTTATTATTCATTCATATTCCTTGACTTATAGGTTGGTATGAGGCTGACCACCCATACTGTAAAAAATGGTTCACTTTGCCAATGTCACCCCTGTTTCAGGGAAGGTCGGCAAAAGTTGTGGGGCTTATGTTCATTTGAGGTTTGGATTTTATTTGTAAGTACACATTCAGCATTTGTAAGCGCGAACTACACTTGTTGGTTTGTGGGCATACATCTGAGAGCTTTAAATGAATATATCCTTGCAACTTAGATTATAGATTATATACTTCCCGATGATAAAACGCAACTAAGCTGCGCATATAGTAACTCCTTGCCGCATTATCCCCAAAGGGTTTCGCATGTGGCATGTGGGACATATTTATTTTTAAAGGTAAGGGGCCGGCTAACCACTTTATTTGAAGTGGGGGTTTCCCAGCTCCCGAGGGGGGCGTAACTCATTTCTTTTAAAGGCTGAGTAAACCTCGCCGGTATTTTATTTTAGGGTTTGAAATAAACACCGAAACGGGAAATCATTTCTGACACCCTCGGTGAGATTCGAACCCGAGCTCACGGCATAGAATGCAAGCACTCTACCAACTGAAATGATGATGTGACATTGAATCCATGAAACAAGTTATATAAAACAGTCGGTGTTATGGCCGCAGGGATAAGTCGGGTTATTTGAAATCGGTTAATGCTGGTTCGAATCCCGCGACGATAACTTCGACCCTGGTTCAACAGATGCCGTTGCATGCACACAAGCTTCTGCTTTCGCATGAAGACAACTGGCCAGGCAAAATAGGTTGGTGGATTGCATTCCTTTCCACAAATCTGATTAAAAAAAAAAAAAAAAGTTGTGCATTATAAATTGTACCTACTTATCCAGTAACCGCAAAGATAGAGTTTTTAAAATATATTTTCTAACAATTTTAATAACAAGTACCTTGGAAACGTTGAGGAGTACTGCGGGATCTTCTTTCCCTGAAAAACTTTTACAGTACGAGAATAAAAACATCTGAGGCTCTATCAGCTGTCACACTTGCAAGTCAAATATTGCTTTTATACTAAAAAAAAAGATAATCAAATACTATGTAGTATTTATTTGCTCTTAAACTGTATTTTCACAATAATCCATTTTGCAGAAATTTTGGATTTATCTTCAACAATATCTAATTCAATACTAATCGAATTCTGTTAAAATTGTATCAATCTATCTTAGAATTGATGTTAACGTACAGCGATGCCTTTTTGGCAGTTATTTCATGTCAGTGAAACATAGAGAATTGTCAGTGAATGTATCTTCTATAATCTATAATCTAAGCTGCGAGGATATGTTAACATTTAAGGCTCATATGAAATGCATGCCTACAGACAGGCACATGTAGGTTTGCGCCTACACATTCTGCATGTGTGCATACAAATAAAGAAAACCTCACATGGACATAAACCTTGCAACTCCTGCCGCCGTTCCCTGAACCGGGGTGGCATTGGCAAAAGTGAACCGATTTTTACAGCACGGGTGGTCAGCCTTGTACCAACCTATCAGTCAAGGAGCACAAAAAAATATAAATGATTTACAGAAATTCATAATGAGACACATTACAAATTAAAATTAAAATAAAGTAAAATTAAAATTAAACTTAATATTACACTTAGAATTAATGCCCTAGCCGCCATTGTTGCAAATCAACCGCCATTCCTTTCGGTTCTTACATACTTCTTTCATTGGTATTGGAATTTAAAGGAAGGGTTTTAATTTTAATATAAGGGGAAAAAAACCTTTCGAAGTGAAATGAGAGTTACAGAATAAAGAGGAAATACTGGTAAGAGCAGTTGATCTTCCAATAATTTGTGGAACTTTATAATCCCTAATAAAGAATGTTGTGTACTGTGGAGAAGTCTAGAAAGACCCAGAGCAAGTTGGGTAGAAATGGAAACGGTGGACTGTCATGTGGTGAGTGTGGAAACATAATATAATATTAATAATATTAGGATGATTTACTTGTTGAGCACTATTTTTGTGTGAATCACACCTAAAGAGCCCTCTGCAAGCTTGATTGTCGCAGTAGAAAGTGACAAGACCCAGTTGCTGTAAGGCTGGATGGACTTAGTATGGTGATCGGTCTTTGGTAAAGATAGATTATTTTTTCAACCCAGCGATAAGTATATTTGATAAATAAAATATTTTTGTATACTCTGCCGCGAATCGAACTCACTACCTGCTAATCACGAGTCCGAAGGGTTAACCACTAGACTACGGACCAATCATTGATAAAGGATCGATGGTTGATAAAGCAGGTTACGATCTAGTCAAGTCAAGAATAAAATGCATAATACGCAATAAGCTGCACATGCGGTGCAACATCTTACCGCATGGTTCAAGAAAAGTTGCAAATGTTATTGATTTTCACAGGTAATGGGACCAGCCTTACGCCAACCACACAACCACGCTGCTCAGGTTCTCATTTCGTGAAGGCTGATTAAACTGTCCTGGTGCAATGATGAAATAAACACCAAATCATTTCTGACACCCTTGGTAGGGATCAATACTACCGAGGAGTCTGAGCGAGAGGGGGCTCACTCTGCGATCTGCCGACAGTGCTCTTACATCTGTCAGCACTCAACACAGAAAAAGATGTACAGTGTTCGGAGACCGCGCTTTCGCCGTTGCGGGACCGTCCACTTGGAACCAGCTGCCTCCTGAAGTGCGTGCCAAGGAAGGGATCGAGAGCTTCAAGAAGGGAATGAAGACTCATTTCTTCACCGCCGCGTCAAGCCTGAAAGCGCCCTTGCAGTGACAGCAGTCACGAAACGGCGCTATACAAATCATCATCATCATCATCATCATCATCATCAAACCCTTGCCCCCTGGCTTTGAAATTAAGCATTCTATCAACTGAGCTATCAATGAGATTGGACACTGATAAAAATTTTGAATTAAAACTTGGAATAATTGAGTCGTATAACTGCAAACGCCGTCATCTCCAAATTTTATGATTTTTGAGATAATTATTGAATTTGATTCAGCGTAGTGTAACAAAACATTTGCTGTGTGCAATGTGATGAAAACCTCACTTAATCCTTCGTAATTTTGATTGAAAAAGTATGATTTCGTCCAAACGCCGTCATCTCCAACTGGGAAAAAATTGCGTTCAAAACACAAAGTTTATTTTTCTCAAAATCATCGCGTAAGGAGTTGACGCCGTTTGCATTCATACGACTCAAATAAGCTAGAGCAGAAGTTTAATTATCACATTATAAGCAATGAAGAAATTCTCTGGTAGCACTGACATTCAAAGACTGTCAGTGATTTTTACTATGCGTACAAGGCACCGTAATAGAGTATTGAAGGATGACACATTGTCATTGTATTCATTGCCAGTGTTAAACTGACAGAAATAAAATATTTAAACAGCTTTGTTTGAAAAGATGGCGACACCATTTTTTTTCTCGTTTCCTCCGCAGAAAAACAACACTGATGACAAATTGTTTAAATAGTATTTTACATGAAAATAAACCACGTCTTTGTTTCTGTTTTGTTGTTGGTAAAGTAAGAATATTCCTTACCACATAGGTGGTTGTCTTGATGGGAGGGGCGGGGGGTATTCGTTTGGTTATCACAAAGTCGTCTTCTTCTGAAAATATACAAGAACATACATTACTCAAAGGAAGTGCCAACGTCAAATAATATTGTCAATCTTCGCTGATCAAAAATTGTTACTTTTTTGTTTTTTTTTATGACGATAAATCTTAAATTTAATATATCTTTGTAACTTAGATTATAGACATGCTCTCCCTCCACAAACCCATGCCCTGAATATCCATCCCATCCGGGGATGTGTGACAGGACACGCATCAGAAATAGAGTGAGATGCAAGCGGCAGAAGGCCCTCCCGTGATGCTACACTATCTCAAGTGGTACACAAAGCAAAGGTGGCTCAGAAAACACGAAAAGTAATAGCCAAGTGCAAGAATTTAGGGCTCAAGGGGACTGAGGACATTGCTGTTTTCAAGAAGCCATGTCGCCGTTGAGATGGTCCGTGAACATTAAACGGCGCCACAGGAAACAAATCATCAACGAATCAATGAATTTATCTGAGGAACCCCTGTTATCTTAATATTCATTATTCAGTTTTACCTTTACCGTATCGACATATCGCACGTTTAATCATAAAGAGAAATAACTCAAAAATTGGTAAAATCGAGATTTTGTAATAAAACACAAGAACAATACGAGAAGAATAGGTAGAATGCGACAGCCGTTCAATCTTGACGAATATGACCGAGATAAAGCATCGGCCGCCTTTTTCATCCCATACAAGTTGTACTGGTTGTCTGAACTTCAAACGTGATTTCCCGACATTCTTATTTTTCGAGTTATTGCTCTTTATGATTAAGCGTGCGATATCTAATCTAAGTTGCGAAGATATGTTACATTGGAGATTCACATTACATGCATTTCCACAACCAGACACGTACAAGTTCGCGCTTGCACATGCCTCATGTGAACCTACAACATAAAAACCAAATCTCAAATAAACATACACCGTGCAACTCTTGCCGTCCTTCCCTGAAATAGGGGTGACATTGGCAAAGTGAACCATTTTTACAGCATGGGTGGTCAGCCGCATACCAACCTATAAGTCAAGGAACGACATAAAAGAAGTGATTTAGGATTTCGAAAATAACTGGATGCCATTGAAAGGAAAAATATGGTGTTACCTCTCTGTACGGAGTCAAATCTTCCCTCGACCTTGGAGCGGAGGGAGTCAAGGTCAAACGGAGCCGCGAGGCCGTGGTCCACGGAGCGACTCTTGGACCTGGAAAATAATAAAAACACAACATTTTAACAATAATGTATGGGAAACTCTTGAAAATCGGTCCTCGATTTTTGTAATGTGATTTTAAAATAATTAGTGTATAAATAGGTAGTAGATTAATCATTAAAACATAATATACATTTTAATGAATTTAAGAAAGAACCGGATCAATAATAAATACCTAAGCATGCACATAAATGGTATACACTGCGATCCGGATCATAAGCCCTCAAAATGGATAAACAGTAAATGTGTCGCTTATTTTTGTAAAGAGTAATCAAAAGGTGTTAATAAATAAGTCGTATAGAATCAAAAACGACAAACTAGGATTTTTGCTAGAATGAAAAATGAAAACCATTAGAAAAACACTGAAAATGACATTCTGTATTAAATATAAGAGGCAAGAGGGGAAGAGAAAGACTGAAAAAAGGAAAAACTTGATCAAATTAGAGAATTTGTGTAGGTATTGAATATACAGAGTGAATGTAAAGAAGGAAATGCGTGAAAAATGGCATGGATACGAAAGATCTGAGAGAAGTATGTCTGGATAGGAATAAGTGAAGGAGATTTTGTGGAGGTTCTGGCCACCTCTTAGTGGAATGGCGAAAGCGTAACAGTTATTATGTTTCCGTATATTTTTATCTCATTTTAAAAACCTTAGATTGCCGCCTTTGATTCTATGCGAAAAAAATAATGTAAATGCTGTTATTTTCAGTATTTTTTGGTTAGATAATTTTCACACGATTACTTTGTATTAGGTTGGTATACAGCTGACCACCCATGCTGTAAAAATGGTTCACTTTGCCAATGTCACCCCTGTTTCAGAAAAGGACGGCAAGAGTTGCAGGGTGTATGTCCATTAGAGATTTGGTTTTTATGTTGTAGGTTCACATGCGGCATGTGCAAGGCGAACTTGTACGTGTCTGCTTGTGAGAATGCATGTAATGTGAATCTCCAATGTAACATATCTTTGCAACTTAGATTAAATTAGACTAAGAATGTGAGGTTTTTGCATGGGGAGTGGTTGATCAAAGATCGCAAAAAAGAAGAAAAGGATGTTAAGAAAGTCAAAAGGAAAGAGGAGCATGAAAAAGAATGTTTATGATTAGAAATCAGAATGGAGAGTTGGATCGGGACGGAAGATTGGAGTTTGCGAGCGAATAGAGAGAAAAATAAAATGAGAATAATTAACAAAGGTTTCCTTCTCCTTTGTTGTAAGTTCCATTCAAAAAGAACCCAAAAGGAAATTATAATATGAAATTGATCAAAAGAAATTCAAGGCAAAAAAATTAAGAATGTTATATACCGAGCGGGTAGGTATATATTCAAGCAAAGGAAAAAAAGAGATTTTTTTTGTGAATTTTTCAGGTACGTAAATTTTGAAATATTTCTCATGGGCACGTAGGGTATAATTATAAATACCTTATGATGAAATAAAGTACAGAGGGTGGAAGGGCGGGGGGTTGAAATTTGACATCGATTATAATACCGGATTTTAGTTTTACAAGGGCCCTTAAATTTGTTACCACGTTAAAACGCAAAACAACCGCAACTAAGCTACAGTTATAATGTGACTTCTTGCAAGTGGAGCTGGTCATCATTTCTTGTGAAGGCAGATTAAACCTTACCGGTACTTATTTTGGGTGTGAAATAAACATCGAAACGGGAAATCATTTCTAACACCCTCGGTGGGGATCGAACCCTTGCTCTCGGCATGGAATGCTAGCATTCTACCAACTGAGCTATCGACCGAAATTTTTACGAGCTTGGTCATCGCTACAAAGCGCCAATTCTCAAGCAAGACCAGTTGCTGTAAGGCTGGATGAACCTTTGGTGGCCGGTCTTTGGTAAAGGTTTATGAATTTTTCAACCTAGCAAAGAGCATATTTGAAAATATAAATGGTATAGATTTTTTGTGCTCCGCCGGGATTCGAACCCACAACCTTCCATTTACGAGTCCAAAGTGTTACCACTGGACCACGGACCGGTCTAAACACTACGCAACTTAACGCAACTAAGCTACACATATAGCGTAACTTCTTGCCGCGTTATCCCCGAGGGGTCGCATGTGGACAAGTTGAACCGGTTTTTAAAGGTAAGGGGACCGGCCTTACGCCACAAACACTTCAGTTGAAGTGGGGGTTTCCCAGCTCCCGAAAGGGGTAACAAAAATATTTTGGGGTTTGAAATAAACACTGAAACGGGAATTCATTTCTGACACCCTCGGTAGGAATCGAACCCGAGCTCACGGCATGGAATGCAAGCACTCTACCAACTGAGCTACGACCGGACTACCATAGTAGCTAAGAAGTAAAAAGTTGTCGTGTTGAATGAGTAAAAGTGGGGCCCCCTGTAAATGCGAAATGTGTAACCATAGTCCGGTATTGCTTCGCTAATGCTCTTCTGTTCAGTAAACCACTGCGTATACTCACAGCGATTGCGTAAATCGAAAAAATGAATGAAAACTAAATCACTCGCTAGGAGCGCTGTCATATATTCCATAAATTTTAGATTTACGCCATCGATGTGAGATGTACGCACTCGGGGCACAGATTCGCGATACATTTCACCATTAGGGCGGCAACAATCATATTCGCCGGCAGGAGCGCTAATGAGGGCCCAGAAAATAATTATTATTCATTAAAAAATAATTTACCAGGGCCTCCAGCCACGTTAACTCGCACAATCAATTTCCCAGGTAGGGAAATATATTTTCACAGGTGAGGCTTCTTATTCCTTCGTTAGTAGGCTGATATGAGGTTGATATTCCATCTATAATCTAACGGTGCTATTCTTAGACATTTTAGTCGTCCGTTGAGCCCACGCTTTGACAAACTAATGATGCATTTGTATGAAGACCTGTCAATCTAAGATGGCCGCAAGTGAACAGCTGATAAGTCTTCGAATGACCGTGGTGATGAGACTTACAGCCCAGGCATCATTAGTTTGTCAAAGCGTGGGCTCAAAGTCGACCAAAATGTCTTAAAAAGCACTGTAAGTTGCAAAAATATATATACATATTATAAAGCTCATGATACTGGAGAAATGTTTTCCGGGATCTGTGAGAGCTGGAGCTTCCGGACGTTTCGCCCATGTCTACGTTGGGTTTCTTCAGCGTGAAAGCAGTTCAATTAATAACAGCTACAGAAATACAAAGCTTATTTGGAGTGCAAGTTTTCTGTGATGGAGCTGTCTGCAGACCCATATTGTATGTGATCGATAAGTCGTGTGACCGAATTGTCCGTGACTGAGGTGTCTGTGAACGAGTTGTCCGCGACCGAAAAGTCGTGTGGATGAACTGCCGTGTGACCAAATTGTCAATGGACGATCTGTCTGTGAGCGATTTTTCGTGCCTCGCGAAAAGGGTACCCACTATTAGTTTTCTTAGCTTACTTCAGGGTGGGTGGGGTGGTTACCCTCTCCCACCCCGCAACAAAGTTTGGCGGCCTCTGACGTCATCAATCATGCGCCCGGGTGGGGGGTAATCCCCGACAAACGGTCCGTGAAGCGCGCGAACAACAGATGGAGGGGCATAAACAAACATAGTATAAGGAATACATTGTGCATACCTACATAATAGCGTGATGGGCTTTTGATTATTAATCATGAAAATGTATATACATGTAATTCAGCAGGTACAGAAATAATGTAATGAGATTGTTTGGATGTATAGAAAGAATGGATGAAAGATTTGCAAAGTGTACATACAGAGGTAATGTGAAAGAGAAAAGAGGAAAGAGAAGACTAAGAAAAGTAAGGCTATATGAAATCGTGAATGATTGGGATATACAAAGCGAATGTATGAAAAAGGTGATGGATATGAAAGAATTAAAAGATGTAATGCAAGGATAGGAAAAAAATGGAGGCAAATTTTCAGAGGCTCTGGCCACCTCTAGAAAAATGGTGACAGAATTACAGTTACAGTTACGTGTAGACATACTGGATACTTGGTCAGAATGAAAGTTGAAAATTGAAGTATTCAAAGAACGCGGTTAAAATAAGTACTTACTTGGAATAAGGAATACATACATTGAATTATGTATGCCTACGTTATAACGTGATGCGTCTATGATTGACCATAAAAATGTATGTATATAATATACATTTCAGACAGCTTGGTACATACTTGGTCAGAATGAAAGTTGAAAATTGAGGTATTCGAAGAAGGCAGTTCATAAGATTGTCATATAAAGGGGGTACGTTGAATCTGTGATACCTAATGCAAGACAAGAAGTACCAGCGAAAAGTCGTTGACTTATTAAAAGCGCCTTTCAGTAAGTAGACATGAAAATTGCGTGCTAGTAATTTTTGATCGTAGATTTTTAGACATTGGTTAGTTTTGTAACACAAAATGTAATTTTAAAGTTTTCTAAGAGGACTATTGAATTGCTCTTCAACATGAAAGATGAATATTTGGATTGTAGATTAGTGTGAAAGATGAATACGTATTGCAATGTTGGTTAGTCAAGTAAGTGTGACAGATGAATTTTTGGATTGTATTTTAGTGTGACAGATGAATATTGGAATGTTGGTTAGTGTGAAAGATGAATATTGGAATGTTGGTTAGCGTGACAAATGAATATTTGGATTGAAAATTTGTGTGAAAGATGAATGTTGGAATGTTGGTTAGTGCAGAGGTTCCCAAACTTTTTCAAGTCACGGCACCCTTTGAAATTTTGAGTTTTCTCACGGCACCCTAGTCATATAATATCGATCGATGTTTGTATTTATGTATGCACACAAGCTTCTGCTTTCGCATGAAGACATCTGGCCAGGCAAAATAGGTTGGTGAATTGCAATCCTCTTCACAATTTAAAAAAAAAAAAAAAAGGAAGATTTTGATTTTTAGTAGACTTCAGGGGCGCCTCGCGGCACCCACTTTGGGAACCTCTGGGTTAGTGTGAAAGATGAATATTTGAATTGTACCTATCTAGCGTGTCAGATAAATATTTAGATTGTAGATTAGTGTAAAAGATGAATACTGGATTGTAGATAAGTGTGAAAGATTAATATTGGATGATGATTTGTACAGCGCCATTTCGTGACTACTGTCACTGCAATGGCGCTTAAATTGAAATATTGGTTATTATGAAAGATGAATATTGGAATGTTGGTTAGTGTGACAGATGAATATTTGAATGTTGGTTAGTGTGAAATATGAATATTTGAATGTTGGTTAGTGTGAAATATTAATATTGGAATGTTGGTTAGTGTGAAAGTGATGTGTGTTTACCTTCTTTGCGGCGGCGGCAGACTTTCATCGCTGCGGGACAGTTCCTGGGAGGCGCGCCTGGACCTGCGTGCACACAAGCAATGCTAACACTCGACAACAACGGCATGCGCATAAACACTAAACAGCTACTTCCAAACACTCCAATGCATAACAGTGACAGTAAACTTTCATGAACACCAGTAAAAGAGCACATTCATGAATGAATAATTCAATGATTTGAACCAAATTATTTGAGAAATCTAACTTTCATGGTGACAAACTTTCACGAATGCCAATTATGTCAAAATTTGAATGCCAAAAAGGTCAATACATTAAAGTTGACTAAAACAACAATGCATAATACCAAACTCTAATGTTGACTTACTTTAATGAATAGATAACAAAAATTGATGACATAACAATCATGGTGGCTAACTTTCATGAATGCCAAGTTATCTACAAAATTATGAAAGGTAAAATAATTTCAAGGATCTTTGGAAAGAGTTTGGTTGAAATTTCACAGGTTTATGCATTAGGATATTTGAAATAAAAATTAAGTAAAAACTATGTACATTCGTAGATGAAAGATTTGTATGCAATCGTGAAAGATGCATTCATTATTGCAGATTAATATTAACATTCGTGCTGACTAAGAAATGAGTGTGGAATTTGAAATTATGGTGAATTTTCATGCATACATTCATGTTTTTTTCAAAAAAAATAATTAAGTAATCAATTCATTACTTTTTAATGACAAATCATTCATCTACATAAAAATTCAAACAGTGCATCAAAGACAAACAAGTTAAATATAATAGTCAGTGTGAAAGAAGAACTAAAAGTATCAAATTATAAAAAATGGTCAAAGTGAATGTACGTTACCAATTTTGTAATGAAAATTTGATATTTTTAGTTTGTTTGATTGAAATTCTGTACGTCAGATAAGTCATTTTTTTTCATTGTTACTTAATTAAGTAAGTGGTGTAGGTAGATATTATTGTTTTTTTTTAATGTCATTTGGATTGGTATCATTGCAAGTAACATATCGTAACAATTTGAAATATGAACTTTCATACACAAAATAATTTTATCAACTTAATATGATCCGTTTTTTTCATTGTTTTTTTTGTGAACAAAATAATAATTCTCTTGGGAACTAAAACATTAAAAAAAAAACAATGTCTATTATGTTTTTATTTATTGTAACACTAATTATGCCATAATTTCCTGTATCGATTTCATATTGCCTCCCATACCTACCATATTCAATTCTTCCTTGACTTATAGGTTGGTATGAGGCTGACCACGCAACGCAACGCAAACGCAAAACGCAACTAAGCTACACATATAGTGTAACTTCTTGCCGCGTTATCCCCGAAGGGGTCGCATGTGGCGAGTTGAACCTATTGAATGAACCTACCACCCAAACTGAAAAAAATGGTTCAATTTTCCAATGCCACCCCTGTTTCAGGGAAGGTCGGCAAGAGTTGCAGGGAAGTTTGGATTTTAATTTGCAAGTACGCATGCAGCATTTGTAAGCCCGAACTTACACGTGTCTGTTTGTGGGCATGCATTTTATATGAATTTTAAACGTTAATACATTTTTGCAACTTAGATTATAGTTGTTTAAAATATAATGATTGCATCATTTCACCTTAGGTAAGGTAAGTTAATCAAAATAATCATAAATTTAAAGTCAGTGCACTTAAAAATCGGATTTATAATCGAAAAATAAGTATAAACAATCTACGGGCAATTATTCTCAGGAACGCTGAATCGGTAAAGTGAGAACTGCGTTTAAATTGTGAACACCCAGGACTTCCAAGAAAATGTGCTGGCTTGCATTTTCGTAGAAAAAAAAAACATGCACAAAAATTTGATACTGAAAATGATACGATAGATAACTGACTATGCAATTTTTATTATTTTTAAGAAATCTTGCGCGGGAGACTCCCTAGATTCTAGAGACTGTAGGGGTCTATGGCACTTGTTGTAGTGCCGCAGAGGTGCTTACGAGGAATGCTTGTGGTCATGCATTATATAATATAAATCGTTAATATATCTTCGCAACTTGGATTGCAGATACAATATTTGACTATTCAATGCTCAATATACTCGCAGGTACAAAACATGTCTAATCTAATCTAAGTTGCAAAGATATGCAACAATGGGGATTCACATTATACATGAAAAAAACTCAAATGAAAAGAAGCTTTGCAACTCTTGCCGGCCTTCTTTGAAAAGGGGTGACATTGGAAAAGTGAGCCATTTTTTTGCAAAACGGGTGTAATTTACGTTTAATGAAATAAAATTAATGAGTCAATGAACTTGATACCATGATATTAATTAAATAAAACGCAGTTTAAATTCACTTTTATATTCTTTTAACTTTGTCAAACGTTTTCGCCTAAAAAGGCATCCAATTATACTTATAATTGTTATAAATATCGCCTTTTTAGGCGAAAACGTTTCACAAAGTTAAAAGAATATAAAAGTGAATTTAAACCGCGTTTTATTTAATTAATTATACAATGGACTTTCACTGTGTAAACCACCAAACCCTTAAAAATATTGATACCATGATATTATAACAGTGGACCCGCGGCAAGTGCCATAGACACATAAAATGATGACATCACACGAGCGTGTTTCTAGGGACATATTTTGAAATGGGTTGCTTAAAAATAAAAAGCACAATAAAGACTTCAGCACCTGCACAACAATAGGAAGTAGCACATCAGGCCTGGGATTCTACCATACAACTGTCCACTCTATTTTTGTTGTTGGTCAGTTCTCATGGATCTTTTAAAAATCAGAGCAGGGGTAAAGTGTGCTGGCGAAGCCGGACTTTAAACTAGACTGCCGTAATCGTGCGTAGCACGAGTAGGCAGGCTAGTTCATTTATACTTTTTTACCATTCCCTTTCATTTTCGTCTCTGTCACACACATTCACCACATTCACAATTTATTTTTCCATGCACTCATTCATTCTTCTCACATTCCATGTTCCAAACACCCATTCATTCCCTCTGAGAAAGTTGTGACTTAAAAATTTGTGTACATTTTCCTTTATATACATAGAGGTAGTTATTCTGTATCGATATATACAGGCAGTAACCAGATCTGACTGGAGTGAGTTTATCACACATCACATCACAACTTAACTAACTGATTTGTCAAATATTGTACAGAGGATTATATATTTTGAGTAAATATGCTCTGCTTGGTTTCCAACACCATTCTCATGCGTTCTTTTTATCAAAATGAGTGTTATTTTTTTAAGCAAAACGCTTTGTTATCAATTGAGGTGTGAATGCCCCATTGTTACACTGTTGACAATATAGTTTTACACATTGAGTAAAGACATAGAAGAGCAGAAACTAGCTTACTGCATTGATACATACTATAGAACACATTTGTCTCAGTCCTGTCAAACGTTGCAGTGGTGTGATCATACGAAATAAGCTCATCAGGCCCGGATAAACCCCTCTGGGGGCCCTGGTGCGGGGTAAAGCTCGGGGCTCCCTATCTGCCCCCCCTCCTCTATGAAAACCTCCCCCCCTTCCATCCTACTTTTCCATGACCTCAAAGATGCATATATTTTCCGAAAAAAAAGGACGTTGAAATTTTTTCTATACAATATTTTTTAGCTTTTGGGGGGCCCCTTGGTAGCGTATAGGTACCTATAAGACTTACACCTCAAAAATATTTTGTTGTAATGCTTTTAAACTAATTTCTATTAAGTCTGTCATCGGGGACCCCGTTGGTCCCAAATGCTCGGAAAGACCTAGACACTGATACAAATATAAGAGTTTTGTTGGCCCTGTGAGGGCCCTCTGAGTGCCGGGGCCCTGGTTCGGTTGTACCGCTCGAACCGCCCTTAATCCGGGCCTGAAGCTCATTCTGTCCAAATCTATTTTGTGTTTCGACCATGGAGGTTCTATTTTATCGATGGTTTCGACACCCAACTAGAGGACATGCCACAATGTCTTAAAATAATGTATTTTTCCTTTAAATGCGTCAATTTTAGCGATCACAATATTTATAACGCGTGTTATCTGTCAACTCTAGTTCTGTTCGGACTGGTTCGGCAGTCATTATTATTCGCAATAGTACCAACTTTCTAGGAACATTTTTGCATTCGCCCGAGTTTTTTGTACACATGGAAATGCAACAGTGAAGTTCTTTGTTCTTTTTCTTACTAATGGCCGTTTTCGTAAGTAGGTTGAAACAGATATGTAATAGATTTAAAAAGTAAAATTTCCTTGTTACAGTTCACAGTGAGTTTTATTTTATTTTATTTATTCCTTGACTTATATTTATATAGGTTGGTATGAGGCTGACCACCCATACTGTAAAAAATGGTTCACTTTGCCAATGTCACCCCTGTTTCACCCCTGAATGTCGGCAAGAGTTGCAGGGCTTATGTTCATTTGAGGTTTGGATTTTATTTGTAAGTACACAATCAGCATTTGTAAGCGCGAACTACACGTGTTTGTTTGTGGGCATACATCTGAGAGCTTTGAATGAATATATCCTTGCAACTTAGATTATAGATTATAGATATTACACGACACAAGGAAATTTTACTTTTTAAATCTGTTAAAATGAACTTTCACAAAGTAACTGCCGAAAATATAAATAATATACAGATACGTAATGTTTATTTTCGTTAAATAATTTCTACTCCAAAGATACATATCATGAGTCAATTGTTTTACACATATTTTACAGTCTGCATCAATATCATCTCACTAAGGTTAACTATCACTTTGAATTAGGTCCGAACATGAATTGACATACACAAAATTGTGACGTCACACGGCCAGGTTGCTAGGATAAAAGCAAACATTTATTATCGTTTCCTGGATCGTAGTCCCATACAAGAGTGACATTTGATAGCCGAGAAAAATCGCAAGTTTTGAATGTTACCATTCTATTTGCTAGTTGCTAATAGCTCTTACTTCGGCCTCATGAAACAATCTAAGTCGAGACCACTGTCACGGAGATGTAAAACCACTCTCTACATTGTAGACTACAAAACATTAATACAACCAGTCCTCACATATGCCTCCCTAACCTGTACCCTGAGTACGAGTTGCAAAACTTGAGTAAAGTCGAGTTTACGGAAAGTATTAAAGAGTGGTTTTCCCTAAAATCTGCCGTTTTTGTTTGTTTGAACTTGGTTTTCTTCATCACTGTAACTCTTTTGCTAAGACCATAAAGTGTAAGAAACAAAAACGGCAGATTTTGGGGAAAATCACTCTTTAATACTTTCCGTAAACTTTACTTTAATCAAGTTTTGCAACTCGTACTCAGGGTACTGGACACTGACCAAGCGTGACCAATGCTCTCTCAACGTCTTCCAAAGGAAAATACCAAGACGTATTTATGGTGAAGAAGATATAGTTACTCCGAAATGTATGAGCTGTACCAGGACGCTGATGTGGTCCGCTCAATAAAGGTCAACAGACTGCATTGGCTGGGAGACATTCAGCGAATGGGCCATCGGACCCTGGAGAAGACGATTGTGATGACGAACCCAGAAGGACGCAGGCCAGTGGGAAGACCACGAGCAAGATGGCTGGATGGAGTGGTGGCGGATTGCCATGCAGTGGGAATATGGGAGGAGGAAGATGTGGCAGCAGTTCATGACGGAGGCCAAGACCCACCCCAGGTTGTCGTGCCAAAGATGATCATTATTGTATTTGGTAGCATTGTATTTATCGTACTGCAGTCCATAACATACCTTTATGCACATATGTGCACATGAACATTTGATGCAGCAATACAGGCACATATTCATAATACCAGACTTTGCTAGTCAGCTGACTGCCGATCTGCTCCATTTAACGCATTCTCTCTCTGTCTCTCTGCGCATTATTTGCTATTACAATATCGCAACTAATAATTAGCTTGCTAATACGTTGCACTCGCATGTGTGCAAGTGCAATCAATGCACTCATACATCACACACTTGTTGATGATGATAAAACGCAACTAAGCTACACATATAGTGCAACTTCGTGCCCCTGAAGAGGTCGCATACGTGGCGAGTGGAACCTATTTATTTTTAAAGGTAAGAGGGCCGGCCTTGCCTTACGCCAACCACTCAAGTTGAAGTGGGGGTTTTAATTTCAACAATTTTTTATTGATTTTTATATTTTTTAGAATCAATTCTAATGAAACACTGTTCTTTTCACAAATAACAATTTATTTTCATTAAAAGGTAACTAGCTGTCCCGGCAGATTTTATCCTGCCTTTATTTTTATAAATGAGATACAATAGTTTTGTGAATTTGTAAATTTGGGAACGGCTGTTCCAGAAAATGGAAACTATGAGAGTTTTTCACAAATAACAATTAATTTTAATTAATAATTGCGAACGTTTTCGATCTTGTCGACCATCTTGAGGTAAGAATAAAATAAAACAATTTTTAGCGTGTAGTTATTATAATTGTAAATAAGTCAAACGACCGTAATTCCAGCTTAAACCTAACTGAATTTGGATTCCTGGGTCAAATAATTATGCCTCAAAAAGGTAACAACTGGGCTATGAATGAGTGCGGTATATACGAGAATATGAGGGTGAAAGTACAATGGAGTACCATGAGATGGTTTGAGTGTCTATATTGAATGGGAGATGAACGAAAGGGCATTTCAAAGGTAAGCGTGGAAGGTGAAGAACGAGGAAAAAGTGGATTGATTAAATAAGCAAGATTTAAAATGATGGAATCTCCAGAGAAGATCAAGAGGAGATGAAAGAAGTGTGCAAGGACAGAACAAAGTAGAGACACATCTGCGGTGGTACAGACCACCCTTTGCGGAATGGCGACTGGATAAAAGTAACTTTCCTATATTTTATAAGCATTTTAAAAGATTTAAGCACAACGTGTGTTTTATCTCCGAGACATGACCCTTTATCTTTCAGAGAAGTCGTTAATTGTAGTAGACTTAATTCCTATTTCTATTTTATATTTGTTTATCCTAATGCCTTGTGTGAAATAAGTTTATTTGTATTATGAAACTATTGAAGTATGAATAAATGTAATAATGATTATTTAAGTACATATTGCTTGCAAGCCCTCCCCGCCTGAGATACAGGATTTTCCTAGTTCAGGCACATGTATTATTATTCTCTTATTCCATTTAAAGTTTAAATAACATTTATTTCAATATTGTAACTCATTTTGTTCAGAGAAATGTAAAAATGTAATGTTAAGTATTTTTTGTGTATCATTAATATCAGTAAGTTATACAGATATATTGTATAGAAGCTCTCCACGCCTGAGACACAGGTTTTCCTAGTTCAGGCACATGTATTATTTTCTTACTTAAGTTAAAAAGCTGCACCTTATGTTAATCTTCTGTAAAACAGTTTTATGAATAAATTATTATTATTATTATTATTATTATCTTTATGAATGAAGACGAATGCCCGCTGGTTTGCATGATCTTCTAATCAAATTCAGACAAGCTATGCTGAACGAAAAATTATCATCTCTAATTGACCAGTCACGTGTGGGTAGTTTGTTTGCGAATATTATCTATTATATCATGATGCGAACAAGTCTTTATCGTCATACAAAGTAGACTACAATAGCCGGGACAAAAGCAGCAATGATACATCGAAGCCTGGAGATCAACCCTACAAAAATCATTGACCAACTCGCAACTCGTAATTGCAATTCGCATGGGTTAAAAAAAAACTCCCGTGAACTGTTCCAGTTTATAATTTTTTTGTGATTGATTCACTGGGAATGTTATCAATGGTATTATTAACTGGCAAAATGATACTTTCAGATAAAGAAAAGCATGGGTAAAAAAAGAATGTAATTTGAAAGAGAATGTGAAAGTTAAGGTACAAAAGAATGTGATGAGATGGTTTGGGCATGTGGAAAGAATGAATGATGATAGACTGACAAAGTATGTATACAAAGAAAGTGTGAAAGGAAAAAGAGAGAAGGGACGACCGAGAAAAGTATGGAGTGATCAGATTGAGGAGATTGTCAAAGAATGGGATATACAAAGTGAGCGCAAAAGAAGAAAATGCATGAAAAAGGTGATGGATATGAATGAATTGAAAGAGGTATGTAAGGATAGGAAAAAATGGAGGCAGCTTTGCAGAGGCTCTGGCCACCCCTAGCGGAATGGCGACAGAGTTACAGTTACAGTACAGTTACAGTTACACTCGCAACCAAACAACAGTCACTCGCAATTTGCGAGCTAGCGAGTAGAATTTTGGTGAGTTGCTGGAGATGATAGTTGCGATGATGAACAAGAAGCGTGCGAAGTGGAAAGACCTAGAATAATGTAGCTGGACAGATTGGTGGTAGATTGTCGCGCAATAGGAGTGCACGACTGAAAGAATGGCATTTGATAGGCAAAGCTGATTTTAGACAAACATTTTTGAAGGAAGCTGGTCTGAATTTAGCCTGACAGTTTGTCAAACTAGAAAGAAAGATCTAATAGCCATCAAGTAAAAATAAAAAGGAGACATTTTGTGTCGTCTGCCATTTAATATGTCAGCTTTTTGTTGTTGTACCGACCTCCGAACAAGAAGTTTGTGTTGCCGGCGCTGAAATCATCCTAATATTATGTTGATCGATGATTGATGCCGTTACCGATGAACGACACTTCAGTTTTATTATAGCTGATAAATTTATTTATTTTTCTTCGGATGTCCATATATCTGAGATCGTTTTTATCAGTAGATTTTCCTTCAGGCGGCCGCCATGACTGATTAGTCTCTACGCGTAGTGCACCTACCGCGGCCAGCCAGCTCAGGATGTACTCGCATTAAGAACTGCATGGATTAATTAAGCCCCAGCCTGGCCCCTAAGCAACCGATGGGTGATTAGATAGCGAGGCAATCACTCAATTGAGACGCAGCTGACCTACATGTGTCGCAGGAGATGCACCGATACCATTATCTAAGTTGCGCGTGCACCAAACACTCCGCAGAAGCCGATAGAGATGAATAAGTAAACTGACCTTGGGCTTTCACAACTAATGAAGGATCAATTTGAGTGGAAAGAATAAAGTCAGTACGTTATATGCATGGATGTTTACAATTTGTTTTTTTTTTGTATCGGCGGGCAAACGTCACTTGTAGGGTAAATTTTAAAAATATTAAAATGTTTTTTTAGTTTTAAGCTGGAATTACGGTCGTTTAACATATTTACAACTATAATAACTACACAGTTAGGTGATTAAACTTTTCGGATATTAGACAAATCGTTATGGGAGAACTTACATCATTATCGATGTTTCGTTGGCACCTTATCTGCACAACGACCGAGTAGCCTCACCTCATCTCACTCAGTCGTCGTGTAACGAGATGGATTTGTTTGTTAGGTAAAATGGAACATGAGATTTGAATTTGAATGAAAAGGAAAACAAAGGAAGGCAGAAAGGGGAGGAGAAGCTTGCCTGGCGTGAGAGCCAGAAGCATGTGAATTTTGTTATAATTAATATTGTGCTGTGGTTTATTGTGTATACATTGTGAAAGGAATAAAATAAACATATTAAAGTGGCTGTTAATTATTAATTGTGTCAATCAGCAGGACAGAAGAAAAACCCTCACATTTTGGCGCCCAACGTAAAAGAAAAAATCTGTAAATGAAATTCCTATGAAGAAAATTTTCTCAAACAAAAACAAATGACATTCGATTCCAATAAATGACATTGAAAACAATACAATATATGAAATAATTAAAATTGAACAGATTTATGATTGTGAAAGCATCAACACGTTTAAAAGCTAGTGAAGACATCAACTTATACAATTTAAAACAAGAAATTGCAAGTTTTAAAAGGCGGTTTTGAAAATATTGAACGGCTGTTTTGAAAATATTGAAGGCAAGAGAATTCAAATTACCTACCTACGTTCGGAAGAAATGAACATTTAAAAATCGAACGTCGCGGGGGAATGAAGAATGGATATGAACCAGTTTGTTTCAAATCAGTTTAGATAAATATATATAGATGGTGTTATATTTAATTTGTATAAAAAATTTTTTTCAATGAAGTGATTTTTTTAATTGCATAAATTGAAAATATACAGCAAATGACGAAATCTAAAAAAATAAATAATAAAAAGGATTTAGAAAGTAACACAATGGAGTCCATAAATTTTGATCCTCTCAAGTTAAAAATATCTTTTAATGGTGAAAGTGAACCAAATGAATTTATAATAAGGTTAGAAGAATTAGCCAAAGTCTACAAATTAAAATTAGATTATTTGGTAGAGTGTATGCCTATATTTTTAACAGATTTTCCGTTAACGTGGTACAGAGCAATTAACTGTGAATTTGATTGGAAAATTTTTAAAACCAAATTCTTACAACAATTTGAAAAATATGACTTTCAAAGGAATCTTAAGTTAGAAATTTTAAATATGGTACAAGGTCATGATAATGCATCTGTTTATATTTTAAAGGTCAAATCCAAAAATAATTTATTAAATAAAAGAATGCATGATAAAGAACTTATGGACATAATAATTCATGGATTGTCAGAAAAATATGCAACTTTACTGACAACATCTGAAATTAAAAATACAGAGGAATTATCTACAATATGTAGCAAGTTTGAATCATTTATAAAATTTAATGAATGTAAGAATTTAAATGTAATGAATGACACAGAAGAGAAAAATGTAATGCAAAAATGCAATTTTTGTAATAAAATAGTAAATGATGAAATAGAATCAAAGGAAGAATTAGATAAATATAGAGATATGCATAAAGATAAAATGAAGGAATTAAACACATTATACAAAATTGTAACAGAAAATTTATGGGATGCATATAATAAAAATGCAAATTATTATAATAAAGGTAGATCAAATCGTGTCTATGATCAAGGGGATATTGTATGGCGTAAAAATTTCATACAATCAAATGCAGGGAAATACTTCTGTACAAAGTTGGCTCCAAAATTTGTCAAAGCCAGAATAGAAAAGAAAGTTAGCAAGATAGTCTATGTATTAAAAGATATAGACACAAATGTTATAAATAAATATCACATCAAGGACATAATCAAATTAGATTAAGGTGTATTTGAGACCAAAAACAACTTTGGCTATTCAAAAAAATATTTATAGGGTTAGCTTTCTATATATTTAAAAGAATTGAAAATATTTTTTTTTATTTTTTTTTCCTTCAAATCAGCTGGTAATATGCCAAAAACCATTTAAAAAAGGCTGACTTTCCAGCGCGACTCACTTGTTATTCATAAATATTTCAATGCCAAATATTTCATTTTTCGATAAAGTATTTATTCAGTTAAATTGAGACGATTTTCGAAAATTCATTTTTTACTTATTTACTGAGTTATAAATTTTGTTTCAAAATGTGTTTACGTAATATTTTTTTGTACGCGTTTTTAGTTCCTCCTGATCATTTTCCGCAAATATCACATCGTGGTTAAGTGAAACAAATGTTTTTAATTGTTTTCGTACATATTTTATTTGTCTAACAAAAAGAGGTAACATGTAAAGGCCTCTTGTAATTTTCGATTTTTGTTAATTTTCTATTTTTTACATAGATGGCGTTGGCCTATCCAATTTGATGGTTAGGCCGACAGAGGTGAAAAAACAGTTTTCTTGAAGACCGATCGGGACACATGTATACATTATGTTCACATATTATATACGTATAAAATATGCAATAGGTATATGTGTAAATAAAATATACAGAATACGCGTAAAAATTCCGATATATGTTGACGGTACGACGGAAAAGAGACATGAACACCATGTCGAGTCGATAGAGTCGATAATAATATAATTTTGTATTCATTTTCAGGATTCCACGACATATCGATAAAAGACAATTCGTCCAACGATTACTCGGCCATAGACAAATCGGTCACACGACACTTCGTCCTCACGACTTTTCGGCAAACGAAATTTCGGTCAAAGACAAATCGGTCAACGACAACTCGTCCAACAACAACTCGGCCATAGACAAATCGGTCACACGACACTTCGTCTACACGACTTTTCGGCCAACGACATTTCGGTCAAAGACAAATCGGTCAACGACAACCCGTCCAAAGACAACTCGGCCATAGACAAATCGGTCACACGACACTTCGTCCACACGACTTTTCGACCAACGACTTTTCGGTCAACGACATTTCGGTCAAAGACAAATCGGTCAACGACAGCCCGTCCAAAGACCCGGCCATAGACAAGTCGGTCACACGACACTCCGTCCACACGACTTTTCGGCCAACAACATTTCGGTCAAAGACAAATCGGTCAACGACAACCCGTCCAAAGACAAGTCGGTCACACGACACTCCGTCCACACGACTTTTCGGCCAATGACATTTCGGTCAAAGACAAATCGGTCAACGACAACCCGTCCAAAGACAAGTCGGTCACATGACACTCCGTCCACACGACTTTTCGGCCAATGACATTTCGGTCAAAGACAAATCGGTCAACGACAACCCGTCCAAAGACAAGTCGGTCACACGACACTCCGTCCACACGACTTTTCGGCCAACGACATTTCGGTCAAAGACAAATCGGTCAACGACAACCTGTCCAAAGACAACTCGGCCATAGACAAGTCGGTCACACGACACTCCGTCCACACGACTTTTCGGCCAACGACATTTCGGTCAAAGACAAATCGGTCAACGACAGCCCGTCCAAAGACCCGGCCATAGACAAGTCGGTCACACGACACTCCGTCCACACGACTTTTCGGCCAACGACATTTCGGTCCAAGACAAATCGGTCAACGACAACCCGTCCAAAGACCCGGCCATAGACAAGTCGGTCACACGACACTCCGTCCACACGACTTTTCGGCTAACGACATTTCGGTCAAAGACAAATCGGTCAACGACAACCCGTCCAAAGACAACTCGGCCATAGACAAATCGGTCACACGACACTTCGTCCACACGACTTTTCGGCCAACGACTTTTCGGTCAACGACATTTCGGTCAAAGACATTTCGGTCACATACAATATATGGTATTCAACCGGTCCGTAGTCTTATGATTTACACTTCTGACTCGTAAATGGAAGATTGTGTTTAGAGGGCTCTTGAGGTGTGATACACAAAAAAACAGCGCTCACCAAATAAATCATCCTAATTTTATTATTATTATTGTGGGTTCGAATTCCAGCGGAGCACAAAAAAATATAAGTACCATTTATATTTTCAAATATGCCCTTTGCTTGGTGACAAAAAATCATATACCTTTCCCAAAGCCCGGTCACTAAAGGTCCATCCAGCATTAGAGCAACTGGGTCTTGCTTAAGAATTGGTAATTTCTACAGCGACGACCAAGCTCGCAGAGGGCTCTTGAGGTGTGATACACACAAAAACAACGCTCACCAAATAAATCATTATTTTTTTTTAATTGTCGAAATAACGAATCGTGAAAATAAATAGTTTGTTAACGAACAGGTTTTCTAAGATATTCTGTGGAGCACATCTATATGTGACCGAAAGTCGTTTGAACGAAATTTCGTGTGAACGAAAAAACCTTTCCCAATGACCGGTCACCAAAGGTCCATCCAGCTTTACTTTATCCAGCAACTGGGTCTTGCTTGACAATTGGCGCTTTGTAGCGACGATGACCAAGCTCGTAAAAATGTCGATAGCTCAATTGGTAGAATGCTTGCATTCCATGCCGAGAGCAAGGGTTCGATCTCAAGGCTTACTCAGCCTTCACAAGAAATGAGAACCAGCCCCCTCGGGAGCTGGGAAACCCCCACTTCAAATGAAGTGGTTGGTGTAAAGCCGGCCACTTTACCTCTAAAAATAAATAGGTCCCGAATCCCGAAGTGACACTAAATACTGTAACTTCTAACTATAAAAAATAACTATGTAACTACTAACTTTATAGTGTAACTACACATAATGTGTAGCTTAGTTGCGTTCTGTGCTCCGCCGGGAATTGAACTTACAACCTTCCGATTAAGAGTTGGAAGCGTAGTCAATAGACTAAGGACCGATCTTTTTGCACGCATTTGGAAAAAAAATGTCGAATTCTAAGAAATATTATTATTTATTATACAAGAAGTAGGTAGGTACCTTTTGTTGGTATAACTTTTTCCTCGCTGACGATATTCTGCTGGCCATGTTGTGCTATTATTGTTATTTGAGATGCAGGTGTTTTCTTATGTAGGGCTGTCAAAAATATATTGTCTTCATGCGTGAAATTAATTTTAATTTTTTTTTTCATTACTTTGGTTTAGCTCAAAATCTATAATCTATAAATCGCTATTGCCATTTACGGCTCATATTTAATGCATAACCACAAGCAGGCACATTTAAGTTCGTGTTTACACATGTTGTACAATAACAGTAAAAAATATAATATCAGGATGATTTATTCGGTGAGCGCTGTTTTTGTGTGAATCACACCCTTCTCCTTCGAGCCCTCTGCGAGCTTGGTCGTCGCTGTAGAAAGCTCCAATTCTCATGCAAGACCCAGTTGGTGTAAAGCCGGATCGACCTATGGTGACCGACCTTTGACAAAGACAGATTAATTTTGCAACCCAACGAAGAGCAAATATTAAAAATGAAATCTTTTTTTTGAGCTCCGCCGGAATTCGAACCCACTTCCTTCCGATCCGGATTCAAAGTTTTAACCACTAGACTGCGGGCCGGTCTGCCTTTTTATGTGTCTTTATCTACAAAATAAACCAAATCTCACATGAACATGAACTTAGCAACTCTTATCGCCCTGTTTTGAAATCGGGGTGGCAATTGCAAAAGTGAACCAAGTTTTTTTCTGTATGGTTGTCAGCCTCATACCAAACAACTAGTTAAGGTTAATAATTATAGGCATTATTTCTTTTAAAATTACTCACCTTTGATATCTCTTTAAATATTAATTTATATTGACAGACTGCATTTGCGTCAACCCTTGTGAGTGATAAAAAATATATGCATGTGTCAGTTTGTGTAGTGGTGTGAGAAAAACTAACACACTGTTTTTTTTTTTGTACATTGATGGGATAGCTCCAAAACTTAATATATACATTTTGTATTATTTTCAAAACAATTCAAAGATTTCAATTAATGATATTTCAAAATAAAATTGACAGTTAATTGTGACCGGTTTGTAGTTCAGTAGTAACACTTCGAACTCTGAATGGAAGGTTGTGGGTACGATTCCCGGTGGAGCAAAAAAAAAAACATTTATATTTTCAAATTTTCTCGTCGCTGGGTTGAAAATTCATAAACCTTGACCAAAGACCGGTCATCAAAAGGTCTATCCAGCCTTACAGCCACTGGGTCTTGCTTGAGAATTGGCGCTTTCTAGAGCGACGACGAGGTGTGATACACACAAAAACAACGCTCACCAAATAAATCATTATTTT
This sequence comes from Agapetus fuscipes, assembly GCA_951799405.1. Taxonomy (NCBI): domain Eukaryota; kingdom Metazoa; phylum Arthropoda; class Insecta; order Trichoptera; family Glossosomatidae; genus Agapetus; species Agapetus fuscipes. Next base: position 12,327,426 of record OX637343.1, on the reverse strand, counting down.
TTTTTAATTGTCGAAATAACGAATCGTGAAAATAAATAGTTTGTTAACGAACAGGTTTTCTAAGATATTCTGTGGAGCACATCTATATGTGACCGAAAGTCGTTTGAACGAAATTTCGTGTGAACGAAAAAACCTTTCCCAATGACCGGTCACCAAAGGTCCATCCAGCTTTACTTTATCCAGCAACTGGGTCTTGCTTGACAATTGGCGCTTTGTAACACATAAAAACAGCGCTCACCAATTAAATCAGCCTATTTTTTATTTTTTTAAATAACCTCGATTTGGAGATCCCTACGTTTGACAGTATGCCAATGTATTATAATGACCGGATAGCAGACAAAGTGAATAATATCAATGTATTGGTAGGGTCTGGCCGTCTTAGTGTGGAATTGTAGAAAAAAATATTATTATTTTAGCTAGCACATCTGCCGGCACACAGTCAAAGTTAAACATTATAAAAAAGTGCTAACCTTATTTAGTTACGACATTTATCAACAGATTACGAATTTTACGATTTTTTACGAATTCCGTGTATCTATAACTCCCTCTTAACAAAAAAAAAAAAAAACATATTTTCATGTGTATGAAAAATTTGAGGTGATGCATGATACGGTGAAAGTTGATATAAAAGTGATCAGTGAAAGAATGAATTATGAAACATTGCATGAATGAAGGTATGAAACATAAATTAAACAAAGTATTACATATGAAGGTAAAGTTTTTTTAAAAAAAAATTGATGGACTGATAAATTTATTAATGAAAAATAAATTTGAAATAAATTTAAATATTGGGAAAGATGTGATAAGTATTTAAAAAAAAAGTTATTTTAATGAATTGATTAATAAACTGGTGAATGTTTATTATGTATTGTTATTTGATTATTTTGAATTGTTGAATTAAGTATATAAAAAAAAAAAAGTTATTTTAATGAATTGATTAATTAACTGGTGAATGTTTATTATGTATTGTTATTTGATTATTTTGAATTGTTGAATTAAGTATTTAAAAAAAAAACAAATATTTGTTTATAATATTGAATATGAAATTTGTGTTAAAAAAAAAAATATATATTAATTTTAGTATGAAAATAATTGGTATTGTTAAAAAAAGGTATTAATGACTGAATAATGTATCAGAAACAGGTTTTTTTTTATTTTCATATTTTTGAAATTTATCCTTAAAATAAAACAAAATATGTGGCGCCGGCTGAGCATTATGATACATTATTTACTCATTGTAAAAGAAAAAAAAAAAAAAAAAAATTGGGAATGTTTTTTTTTATGAGAGGAAGGAGGTGTATTGTAACGAGATGGATTTGTTTGTTAGGTAAAATGGAACATGAGATTTGAATTTGAATGAAAAGGAAAACAAAGGAAGGCAGAAAGGGGAGGAGAAGCTTGCCTGGCGGGATAGCCACAAGCCTGTGTAATTAAGAATAAAGAATATTATTGTGCTGTGGTTAATTGTGTATACATTGTGAAAGAAATAAAAGTAAACATATTAAAGTGTGTATGTTATATTATTAATTGTGTCAATCAGCAGGACAGAAGAAAAACCCTCACAGTCGTGCAGAGAGGATGTCTCCTGAAGACATTGGCTACGTCAAGTATGAAGTAATTCCATAATAACGATACATCTCCTATTCGAAATTGTAAGTTAATTTTATTTAGTAATCACGATAAAACACAAATTTAGAGATGAACATTTCATATGAATACCCAATTTGATTTTGATTGAAAAATTGATGATGGTTTTCCAAATAATGGTGTATAGGTAACAAAAAAAGTGCATGAGGATTGTGCAAGATAGCAAAAAAATATATATATATTTGTGAACTTCAGAGTAAAGTTGGCATAATATATACTGGCGTGGTATTTGCAATCGACTTAGCAATAAAATTAACGTAAAACTATTAAATTCAAACTTGACATGTTTCTCCGTACATTGTAATGCAGAAAATTTTACTGTCAGTTTTATGGATTCAATAAAATACATGACTAGCATCTTACAGCGCCATTTACTTCAAAGAAAAAAAGAAAATTTCATAGCTGAAGGAGCTCATATTGGGTTTACCTGAAAATTTATCCTATGCGCACGTTTCTTATACCTTAAATCTATAATAGCAGGCTGGAAGTCTCATCACCACGGTAATTCTTACCTACCGAATATCAATAATATTTGTATGAAGACCTGTCAATCTAAGATGGCCGCAAGTAAACAGATAATTAGTCTTCATACAAGTATTACCGATATTCGGTAGTTAAGAATTACCGTGAGGATGAGACTAACAGCCAGAGCGCAGTGTTCGTCGACAGGACATTGCTCGGTGCGGCATGGAGGAGACATCGTTCGGTTAATCGACACTGCACTGTTTACTGTTTATTGCTTGTGCGTGCTTAGATAACGAAGATTATTATTGTTACGGTTCGAACCCCTGTCACATGAGGTGTGACATGATATTTATCATTTGCAGGGCCGACAATCGTCCGCTCCTAATTTTTATATTTGGCTAGCCAAGCCATCCTCCGATAGGTTCCAACAAATGAGTATTCTGCATTCAAATTGATATTAGCGTCACCCAAAAGTGGATAAATAAGTATAAATCCACGAGGAAAGGAAGGTCACAGTTGAACCTTTACCATCTTGTCTTCAACATCTTATGTCCGCTGACTTCTAGGATTCAGGGTCATAGGTTTTAACAAAAAAATCATCTAACTTCAATAAATTATCTAAATTCTTAAATTTTATCATTTGAAGAATGCTGGGCTGGAAGTCTCATCAGCACGGTAATTCTTACCTACCGAATATCAATAATATTTTTATGAAGACCTGTCAATCCAAGATGGCCGCAAGTAAACAGCTTTACGCGTAAACAACTTACCCCCGTATTCACGATCAAAACTGATTTAAGTGCCTTACTCAAGCGCTACACTTACTCAAGGGTCGACATTCTGGAGCGTTTTGTTTCACAAAGAACACTCAAGCAGTAATCAGCGTAGTGCCCAACCCCCAGGAGACGTACGGGTTTGTCATTGGCTCTCGAAAAAACCCAGCTCTGTAATTGGTCAGTACCTTCCGACCGATATTCGGCGTACTTCACTCTTATCATTGCCGCCTCTTTCAAATTTCAATGTCATATCAACTTTGCATAAAACTTGACAACAAATAAGTACGTATAACGCAATTACTACTTTAAGTAAACCGTAAGTACGAATTTGTTTGTTTACAATTTCTATTAGTTTTTAAAAATACATTTATGTAATATCCAATGTAAAGTGTTTTGATCGATTTCAGCGCCAAAAAGATGTTGTTTTCTCCAGCGGTAAAGGAGCTGCTGGTGGCTCTGATTAAAGAAAAACCTGTAATAGAAGATAAAATAACAGATCGAAGAAATCGTTGGCTTTGCAACCCTCAATGAGCAACGGCAAAACTGTATACAGAACGACGCATTTTTTCAATCAAAAACGTCTTCTAAATTCTTCCTCTTCGTAATACGTAAATGGGTCTTTACAGTCTCTGATATATTTTCTTGGGACACTATTTTTGAACAAAACAATGTTATTATTCTCGTTGAAGTCAACTGTATCGAAAGAATTCATTATTTTATGTAAATAATTCACAACCAAACAAAAAATGTGCTGATGAAATGCGGCGGAATATTTTGACAGTTCATCTGTCATTGCAGTATGGTCCTAGACCATACCGGAGAACAAACCCAATTCTGATGGTCAAGCAATGTAAATGAACTCGTCAAAACAATGTTAATACACTTGTAAAAATCATGTTTATAGTAAGAATTCATTTTTTCATGTAAATTCACAATCAAACAAAAAATGTGATAACAATGAAATATGACGGAATATTTTGACAGCGCTTAAGCGTTGGTTAATATACGTGTCGACCTTACTTACCTGAGTGCTAGTTTTTGGAGCGCTTAAGCGCTAATTTTACCTTAAGTATTGTTCTTGAAATGAATTTCCCCAATCTAAGCGCTGGTTTGCCCTTAAGGAAGTGCCAGTTTTGATCGTGAATACGGGGGTATGTATAGTTGCAAAACTTGAGTAATGTAAAGTTTACGGCAATTATTAAAGAGTGATTTCCCCCAAAAGTTGCCGTTTTTGTTTGTTTGAACTTGATTTTCTTCATCACTATAACTCTTTTGCTAAGACCATAAAGTGTAAGAAAGAAAAACGGCAGATTTTTGGAGAAATCACTCTTTAATATTTTCCGTAAACTTTACTTTTCTCAAGTTTTGCAACTCGTACTAAGGGTACATAAGTCTTCATACAAATATTATCGATATTCGGTAGGTAAGAATTACCGTGGTGATGAGACTTCCAGCCCAGCTAAACTTATCTTGATAGTATTTCATTTATTTTTGCTAGTATTTCATCAATTACATAAAATAGTTACCACAAGGTTTGTAGTATACAGCAACGCGTGTACTACAACTTACAAGTGTATAAGCATGCCGTAAACAAATGTTATGTTTCGAAGACAATAAGTTGTCAGCACACGTGGTACATGTCTCACAGATCAACAAACTAGTGTTGTCTGCCAAACACAACACACATAGCGCACTCCCGAGTCCTGACATGAGCTGGCTCTGCTCCAACGTGCTCTGCAATATTGAAATCCATAACCTGTGACAATGCTACAACAAAAGCAACAAGAAAGCTACGACAATGGAAGGTTGTGGGTTCGAATCCCAGTGGAGCACAAAAAATATATCAATGCACTTTCAAATATGCTCTTCGCTGAGTGAAAAATTCATACACCTTTACCAAAGATCGATCATTAAAGGTCCGTCCAGCCTTATGGCAAGTGGGTCTTGCTTGAGAATTGGCGCTTTCTACAGCAACGACCAAGCTTGCAGAGGGCTCTTGAGGTGTGATGCACACAAAAACAGCGCTCACCAAATAAATCATCCTAATATTATTATTATTATTATTGATATCCATAACCTATGACAATGGTACAACAAAAGCAACAACTCCCTATTTAAATTGTGAGTTTCTTAGGTAGAAATCAACAACTTGACACTGGCGCCCCTGCTGAACGCGGGAATCCGCCACAAAGAAGAAGAAGTTGCAATAGCAATGATGATAGACAATCCTCCATGAATTGGTACTAAAAGAATGTCCAGATGTAGGGAATACAAAGCCATACGAATATTCTAAAATTTAAGAAGGCACTGTAGACTGAAGAAGAAGTTGCGATTGCGCAAAATTATTTCATATTACAATATTTGTGCCCTTGCAGGGATTTATCACAAAACTGAAATATTGTCTTATTATTATTATTAATATTTCTGTCTTATGGAAAATTCACTGGTTAATAAAAAAACATACGTATTTCTTATCATGTACATGCACATTTCGTAACAGTAACTCTGTCGCCCTTCCGCTAAAGTGGCCAGAGCCTCTGCAGGTTTGCCTCCATTTATTCCTATCCTTGCGTAACATTTTCAATTCATTCATACCATCACCTTTTCATACATTTACTTCTTTTACATTAGCTTTATCTTCTCTTTCCTTTTTTCCCTTCCACGTTTCCTTTGTATACACACGTAGATCATGGTACTAGTAATTTTGGTAATGATTATTATATTTCCTTGACTTATAGGTTGGTATGAGGCTGACCACCCATACTGTAAAAAATGGTTCACTTTGCCAATGTCACCCCTGTTTCAGGGAATGTCGGCAAGAGTTGCAGGGCTTATGTTCATTTGAGGTTTGGATTTTATTTGTAAGTACACAATCAGCATTTGTAAGCGCGAACTACACGTGTTTGTTTGTGGGCATACATCTGAGAGCTTTGAATGAATATATCCTTGCAACTTAGATTATAGATTATTATTAAAATGAATTGCACTGCACACGTCTCCAGATTTACTGATTCCATTTTGATTGAATGTATCGAGTTTCCGGTAGCGAGTGTCGAACCCTAGCTAGCCCATTGTGCCGGCCGTCCTCGACACTGACCCACTTAGCCGTCGGGCGGTATTTGAGCGGGCGCGGCCGGGTCTGGCTCTCCCATACTAAACACTACACGCGTGAGCATAATATCTGCAAACACTAAACTCCAACATCTCGCTGTACTTCGTTCCAACAGAAAACTATCATTACTATTAAGAAACTTAAGAAAACTATTTGACCCGAAGATGACCTATAATCTATAATCTAAGTTGCGAGGATATATTCATTCAAAGCTCTCAGATGTATGCCCACAAACAAACACGTGTAGTTCGCGCTTACAAATGCTGATTATGTACATACAAATAAAATCCAAATCCAAACCTCAAATGAACATAAGCCCTGCAACTCTTGCCGACATGAAACAGGGGTGACATTGGCAAAGTGAACCATTTTTTACAGTATGGGTGGTCAACCTCATACCAACCTATAAGTAGGGACTGGAAAATTTCGCGATCGCGATAAAACGAATTTATTCGCGAATTTTGATGTTTTTACGCGAATAACGCGAAATTTGTGGTTTTACGCAAATATCGCGAATTTTCGTACTTTTGGTAGAAATTGTGCGAAAAAGTTGTCATAAATCGCTTTTGCAACGCAACGATTTTGTTGGAAAGAAAAAAATCCTGCGAAAACCCTTTGCAAGGTGCAAAACACAGGAAAATTGATCGGTGTTATAACCGAGAGGGCCAAGTGGGCTGATCTTTCAACGTTTAAAAACACGCTAGAACTCTAGACGCGGAGTTTGATCCCCGCCTGGGTCATTTGACCATAAATTTGACCCTGGTTCAACAGATGTAATTGGGTAATTATAAATGAATAATTCATTAAAATAAACAATAATGAATTATTAATTAATGTTATTAATACCTGTATCTTTCCAGGCAGAGAAGGTTGGCGAATTGCATTCCTATCCACAAATCTATTTTATTAAAAAATTAATGATACGCAGAACTGTCCTGGATCATCCCAGCAGACTTGAATCGTGACATCTTGAATCATGAAGGAAAATACTTCAAGGAGTGAAGCTGTTGCTGGATAAGCCAAGAGCACAACTTGAAGCTTTCATAAAAGCCAATATCCCTTGAAAAATTAGATAACCCTCATCTAGAGACTAAATGCACAAAAATTAAATATTATAAAAGGATATTTGCAGGGTATTCGGAGTGTCATTGAAATATTAATACTTTTTTCAATCAAAGTTGTTTTTGTAAAAAAGGATTCTTTTAAAAAATAATATACATTTTTTTTAAGAAACTAAAATTAAGAAACATTGTTTTGTACCTACCACTTGAGTATTTTTTATTGCAAAAACGTTTTCGGCGGGTACTTCCACCATCTTTGGTTGCAGATACTCGTATTGATTCAGATTTTGTTTATTCATTGTTTTTTATGGTACATATTGTTGTTTATATAATAAATTTTAGTAATATATTTTGTTTTGCAATTATATTATAAACCTTTATTTTGATCAAATCAACCCTAAAAATTATACCGAATCTCCCCGTTTATCATGAAAAATAACGCGAATTTCCCTGTTTTTGATCAAAAATAACGCGAATTTCACAAAAAAATAACGCGAATTTCCTAAAAAATAACACCACTATTTTCCAGTCCCTACCTATAAGTCAAGGAAGACCAATTGGTCGAAAACGTTTGTATTATTTAAAATATTTTAAAAATTTATAATTTTTAAATATATTATAGATTTGTGAAATAAAACAGTGTTTTGAAATTTAAAAAGTGTTATTTAATTGAATAACAATAAAAAAATACGAATTTTCACAGTGTTAATACACAAACCATAAAAAAATAAATTGCACAGAATCTGTACTCGACTTTCTTGCAAAAATTAACCCACTGTATGACGTATGTATAGCTAGAATCATCTACCAGCTTATGCCGTTTCAATAAAAATATAATATATCAATAATAAATCAATTTTATTCGACCGCGGTGTGTACCTGCATACTCGTACAATATGGATATAGGCATATAAATACTTAAATGAATATAAATATTTGGTTGATTTATTTGTTGAGCACCGTTTTGTGTGAATCACACCTCAAGAGCCCTCTGCGAGGTTGGTCTTCTCTGGAAAATGCGCCAATTACACAAGAAAGATCCTTGACTTATAGGTTGGTATAAAGCTGACCACCCATAGTGTAAAAAATGATTCACTTTGCCAATGCCACCCCTGTTTCAAGGAAGGTCGGCAAGAGTTGTAGGTTTTAAGTTCATTTGAGATTTGGTTTTAATTTTTAAGTACACATTCAGCGTTTTTAAGCGCGAATTTACACGTGTCTGTTTGTGGGCATGCATTTGATATGAGTTTTTCATTTTAATATATCTTTGCAACTCAGATTTTAGAATCTAGAATCTAGATTATTATAGATGGTCATTGAACCCTTTTGTATGCAAACTAGGACTTTGTATGGTGGGTAAACTTTTTAGTTATATTTTGAAATAGTAACGACTGATTATTATTGGTATTTATAAAATTTTAAGAATCGCAGCATTTTATCTAATTTTAACCCTTTGACTACCAAGAAAATTGCTAATACATTTTGTATGGAAAATTTTCACTTTGTATGGCGGCTATACTTCTGATTCACTTTTAGGAAAAAATAATGATGATAATATATAGGTTATTATTATTGTTTTACATTTGTGGTACATTATTTTTTTATTAACCCTCTAACTGCCGAGAATTTTTCCATTATTTTTTTCTTTTATATGGCAACTCCCTAAACCGAGATTATGATAAAGAAATGATTATAATTATTAGATAGCACTATTATATAAATGGATTCACACAAAATTTAAGAAAAATCGTCGGAGCCGTTTTTGAGAAAATCGCATTTTAAATTTTCAGCTCTTCGGAAGCCATCTTGAATTTTCAAAAAAGTAAAAAAAAATGATTCAGAATTAAAGTGATAAGCTTGTTCTTTCTATCAAATCTAAAACAAATTTAAATATCTTGCATTTTAATAGGTTTTTGTAATATTTTCGATTTAAAATTTCAGGTCGTGTAAACGGTGCTTTATATTTGTTTTTTCAAAAATTTTTTTTTGTCAGTTTGTAGAAATTTATGTTGTCCATAATATTGTAGAACATTATATTTTTGTTGATCCCTTAACTTTCGAGAAAATCACAATCGTTTGTTTTTTTCATATGGCAGCCCATAGACACAGATTAGTAAGAGTGTTGCCATAACTAATTTATTAAGTTAAAAATTAATTAGTGGCAACTCTGAAAATTTAAGAAAAATTCTTGGAGCCGTTTTTGAGAAAAGTGCAATTTTATGTTTTTTTTGTATGGCAGCCATCTTGATTTTTCAAGTTGGTGTAATGCCATGTTATTCATACTTAATATATGTCCAAAAAAGCTGATGTAGCCAAAATTTGGTATCTCTAGGTCTTATACTTTGGAAAGTGACACACACACATACATACATACATACATACATACATACATACATACATACATACATACATACATACATACATACATACATACATACATACAGACGGACGTTTTTGAAAGATAGTGTTTTTTGGCATGTCCTGCACCAGGACAACTCATTTCCGTGAAAACCTCGAATTTTTTTTTTCACACCAAATCATAACTTTCTTTATAGCCTTCGGCTATAGCAAGAAAGTAAAAATATAGAAAACTATCAATTTCCGTATTTAGATTGTTGGCAATATTAGGGCGAATGCTAGAGATGCCAAGGAGAGGGGACGAGGACAAGGATTAGGACGAATGCTAGAGGGGCCAAGTGGGTTGATCTTTCTAGCGTGTTTAGCAGAATAGCGCTTCTGGTCCCACACCAGGCGATGCCTTTGCCGTTATATCGTATTTTATATTAAATTTACCCATATAGAAATACAAACAACTTTGTTTTAGATAGCTTTTGAATATAATTTAATACCGCGCTATTGAATTGTACTAAATAGTAATCGAAAAACAACAGTGTTCTGTTTCTGAGATACGAATGTTTTCGACCCTGAGTCGGGGTCGAAAACATCCGTAAGTATTAATTAAAATGAATCGATATATCGCACGCTTAATGATAAAGAGCAATAATTAAAAATATGAGAATGTTGGGAAATCACGTTTGAAGTTCAGACAACCAGTACAACTTGTATGGGATGAAAAAGGCGACCGTTGTTTTATCTCGGTCATATTCGTCCAAATTGAACGGCTGTCGCATTCTACCTATTCTTCTCGCATTGTTCTTGCGTTTTATTACAAAATCTCGATTTTCCCAATTTTTGAGTTATTGCTCTTTATTATTAAGCGTGCGATATGTGAAAAAAAACAAAGTCTTATTAGAATTTTGTTTCTAAAAAATAGAAAAATAATTTAAAAGTGTTTTATTTCTATCTATTAGGATGACTGACATGAATGCATGACAATGAATGCAATGTAATTGTTATTTCTGCATGAAGAGAGTATACGCGCAAGCTGTTTTACAACGTTTATACTATGTATGTACTACCGTTAGTAATTCATAATACGACAAGACGTGATAGCTGCTGATAAACACCGCCGGGCTCCAGCCATGAGCCATCATACTACAGAACACAGATCGATTGTCTAGCGATGTATTATTTCCTTACCAAATAGGAACTCTAAAAATTCGCGATAATTTCAGGGTTAGGTACACAATGATTATCACATTTTTTACTAAATACAAATAAATTTGAAGGTTTTGTAACCACCGGAACAAGTCTTTGATATAATTCATCTAATATGTATATGATACGTTATAAAATAGTCTATACATATAGTTAAGTAAAATTGAAAAGAATCACAGTTAGGTCGGCCACTCGAGGCCCTAAATTTATTCAAATCAAGGATCGAAAAATTAGAGCCGATTGTGATTCAAACTTGCTTACACACAAGTTTTTTTGTGGTTCATCGCTCTTTTGCTTTAGTATTTTCATATTAAAAAATATTTAATCCATAGATGATCAACGGATCTTCATTTTTTTTAAACAGAAAATGCACTAGGAAACATCATTAGAGTCTAGTTCTATCGATCAGTTTATACCTGGCATTTTTTTTAGTGATGAAAATACAACAACTTTTGACTTTTACTTTTGGTAATTTTTCTCGAGGTAGGTAGGCTTTCCCTCTAGTTTATTTAAGTCAGAGAATTAAAAATCCAGCCGGCATTCCTTGACTTATAGGTTGGTATGAGGCTGACCACCCATTCTGTAAAAAATGGTTCACTTTGCCAATGTCACCCCTGTTTCAGGCAAGGTCGGCAAGAGTTTTTTTTTTTTTTTTTTTTCAAACAGTTTTTATTTATTTATGAATAAAATACAATATAATATGATACATAAGAGCATAGAAAAAACCAAAGAAGAAAAATAATAAATTACAAGAAAACTAAGTCAAAAACAAGATAAAACATGTATGAGCAGAAAACAACTTGAAGCAGCAAAAGCATAAATACATAGTGTAAGATTTAGCAAACATATAAAACACATAAAAGCAGAAAAAAGAAACAAAGAAGCAGCAAAAACATAATTACATAGTGTAAGATATAGTATACAGGTATATTAAAATAAGTATAAACAGCAGAAAAAAGAATCAAGAAGAACAAAAACAAAAAATGTGTAGTGTAACAGATAATAATATATAAGTATGACAAAATAAGCACAACAGCAGAAAAAAAAGAAACAAGAATCAGTAAAAATCAGTAAATTGCAGGGTTTATGTTCAGTTGAGATTGGGGTTTTTATACTGTAGATCCACATGCGGCATGTGTGAGCGCGAAAGTATGCGTGTCTGATTGTGGGAATGCATTTAATATGAATCTCAAATGATACATATCTTTGCAGCTTAGATTTAGATTTAGATCTTGTAGGTACAACACCCGTCCAACTTAAGAGGCGATTTTGGCGCTTGTAGGTGCCCAACCATGTATCATGAGCAAGGTAATGGTGTTTGACCGGTCTTGACCTGTACGCAGGCTCATGAATATCATGTATAGGTGATGAGCGAGGTACTCATGATTTTTTCATTGACTTCCGATGATTGTAAACAAATCAATAATACGAGGGGCGAACGCCATACACATCAATGAACGGATGAAATAATGTAATATACTACTAATGATGTAGTATACTCTTATGATGTATGCCTATATATATATTATTAAAGGTAATTAAAATCAGATTATTTTTAAAGGTTTCTTTACCTCTATGCAGCTTGCGTCGGAACAATAGGCAGGTACGTATCTAGGTCCCTTTAATTGTTGCTGCAGATCGAACGAATGATGAATACGTCATATACATTCACTAATCATTATCACTATACGGTTCCTTAAAAATTACAGTGGTGACGCAACGCAACTAAGCTACACATATAGCGTAACTTCTTGCCGCGTTATCCCCGAAGGGGTCGCATGTGGCGAGTTGAACCTATTTATTTTTACAGGTAAGGGGGCCGGCCTTACGCCAACCACTTCAGTTGCAGTGGGGGTTTCCCAGCTCCCGAGAGTGCTGGTACTCATTTATTGTGAAGGCTGAGTACAACTTGCCGGTATTTTATTTTGGGGTTTGAAATAAACACCGAAACGGGAAATCATTTCTGACACCCTCGCCTCGGTGGGATTCGAACCCGAGCTCTCGGCATGGAATGCAAGCACTCTACCACCTGAGCTATCGACCGGACTTGGTGAAAAAAGTAAAACATAAAAGTAACATGTATCCTGGCGTTTATTTCAAAATTATTTTTGATATTTAGATAATTTTTCAACAATTTTAGACAAATCGGGTTCACAATAATTGCTGCATGCTATCCTCAATACGTCATCAAGGTGAGAATCAGTAAGTCGATTCTTGTATACGAAATATAGAATGCCAGATTTTGTAAATCACGTCGCTGATAATAAATGTCTTTAGGGCCGCACGGAAAAGCTTGTCGGGCCGCAGGTTGAGTATGGCTGCACTAGATTGAGACCAATTTATGCTCGTGAATGGCTCCCTTTAATTCATACGTCAGGTCAAATCGATCAATTTTCGGATCAAAATAACGTTTTTCATTTAGGAAATTGCCAATTGAAAGCAAAATTGGAGTTTGGCAACTCGTGTACACTGTACAGGTATATTATATTCATCCGAATGCCTTGCAAGGCCGTTGGCGAAATGATAAAACTTACAGAAATGTGGGTAACCCAGAGCCCAAGACAGACAAGCGCCGTTTGGCGAAAGAAAAAATATAATGGTATTCCAAGCAATGCCATCAATCTCCTTTATTCTTTATTTTCTATATTCGATGATTTTCCATGCCTGCATCACCTATAGAAAACGGGAAAAAACAATCTGGCTGAGAATATAGATGGGTAACGCCGTTTAAATTTGTACCATAACTGCCGACCGGCAAGATTCAAGAAAACGAAAACATCGTGAGTTAAATTAAGGTCTATTCAAAATGACGGACAGGTTCGAAAAATTAGGTTTTTTTACATTTCGATATCTCATTTCTTTTTTCGACGACGAATACAAGATTTTATAGCAGTTCGTAAACACTGTTCAGTAAAAATAAAAGAGCACCATTTTGAATGTCTATAAATATGAATGTTGTTTGTCTATGAATGTTTAATAAAAATATGAATACGCACATTTAATAACTACCTAAAATCGTTCGTTTATTGTATTTCAATAAGTTTCCTTGACTTATAGGTTAGTATGAAGCTGACCACTCATACTGTAAAAAATGGTTCACTTTACCAATGTTACCATTGTGTCAGGTAAGGTCGGCAAGAGTTGCAGGGTTTATGTTCATTTGAGATTGGGTTTTATATTGTAGGTTCACATGCAGCATGTTTAAGTACGAACTTAAAGTCTTAAATGCAATATATTTTTGTAACTTAGATTATAGATTATCATAGATTTGGATAGATAGGCAATGTTTTTTTTTTGCGTACATTTTTCACAGTATCCAGCACCGATATAAAAATTAGGTACCTCTGTCGTCCAAATTTCATTTAATCGTTTAGCCCACAGATCACGGAATAAACCTTTTTGCTATTTTGAATAACAAACATCAAACGGTGCATTTAAAATATTAATAGCATGTAGTAAGGTTGATTAGATAGTTTTATGTTTCAATTAGGTACGTAAATGTTATTTGTTAGTCAACCATAAATTAACGGTAAGTAGGTGTATTTTTTTAAACCTACGTGAATACACCTTAATACTGGTAACATACGGTAAAGATTGTAAATAAAAAACCGCCCGACATTACCTTAAACTTGTGCCATTTGAAAAATAATACTGTCAGCAATGATAAAAACATACAATCATTAGAAGAATTAATGGATCTAAGTAAAAAATATACAACTGACAACATATTCGAATACATGCCTTAATAATGCCAAGCTAACTTCCACTCAAAACACTCACGACAAATTACCGAGTCAGATGTAAACGTTCTCAGAAGAAAATGAAGGTATCGAATGAGTTTTTTTGTGTTGTCCACACTACATCAAAGAGTTGCCATACGTGAACAAATACTTAAGATTGCAAGATTTTTGTCAGTTCCAATGGAATTGGTAACATACTAAAATAAAAATTTCGGAGCCAAAAATGGAGACAACCCTTAGCAATCAATATTTCGTGTTTAAATAAGTAAATATTATTGTGGCTAGTACAGAAAATGAAAGATACGTTACTAAGGTATATGCAAAAATACTCAACTTTAAAAACGTTTGACTATTTTGATCGTATCATGCCATCAAAGGGTCAAAAACGGGTTGCGGACATGTAAAATTTGTATGGGAATGGAAAAAAGGCGTTTTTGTTTTATTTTTTAATTACATCGCCACTTAATGCTTTTTGCAGTTTTTTTTTGTATTTCGATACGCTTTTTATTTACTTTACTCTGATAATTTTAGAATTCAGTAGAGATCACCAGTTTTTATGAAAAAGCTGAAAATCATTAGGGGACACACGCACAAGACAAAAGGTACAAATTTCGACGGCGATACCCATATATGCCTTAAAAATCACGCGGATCGAACCGTAGCCCTCTGGCATGAAAGCAAGTATTCTACCAACTGAGCTTTCGATGGGATGCCTTGGTGTTCAATGAGATTTTTTATCATGATGAATTAGAGACCGACACTCCTTGCAGACACGTGTTCGCGCGCTCATATGAGCAAGCGCCTTTGGGATGACCAAGAGTCATGAAAAGGCGCTATAAAAATCTTGTAGGTATTATTATTAGACATAGAAACCAGAAAGGCAGGTAAGTATGCATGACCGGAAAAGGATCTAACTTGAGTCATTATTTGGTATTTCGGTGTTTATTTCAAACCTACAATCGAAACACCGGCAAGGTTTACTCAGCCATCACAAGAAATGAAAAGCAGCTGGAAAACCTAACTTTCGTGCAATTTACGCGGTAATTTAGAGTTTAACAGCGTTTGTACTAACCAGAAAACTGCAAGATATTTTGGGTTTAACCTTATCTAATCTAAGTTGCAAAGATATGTAACATTTGGGGATTCACATTACATGCATTCTCACAAGCAGACATGTACAAGTTCGCGGCGCTTGCGCATGCCGCATGTGAACCATGCCGCATGTGAACGAAAGTTCAACCTAAAACATAAAAACCAATTCTCAAATGGACATACACCCTGCAACTCCTGCCGACCTTCCCTGAAACAGGGGTGACATTGGCAAAGTGAACCATTTTCTATAGCATGGGTGGTTAGCCGCATATCAACCTATAAGTCAAGGAACATACACAACAAATAACATTTTAGACATAAACAAATGCATAAACATTAAAACCAAATACAAAATTCTAATTTAAAATTTACAAAAATTTGGAAAACTTGAGGAACCCTAGCCCTAGCCGCCAGCATTACAGATCAACCGCCATTTCTTTCTGTCCTTACATACTTCCCGTTCATTAATTTTCGCTGAAAGTCGCTAAAAACTCATTCCCCTCTGCGGCCCATAAAATATTTAAAAATACTATCTAGCCAACAAGATTTAATAAATTAGTCAACAACACAGTTAATCTGTACAAATTTCATGAATGGCATTTGTGAGTTGTTGGCACTAGGTATCATATAATAAAGCAAGACAGTGAACGCTAAAAGAGATAGGACTACGTACCGTGGGATGTAGGCAGTACCCTGGTAGAAAACGCTACGTCCACACTCAACAATACAATAGTTTATGTGTAAACTAAAAAAGCATCTCTAGTGAGTGTTATACTGAGCATATATTTTTGGTAAAACTCTGCGGTAGAGATTGTATCGGTCTGGTACGAAGTCGGGCTTATCGAGGCGAATCAAAACATTGTACCGTTTCATTGGGTCTTTGCCCTGATTGGAAGAAGAGTAAAACAACAGGTGCGATGGCTTGGGGGGCTACAGCACCTGAGGAGGTGGCGCAGATTGAGACTGATTGCTAAAACTGCAAGGGTTAGTAGTATATGTTAATAGTATACTCCCAATTTAATACGGTTTTATTCAAAACCAACATCACAACATAACTACTTCCTTGCAGCGCCTCACGACAGAAGCAACAATTCAAGTAACACCTCTGCGGCACCCTTCCAGGTTGACATAGACCCCCAAGACTTCGAGAATTGGGGAGCCTCCCGCACAGGATATATATATACTGCCGAAGCAAGTGCAAGGGTTCTTGAGAGAAAAAAATGTTAAAAAATGCGTTTGCGTGTATTTTTTTTTCAATAGCGCTTTTCTTTAAGAGCTTTTCTGTGCATCGATTGGGTCATTTACTAGAATATATATCTATGCTCTTCACTGTATTGTTTTTTTTTTAGTAATTGTCGCTTTCTATAGGGACAACCAAGCTTGCAGAAGGCTCTTGATGCGTGTCCCGATAAATCGGTCAATGACACCTCGTCCACAGACAGCTCGTTCATTGACAAATCGGTCACACGACAGTTTAACTGCACAAATTTTCGGTCAACGACAATTCAGTTCTATACAATATCCCCCCTTATTCATAAAATAGTTTTAATTTATAAACCAGTTTAAAGTCAATTTTCCCATACTGAAAATGAGTTCAACTCGGGTTTTTGGATCAACTTTACAATATTGAATAAGGCCGTATAGGTCCACAGACAGCTCTATAATCTACGTTGCAAAGATATGTTACATTTAAGATTTATATTAAATGTATTCCTACAAGCAGACACGTATAAGTTCGCGCTTAAATATGCCGCATGTGAACCTATAATATAAAACCCAATCTCAAGTGAACATACGCCCTGCAACTCTTGCCGACCTTCCCTGAAACAAGGGTGACATTGTCAAAGTGAACCATTTTCTACAGTATGGGTGGTCAGCCATATACCAACCTATAAGTCAAGGAAATGGTCAAAAAGTCAAGGAAAAGTTCCATCACAAAAAATATATATCTCTCCAAAAACCCTTTGTAATAACTGTAGATTAAATTAATTGTAGTTTTCTGTGATGTAGCTGTCTGCGCACAATATATTGTATGTGACAGAAATGTCGTATAGATGAACTGTCGTGTGTCTGATGTGTCCATGGTCGAGCTGTCAGTCGTCAAACGACTCGACCGGCTCATCAAGGAAAAAGTGTAAAATACCAAAATAATAATTTACAAGGGAGGAAAACACATAACCAAGAAAGGTATTATAATATGTTCAATATCCACGTTATTTTTCCTATTCACATAAATGATTCAAAAGCACGTGCTTTTACAAGAATAAAAACCAGATTGCAGATTATAAAACATGTTTTTTTTTTTGCATTTTGCACAGTGGTATATTTTAACGAGTAGGTGCGCCAAACGACCTCAAAAGTGTATAATATATGAGCCGTCCTTGTGGACAATATGTAGTTGTGAAATACATGCACAGATACCACCAGCAGATATATTAAAAACATGTCAAGAGATTTTGTCATAAATTGCCCGCTTACTTATTGTTAAATTGTGTTTGAACAATCAAATGTTGCAGATACGTGTTTTTTTTTAAATGTTTTTGAGCTCCGTGACAAATAGGTCGGTATGAGGCTGACCCCCCCATGCTGTGAAAATTCAGTTCAATTTGCCATCCCGGTGTCAGGAAAAAGCTTTATGTGTTTTGTCCTAAAGGCGCTTGTGACATAAAAATTTTTGTAAAACATCGTTAAACCACATTAATAGGAATGCCAATAAATGCCTTTATTTTATTTTTATTTTAGAGCTGTTTTGATTTTAACGATATGGTAAAAAATAAAAAAGTTATGCCATTTTTATGCAATCTCAAACTGTACCCTTAGTACGAGTTGCAAAACTTGAGTTATGTAAGTCGGCAATTATTAAAGAGTGATTTCCCCCAAAATCTGCCGTTTTTGTTTGTTTGAACATGATTTCTTTCATCACTTTGATTTAAAAAATGTAATTTGTCATGTATGTTCCTTGACTTATAGGTTGTTATGCGGCTGACCACCCATAATATAAAAATTGGTTCACTTTGCCAATGTCACCCCTGTTTCAGGGAAGGACGGCAAGAGTTGCAAGGCTTATGTTCATTTGAGATTGGGTTTTTATATTGTAGGTCCACATGCGGCATGTGTTAGCGCGAAATTATACATATCTGCTTGTGGGAATGCATTTAGTGTAAATCTTTAATGATATATATCTTTGCAGCTTAGATTAGATTAGATTAGATTAGACTGTAACTCTTTTGCTAAGACTATAAAGTGCAAGAAACAAAAACGGCAGATTTTGGGAGAACTCACTCTTTATATTTTCCGTAAACTTTACTTTTCTCAAGTTTTGCAACTCGTACTAAGGGTACTGTGTACACTGCTCTCCTGGACTATTTAGTTTATATCGCTTAAGGCTAGTTCGCACGAGGCCACTGATTTAGTCAAGTACCGAGTAATTTAGTAGTGGGCGGGGCGCTACTCGCCCGTGAAGCGTTCGCATTACGGTCCAGTACAGTACACAAGTGCGAAGTTGGCTGCAGAAAGCCCTTTCTATAATGGCGGAAAATTTGAATTGGCTGCAGTTTGAAAATATTAATTGAGTATTAAAATCATGTTATTATAAAGCCCTTTAAATTGGCTATAGTTTGGTAATATTAACTGATTTATGCCCGGCCACCTAGCTAGGAGCCAGTTTAGCAAACAACTTCGAAACTCGACTTTTGTAAATTCGAAATGTATTTTATGGTTTATAAAATAATATACACATTTTAAATAAAAACAACACATGACTATTTGATGTTTATAATAATATCTACCATTTACGCTGCAAACATTATTTTTTAATTGAATTTTTATCTTTTCAATGATGTGTACAAAGTATATTTTGTATGCACACACTATAATACGGCTCGTAGTCTGCAGCTGCATTCAGATGCATTTCTCTGTTGCGTTTTTCGTTGTTGACAATTAACATCAATATTCGACATGTAAAATCGGCATTTTGAAATACACGGCGGTCACCAATCAATTATCAAGTTAAAGAAGAAACATGGTTCAACTTTTCAGAGGCTGACCGCGAGAAACTTGTTCAATCCTGCTACATACGCCTCTCACGTCTGTCACAGATACCAGCTGATGGCTTACAGTGGCATAAAATTGTAATGCCTCTAATCAGTTATCCCCGTGTGTCACTGAATTGTTTCTGTACAAAACAATAAGTAACAATCCATCTGAAGGATATCATAAGGCCTGTGATATGACAAATTTATGGTAGGTACCTATAAACATCGATCAATGTAAAAGATCGATGTTTTTAAATACGTAATAAATTCATGGACGATAATAGTTATTTCCACAACATCTTTACCAAAACTATATTTGTACAGCTCTATTGTCCGAAAACTTAAAAATTACTACAATTTCATCCAGCAAGGAGCTACATGATTGTATTTTTGACAGCTGATATCCGCACCAAAAATCGATGTCATACTATTCTTATCGAAAAAAAATTACCTTTCTCAAAACTTTTTGGACGTAGATAAGTCCTAGCAACTTCTATATTCTCAAGAGTTTCTAAAAAACCAAGGATATCGGTGTGCATATCCACTTATTTACAGTTTAAACATGACATAACCTCACTGACAGGTCGCTAAGTTTAGGGAGCGGAACATCGGGCTCGCAAATGTAAGAAGTTCTTAAGTACTTAAATATTTTTAAACAGCACTTTATCTTTAAATATTCTTGCTGAAAACGGGCATTATCTTTTCAAACTGCAGCCAATTTAAATTGCCGCCATTCTTGCATTTCCGTTTCCCCGCCAAGAGTGAGCGGCCAATGGCGCGGCCGCCAATAAACTCGACTCGGACTCGGGCTTTTCCGTGGCTCTTCGGACTCGGACTTTTCCGTGGCTTCTCGGCAACACTCGCCCACGGACGGTGGGCGGGGCCGCTACTTGCCCGAAAAAATAGAATGAAATGGATCGGCTTGACTAAACCATTGACTTAACTACTGGACTAAATTGTTGGGGTTCGCACACGTTTAGCCACTAAATTACTCGTTACTTGACTAAATTACTAGCCTTGTCCGAACCAGCCTTTATTGACTTTTAACCGTCGATATACATAATACTATAAATGTAAGATGATGATGGTGATTCTGCTTTTCATTGACTTCCGATGCTTGTAAACAAATCAATAATGCCCACGTACAATAATATGAGCGAGTGCTCACGGTAGATATGCGGGCACCACATTCTTATACAACGTATCGGCCTTGTTTAGTTTTAGTCTAGTGATCGGAGTACGTGACTGAGGATCTCACATCTGCACGGTGCGGCGGGAGCAGTCACATGAGGCTCATGAAATATGTAGGGATGTGAGTCACTCGCGGGATATTCATCGCTTAATTTATGTACATTCTAATCGATACAATAATCAGGCTATTAAATTTTAAATTGTCTGTAATGAAGGAGAAAAATGTGTAATATAATAATAGCCTAGACCGGTTTAGTCTTGTGCAGTTTGTCACCTCGGATTATTGATAGGGACGTACCTACAATGTACATGCTAAAAAGTCCATAATAAATCAATAATCAGCTTTTCGGATACTCTGGGATACAGCGACTAGCAAAACAAGATTACCATAAAAAAATCAGGCGCGTTTCGTTCGAATTGCTACAAAATATCGATGAAAAGGTTGTTGAATACTACAAAGAAGGTATAATCTAAATCTATGTAAATTCAATCTAAATCTATAAATAATATTTAATCGGTGTTGCAGAGATATATTGACATTTCATATATTTTTACAAGCATGGCCGTAAGCAGACACGCGTAAGTTTGCGGACATTACAATAATACTCTTTATTTCAGCCTTGTCACGCGGAAGGTGCAATACATGACCAGCCATATGCTGCATGTGCACTTACAAAATAAAAACCAAATCTAACATAAAAAGAAGCCCTGCAAATTTTCACGCCATTTCCTGAAACTGGGATGGCATTGGAAAAAGTGAAACAGTCGTATGGTTGACGGAGTAGGTACGCTAGAATGGAAATTTTATGTCGTATCCCCATTGTATGGCCTCATCGCCAGATAATTGAGGGTTCAATCGATAACGCCAATCCTTAAAAAGCCACAGTTGGATCCCGGTGATCCCTCAAATTATAGACCTGTGTCAAATCTGCCATTCTTGTCGAAGGTGCTGGAGCGGATTGTCTCGCGGCGGTTGGTATCCTATCTGGATGCAAGCGGCTTAATGCCTAAGAGGCAGTCTGCATACCGGAAATATCACTCAACAGAAACCGGTATGCTCATGCTTGTATCGGATATGATATCAGCTGTGGAGTGTGGTAATCTAGCCTTACTGGCGCTTCTTGATATGAGTGCGGCCTTTGACACAGTAAGTCACCCAATTCTTATTGAGAGATTGGAGGTGTCATTTGGTTTGACCGGAGGGGCTTTGGCGTGGTTTTCTTCCTATCTGGTGGAGCGCAGACAGGCGGTGCGTATTTGTGATAGTGTTTCACCTACCTACTCGCTGTCTTCCGGGGTCCCACAGGGCTCTGTGCTGGGTCCGATCCTTTTCATATTGTATACTGCTGAGATTGAGAGTATTGTTGAAAAATGGGGCCTCATCGCACACTCATATGCAGATGACTGGCAAATATACTCTCATTCTCGGCCAGACATGGCTGAGGACCTCAGTTGCAGGGTCTCTGGGTGTATCGCGGAGGTCGGTGGGTGGATGAGGAACAATGGCCTAATCTTAAACATGGATAAGACGGAGATACTCTGGGCAGCCACATCGAGGCGTGACCACCTTCTGGTGAATAGAGTACCACTCTCCATAGGAGGTAAGCTAATCCAGCCTTCTGATTCGGTAAGACTTCTAGGAGTCTTACTGGATCGTAACCTGACACTGGATAGGCAAATAGATGCCACAATAGCTTCTTCTTTTTTTTTTTTTTTTTTTTTTTTTTTTTTTTTTTTTTTTTTTTTTTTTTTTTTTTTTTTTCGCTTCGCCAAATAAAGGCAATAAGAAAATGTCTGCCGTCAGATGCGGTTAAGACCCTGGTGAGTGCGTTTGTGATGTCTCGGATTGACTATTGCTCGACGCTTTATAGTGGTCAGCCGAAGAAACAGTATAATCGCTTTCAATCTGTGTTGAATTCGGCAGCAAGACTCATATTCGGGATTCCCAAATTCGCTCACATCACCCCGCTGTTAAAAAAACTTCATTGGCTTCGTTTCCCGGAGAGGGTGGTCTTCCGTGTTTGTTTAATGGTATATAAAGCCATCAATGGCTTGGCCCCACCTTATCTGGCTGATATGATTTCACCTGTTGAAATGGGTGTTAGGAGGCAGACACTCAGATCTGCGGGTGATGGAGTAGTCAATTTGGTTCAGCCGCGCCGTCAGATTCGTACAAACTTCGGAGACCGCGCTTTCCGTGTTGCGGGGCCGGTGGAGTGGAACAGACTGCCACCCGGAGTGAAGAACTCCAAATCTGTGGGTGTATTTCGAGGAGCACTCAAGGCACACTTGTTTAGAAAGTCTTATCCATGATCGGAGAGGGCCCTTGAGGTGTGACACACACAAAAACGGCGCTCTCTTATCATGTGTAATTTAAAATAAATCAGCCTGTTATTATTATTATTATAAGAGGAGCAGACCTCTATTTATGTGCTCAGAGGTCTTCTCCTTCCACACTTTTATAAATAAAGTTGAAGTTTTTTATTCTACCACAGCACGCATTTCTGATATCCCCCAGGTCATTATTCAACGCGTATTTTATCACTATGTTTTTTGTTGTTCCTCTCCATTTGAATGTCGGCATGTGTTCGTGAGTAGGTACCTACCTACATTGTGGCGGTGCGCTTTTGGACAGCTGGAGGTCTAACCTCGTCACCCTCAATCGCTGAATCATCAAAATAACATGATAACAACAAACGTTTTTCCGAAAATGTTAAGAAACTTGCGCGCTCACGAAAGGCGCTTATTTAGTTTGAATACAATTTTAGTAACCGCGTACGGAGTTTGATATCACGTATGTATACTTACTAAGTAAAGTTGTATACACGTACATTGGTGGCATTCTGAGATACATTGACCTTTGTTTTTGAATATACCAACAGATCGGAAGTGGCTGATATCGGCATACAAACAAGCCAAGCTTTTGGACGTGAACGCCTAAGTATTTAAAATAATCTTATGAAAGAGAATAAATGGAGAAAAAAACATAGCAATCGTTACTATTTAATAGCCCTATTTTTTTTATAGAATACTCGCTGTACCTACCCTGCCACTCCTTGTGGTGGCTCGTCTTGTAACAGTTACTAATCATGCCGCTTTGGTTCACTTTTGCCAATGCAGCAGTCCAGGGAAAGGCAGCAGGAGTTGGAAGGTTTATTGTTCGTGTGGGGTTTGGTTTATTTTGTTAGTACACATGCAGCATTTGTAAGCGCAATCTTAAATATGTCTCATTTCCTTAATAGTCCATGTTTTTATACAGAAGACTAAGTTGGCATGTTAAAAAATACTCATGTAAGATTCATCTCGATCTGTTCAGTAGTTTAGGAGTCCATACAGGACAAACCTCCATCCATACATCCGTTTGATTTTATATTAATAGACTACATTTTTCGTATGCTACACTACTCGCTGCCTTAGTTCTTGTTTACCGTATACGCCATTGAGAAAATTTTACATGAGCAATGTTTGCATGTGTACTGGACCAGTGAGTCTTATAAAAACAAGAAATTTATTTTAAAAATATTTAAAAGAACTCTCACATTATCGAGTTTTTCTTAGCTCAGATTGTGTAGAATTTGATTCATAAGACAACTGCATGAAAAAGTCATACTTGACAAGATTGGCATATACGGTAAACAAGAACTGGGGGAGCGTACTGTCAGACAGCCAGATTGGATATCTGTCATGCTCACGGAGTGAATCCATATTTTTAATCTATTTACGCAACTTAGATAATACATATAGCAGGACACGTCGTTCATATAATCCTGATTCATAACCAATCGGCAGTGAAAATCCAGTAAATGCACGGCTATAAATATCAAGCAAGTAGCTCTACGCGGCACCTTCTTAATAGTTAAAGAGCGAGTATAATTATTTTAATCTGAGTTGTACATTGTAAAGTCAGGCACGGACTGAGGCGAGCACGCACGCAGGTGAGTGAGAGCTGGTTCCCACCAGGCAGAGATCAAGGTTTCACAGCGCCCGGGGTTGCATTATTTTTTAAACGGTGTTGAAAATATTGTTCAAAAAGGCTTGTGAATAATATCGGCCAAGGCTGTAGATCGACCGGTCCGTAGTCCAGTGGCAACACTTGGGACTCGTAAATGGAAGGTTGTGGGTTCGAATCCAGGCGGAGCACAAAAAAAAACCATTTATATTTTCAAATATGCTCTTTGCTGAGTTGAAAAATTCATAAACCTTTACCAATGATCGGTCATCAAAGGTCCATCCTGCTTTACAGTTTTTTTCATTAATGGCTATCCTTGCTTGTTTGTGTTCTGAGCCACCTTGTCTTGATAGATTTAAATAAAATTGACTTTCACAAAGTTACTGCCGAAAATCTATACAACGCCTTGTCTTGTTTTACACTGGAGAGAGTGTTAGCATCACGAGAGAGCCTTCTGCCACTTGCATCTACGAGTATATGAATGTTTTGCATGCGAGTCCTGTGGCACATTCCCGGATGGGATGGGATGGATATACAGGCGTGGGTCAGAGGGTGGGACAGACGTGGGTCGGAGAACATGTCTGTTTGGGGGCATGAATTTAATATGAATATTTTCCACTTAGATTATGTATCCTGTGATTTTGCCGCCTATGTCTATCTGTCCTTCCCGCCGATCCTCGTCGCGAGTCTGTAGTGGCGCGTACCCACATGAGCAGTGTACACTGTATAGTGGAGAGCAGTGTACATACAGCCGTGGTTCGGCCAGTAGAAGCACAAGTCGTACGGCATCCTCCACAACTGAGTCAAGGCCCCGGCCTGGTAGAACGGGTTATTCGCCTGACGAAGCCGGTGTGAGGTGTGAGGCGGCTTTACCACTGGCTGGTTGGTCTTACTCGCTCGCACGCACAGACAACTAGACAAGACTTAGTGGTATATGTCTGCAAAAACGTGGTATATTTCTGCAATTAACTATCACCTCATAATGTGAGAGAGCTAGAGGACCATGGGAAGTTCCGAAATGCACTGAAGACAGTGAGGACTTGATGGTATATTTCTGCAATTAACCACCACCTCATAATGTGAGAGAGCTAGAGCACCATGGGAAGTTCCGATATATACTGAAGACAAGCTAATTTCTGCCATCATTTGCCCAAGCGCCCTTGGAGTGACTACATCACGAAACGACGCTATAAAGAGATCATCAACTCATCATCAGTAACAGTTACAAGATTTAAGGCCGGTCCGTAGTCTAGTGGTAACGCTTCGGACTCGTAAATGGAAGGTGGAGGGTTCGAATCCCGACGGAGCACAAAAAAATATATAAATTATATTTAAAATATGCTCTTCGCTGGGTCGACAAATCCATATACCATTACCAAAGATAGAAATAAAAAGGTCCATCCAGCCTTACAGTAACTGGGTCATGTTGAGAATTGGCGCTTTCTGTAGCGAAGACAGAGGGCTCTTGAGGCGCGATTTCACAGAAAAACATTGCTCACCAAATAAATAATCCCAATATTATTAAGCTGCGTATCCAGTGCAACTTTTAATGAAATCAAGTGGAGAAGGATGCGGATCAGCCAAGTTGCTAATAACTGGACAGCAGCGTCGGAGGATTTGAGGAGTTGGAGACAGAGGTTGAAGGAAGCCAAGGATCGAATTGGGCTTTAGCACCATTGCAGAAGAATATAGTGCAACTTCTTACCGCGTTGTCCCCGGAGAGGTCGCATTTGGCGTGTAGAACTTTTTATTTTTACTGATAAGCCTTACACCAACCACTTTACTGAAAGTGAGGGTTTCCAAGCTCCCGAGGGGGCTGTTGTTTTTGACAAAAGTTCTCCAACAAAAATTAGCGAAATATCCGATATGTGCAACTAATTTCAATTTTAATCTTAATTTATTAACATGCCGAACGACCGTACTTCCAGTTTAAATTTAGCCTTGCAGGTATTTTTACTTTGGTTTTGATACAAACACCGAAACAGGAAATCATTTCGGACACACTCGTCCTCAGGTATTGAACGCAAGAATTCTACCAACTGAGCTAAGACCGAACTGTGTAATGTATGATGAATATCTCAATTAGTAGAGCTTTTGATTTCTGATATAAGTAATTACATTTCATAGGGAATGCAGCAAAAATTGCAAAGTATTTTTTGTGACTCAAAGTTTTTCCACACCCCAATATTACCTCTTAGAACGCCAAATGGTAAGTGATTTAAGACTTTTTTTTCAATTTTCAAGTCAACTGATATTTTTTTTTTTACGTTTAAGTAATGTTGGTGTATAACAAGGAACGCTCATGCGCACTAATTTGGAGTAATTTATCACCTGGGCAACAATGGCCGTCAGCTTTTTAAGTTTTTGACGTAAAGATGGAGTGTCGAGGCTTTATACGAAGTAACGTACGACTTTACAGGCAGCAACACCATTTTCTGACATTCTATTCTCATGCAAATTAAGTTGCGAAAATAGTTACCGACTTAATGAAGTGGAAATTATGATTTATATTTTTGTGCATGCATAACGTTTGCGGTGACTCTGTTTCTATTCCGCTAGGGTTGGCTAGGTTGCCAATGTCACCCCTGTTTCAGGGAAGGTCGGCAAGAGTTTCAGGGTGTATGTCCGCTTGAGATTTGGTTTTTATATTGTAGGTTAACATGCGGCATGCGCAAGCGCGAACTTGTACGTGTCTGCTTGTGAGAATGCATGTAATGTGAATCCCCAATGTTACATATCTTTGCAACTTAGATTAGATTAGATTTGGCTAAAATCAGAAAGAAAAGCTTGTAAATATGAAGTCAGGTTTGTACTCTGACTATCAAAAGCCATCAAAATGATTGTCCAAGCAGGGAGTGGGGGGACCCCAAATAAGAGGGCTGGACGACATCGAGGGAACTGTGAGCAGAGGATGGCTGAACAGTTAACATAGCAGCGAATGGACAGAAGAGGAGATGATTGGAGGTGGCTTACGTCCAGGAGTGGACTGAGAAAGGCTGAGGAAGAAGAAGAATGAAACGCATGTAATGCTAGCAAGGTCATCAGTTATTTTAACCTGCACAAAGCGACCGGAGCAAGATCCAAAATCTATTCTTTCTAGTGACCTCTATGGTACACCATACACGACGCGACGTGCGGTTGACCTGCTCAGGCTTATGTGTGTAGGTAGACCTCTCTGGTACAGAGTAGCGTGAGTGGCCAGTATAAGCTAAACATTTGGTGTAACTCCTTGCCGCGTTGTCATCGAAGGGGTAGCACGTGGCGAGTGGAACCTATTAATTTTTACAGGAAATAGGGTCTGCCTTACGCCAACCGCTTCACTTGAGGTGAGGGTTGCCCTGTTCTCGAGGGGGCAGGTTCTCATTGCTTGTGAAGACTGAGTACACCTTGGCAGTATTTTGATTTGGGTTCGAAATTAACGCTGACAAGGGAATTAATTCATTTCTGGCATCCTTTGTGGGCACCGAACCCTAGCCCTCTGGTATTGAATGCAAGCGCTCTACCAACTGAGCTTTCGGCGGGACTGACAATAAAACCAGACAAAAAAGTGAGTACAATCAGTAAGAGACAATCATTTCGAACCCAGATCAGTAGGTCGGTAAGCGATCTCTCTTATCACTGATCTATCGACCGGAAGTAGGTGAATTAGAAATCATTGCTCGTCCAACCTTGATTTTCAAAGGAAGTGCGCATGCGCTTATATAGAGAAAACAAAATAAATATTTTGGCAGGCGGTGCCGGCCCAAAATATTTTCAGCGAATACATAATTAGTTATTAATTAACATTTAGACTAGTTGCCAAATAAACCGATTGCTTTGCATACAGTTAATGGTTCAAACTTAAATTTCAGTTGGTAGAGTCAGTGCCAGTTTAAGGGGGGTCCGCAGTGCCCGCAGCGGACAGGGCCCCAAGGCCCGAGGGGCCCCGCGGGGCCACCGGAGGGGGCCCCGCGTGCACCCTTTTGGGTAAATTTTTTTACAGTACTTAGCTCCTCTTGAATTTTTTTTTAAAAAACATGAGAAATAATTCTTCACTATAAAAAAAATTAGGTAGGTACATAGGTTGTTCAAGACATCGGGGAACCAATAGGGGCGGCAGAGACATACAAATTCATGTTAAAAAACGACCTAGAAGTTGTTTTTCCGAGTAGGTACTGCTGCGGCTTTAAAAATTTACCTGACAATAATGGTCATTAACGCAACGAGAGAAAGGGTGTTTTCAAAATTAAAATTGACCTCAGGAGTCAGGACTACAATTTCCCAGCACAAACTGAATCACCTGTCAGTGATGAACATAAATTACGACACCTTATATAATTTAGATTTTTCGACTATACTAGAAAAACTCGTGACTGCGAAATTACGAAAAAAAATGTTTTGAACTGTTACGTTGTGCCTAGCTACCTAATGTAGGTACCTACCTATAATAATGTACCTTCCTACTTTTCTAAAAAAGTGCCATTAAATTGTGTTAGGGGCTGTCCATATATTACGTCATTCACATTTAGGGGGGGGGGTCTGGTCTGCGGATGATGGTAAATGATTTACGAGTACGAGAAGTGACGTCGTTCTTGTAAATACCAATTTTTACAAAATTTACAAGATAGTATGCAAGTAATATAACATTATTTATTATTAAGCTCATCCATTATTACAGCAAGAGGGGGGGGGGGGGTCATTAGATAATGACTATAGGATAATTGTAGGGGGGGGGGGGTCGAAAATCGGCCAAAATCGATGACGTAATTTATGGACGGCCCCTTTAAAAAAATGTCATTACCTACTTATTTGGGGGGGGGGGGGGGGGCCCACATGAGCAGCGTTGGACCCTACCCAAAATAGCTTAAAATGCCCCTGGGTAGAGTATATTTTCTGTGCTGGAATGAGTCTATGGGTCTTGGAATTCTCTTATGGGCAAGTCATACGAGTCGTATAGAACCAAAGAAGGCAATCTAGGATTTTATTTGGAAATGAGAATAATGCATGTATGAAAATGCAGATGCGATTTTGTTTGTTTCCTTATATTTGTCTAAATACTGGTCGATAGCTCAGTTGGCACTCGTAGAATGCTTGCATTCCGCATCGATAACTAGGGTTTAATCCCCTTCAGGGTTGTTGGATTTGCATTTCAGTTTCGGTGTTTATTTCAAATCCAAAATAAAATATCGGCCAGGTTATTTTTTCATTAATATTTGAAGAATGGGAAATCTGCTGGGTTTGATGGAATACATGGTAAAAATCAAGAGGTAAGAAATGGATGTATGCATTACGTAAGCTTTTGGTGAGCGCCGGATGGAGATGGGCTGGAGGAAGGCAGTCATTGTTCCCTTTAAAAAAAAATACTTAAACCAAAGCGGTTGGCGTACCTGTAAATAAATAGTTTTTACACGCATTATGAGTCCCTATAGAAAAACAACTGTATGTGCAGCTTAGTTTCACTTGCGCTCGCGACTATCACCGTATATCACCGACAGGCCGCACTTTTATCCGCATAGGAGAGTCGTTGATATTCCGGTTGGGCACCAGAGATGGCAGGACGCCAGCGCAGTTCTGTGTGATGTTTCACTAATTCAAGTTTAATTTATAGCGCAGCCATGACAGTGGAAAGCGCGCGGCAGCGAGAGGGTGACCGAGAAAATACGTGGTAGATGGAGACAGGGGGGAAAAGCAGAAGTCAGCAACCAAAAACCATGAGATACTAGTTTGAAATGACATAACTTGAGAACTTCAATATCAAATATCTGAAAATTTAAATTAATTGTAATATGTATGTCTAGGCATGGATATATAGAACATGTGTCTAGGGTTTAAAGTAAAAAAAAAACAACGTAGATTTATTGAAAAAGTTTCACCTATATTTTAACACAGAATTTTGTAATACAATTTTATCGTCAGTCATTTTAATAATAATAATAATTGTCAATTTTTTATGTAGCGCCGTTTAGTGGCACAAGCCACCCCAAGGGCGCTATGTCTGGCTGATTGCGCGAACTCTCGACTCTCAATCAAATGCTTCCTTTTATAGACGTATTTATTTTTCCAGAAAGGTCTTATTCACGTTCTTCAAATATTGGTAGAAACATAACGCACATTCTAGATTATTCAGTGTAATTATCATTTCTACTTACAAACTCATCATTATTTACTTCTTTACCAACGGTTTCCAAACTTAATGCTACCATGCCTCCCAAAAAAAAAAATATTTTTCGCGCCTCCCTCCTACGTTTCATTTTTTAATATGTACGACGTATACTTATACCACTATATACACGTTTTTGGCGCCTCATAGTTTGGAAACCGCTGTTCGATACTAATAATTTCATAACAGTATAATATCTCATATCTAATCGAATCTAAGCTACAAGGATATATATCATTTAAGATTTATATTAAATGCATTCCCACAAGCAGACATGTATAATTTCGCGCTAACACATGCCGCATGTGGACCTACATTATAAAAACCCAATCTCAAATGAACATAAGCCCTGCAACTCTTGCCGTCCTTCACTGAAACAGGGGTGACATTGGCAAAGTGAACCATTTTTTTTACAGTATGGGTGGTCAGCCGCATACCAACCTATAAGTCAATGAATATGGTTTTAAGAAATACCTCAAAATGATATTTTCATAATATGTGGTGAATACAAAATCTCAAACCATAACACAAAGCTATGAATTGCTACAGGTGTTAATAGTTTGTGTATAATATTAACACTGTGAAAATAAATTATAAATTGAAAAAGATTTACAGAATAGCGAGTTTTTCTTTAATCGTCATGTAAAAAATTACAAACGTTTTCGGGCGTCAGAACATCATCACGTATAATTATGTTTAACGTAAGTTGATGAACTTATTGCATGAAAAATGATGAAAATACGTTTGTAACTTTTTTTTTGGAATGAAAAAAACGGATGTTACTGACCGTGGAAAGAGAAGATTTTTTTTCTCTACGTTTCGTCAGAGACATATCCGACGTCTTCAGGAGGCGTGGGTCTTCTACGAAGAAGAAACACGAACTGTTGAATTATTGTTGTTTGATCGAGGTCGAAGGTTGTAGGTTCGTGCAGTTTGTGTTTCTTCTTCGTAGAAGACACACGCCTCCTGAAGACGTCGGATATGACTCTGACGAAACGTAGAGAAAAAAATTCTTCTCTTTCCACGGTCAGTAACATCCGTTTTTTTCATTCCAAAAAATGTCTAACGACCGTAATCATAGTTTGTAAATTTGTTTAACGAGTATAGAAAAATATGCTTTTCTTTCATTCTCTTTAAAATAAAGATGTTATACCTATATATTTTTTTAAATTATTTAACAAATGACTAGAGAATTTTTTTTTCTTTCATTAGAAACACCGCTTTATTTCCACTATTATTGTAGAAATTACAAACTACATATTCATATTCATTCATTTTCATTCTGGTTCGTAATTTGTAATTTCTACAATAACAGTGGAAATAAAACAGTGTTTCTAGTAAAGAATAAAATGTTTTTTTAGTCTATGAAAAATGAATAATGAATATTTAGTGTTGTACACTGAAATCAGTTAAAGAAATTATAGAATTTGTTTTCTGTTTTTAGTTTTGATGTCCATAGATTTTATTATTGAGGCCCGGTATATTGAACTGTAGTAATATTTTAGTTAACTATTACTTGAACTTTCATTCAAAATACTCAATCTCGAGTTAACTAAAACCGAGCATTGCCGAAGTATGAAGCCACGCCCCCAAATCTTGGAAATAATTAAAATACCATTCAAAAGCTTTAAAACAAACAACTATTCATAAAAATCATATCCCTTACCTTCATTAAGCTAGAAAACGAGACAAAAAATGTTCAGTTTGCAACAATTTGGATGTATCCTTATGATGATGATGATGATGATGATTATGATGATTTCCTTTTCAGCGCCGTTTCGTAACTCAATGTCACTCCAAGGGCGCTTAGCAATAGCCTTACATTAAAAAAGAACAGCTGCTGTCAGTAAAGCGCCGCCATCTTGAAAATCGAAAGTTAAAGTAACTAAATATTTACTGCCGAAATTCGGTGAGTGAAATATTATGATAATTTAACTAAAATTGCATTTTAGTTAACTTTACGATACTTCAAAATACCGGGCCATTGATTTAAAAAATGTAATTTGTCGTGTATGTTCCTTGTCTTATAGGTTGGTATGCGGCTGACCCCCCATGTTGTAAAAATAGTTGACTTTGCCAATGTCACCCCTGTCTCAGGGAAGGACGGCAAGAGTTGCAGGGTGTATGTCCATTTCAGATTTGGTTTTTGTGTTGTAGGTTCACATGCGGCATGTGCAAGCGCGAACTTGTACGTGTCTGGTTGTGAAAATGCATGTAATGTGAATCTCCAATGTAACATATCTTTAGATAACATATCTATTAGATTAGATTGGATGCACAAACCATTAACGATATAATGGTTTTATTCGAGATGCAGCGACTTGAAGCTGTTTTCTTGAAAAAGGGCCTTGTAGGGGTGTCATACACACCATCGCGAATGAACAATGAAATATGTTTATTTTTAATAATCTCATTGCACACAGATGATTATTATTAATATGCATTTGTTATTGTGACATTCCCAATTATTGCCATAAACATAAATAACGAATTAATGTTCACATTAATTACTGTTGTTTTACATAAATACATCCACGTAGGATAGGCGGAGAATTAATTGACATGTGCTTTCAGATAACAATTATGTCTGTATACATCTGTAAATATCACTGACTCATAATATCTGTGGACTAGAAACTGATTTTACGATTTTTTAAATATATATTTTTTTAAATCCTGTGCACGAAACTCCCTAGATTTCAAAGACTGTAGGAGTCTATGACATTTGTTGTAGTGCCGCAGAGGTGTTAACAAGCTTGGTCGTCGCTACAAAGCGCCAATCCTCAAGCAAGACCCAGTTGCTTAAAGGTTGGATGGACCTTTATAGTGACCGGTCTTATGAGTTTTATGAATTTTACAACCCAGCGAAGAGCAATATTGAAAATAAAAATGGTATATTTTTTGTGCTCTGCCGGGACTCGAACCCACAACCTTCCATTTACGAGTCCGAAGTGTCGCCACTGGACTACGGACCGTAGAATATATCCGTTTTAACTTAATTAACAGCAAATCGTCCTCAGTTAGAAAGAGAACAAAAAACTTCACAGTGTCATTTCGTTGTAAACAAAAAAAACTTCGGTGACTACGAAATCTTCCCAGAAAGTTGGCAGCTTTGAAATTCATGCTTGCGCAATGTTTTGGTCAGTAAATTTTTAAATTTTTATAGAATAATATGCGTTATTTTTTAACATATTGCATGTCGAAACACAACATGGAGAAAGCAAGAAAACTTAGAATTACACATGATTATTAAGTATTCTGTGGTTTTTGACCGCTATGAGGTTGACAGGTCCAGTTGGCAGGCGAGCCGCATAGTATGCATCAATGCGGCAAGCTATTTTCCTCTCCACCAATATTGCAGCTCAATGATTACGCATATGAACATCTGGATATATCGCTGGAAAATAATATCCACGCTATGGAGGCAGATAGTCTTAACTGCCTGTTTTACCGACAATTGCACGATAGGCGAAAATTTGCATTCAAGATAGCACCTGCAGGCATTTTTTTTTTGATCAAAATGCACTAGAAACGTTTCCGGCATGAATGCTACATTTTTTTTCCTAGGAAAGGAAACGTTTTTTGCACGGATTTTCGTTTTTTTTCGGCGGGCAAACGTCAAACGTTTATGAGCAACCAATAGCTAATTATTACTTACCCTTTACCCTAGCGACCCTCCCGAGTGAAGACACATTTTTTTTGTCGTTTTTAAATGAGCAGACGCAGTCTAATCTAATCTAAGTCGCAAAGACATGTTACATAGAGGATTCACATTATATGCATTCTCACAAGCAGACACGTACAAGTTCGCGCTTGCACATGCCGCATGTGAACCTACAACATAAAAACATACCTCTTTGCTGGTTTTTGAACTATAATAATTATGTTTTTATTCCAATGTAAAACAAGTAAAAACGGTTTGTTTGAAAAAAAAAACCCAAATCTCAAATGGATATACCTACACCCTACAACTCTTGCCGTCCTTTCCTGAAACAGGGGTGACATTGGCAAAGTGAACAGTCCTCATTAAAATACTGCAATTAGTTCCTTCGGCCTGATGGCTACGCAGTTAATAAATTTATGTACATATTCGATACGCAGCGTGTACAAATTTATTTATGAATGTTGATAAAAAGGTGCAGACGTATTGTTATCGACGCTATTAACAATAACAGAGCTATAAAAAATATATTTGTAAACGCATTAATTAGGCACATTGTAAAGCAATGATTAATATTTATTTTTAATTTTATTGTTATTGCTTATTAAACATTGTTGCTGATTTAAAAAAAAAGTATTACCAATTAACTTAAAAGAAACAAGGGGATACTTCTAATCTAATCTAATCTAAGTTGCAAAGATATGTTACATTGGAGAATCACATTACATGCATTCTCCCAACCAGACATATGTTCAAGTTTGCGCTTGCACATGCCTCATGTGAGCCTACAACATAAAAACCGAATCTCCAATGGACATACAACAGGGGTGACATTGGCAAAGTGAACCATTTTTACAGCATGGGTGGTCAACCGCATACCAACATATAAGTCAAGGAACAACCTATATGTGGGGGATAATTAATTGTTACATATCTTTGCAACTTAGATAAGACAGCGAGGAGCGCCATCAAGCGTTACTTTAGCGTCAGCAACATCCATTACTGAATGCTTGTTCATCAAAGGGAGAACATGTAGGACGTAGTCAACTTGATACTTGGTCAATTTTCAGGAGGCCCAAAGCTGACTTTAGATTAGCTTTGTATGAGTGTCATTGTTACGCCTCCCTGGATGAAGGTGTGAGTAGGTACGGAACAGGCATGAGGAGGGTTCGTGCAATGTGTCTAATTGTGAACATACACTCAATATGAATCCTAATTTAAAAATATCTTTGCAACTTAGGTCATACATAAACCGGGGCAGCAATATGAAACCTCCTGACCTTGGACATATTTTTGCACTCACACAAATTAAAATTTAACGATCAAAATATGTAAGTTACACGTGAATAAAATCACAACTCGCGCCTCCCGCTCCTGGCTGTAAAACTGCCGTTTACGATGCTGGATGGAGGTGCATGAGGATTTCCTCGGAGCTATAAAATAATATGGCGTCCGGGGTCTCGCAGGGATTAAATGGGCGCCATTAAAATATCAACCGAAAACGTTTCAAATGTTTCATTTAAGTAAGTTTATAAACGCGTGCAATGAGAAAAACAGTCTTTACATTCCCCGAAACATTAAACTCTTTGAAAATGTTGAGAGCATAGAAATCTGTACGTCTCCGTTATACGATACAGTCCAGGAGCGTGTACCCCATATAAATCTAAGTTGCAAAGATATGTATCATTTGAAATTCATATTAAATGCATTTCCACAAGCAGACACGCATAATTTCGCGCTCACACATGCCGCATGTGGACCTACAATATAAAAACCCAATGTGAAATGAACTGCCCTGAAACAGGGGAGAATTGGCAAAGTGAAAAAAAATTTACAGTATGGGTGGTCAGCCGCATACCAACCTATAAGTCAAGGAAATCACAGGTTCATTTTATGACCAACTCATCTTCACGTTGAATAAGCCCATCACAGATATGGCGAAACGTCCGATTGCTACAGCTCTTATAGACCACGGCAACAGATCCCAGAAAGCGACTCTATAGTGTGAAAACATATTTGTTCTAAAATGTATATTTTGCCTTTTTGATAATATTTGTCGGTAAAGCGAGAGGGCCTCCACAAACATATGGAACTTCTTCCTGTCTCTGTGGGATTTTTCTTATGGCCATGTTCATTATTTTTAGGGGCCCGATTGATAAAAGCCTGTAGATTACATAAGCTGGAACGTATTCAGAAAATGTACCATGAAAGCCTGGAGAGGGCATTTGTGTAACATCATGAATATGGTTCAGGAACAGCAGTATTATGAGTACTTAAATGATAAGTCGAACTAAAAAAGGTTTGGTGTTAGCAATCGAAAAGTACGAGGGTCATCGCGAATGACGAGACACTGACTTTTACGAACGAGTACGTATAAAAGTCATAAATAAGATGTACATAGAATTCAATCAAATGTTTTAAATTTCTATAAAATTAGTGTCGATTCCTTGAAGACAATCAACTATTGCATCCCTTATAATATTTGTTAGTTTAGTTATTGTATTTTTTATAATATCTCACCTAGACTTTAGAAGATTCTCTGGTACCAATCCCGACCACCAAGACGGTCGTCTTTTCGTTCGCCCAAGAGACCCTGGCTCCGGTTCCTCATCATCATCCCCTCCAGACTTGTTCCGCCTGCGATCCAGCTGCAATCTGGCTACCAGAGACTTCCTCCGACCTTTATCCTCAATGCCAACAGCAATGGAAGACCTCCTCGGAGGTAACTTGGTCGGTGGAGTCATAATCTCTTCAAAATCGTCTTCAAGATTTGTCGAACTCTTTGTGGTATAGTTTCCTGCAGTTGCATCAGGCTTAGATTTGAATCCTAAGAGTTGGGAAAGGCCTAGAGATCCACGCCTAGCTGCTTTTGGTATACCACCGAAAGAGCTGCGTCTGCCTTTAGCTGAAGAGTTGCCGTTGTTATTGTTGCCATTGTTGACTGGCTCTGGACTCTCTAACTCTTCGAATATTTCTTCTATTTCATCATCCACGCTCTCTTTTTCATCAGCAGGATGCTCAAACACCACACTCTCCACCAACGTAGGAATGTTGCCAGCGTAGCTCTTCTTGGACGTCTTTTTGTATTTGTTTAGATTGCTCGACAGAGCCGAACTGTTGGCAATGATCGTCTCAGCCTCCATTTTTTCTCCGATTCACTTATTTTTCACGTTCAACTGTTTCAGCTTAATATTTACCACAATATTTGGTCACTTCTTTTATTTGTTTCCTGCTCCCATTACGGCTCTACCATTGTGTGTTTCGGTTCACACCACAGTTCTTTGATCGACATTTTGTCTGCTACAGATTAAATCACAAAACTAGAAAAAATATTCTGATATAAATTTTACGTTAAGCACACTTTATCTATCCCTGCTCTTTTCTTCTTACAAGACTTTACAGGGTATTTAATAGTAAGAAATGAGTAGTATGTAATCAAAGACAGAAATCTAGGATTTGTTGATAAAATGAGATAAACAGAATATGGAAATGATTTCCTGTGTTTCTGCTTATTTAACTCATTAAAAACAAACTAGATTGCCGCTTTTGATGCGACACTACTCATTTGATTTGTGGCTTCCACGGCCAGCTCCAATCACTTCGTAAAACACAGCTCTAAAGAAGTTACAAACAGATCAGTAACGAAACGTAAGCCTCTATGGACAAAACGATAGCCAACGTTCAAAATCCGAGACTTAAATTTCCAGCATATTGAATAAATATTTCAACAAAATTCATCCAATTCAATAGGGACCGAATTAAATCCTTTAGAGATTTTAAATTTAAACGGTATGAAAGTCATGGCTCATCCGCAGCCTATAGTGAATTTTCATGGATCAAATATTTTGTGAACAGTTATGATTTTCTACAGAAATTGCAGCAGTACTCACGTGTTTTTATGCCTAAACGCTAAAGAGTATTTAAAGAAGTAGAAAAAACGTCTGCAGGAAACAATTAAAAAATGTATTTATAAACATTTGCGGTTTAGTTTAGAGTCAATGATCGGTGATACTGAACGCAAAAAACTGCCATCGATTTAATATAATATTAACAATGATAGTTACGACCGTATTCACAAACGATGCTATGATTACGGTGCAGCTTTTTATCGCACTTATAGACAGCACTAATCAGACAATTACAACCATTGACTAATAACATCTGTGGCAAAGAAGTTATTTTAACGAAAATAGATATATATACATATATATGAAAATGGTCATTAGTTAGAAAGAGAACAAAGATCTTCACAGTTGCATTTTCGTTTGTACAAAAAACTCAACAAAGCCCCAAAAAAAAACTTGAATGTTGGTACCATTGCAAAAAATGGCTTCCGATTTGACCGGAAATAGCTAAAGTTGGCAGATAACACGCGTTATAAATATTGTGATCGCCAAAATTGATGCCAGTATTTTATATTTTCAAAGTGTATAATCATATTTTAATTTTATCACTCATTTCATTATAACCATTGTGATATTTTATGCGTAATATTTGTAATTGTTGGCGCCGTACATTCGGGGTACCACTGCAACGTTTGACACAAGAGGAGCGCAAGAGGGAACAAGTATGAACCAATTCAGTACCTACTTTAGTTACCGCTCCCCTATATTATAGCTCCATGATTACAACTCACGCATAGCATCGTCTGTGAATAGTATTGCTCCAGCCACAAAAGGAGAAAGGATCGATTTCATTCCCACTATGGCGTACCATTACAATTTATCAGCGATTCAAGTTTAAACAATAATTTGCTTAACGTACATCGGTTTAAGAGCTAATTTGATTCAGCAAAATGCAAAAGGCATGGCGCATTTTGCTTTGAACACTTTTTACTGTTACATTGTATGTGTGTGTCCCGAAAATTTGGATACCAAAAAGGATATCGTGAAAGTTATTGGGCAGGTCAATGAATTGCTTTGTTCACGAACTTCATTAGGTACGCTAACCGTGCTTAGCTTAATTTTTCTACATGTAAAAAGCTAGGCGTTGGATACTTCTATATAATTAAGTTAAGTTAAGATATAATTAAGAGGCGTTATGACTTTGTATGTAAAAACCACTATTCAATTTTGGATTACCATATTGTTGTGAACTTCGAGTAAAGGCGCTCGTACACACATACGTATATCAAAATGACTACACACATCAATGCACGTAGTTAGTATAGAATCATTTAGCAGGCCCTGGTAGTGTGCGTAAATATTCGGGTGATGGAACAGTCCAGAAATTGGGAGAAAGATCTCTCCGTTCTACTATATAAGGGTCAAAATGGAAGGACAGAGGAGCAGTTGCAACAAAGACCTTTGCTAAATAACACATATAACCAGTGACTCTCAAGTGTGAAATAAATTGTGAAAAATAAATCCTTAAAAATAAATTCAGGCATTTTTAATTAAAAATAATCCAGCAAAGAACGTAACAATATCCTTAAATATGAAGCGTCACGGAGACTAAATCTAAGCTGCAAAGATATATATAATTTAAGATTCATATTAAACGCATTCCCATAAGCAGACATGTATAATTTCGCGCTAACACATGCCGCATGTGGACCTACAATATAAAAACCCAATCTCAAATTAATATAAGCCTTGCAACTCTTGCCGACCTTCCCTGAAACAGGGGTGAAATTGGCAAAGT
Source organism: Agapetus fuscipes (assembly GCA_951799405.1). Classification (NCBI taxonomy): domain Eukaryota; kingdom Metazoa; phylum Arthropoda; class Insecta; order Trichoptera; family Glossosomatidae; genus Agapetus; species Agapetus fuscipes. Next base: position 12,287,358 of record OX637343.1, on the reverse strand, counting down.
GAACCATTTTTTTTGCAGTATAGGTGGTCAGCCTCATACCAACCTATAATTCAAGGAATAACGAATCTCGCTATTGCATTTTTCTTAAATGGGCAACAATTTTCCTTGTTTACATTTTGGAATCTGCGCGGGAAAAACATCAGCAAAGATAAGGGAATTGGAGCATAAGGTAATGAGAAAAAAAGTCATAAAAAACAAATCTCAGAATTGAGTCGTATAGAACCCAATGCGGCATTCTAGGACTGTTTTCTAAAATAAGGAAAAGCTTATGAGTATGAACAAAATGAAAGAAGTATACAAGGACCGAAAGCAACGGCTTTTGATCTGTAATGTTGGCGAATAGATCTTTTAATTTTAATTTTAAATGCAATTTATTTTCAATTAATATTCATTTAATTAAATGTACTTTTTTCGGTTAGCTCCTAGCCCACTTCCCTGTATATTTTTTGCTCCTTAACTAATAGGTTGGTATGAACCCGTTTTCAGGGAAAAACGGGAGGAGCTGCAAGGTGCATTTCATGTGACGATAGTTTTATTCTTGTAAGTAGGTACTAATTACACATGCAGCGTGTGTAAGCGCGAACTTACACGTTTCTGCCTGTGAGCGTGCATTCAATATAAGCCTTAAATGTCGATATGTCCTTGCAACTTAGATTATTCGTAGATTTAGAGTGAAGTGTGAAAATGGTCATTTTTAAGCATTCGTGTTAGAATGCCGTTAACAATTCATTTAAGTATCAGGTATTATTTTAGTTCATTTGTTTGGTCGTTAATTAACTTTATCACCCATTAAAGTAATTACAGGCGATTGATTAGAAAAAAATAATGATGATGATGATTGGTCGTTATTGTTGGTATTATTGAGAGTTCACCAATTCCAGGTGAGTCGGGTAAAACCATAGGCGGCAATCTATGTTTTTTTAGCATTAAATAAATATACAATAACACAAATTGCAACTTAGATGACGGTTTATAGATATATACATAGAAGGTATATTATATACCCAGTCTAGTTCAATAGTTTTGGTGTGAGTAGGAAAGAAACTCAGTTGGTAGTACGTCTCCTCACAGGTAACATGTATCCGCTACACTACCTAGCTAAAGCCCGAGTAGGTACTAATAAAAATATTACTAAAACCATTATTACTGACAACCAACATTCTCTACCAAACTACTACACAAAAAAAACGCAACCAAGCTACAGATATCGTTTAACTTCTTGCCTGCGTTGTACCCGAAGGGGTCACATGTGGCGACTCGGGACGTATTATGAGGTAATTAATTTTACTTTTAAGTTTACTTTTGTGGAGGAACCCATAAAGTGGTCAGAGCACTGTCCGCTTCATTTGTATTATTTACTAAACAAAAATTACTTCACCATTTATCTCTCCATAGGAAAATATTGTTATGAAACATGTACATTTTTTTTGTATCACCCGTGGAGGTCACACTGTGTTATCTGCGCTGTGTGCAAGACGCCCAAATCGCGCCGTAACCAGGCATTCATCCAAACAAACAGCGGACCATGTCATAGACAAATATAGCAGGCTCTTATCGCGGCCTTATCACTGGAGAGAGCTTAAAAATGCGGCTGACCGGTGAAACGATTTGAAAACATGCGGCAATCCTAACAGCAATAAACTTTTTGAAAGGCCCCACTAGAACTCCGATGAGGTCCGTACACGAATTGGTAAAGACAATACTGTTACGAACTATGAAATCAAAGTACCTACGCGCACCAATACATGTACGATAGTGTGGGTAGAACAATTTGGGAGTAGTCCATGATGGTGGTAGTGCACAGAACGGCGTTCTGGTGTGAGTGAGAAATCGAAGAATGATCTTGATGCGAGAAAGATCTCTTTTGTACCTCTATATAAGGACTGCAATGGCGCGGAGAGCGATTAGTCGCTCCAAGCATTTTGACGTGAAGACCAATAACCAGAGATTATCAATTGTTGTAAATTTTGAACCAAACCGTGTAAAATAAATTATGTTAAAATAAATAATTGCAGTTTAATTAAAAGAGAACCCAAGTAAAATCGTAACAATATTGTTGCGTCACTCGGCTGGTTTGATATGCAAAAGGCATAAAAAAAATTCAATGGTTGCCAAGGACGGCAATCCCTAAAAGACTGATGTTTGCTCGCCAAGAAAAAAAGTTCCAAATCGAATATCCGAAACGTTTCCAGACGGAATGGTTTCTGGACGGGAACGAATATACTGCAACGCAAACGCAACTAAGTTGCACATATAATAATGCATCGTCTTACAGCGATGCTCCTGACTCCGTGGAGGATAACTCATGTGCCGAGTAGAACCTGTATATTTACACAGGTAAAGGAGCTGATTTTACGCCAACTACTTCACTTGGAGTGGGAGACATGTCCATCCTGGTAAAAGCTTTAGAAACCCAGCAGCATTTATAACTCTATGCCCAGCAGGGATCATTTAACACTCCCTGAGCTTCACGGCGACAGAAATTGTCAGCTCCTGAACGCCTTGACCATCCATCAAACTACCCTAAACAGGCGGACCTGTTTGAAGGACAATGGACATGGTCTTAAAACTAAAATATTCATTCACCATCGTTTGAATTAATTTTTCATCTTCTGCTCTATGCAGACTGTTGTGTTATTCTCGGAGACTGGTTCAGAGTTTGATATTCCCAGCTACCTGTAGGTATGTCTTCATCGCTTGGGTGTTCATCAAGGGGCTCTACTACGTCTGTTTCTACTCTCGAAGTAGACCCCATTTGATCTGTACTTGCTCCCCCTCTAGAAACGTCCGTGATTTTTCAGATTTTAGATGAATTGCCGATGAGAAATAACGTGTTTATCTTGGATTCGCTAATACTCCAGCCTGGCTCAGAGCAATGTCGTTTGTCAACACCCAGTGCACATAAGCAAGCGACTAAGTACGCGTATCTGCTATGTACACACATTTCAGTATTATGTGATGGGGATTAGCTCCTTATGCCGACACGGTCTCTTTAGTCTTTATCATATGCACTGTACTCTATTGTTCTGCTGATACAGGTTGTGAGAAACCTTTAAACAATGCGAAATTGAAATTATTTTCATCTGCCTAGAGATGTAGCTCCTTCCCATTGAATCTTTGGGAATATCTTCAAAATGTGTACTGCTTCTGATCAATGCTGAGACGATGAAATCATTTAGGGTGACGTGAAAAGCATGAGTTGATTAAGCCAGTCCTGACTTAGGTAATGTCCCAAATCTAGGTAATGAAAAAACAAGCGAAGACCTCGATGGCAGCATTCGCAAGGAGGAACTCTATTGAAGATCAAACTAGCGCATCTAAATGAGTCGTGTAAATGCAAACGCCGTCAACTCCTTACGCGATGATTTTGAGAAAAATAAACTTGTGTTTTGAACGCAATTTTTTGTCAGTTGGAGATTACAGCGTTTGCACGAAATCATACTTTTTCAATTAATATTACGAAGGATTAGGTAAGTGAGGTTTTCATCACATTGCACACAGCAAATGATTTGTTACACCACGCATAATCAAATGCAACAATTATCTTAAAAATCAAAAAATTTGGAGATGACGGCGTTTGCAGTTAAACGACTCAAATCATACATCAGAGAATTTAACTATACAACTGCGAACATTTTTGGATACTTTTTCATAAAGAAACTATATCCAACTAGATTGATGATCTTTCCAATGAGTCAAAGAATTTCAATAGTTTTAAGGAAAATACAGTATTTATGCACAAAAACATGTTGATTACAACTGAGTTATGAGAGATGGCGAATTATTCAGTACCTACCTACACTGAATATGAAACTGCTGACTTAAGCCGCCTTTACGACAGTATGAAAAAATATTATGAAATTTCAAACATAATAAAACACACTGCAGGGAAATTAAAAATAAACACAGTAAAAAGCGAGACGAAATAGCTGAGAATATCAACGCGAATACACAAAAAATTAAGATGTCTCAAAATTACAGACATATTATAAAAAAAGAGTAAAAATTCATAATGAAAAATACTTTTTTGGGTATTTTTTTACACTGTAGTGACGTTAGGTATAACCTTGATTAGATAAAAATTAAATGTATGAAAGAATGTGATATAACACACATTGAAATACGAAAACAGCGAGATTGTATTGTTTAAGATATGTATTTAAAAATTAACGAGTGAATGAATGGCGATAGATTATTTAAAAAAAAATGATAAAATTACAATATGGCGTGTTTATAACGAATCAACGTCGAAAGATAATTGATCTGTGCATTTGACTATATAAAAAAAACGAAAAACAAACAAATTGAATCGAATGGTATGTCGGGTCAAATCATCTATTGGTTAAAAAAAATCTTTCAAATAAAACGCACTCAATCTCAAAAATGACCTCCGGACTTAGTGTATTATCACAAATCCGGTTGATGCTAACATGTTCCCTTACACTTCGCGAATTACTTGGGCTTAGTATGCGTTTTGATTTAACTTATCACAATACTGAAAGCAAACACTTGATTTGTATAAAAAAAAAATATTGGATTTCTTAGAGGTGAGAGTCTGAATCATTCTATGCAACCATTTCGGGTTCTCACGGTGAAACCCCAAGTTCCAACCTTCAAGTTGGGATGTAGGGTGGGGATGGGGGAGTACATCCAATTAAGAGCTTGAAGAGGTCAAGAGCACCTCTAAACAATGATATCCCTGCTGAGTTACTGAAGTGTGGTGGAGATGCCTTCAAAAATTTACAATGGGCCCTTTACCAGGGCTGGAAGTCTCATCCCCACGGCAATTCTTACCTACCGAATATCGGTATCATTTGTATCCAAGATAGACGCAAGTCAACAACTGATTAGTCTTAATGCAAATATTACCGATATTCGGTAGGTAAGAATTACCGTGGTGATGAGACTTCCATAAGGTATTGCAAGATAGCTGGAAAGGAGATAGAAAGTATTGAAGAGAGAAAATATTACGCTCCAATTAAAGGGACATCTCACTTCTCCATATTGCTGCATTCAACACATTGTCATGTATCCAATTCGTCAATGGATGCTATCGTATTCCTTCAGTGAATCAACGGAGTAAATTCAAGAAGGCCGGGTGCCCGTTTGCGTGTTCCCATTCCTAGACCTAAAAGGAATGTTTACTCAGACAAGCACACGGAAAAAATTTAATTCATCAAGTAGTTTCAGTTTTTCCATATTTACTCAAAAACTATTGACATTATAAAAAAACGGTTTCGATACTACACAATACAATGTATAGTTCTATAAATAGAATGAAAAAAAATATTTCCAAAACATAGCACACACGAGAAAGTAGCTACAGAAGTGAAAAAAACGTATTTTTTTTAAATATTTTTTTGTGGTCGCAATTTTTAAGTTATATATTTTGTTTAAACTTTATAATTAAGATAAAAAATTAATAAACATGCTTGATTTTTTTCATTACTGTCACTTTTTTGCTAAGACCATAAAGTGTAAGAAACAATAACGGCAGATTTAGGGTATGATACTTCCGTGTGCATTTCTGAGTGAACATTCCTTTTAGGTCTAGGAATGGGAACACGCTGCCCGTTTGGAGGCAGACATTTCGTCTTATCAGTCGCTGCTGTCACACTTGTAAACATACAGAAGTTATCGCCTCGTCTGCTTATCGGAGAGGAAAATTTTAGTGCCGACATCTAGTAAGTGTTTACATGAGGCTGCATGTGCCGCGGGACTCCTTCTCATCATGTGTGTAGAGTGTAGACATATAGACGTAGTATGCAAACACGGTGGCGGAATCACGAGGCGGGCGCGCCCTATATTCTCTACGTGGAAATCTGCGTACACGTCTAATCTAATCTAAGTTGCAAAATATACGTAACATTAAAGATTCACATTATATGCACTTTCACAAAAACAGACATGCACAAGTTCGCGCTTAAACATGCCGCATGTGGTCCTACAATAAAAGAATGCGAATCTTACATGGACATACAACCTGCAACTCTTGCCGACCTTCCCTGAAAACAGGGGTGACATTGGCAAAGTGAACCATTTTCTAGAGCATGGGTGGTCAGCCGCATACCAACCTATAGGTCAAGGAACATACACAACAAATTGCATTTTTTAAATCAACAAATTATAATATGCATGGACATCAAAAACTAACCGAAAAAAAATTCTTATTTAAAATACCCTAGCCGCCAGGCGCCAACATCACAGACCATCTTAACAAACTTCTTTTAATTTTTACTTTCACACTTTCTCTTACACCACATTCTTCTCTTACAAAATAATTTCTCACCCTATCACTCCGTTTTTTCCCTATCATCTGATGAAAACTTACATCTAATGTAGAAGATACATATATATACAGGTATCTATACAGGTATCAGGCTCATTTATTTAAATTACATATTATAAGAGAGCGCCGTTTTGTGTGTTTGTCACACCTCAAGGGTCCTCTCCTATCACAGATAAGACTTTTGAAAATGTGTGTCTTGAGTGCTCCGCGAAATACATCCACAGATGTGGAGTTCTTCACTCCGGATGGCAGTCTGTTCCACTCCACCGGACCCACAACACGGAAAGCGCGGTCCCCGAAATTTGTACGGATCTGACGGCGCGGCTGAACCAAATTGATAGCACCATCGCCCGCGGATCTGAGTGTCTGCCTCCTCACACCCATCTCAACAGGCCATAGATAAGGTGGAGCCTAGCCATTGATGGACTTATATACCACCAGACAAACAGTGTAGACCACCCTCTCTGGGAAACGAAGCCTATGTAGTTTTTTAACAGCGGAGCGGAGACGTTGTAGAATAGATGTACTTTAAGGAAGTAATATACATAACAGGCAATGCTTTAATTGTATAATAATTCTCATTTCCGGGTCAATGATTGATTTCCAATCTAATCTAATCTAATCTAAGTTGCAAAGATATGTTACATTGGAGATTCACATTACATGCATTTTCACAAGCAGACAAGTACAAGTTCGCGCTTGCACATTCCTCATGTGAACCTACAACATAAAAACCAAATCTCAAATGGACATACACCTTGCAACTCGCCGTCCTTCCCTGAAACAGGGGTGCCTTCATGTACCGAAAAGCCGTACTTATGTCGTGGCGCAACACCCTGCGACTCGGAGTGTAGGGCGGAGGGCCTGTTGCACATAGCTCCAATCAGACAAAAATTATTATTAAAGTGTGATTTCTTTCTTTAAATAAAAAAAAAATTGTTGCATATACGTCAGTCAGCTGATGTACATTATCTTTCCTGTACAAATTCCATCACATTATTACCCACTTCCGAAAAATATTTAACCGAGGTCCTTACCAGAATTGAGCAATCAAATTTGATGTGTAAATTAAAGATTGATTGGAAGTTGGTGCAACAGGCCCTACAGCTATTAAATACGTCTATTATATACATTTTTCAGTGGAATTTATTAAGATAGTAGAGTTCCTCTCAGTGAGTTGATAGCTGTGAGGGTGCACTGTAATAAGGGTAAACTGTTGTGGGCATAAAAAATCTAGTAGCATATGGAGAGGTATGAAAGCTTTCAAACGGTCAGACCGGTAATCCATAGACAAACTATAGACAATACGGGCTTAATGGTTCTCGTGTAAAAAGCTAGTAGAGATCTTTTTTTTAGAGATTATCGGACTAATAGTGTGCAAGGTTTCATACATATGCATACACTAGACTTCCGGCGGATAAAAACGACCACAGACAAACCGGTAAGAATGCGTCTAGTGTGTGATGGCTGTAAGACAAATCGGTTCTGTCATTCTTGAGTTTCAAGCTTACTACCGAACAGCATTTTATTTTTATTGTATAAATGAGTAAACCAACAACTAAATTTATTTTAATGAAGGAACTTTAAAAATGCAAGGAATTACCAGCATAAAATTGCTTTCAAACAACAAAAAGACGAAGAAGTTTCATGAGAATCCCACCAGACATTTGGACGCCAATTCATGCGTCTTACAAAAGCCATACACTGCAGCATAGATATGCAGAGCTCAGTGGCAGAGATGACCAAACGCCGTATTGTAGGAAAATCATGGTACCTTAAAGCTACAACTAAATAGGAGACGTATAACGTTTCTCAGATAAATGCACTTTTTTGCTATTTTCTACGAGAGAACACATTAAAAATATATGAAAGCCCTGTAGTTTAGACGTTTGTCATGAGTATTTCCTCCATTTTAGTCCACTTCATTAGTCCACTATGAAAAGCTGAAGCTTTTAAGCTTTCTTTTTTTTCGCAATACAATGTTTAATCCATTATTTCTTAAATAAGTGAATCAGCAATTATTCAGTTTTACATTTAAGGTGGCGATATAATTTAATAGGTCAGTTGTAGCGAGACAGAAGAGAAATGTGTCGGCGTGTTGCGCTACGCAAATAGCCACATTTAGTGAGTTTTTGGCAACTGAAGTGTACGTGTTTATTTGCACCAGTCCTCGACCACGTGGCCAGCGAGAAGGTCTGCCATTGGCCAGTAGATCCGACATCAAAACCGCTTCCCGTATCATTGTAAACAATAAACAGTTATAAAATTCAATAGATGTTGCTTACAATGCGCCAGACATTCGATACACTGCTAGAAAAACTGATACAGGTTTTTAATTCAAAGCAAAAAAAAAACTTAAATATTATAAAAAAAAAAAATTCGATGCAAGTTTTTTTAAATTATACCATATTTTCAAAATCATGTAGTTCCTTGACTAATAGGTTCGTATGAGGCTGACCCCACATGCTGTAAAAACTTGTTTCACTTTCTACAATGCCACCCCGGTTAAAGGAAGTTGCAAAGTTTACGTTCATGTGAGGTTTGGTTTATTCTTAAGATGAAAATAAAAAATAGGGTTCAAATTCAGATATGATATGGAAGATGAGCCGTTATTGGAGAACACACTTTATATTTAAAGTTTGTATCGTAACCAATTTCTTCAGGAGAAACCCTTGTTGTGTGGTGGCAAGGATTAACTCATCAAAAAAATTCTAGATCATCCTTGTTTTACAGTAAATCCAAGTTCACCAAAAGCCATTCGTTGAATATCCGTATTTTAAAAATATATTTAATTTTCATTTTTAATGAAAGTTTCTGAAAGATACAGTAATAGAGTTTTTTTTAAAATAAGAAGACATTATTTTCTTATTATTTTAGACGTTATAATCGACTATGAAAATAACGGAGAAAGATTTGATTTGACATTTGAACTAAATAGAATTGAAAAAGTTCATTTTTATATGACTGGAAAAACGTGTTTGTATGTATTAAAATATGTATGGATTCAATGATTTATATATTAATAGATATAAAAAAAAATCTGCACTAGTTAAATTCTTCAAATGGAAGATATAATATCTGATATGTATGCATGTATTCCGAACGATTTCTTTTTAGAGTGAAACCTTTGCCTACGTACGTCTTGCACTTGCGAGCAATTGCTTCAGCGAAGAATTACAAAAACATTCTGAAAAATAATTAGACATCTACATTTAAATTTCTGTTCAACTAGAATTTAATTTACAAGCATCTATGAGTCATATAGAATCAAAGGAAGTAATCTAGGATTATCCACTTCACTTATTTTTTGTAAAGGCTGAGGAACCTTTCGGTATTTTATTTGGGTTTGATATTAACACCGAAACGGGAAATCACTTCTGACACCCTCGGAGGGATTTGAACCCGAGTTCTCGGCATATAATGCAAGTACTCTACCAACTGAGCTATCGACCCGGTCGATATACATAGAATCACAGAAAACTGCATTCCCTATGTTTCCACACTTCTATCTCATTTTTTTAATAAATTCTAGATTGTCGCTTTTGGTTGTATACGACTCAAATAATGATTTTTTTTCCACGAAAATATTTGAATTTTCTGAAAAAGAACTTCTAATTTCAAAAAAACTTCAATTCAAGTTATCAGCTTTGGGAGAGACCGAAGTAAATGAGTGTAAAATAATATTTTAACAAACCTGAAACTAAACTATAGGCTTCAACTGTTCTACTTTGCTTTAAATGTCTTCAAAGTTTTATAGATGTCAAAAAACTAGTCGCAGTGCTATTTCTACTGACACAATAGCATGAAAACCCTGTAAGATTTTTACGGTTTCTATACGTAAAGCTTGTCGGCTTTGTTTTTATGTTTCAATTACGAACATTTCGGCTTGCAAACTCTGCGAGCAAGTTCGTAAGAGGAGGCGTTTGTGGCATGGCGAGTTGTCTCCGCCGCTAAAACAGTATTATATCAATAAAAGTAAATTCCGAATCAATCAAATAAACCCGTGAGCACTGCGCACATAATGTAGACAAAGTGGAGCAAATAATAAAAAAAATAATGGACATATTTTCATATCGTAATACAACAAAACAAACGAAATAAAGCTGGAAATGTGCATGCTGTGTTTGTAATAAATAATAATAAAACTTGCTGTCACTTTTCACGAAATGCTTTCAAACCTTTTTGCAATCTTGTTTTACAAGAAACAGTAAAAAATAAATGAAAAATACACACACAACACTGTTTTTTTTTTAATTAAAAAACTAGCACCCCTGAGGTGTTTATCTTTCAATTTTTTAAAATTATTTTCGCGTTTTTTTTTAAATGAAAAATCGATATATCTCGATGCGCGTCTGCAACATGCGACTTTTCGATCGCTACTGACTGATATTTTCCTTGAGATGGTCGCTGAATGGCATAGCTCGACATAACGGGTTTGAAATGCCGTACATTCACTGTACACAACGCTAAAAAAGCAATGATAATAGTACTCGGCCACATTTTCCGTTTTAAATCATTTGCATGTACTTTGGACTTTGTAGACAGATCATTTTGTGTCGGTGTGGTAAGAATGAGATCAATAAATTATGTCTGAGGTAGGTGGTGAGAAAGAGAGATAGGTGTATGCGCAGATATGTTGTGTGAAAGTAAATTGTTTTGCTGTAATGGAGTATTTAGCAATTGCGGATTGCTCAATAGCAACTCTAATTTGATCATTTAAAAAGATGCACATTTTCAATCTCTCAGAATCCTAATTTGTAAAAGAAATAGGGCAGCACTCTCCCAGCTTTGTACAGTATCAAGAAAAGCTGATTTTCTTTTCATGAAGCATATTGAGTATTACTCAATGCCTTCGTGCTGTCGAAAATCGACTACTGTAATGGCGTACATGCCGGACAGCCCCAGAGCCAGCTGAAGAGACTCCAGTCTGTACTGAATGCCGCGGCCAGACTTATACATGGCGCCTCAAAATTTTGCCACATTACGACACACCTGAAGTCCCTTCACTGGTTCAAGATTCATGAATGGGTCCAGTATAAGATAGGGTTGCTGGTCTTCAAGAGCCTGCGCGGGACTGCACCGAAATATTTAATAAATATGATAGCTCCAGCCACCACAAGCAGCAGAACAGCAACACTGCGATCAGCAGCATCATGTCGCAGTCGGATAGAGTTTCCAAGAAGGGAAAATAATACCGTTTTTGGAGATCGAGCCTTCAAGGTGGCTGCTCCAACGATATGGAACGGCCTCCCAGATGACCTGCGCGAAATGGATCTGGAGAGCACTTTTAGAAAGGGGTTGAAGACCCACCTGTTCGCGCGCTTATACCTATGAGCAAGCGCCTTTGGGATGACCAAGAGCCATGAAAAGGCGCTATAAAAATCTTGTATTATTATTATTATACTCAGAGACGACCATGATCAAAGGAATACACTCTTCTTGACCCCATTCTCCTATCGCAGCCTTGCCATCCTTCTCTGACCTCCTAGATGCCTATCAAGGACGTTCTTTGGTGCTCGTGACGACGACATCCTATGTACGAGCCCATCCATCGTTCTCAACAGGTAGATTGAGTGCATGTGATGCACCCTTCTTGACTTCACCCTTCCAATAATTCCCATCGCATCCCTGCTATCCTTCTATGACCTAATTGGTATCCATCAGGGGCCCTCTTTTGTACCAGTGATGATGCCACCGTCTGTACATACCCTGACCATCTCAATCTATTCATTCTGATATGGAAGACACCTTAGGAATCCTTTAAATACTGCGCAGTTCATCAATTAGTCTGATTCCACAGTTTTCACTATCATTCACGGGACCCAGGATTCTATAGAGCTCCTAAAATGGATAATCAACGTGGCAAAGATATATTGACTTTTAAGGCTTATATTTAATGCACGCCCACAAACAGAAATGTCCAAGTTCCACGCTTACACCTGCTGCATGTGTACTTACAAAATAAGACAAATCTCACATGGCCATATACCTTGAACCTCCTGCCACCTTCCCTGAAACCACGGTGGCATTGATAAAAGTAAATCAAGTTTTTACAGCATGGGGGGACAAGCTCATACTAACCTATATGTCGAGAAACACCTTGTGAAAATGTCCAGCATCTCAGCATTCATCAAATTGTAAAGGCAGTGCTTTGTTGTGCTAGTCACTTGCCTCTACTGGTCGCCATACTCTTGTAAAGGCAGTGCTTTGTTGTGCTAGTCACTTGCCTCTACTGGTCGCCATACTCTTGTAAAGGCAGTGCTTTGTTGTGCTAGTCACTTGCCTCTACTGGTCGCCATACTCTTGTAAAGGCAATGCCTTGTTGTGCTGACACCTATGAGCCGATTCAAATCCAGGAAGTATGATGTTCTTGGGCGACCTTTCCTTAAATACCTTCTTCACAGATGTTACCGAGGAAGGTGCTTATTGAGAGCTTTATTAGTTGAGTTCCCCCCATAATTATTTTTATTTTCTCAAAAAAATCATCATTAATAAATTAGAACTTTGAGACAAAAAATATTAAAATCATATTTTTTTGACTGATGTCCAAATTACTTAGTTATTTGTCATAAAAAACTACGAGCAATGTTTCCTACTATAATTAAGATTTTATCAAGTAATTAATGGAACTTCTACTATATTATATTTTCTCATTTCGAGGATCATATCTCGAAGTGAGTGAATTGTTTTGGCAATATTGCTAAAATGATGACTATAAAATACTTAATCCTTATCTTCTAATTTGCTCTTATCGCCTAATATGAAACAATTTTGAGCAAAAAAAAAACAAAATTAGTGATTAGGAACGTACCTATGAATGTTGCGTAGCTAGACATATTTTTTGTACTGGCAAGGTTGAATCAGTCATCACAGAAAGTAAGACCCATTTCCTTGGTAATAAGGTTTACCATGACTACCGATCCTAGTGGTAACACTTGAGACTCGTAAATGGAAGGCTGTGGGTTCGAATCCCGGTGGAGCACAAAAAATATGCCATTTATGTTTTCAAATATGCTCTTAGTAGTAGGTTGAAAAATTCATATTTTTTTACCAAGGATCGGTCACCAAAGGTCCATCCAGCCTTACTACTGGGTCTTGATATAGCGACGACCAATCTCGCAGAGGGCTCTTGAGGTGTGATTCACACAAAGACAGCGCTCTCCAAATATATATAACGCTTATATTATTATAATTTATTTCAAACACACTAGTCGAAATTACCGTCTTGACCGCTTGGCCATAGCGCCGATATTGAATGTCTACGTAGTATAAACATATTGTCATATCTGTGTTTCTACATCGCCATATACTCGTATCTCTAAATATTTTTAAGTAAGCAAGTTATATTTTTATCCTAAAATGATATTTAGTACGCCATATTTTTATGTATACCGGCCATAACTCGCTAACTCAGCTGATGTGATAAAAAAAAGTGTTTATTCTGCAAACATTGTATTTACTTTATTTTCTCCGAAATTGAAAAAAATGTGGGGGATTGCTTCAAAATATGCACAGATTGATCAAAAATTAAATGTAACTTGTTACTTGTGTATTCCTTTCTACGCTTGCATTGATGTTTTATATTAGAGACGATATTTATACAGCTAGATTATTTTCTCCGGTTTCTTTAGTCCGGTCGATAGCTCAGGTGGTAGAGTGCTTGCATTCCATGCCGAAAGCTCGGGTTCGAGTCCCACCGAGGGTGCCAGAAATGATTTCCCGTTTCGGTGTTTATTTCAAACCCCAAAATAAAATACCGGCAAGGTTTACTCAGCCTTCACAAGAAATGAGTACCAGCACTCTCGGGAGCTGGGAAACCTCCACTTCAACTGAAGTGGAGGTTAGAGGAGGAGGAGGAGCCCTTACCTGTAAAAATAAATAGGTTCAACTCGCCACATGCGACCCCTTCGGGGATAACGCGGCAAGAAGTTACACTATATGTGTAGCTTAGTTGCGTTTTTTTTTATTTGACAAGGTTGGTACGGGGCTGACTACCCATACGTAAAAAATAATTCACTTTGCCAGTGTCACCCATGTATCAGCGAGGGGCGACAAAAGTGGCAGGGTTTGTGTTCATTTGAGATTTATTTTGGAAGTACAGATGTATGTAAGCGCGGAAATATACACGTGTCTGCTTGTGGGCATGCGTTTAATAAAAATCTTAAATGTGAACATAGCTCTGCAACTTAAAGCCTTTATCAAAGACCGGTCACCAAAAGTGCATCAAGCGTTACAAAAAAAATTGTTCTTACTTTAGAAGTTGGTACATTTTACCAGTGATCCTTCCTAATATCAGGTGTGTGAGCTCGTGAATAAGATGATACAGCTCGTAGGAAGCGCGAGGGCGATCGTTGATTGCCTGCGTGTTCCGAGATCATAATTCGCAACCTGCCATCGTACGCAGCGCCTGAGCACAAGGAGAAACAGCTGAGCTTTGTTATTACGGGGTGGACCAGCGTGTGCACATTTTTGTCAGCCAATGATTTCATTGAATAATAGGTTGGTATGAGACTGACCCGCCATGCTGCAAGAGCTTGGTTCACTTTTTCCAATGTCACCCCTGTTTCAGGGAAGGCGGCAGGAGTTGTTTTAGGGTGTTTATACACCATATTATATTGTATCCATATTGGGTGATAGGGATAAAACCATTTTTCACACTGGACGAATTCTGTCTGGTTTGTCTACGGATCGCCGAACAAACCGTGTGAATCCCATTACACACTATAAGACCGGATAGAAAAAACACATAGACAAACCGGATAGAATGCGTGCTGTGTGGAAGTGGCGTTATCGTTGAGTCGCAAAAAAAAAAAAACGCAACTAAGCTACACATATAGTGTAACTTCTTGCCTGCGTTATCCCCGAAGGGGTCGCATGTGGCGCTTCGAGACCTATTTATTTTTACAGGTAAGGGGGCCGGCCTCACACCAACCACTTTCAGTTGAAGTGGGGGTTTCCCAGCTCCCGGGGGGGCTGGTTCTCATTTCTTGTGAAGGCTGAGTAAACCTTTGAGATCGAACCCTTGGCAACCAACCTCTCGGCATGGAATGCAAGCATTCTACCAATTAAGCTATCGACCTTTTTACGAGCTTGGTCATCGTCGCTACAGAGCGCCAATTCTCAAGCAAGACTCAGTTTCTGTAAGGCTGGATGGACCTTTGGTGACCGGTCATTGGTAAAGGTTTTACGAATTTTTCAACCCGGCGAAGAGCAAATTTGAAAATATAAATGGTATATTTTTTGTGCTCCACCGGGAATCGAACCCACAACCTTCCCATTCAGAGTCCGCAGTGTTACCACTGAGCTACGGACCGGTCTCAGACCCCGGAGTCAGACCCCTAAAATAAGATTTGATAGTTCCCTTGAAATAAAATTAAGTAAATACATCAGTACCCTGAGTAGGTACGAGTTGCAAAACTTGAGTAAAGTAAAGTTTACGGAAAGTATTAAAGAGTGATTTTCCCAAAAATTTGCCGTTTTTGTTTCTTACACTTTAGAGTCTTAGCAAAAGAGTTACAGTGATGAAGAAAATCAAGTTTAAAAAACAAAAACGGCAGATTTTGGGGAAAACCACTCTTTAATACTTTCCGTTAACTTTACTTTACTCAAGTTTTGCAACTCGTACTCAAAGTACAGTTAATTTCTAATCACGTGTAAATGAGCATGCATAAATAAGAGAACATATAAGCCCATGGTGACACAATTATATACGTTTTTTTTTATATAATCAAGATAAGATAGTGTTTGAATAACCTACTCGTATTTAGCACATAATAACTATTCACTATTATCTTAGTCTTATGTACATAGATAATACACAATTTGATTTCAATCAAAATATTCAATTAAACAATCTGATTGCTTTATTTCTTTTATCTGACGGTTATTTATTTTTTTGAATACTGAAAACAATCGTTGTTTGGTGATTAGATCTTTATATTTTGATAAATTTACAATAAAAGAATTTGCGCTATCTTGTTTTTGGTTTTTCGCGAGAAGAGTCTTTTGAAAATTGCGACTATTGAAAGAAAGATCGAGATCGATAAAAAACGTAAATAAACGCACTGGGAATTTGAATTTAGATTTTTTTCTAAGTGGGTAAACGTCACACGTTTCAGAAAGACGGTAAATATAATCAATAACTTGTATGTGTCAATCATGCGCGGACTTCATTGCATTTTCTATGCAACCAAAATATTATTTCCAAGAAAAAATGGGATCGCACCATAGATAGGTTTAATTTTCGGTTTACAAAATATTTTTTCTTCTTCGTTTAGGACAAAAGACAGTCGGTGTTAATCATACACAGCAAACCCATCGTTCAACTGCCGCCTAAAGTGAATTTTCCATATAGAAAAAAAACTATGCCACTTCATGCGTTTTTCATACTTATAGGGTAATTCCGTAAATGGGTCTAATCTAATCTAATCTAAGTTGCAAAGATATGTTACATTGGAGATTAACATAACATGCATTCTCACAACCAGACATGTACAAGTTCGCGCTTGCACATGCCTCATGTGAGCCTACAACATAAAAACCAATCTCAAATGGACATACACCCTGCAACTCTTGCCGTCCTTCCCTGTAACAGGGGTGACATTGGCAAAGTGAACCATTTTTACAGCATGGGTGGTCAGCCGCATACCAACCTATAAGTCAAGGAACGAATGGGTAAATTCCGAAAATTGACAATTTATGAAATGTTTCAGAGGACACCTTGTAGAACTCTATTGAAAAATATGCATATGAACACTGTTTAATTCTACTTATTTTAATAATAATTAAAGAAGTAGAATTAAAAAGTGTTTGTTTTCTTTTTTTTTCAGAAAATTCATAAAATATTTTCTTACTAGGAACAGACTCAGGTGATGCGAGGAAAAAGAATCGTGTCTAGGCTACTTTTGTTCATAAAAAAAATCTTATAAGTAGGTAGATTTTGTTCATTCAAGGAATTCCTCCATTCACGGCAGTGCAATGAACCCTATTCCTAGATTAACACCTTAGGTTCCAACCGACATTGACGGAATACTAGTTAACAATAGTATTCCGTCAATGATAAATACATGTCCTTAAAAATGTTTAAAAAAATAAAAACAAAACGCTGTCAAAAACAATTTGACGTTTTTTTCAGAGTATTGTTTTTTTGAAAAGCAAAATTTTTAATTAAATGGCCGTATTCGGTGAGATACGCGGAAGTCGCGGCATAGACTTCAGTATCGGCATACTAAACAATGATAGCAAAGATTACACCGGTAGGTATAAAAGAACGAAAAAATCAAAACAAAAACACGCGCGCATGCGCAAGACGCGTGACCAGATTACTTATTGTCTCTGGTTCCTAATGTGCGCAGTTTGGTATGAAAGGCATCTTCCGTCGCGTTTGCACTATAAGAAAATGAATCTGCTAAAGAGAGATGCAGGGTATTCAAATCCAATGTCACATAGGAAGTTCCAAAATTAAATAAGGAATTCAGTTTTTTGGCTATTTTTTAAATAGAAATATATTGAAAGAAAAGAGACTTAAAAATACAAATTCATAAAAAGCTTTATAGAAAAAACAAAGTTCATGGCTGTTCTTTATAAATTGCCGAAAATGATTGCATTACCTAATGAATTACATCGACAAACATAAAATATATGTGTGCCAAAAACGAGTGAAAGAAAGAGCGCCCGAAGGCGTCATCTTTATACAAACGATGTCTTGTTGTAATCAGTTTCCAGGCAACCATCAAGTTTATGTCTCTTTTTGGCGTATGACGTTAATATCTTATGTCCCATTTTTTCAAATTTGGTATTATGGTAAAAAACAAACGTAAGCCATCTATAGTGAAGTAGGTTAAAGGTGTGTGGCAATATGATTCCGATATGAAAAATATTAAATAGATCGCAAAAAACAGTAAGTTATCAATTGTAGATATGTATGTGGCTGAGCACCCATACTGTAAAAAAATTATTCACTTTGCCAATTCCACCCTTGCTTCAGGGAAGGTTGACAAGAGTTGCAAGAGTTGTCCATTTGAGGTTTGGAGTTTATGTTGTAAGTTCACATACGGCATGTGTAGGCGCGAATTTACACGCGTCTGCCCGAGAGCATGCATTTTAGAATCCTAAATTTAATATCTTTGGAACCAAGATTGTAGATTATAGATGATATATAAAGTAAGTAATGAGCTACCGGATACATTTATTGACACCTAACTTACTTAGAATATGAATTTCGAGATTATCATATTTGATAAGAAAAGTGTCCACTAAGGTGTTATTGATTCATATATTTCCATACATTATCAGCATACTACATTAAAACCAATGTCGCCTTTAGATTCGCCATCAAAGATTAGACTGTTTTAAGTCCCGGTTGTATCAAATTTCAGTTAAATAATCTCAATCGAACTCGTTTGAATCATGCGGGTGGATTTTTGCACCAGGCCACCTTCAATCACGATCCGACCAATTAAGATTCAGAATTTAATTGATCATATGAAAAATATTGTGATTAAACAAAAGTGTGTATGTACAACTGATACAAGCATACAACCTACGGGGGATGAAAGGTTAGAGTCGAATCTAAGTCTAAGTTGCAATTTTGCAAAGATATGTATCATTTGAGATTCATATTAAATGACTAACCTAACTAAATAAACCACCAAACCCTGAAAAATATTATTCATATTAAATGCATTCCCACAAGCAGACACGCATAATTTCGCTAATAAGCCCTGCAACTCTTGCCGACCTTCTGTGAAAAAAATATGTGTACATGCCCAGCCCATTTCAGCTTTTTATGTAGGTAATGATCAATGGAAATAGATCTCATACTGAAAGTAAACAAATCTATAATAAGTTGATGAAGGAGGTTAGGACCCGCACGGGGTCATAATGATGATGATAGTGATGGAGGGCATTTCCGTAAGAAAGGAAGGGAACTATTTGTTGGCCTTATTTTTTGAAAAAAAAAATCACACACGATTTATGTATGGGAGAGGTCTTTTGAGATGTTATCTACTCCACGCCACTGACATCATTAAACGCAACTTCGATAGATGTTATTAAATATGTAAACAATTATTCAAAACCAGGGGCGGGCAGGTAAAAAGTACTTTTATGTTTTATTTCATGATATTTTAACATATTCCTCTGGGAAAAAGAAAAACCCATTCATTAAGTAGAGTGATTAACGTAAGACTGCACCTAAAGATCAGATTGGCAGCACATTTAATCTGAGTTGCAAAGATAAATGAGCATTTATGATTCATATTTAATGCATGCCTACAAGCGAACACGTGCAAGTGCACGGTTACACATGCTACATGTTTACTTACAAAATAAAAACGCGACAATCTCCAATGGCCACAACCCTGCAACCTTTGCTGCAGTTCCCAGAAAAAGGTTTCAACACATTTTGATTGTCACTGATTTTCAATTAAAGTTGGAACAAAATCGTACAAAATTTGGCAATCCGGTTCGAAGGACCACATATAAAAAAATCTCGTTTCAACTCAAATACTCTCTCGATTATTTTTTTAGTTGCAGCTTTATTCTTCTTTTTAGGGAAATGAAAGAGTCTAGAGCCCACAAAGCCCTTCTATTTGTAACCACCTTTTTCTTACCCATTAATCATAATTTACTATATACACGTCAAGAATGAATGACATTTTGTTTGTACACGCCAGAAACTATCCTAACCCGAGCGGCATAAACGTTCAAATGGTAGGTATTGAACATGAATATAAATCAATAAATTATCAAGTGAAGATTTACCTTTATCAAAAATTATACACAAGGAATCGGTAAGATAGAAAATCTAATGATTTAGTCCAAGCCCTAGTATCAAATATAATCTTTATTGATCACTCAGCTTAGATAATACTAGTAAAGCTACTGTACGGTAAATACGGTTATTAATTATTGCATTACTTTGTAATAAATCATATCACCTATGCATTTATAATGTAGATAGACAATTACTATCATGTGAAAAATCGATACGTCAATAATTTCGTTATCTGATGGCATTCTGTAAGGGCGACATAGAACCTTCCGTAATATAGAACAGAAGCGTAGCTTAAAGGTTTCCGGTGCAGTGGATCAACGGAGAGAATTTGCTGCACTACGAACGATATTTTCTACGTATTTTTTTTTTAAGATGATGTTATTTCTGGCGTTTTGTAGGGGGCACTGCAGTATAATACCGCTTAACTTAAGTTGAGTTAAGCCTTGGAAAACAGCTTGGAGAATACCGCCATAAGTCTGAGGGAGCAGATTTTCATTTTACATCAATCATGAGTAAACTTTGCCGGTACTACTTGTTTTTTTAGTAAGCATCAAAAGAGTTAATCATTGCGTGAGATAGAACCCTGGCCCTCTGGCTTAAAATGATAGACCAACTGAGCTGTCGACCGGAAATGATGACGTTAATGGTTAAATAAATATTAGGTACGTATTTAACATTTTTAAAATCTTCAAATCACCTTCATTTTTGCTTCCAGTAACATTTTTTGTTTACACACAAACAAGGAATATCCATCATGTTTTTTTTTACAAAATTTCAAAGAAAAATGTTTTCGGGTTTGGATGTGTAGGTACCCATTCCTTGTTTATAATTAAGCAGGTTATGCTCATGGTTTCGTTTGAAGGCGTATTTAGATGAAGCGCCAGTTGAAGAGAAATACACAAATAAATGATAACATCAAAATCAAAGTCGGTAAATAAACAATTCTAGGAAAGACGAACAAAATGCAGATGTTCAAATGAAATTAGATCAATGATTTTTTATTATTTTTATGGATCTGTTATTTCAAAATGCTTGAAGTCTTTGCACTATTGACACGTCCAATCAGCCTTAGACCTGTAACTGTTACTCTGCTGCTATTCTGCTAGAGGTGAGCAGAGCCTCTCAGCAAAATAAGCCTCACACTACGCTCGGCAGAAACATTACATTGGAAGAAGATAAACATTGATCGAAAGAAACATAAGAAATAACATTAAGATAAGCCTTGTAACTCCTGCCACCTTTCTTGAAGCTAGAGGTTTACAGAGGCCACCTTTCTTGAAGCTAGAGAACTACATGGTTTGGGCATATGGAGAGAATGAATGAGGAAAGACTGACGAAGAAAGTATATGTTGGTAGAATAGATGGATGCCGTGGTAGAGGAAGACTTAGAAAGGTATGGATGGACCAAATTCCTTAAAAGAACGAATGAATGTGATGGATGATTTCTTTCCTATGGCGCCATTTAATGGTCTAGGACCATCTCAAGGGTGCCATGGCTTCTAGAAAAAAGCAGTGTCCCCAGTCCCTTTCTGAAGGTGGTTGTAGACTGGGTCGCGCGAACATTGACGGGGAAATTCTTCCAGGCAACTGGCCCGGCCACCGCAAAGCTCCTGTGTGCAAAATTTGATGTATTCGCTCTTTTGGGCACCTTGTCGATAGCATTATAGGAATGCATTTAATATTAATCTTAAATGTAATAAATCTTTGCACCATAGATTATAGTAACCTCAAGAAAAAAGGAAGGCGAAAAACCATAAGTCGCGGAAGAATCGAATATCGCTATAACATGTATGTTGGATCACGTGCAACACAAATCTTCAGGCAGTAAAGTCTCTCAACAGAAAGAATCAGCGTCCCTGAGGAGGTATTTATCATTATAATGACCGTAACAAATGACAATAATACATCAATATATTTCAATGGACGAGATGTCGCACAACAGACAATATATAGGCTGTGCGGGTACCTACAGGAAGATCGCAAAACAACTGCGACCATGTGGACTAGAGATTATTTTAACGAAAATGGATACTTCTTCAACGACGATACCATGTTGAAAGCACCGGTTCTCACCAGTACCCTTAGTACGAGTTGCAAAACTTGAGAAAAGTAAAGTTTACGGAAAATATTAAAGAGCGATTTCTCCCAAAATCAGCCGTTTTTGTTGCTTACACTTTATAGTCTTAGCAAAAGAGTTACAGTGATGAAGAAAATCAAGTTCAAACAAACAAAAACGGCAGGTTTTGGGAGAAATTACTCTTTAATAATTGCCGTAAACTTTACATTATTTAAGTTTTGCAACTCGTACTAAGGGTACAGATCACCGAAGTTAAGCAACATTGGGCGCGGATGCTACTTGGATGGGTGACCGCTAGGTACACCGCACCGCGTGTTGTTGGCATTTCTTGGACCGGTCCGTAGTCCAGTGGCTAGACTTCGGACTCGTAAATGGAAGGTAGTGGATTCGAATCCCGGCGGAGCACAAAAATATACCATTTGTATTTCCAAATGTGCTCTTCGATGGGTTGAAAAATTCATAAACCTTTACCAAAGACCGGTCACTGAAAGGTCCATCCAACCTTACAACAACTGGGTCTTGCTTGAGAATTGGCGCTTTCTACAGCGACAACCAAGCTCGCAGAGGGCTCTTGAGGTGTGATACACACAAAAACAGCGCTCACCAAATAAATCATCCTAGTATTATTATTATTCTCTTATATCTGTTTCAACCTACCTGCGAAAATGGTCATAAGTGAGAAAGAGAAGAAAGAACTTCACAGTTGCGTTTCCATGTGTACAAAAAACTCGGGCGAATGTAAAAATGTTTCTAGAGAGGTGGCAGCATTGCCGCGTGTGGCAGTATTGCCGGAGCCGTCCGAACATAGACGCATGCGGTGGAAGGGACCTGGTGGAAGGATGAACTAGGGGTGGAAGTCTCATCACCATGGTAATTCTTACCTACCGAATATCTTTCATATTTGTGTGAAGACCTGTCAATCCAAGATGGCCGCAAGTGAACAGCTGTTTAGTCTTCATGCAAATATTACCGATATTCGGTAGGTAAGAACGTGGTGATGAGATTTCCACCCCTGGTTTATTACACTTTTGGATATAAGACTGGACGGTAGGTCAGTTGATAGAGTGCTTGCATTTCATACCGAGATTTCGGGTTCGAATAGCACCGAGAATGTCAGAAATTATTTCCCGTTTCTGTGTTTATTTCAAACCCAAAATAAAACACCGGTAAGGTTCACTCAGCCTTCATAAGAAATGAGTACAGGCCACCTTGGGAGCTGGGAAACTCCCACGTCAACTGAAGTGGTTGGCGTAAGGCCGGCCCCTTTACCTGTAAAAATAAATAGGTGCCACACGCTACATGCTACTTTTTCTGGGAAAACGCGGAAATAAGTTGGTGTTTTGTGGCTTAGTCACGTTTTTTGTTATGTATGGAAAAAATTACATTATTCCACATGTTTTTGGCAACGTAGCCAACGTCGTCAGAAGGCACCTTCTCTGATTTTAATATCACAATTAATTATGTACACGATATATTATGTATGCGATAGATTAACTTTTTCATATATTGTCTGTTTTATTTGTGAATTATTTATATTATTGTTTTTGTTTCTTGACTAATAGTTTGGCTGACCGCCCCTATCATAAAAATAGTTCCCTGTGTAAATATCACCCCTGTTTCAGGGAAACGCGCGGCATATGAGTTGCTGGTTTTACGTTTTTAATAATATTAGGATTACTTATTTGGTGGGTGCTGTTTTTGTGTGTATGTGTATCACACCTCAAGAGCTATCTGCGAGACTGGTCGTCCCAACGGAACGCGCAAATTCTCAAGCAAAACCCAATTGCTGTAAGGCTATATGGATTTGTGGCGACCGGACTTGGGGAAGAGCATATTTGAAAATATAAATGTTTTTCATGCTGCGCCGAGGATCGAACTCATTACCTTTCGATTACGAGTCCGTAGCGTTAACCAATAGACAGCTGACTTTTCATTTAAAATTTATTTTATTTATTTCGTAAATATACACGCGGTATGTGTAACGAAGTAAGTGCGCACTTACAAGTGTCTGCTTCTGGGCGTGCATTTAGAAATAATCTTACATTGTTAGGTTTAGGTTGGAATAACGGTCGTTTGACATATTTACAATAAAAATAACTTCACCCTTATCATCAGTCGTCGTGCAGAGAGGGTGTCTCCTGAAGACGTTAGCTACGTCGCTAACGAAACGTTGAGAATAATGTAAGTTCGTCTAATATCCGATAAATATTTTTTAACTGCGTAGTTATTATTCCCAGTCGGACGTCCCATTATGCGGTGGGCAGACAACGTCGAAGCCGATGCCGAAGTTCTGGGAGTGAGGGGACCATGGAGGGAAGCAGCACAAGACAGAGAGTCCTGAAGGATTGTGGTGCGGGAGGCCCTGAGCCTTCAAAGCTTATGAGCCGAAGAAAGTAAAAGTAAATTAAGTTATGATTATTGTAAATATGAATCTTACATGTTATTAATTAGCTGGAATGTAATGCTATAATAAATAATCTATAATCTAAGTTGCAAGGATATATTCATTTAAAGCTCTCAGATGTATGCCCTCAAACCAACAAGTGTAGTTCGCGCTTACAAATGCTGAATGTGTACTTACAAATAAAATCCAAACCTCAAATGAACATAAGCCCCACAACTTTTGCCGACCTTCCCTGAAACAGGGGTGACATTGGCAAAGTGAACCATTTTTTACAGTATGGGTGGTCAGCCTCATACCAACCTATAAGTCAAGGAATGCCATTGGAGAAAATGTGACAAAATGGAGGTTTGAAAGCCACAGGTGTCAGAAATGATTTCCTGATACGCAGATTCGTATTGAAAACATATTTTGTACGTTGGTTTAAGACATTAATTAATTATTATTAGATGCGTGACCATTGATGTGAGAAAAAGAGCAAGATGAGCCTTGCATGCCCAGCAAGCAGACACCTAAAGTTCGCGCCAAAAAAAGTTGCACGTATATTACAAATTTAAAACCTAACCTCAAATAAATATAAACCCTTCAACTTTTGCGGACCTTCCTTGAAACAGATACATTTGCTCAAACCCTTCTCGTACCCGTCCTGTATGTATGTGTCAGAAGGACCCACAGCACATGGACGCTCATGCAAAGCTATATATTTTCTCAAGTGGCGAAAGGCCTTCCCGTGAAGTGAAAGCAACGGCACGACAAAACAAGAACCTCTAGGTCAGAGGCGTGCCCATGACTCTAAAAGTAAATGGTTCGATGTTACTGAAGCTAATAGCATACCTCGGGTGGCACTCCTTGTGGGATTGTTGCTAGATCACGAGTAGCGTGAATAATGATACACATAATTCGAAATAATAATAATTTAAATCTAAGGACAGGATTACTGTGATTCCGCTGCGGATGCAGCTTGGCAAAATGAAGCGCAAAATCGCTCAAAAGCGGAGAAATTTGATTTTGTAGCAACAAAGTCTGCGTAACCGACTGGGCCAATGGCCGGCCGTACTGCAGCAAGGAGCGCAACCCGATCAGAGTGTCGCAATGGACAGTGCCATAATATATGAGGCACGTCCTGGGAGCTGGCGCCGCAAGGGCACTCTGCTGATAAGATGGATGGGATACCCAGCTGGTGTAGTTTGGCTTTAAATTTTCCGTGGCCAGTTAAAAACTGGCTGGTAAAGTGGTTCGGGACAAGCCACTTTGCAGCTAAGCGCTGCTCGAAACAGTAGTGACATTAGCAAAGTGAACCATTTTTTTACAGCATGGATGTTCAGCCTCATTATAATATTAGGATGATTTATTTGGTGAGCGCTGTTTTTGTGTGTATCACACCTCAAGAGCCCTCTGCGAGCTTGGTCGTCGCTGTAGAAAGCGCCAATTCTCAAGCAAGACCCAGTTGTTGTAAGGTTGGATGGACCTTTCAGTGACCGGTCTTTGGTAAAGGTTTATGAATTTTTCAACTCAGCGAAGAGCACATTCGAAATATAAATGGTATATTTTTGTGCTCCGCCGGGATTCGAATCCACAACCTTCCATTTACGAGTCCGAAGTGTTGCCACTGGACTACTGACCGGTCCAAGACCGATCATACCAACCTATAAGTCAAGGGATCATTTTGCTAAAGTCAAACAGTGTTATTCACAAAGCATTTCGCTGCTTCATTCTCAGCTGCAGCATTCACAGCTGATCCACGGATCATCTTTTTTTGTATGGAAAATTTACGTAAGGTGGTAGTTGAGCCATGGATTTGCTGTGTGTGAATAACACCGTAAATATCTAAAGCAAGTATTTTTACTTTATTGCTGACACCCGATGGGCCATAAAAGAGAGTCTTGTTTTATTTTCAATTTACTATATATTGTTACGAATTTATGAAGCCCGGTCGAGTAGCTTGCTTATGTGTATGTGTCCGCCTATAGCATAGTATACTGTGAGTTTGAATGTATGCATGTGCCCAGACACGTAGTTGTTGGCATGCGTAACTAGATTTTTTTTATGGAACGATACAGAAATGTGTGGTTCATTGCACGAGAGATGTCCGTTTAGACACTATATATTTGGACCGCAATTGTGTTAGAGACCAGTGTCGATTGAAACACTGAGCCGTGAAGTCGATAAACCAATAACTAGAAATCAGTATAGTACATTGTAAATCGACATTGTGTTAAATAAATCTCGAAATATAAATTGCAGTTCAATTAAAAGAACCCGACTAAAATTATAACCCTTTTAATAATTTATTTTGGGAGATGCCACATCCAGTAAATTATTCTTACATCAACGTGCGTAGGTGAAAATTGAAGCCATAATTGAGTTAAAACAATGTGATGAATTAGCACTATTAACGAATATCTGCTACACTTTTTGACCGCCCTGTCGGCGTGACCAAATGTTTGTTTACCAGCGGAGTCTTTGCGTCTATATTCGACTCATGTCCTCCCCACTGAAATAGATCAGATAATGTGCTATTAATAATGCAGGCCTCTGTTACATTACGCGGAAAATTCGGCGGAAAAATTGACGGGGTGTTGCCAAGGTGGCGAGCGGAACGGAAAAACAGAGCGGAAATAATGTGGATTACATGGACTGAGATGGCAACACACACAAAAAAGGCTTACCACCTCTCCACGCGGTCCGGTTTCAGTCGGATCCAGTCGTGGAATGTATGGGAACGCCGGAGAAATCACGCTGGATCGTGTGAAAGGTACCTAGTATCGACGGTTATGCGGCAATATAGGGCATAAGCGACAAAAACTAAATTGTTCAGGACAGCAGTTCAAAGTATGAGATTGCAGGAAAATGGAATCACTTTTTTTTTTATCATATCGTTAAAATCAAAACATCTCAAAAATTAAAATAATAAAGGCATTTATTGGCAATCCTATTAATGTGGTTTTACGATTTTTTTTATGTCACAAGTGCCTTTAGGACAAAAAACGCCAAAATCTTGTCGGTTACACCAAAACCATACTTCGAAAACGCAGTTGTTTGCTTGGGCATAAACAACCAAAAAATCATCGTAGAGCTATGGGAGTTAGCGCATTAGAAAGAGCGGAAAAATTAAAATAGCATATAAATATTTAAAAATATAAATGGAAAAACATTGTTTTAATTCACTTTATTTTATTTGTTTATGCTGAAGATGCCTCATTAGGCGAAAATATTCGAGAAAAAACAAATAAAATAAAGTGAATTAAAACAATGTTTTTCCATTTATATTTTTAAATATTTATAAAAATGGATTCACTGTGTTAACAGATCAACACTAAAAAATATTAAATAGCATAGCATTCATAACTCATTTTTTTACCAAAACGTCGCTACTTCCTTTTAACCGTCGATATGCATCAGGCGCGTGCAAAGGGTATATGTATGAAAATGTTTTCTCCCATTCCTTAAAAAAAAACTCATTTGGATTGACTGAAGTGCTAACGATAGCTAAGATAGATAATCGAACTTAAATTTTGAATTTTAAATCTGAATATCAATCGTTTTTTTTTTTACCAAATATTGCCTACCTATTAGGCGCATGTGCCTGAATGGGATGCACGCCCCTGGGATGCATCCCCATACGGCATACACTAACCATAGACACCGGAACGGATCGTGTGAATAAGAACTTAGGCCCATTTTATACAGAACGTATTCTGCCCTGTCTGTCTATGTTTTTTTTCTATCCGTGCCGGGTCGAAAACCTATCAAGGTGCCCGCGTCATAGTTTGTGATTTTTAACAATACTTAGAGATTATTAAAATGATAATTTCAATATCAAAGATAAAAATACCTACCTAAGAGATAAGCGCTCCATTTGATATTATCTGCTACAATTAGACAGAGAAGAAATAATTATCAGAGATTGCATCAAAAAGCTTGTGTTACTTTCGATGTCGACGCCAAAATTTTGGTTGACCTTGGATCTGAGCTACCTGATTGGTCAGATTAATGGTTTCGACAATTTGGCCACGCCCACAAATTAAGAATGAACCAATAGGATACAGACTGAGTCGACATCGAAAACAAATACATGAAAGTCGAATAGGAGAAACAAAGAGCCTTCACTTTTGCTCGGAAATTGGAACAGATATACCTTCTACTTCTAATGATAGCTAATAAAAGTCCGTAGTTCTAAAACCAAGCAAGACTCTTTTATCGATAAAAAAAATCTACAACTTGTAGAGCATAATATTATTGAGGTTTATTTTTAATCGAACCGCTTACTTTCTCAACAGCAATCAGAGATTTTATCCATTAGATTACGGATTAGTCTACTTGCATTTCACCATCTGTATTATGTTAGAATGTACCTACGTTTACTTTTGTACTTATATTTGGTTCTATTCCGAGGCTTATCCGAAGGACTTAGGCCGACGCTTAATTTAAAATTACTTCGCTAAAGTAAAAAGGCACATAAGCCTCGGTTTAATTTAAAGCCTCCTTTCATGAATAAAGCGGATTAAGATGAAAATCATCGTCTGCTATTAAGTTTATATTTTGAAGACAAAAAAGCATTATTAGGCTGCAAAAAAAAATTCATACAAAATATCAAGTTTTAAAGTAACTAATTCTTTATTTGTTTTACAATTCAACTTTAATCTTATAATGTTTAACTTACGGATTGAAAAATGTGTCGTATATAACCAACGGCAGCAATTAAGATTTTTTCGACGTAAGATATTCCTTGACTTATAGGTTGGTATGAGGCTGACCACCCATACTGTA
Organism: Agapetus fuscipes; assembly: GCA_951799405.1. NCBI lineage: Eukaryota > Metazoa > Arthropoda > Insecta > Trichoptera > Glossosomatidae > Agapetus > Agapetus fuscipes. The sequence goes on along the minus strand of OX637343.1, from coordinate 12,258,044 downwards.
AAAAAATATTCACTTCACCAATGTCAATGGAAGGTCGGCAAGAGTTGCAGGGCTTATGTTCATTTGAGATTGGGTTTTTATAATGTAGGTCCACATGCGGCATGTGTTAACGCGAAATTATACATGTCTGCTTGTGGGAATGCGTTTAATATGAATCTTAAATGATATATATCTTTGCAGCTTAGATTTAGCTATGTATGTACCTGCATGGAAATACGAAAAGCCTTTTCTTTATAAGTAACTTGAGTAAATTTTTTATTACATACCTATTCTAACATTGCAGGTTCTGATACTGCAAGTAATGTAAGTGCGATGTACCTCTATGCATACCGCATATATTCAACTTAAAAGTGTTTTCCGTGGTGATTTGCAGAACATCACAAGAAAATTATCAAATTACTTCTTAAATCATTCAATTAGCATTAAGACTGTATGGGGAACAAATTATGGCGAAGCCAGACTTAAAACTGCCCGAAGGGCCTAACAGCTAGTATAATATTATGTATTAACAACTTAGATTAAAGATTATGTAGAAGTATTGAGGCATATTACCTACTCTGTGCTGAAATAAAAATATTTCAGATGCTTTTGTTCGTAAATAAATATTTCTAGCTCTTTCCGGGAATGTTTTCTCAATTCTATAGAAATGGATCCTTATCGCACAAATATTTACCTATCCCATTTCTTTTTGATGTAATATTATACCGACTAGGTCAAAACTCATACGACATTGTTATCGATTCGAAAAATCTAATCCAATGTGGGACGGTATTTCCTTTGTCTGAAATTCTTTCAGTTCCTGCAAATATTATTCTAGTATAGCTTCAGTAAAGCAATGTCGATGTAAGAAAATGCAATATGAATTTTAACACATTGACCTTTAAAGAATACGAATAATATTTAAGTGTAAGCACAAAAAAAACAATAATATCTTTATTTGACTGTAATGTACACAGTTATGTCATCTTTGTGTACAATAATATTGAAACACGTGATTAAAATCAATAATTTTGTACTTACCGCCCCCACAGCTGCGCGTGGCGCCATCTCTACGGCCACATTAAAAAACAGAACATGCAAGGTTTGTACAGTCGGTAATGCAGGGATTACTCGCAGCTGTCAAAATATAGAACACCTAAGGACGAAATGATTTATTTTCAATGAGAGGGTGATACTTTTTGATGATTTTAACTTACTGCCAATGAAAGCTGCCCGTGATGCCTTCCCGGAGTCGGTCTTTCAAGGATCTTTGCCTCGCAGGGCCCGGGCCTGGTGGCAAAGGCGCTTGTCCGGCCGGTATTGTAGGCAGCGTTCCGCCGGTCGGTAAAACAGGCTGCCGCTGTGGCGCCGCCATGACGTTTCACACCGGCTTGCACAATGAAAACAATCCTACTCTCCGCGAAGCATATTTTGCAATTTTCCAACAATTCACATTATAACTTGATGAATCCACATTTAACCGGAGATGCAAAATTAATCTTTTATTACTTCACTTATTTCCAGGATTCTCAGAATTGACAGTATTCAACTGCGACGCACAAAAAATAATTATGACATTTACGAGAAGAGAAAAATATTATTTTTAAAAAAGGCACTAGTAATTTTGCACACAGAAAGCTGAAAGAACACTGAAAACATGCACACAATCACAATGTAATCAAGAAATCAATGCGATAGAAATAATGCACTAGAATGTTGAAAGAAAGAAATTCATTAACAATGTAGCAGTAGGTAAGTGCTAATTTTAAAAAAAGAACGAATATATTTTTAAACCATTTAGTTCTAAATTTAAAACTAAAACAAAAGAACTGAATTTAGAAATAGAAAACAAATTTGAAATTTGAAATTAAAGCAAACAATTTAAGAGAACACTTTTAGAAATGCGAAAAAGTGAATTATTGTACAAATCTATCTTTCGACCTACCGCAAATATTGAAGCGACGAAACAAATCGAGAAAAACAATTCTTTACTATTATTTATAAGTTAAACTAATATTCAAACGAACACTTCTTGATATTCGCACATTCGACAAAGGCAAATTAAAGAGTTATTATTTTTGGTTATATTATCCCGTCTGTCAAACGCTGTACAGAGGCGAGCGATGTAGCGACCGAAAGCGACTATTGGTTCGGTTGTTGGGTAGGTAGGTTAGAGGTCCGTCACTAATCTACCATTGTGAAAAAATGCCTTTGAACAGCTGATGCCATAATATCATTCCTACATGGAATTTGATTGCTACCTACATTATCAAACTGGTTCATTTAATTAAACAACAAGGACGACCAGACTGAAGACATTAGAGTCGTCATTTCACGATATGTCATGTAGGTACTTTTGTGCAGTGTTTTTTATGGCAATTAGGTACTTATGCCAATGAAGCTATAAATAGATATACCTACTCACATATGCTTTTTGTTTTTGCACTTTTTTATGCACACAATGCAACAAAATAAATACACGATTTCCATTGCCTAATGATTCTTGAACTAACATTTTTTTTCAAAGAAAAAAAATCCTGAGCGTTTTTTTATAGTGGGTACATGAGTGGGTACCTGAGCAACGAGATTAAATTTTGTATGGATTTTAAGTACGAGTTGTTTTTAAATCTATACATTATATAAAATCTCGTCAATTACGGTACACAAATAACGAAAGTTATTGTAATATAATTTTTGAAATTGTTTATATTTTTTTAAATTTTCAAATACTTAAGTAACTTCAAGTTTATTATTTCCAATTTCTAACGGTTCCTGTAGACAAAACTCACCCATGGAGCAAATTTCATTTTACAAAAAATCTGATTGTATTTTTTAAAGCAAAAAGCATTGAGGCAAAAAGACACTTGGGGCGTTATTTGGGAAGGAAATAATAGAAGTCATCCTATCGGCCATTTTTTGTGTAGGTAAGTAGGTAGGTACATTACGTCCTTTATCCAATAATGGATTCTGTACAAATGACATAAAAAATGTGATGTCAGCAAGCTGGGTTGCTTTGGAGATCATTAGTAATTCGTTATTAAAGATTTACCTACTTAAAAAAAACAGTAAAAAAATAAACCTCAGATGTTTGCGCATCCAGGATTTTTTATTATTATTTTACATCAGAACAGTCACCATTATGTTGTCCCTACTCCATTAAAATTGTTTAGTTATTGCAGGTTGAAAATCATTAAAATGGTTTTCCACCTACTCCTTGGGCAACTGCCACAAAAGTGACTGAGAGCTGCAATGGAACCAGTCACACGCCTTCCTCAGCCAACAAAATGCCTTCTTCCTGCAGTCTGCCCTCCAATGAGAGTCATTTGTATAAATAAATAGGCACTCGTTTACATTTTGCTTCTCATGATATTCTGAAGGGCAAACAAAGTTTTTGCGGCATGTAGCGCTCGGCATATGTGTGTAAATCGTGTGCCAGATTTTCCACCGCCATTAGCAGGCATGTAAGCGAAATTGTGTTAAATATTTAGTTAGGTACAAAAAAAATGTCCTGGCCGTTTATTGTGTGAGCACAGCAGCCCGAACAGGCTGGTGAACAAAGCGGCGGTGAAAATTCCATTTTCAAAATTACAACCGTTCACACGGGTCGAGTGCGAGTACATTGGTAAGTGAGTGTACTTCTGTGTGTCCTCGTACACACTCGTCTACAACTACCACCCATACTGCAGACAATGATTCACTTTGCCAATGTCACCCCTGTTTCAGGAAAGGTCGGCAAAAGTTGCAGGGTTTATGTTCATTTGAGGTTTGTATTTTAATTTGTAAGTACACATGCAGCATTTGTAAGCGCGAACTTACGTGTGTCCGTTTGTGGTTTGTGGGCATTCATTTAATATGAATTTGAAATGTTAATTAATCTTTGCAACTAATAGGGTTATTCGCAACACATTTTATCTATAGCTGATCCACAGAACATAGTTTTTTTGTATCGAAAATTCACGTTAGGTGGCAGTTGAGCCATGGATTTGCTGTGGGTGAATAACATCGTTAGATCATAGTTTCAATTCCTTTCGATATGATATTCTTAATGAATTGTGTTGGTTGAATGATTGTTCCTTGACTTATAGGTTGGTATGCGGCTGACAACCCATGCTGTAAAAATGGTTCACTTTGCCAATGTCACCCCTGTTACAGGGAAGGACGGCAAGAGTTGCAGGGTGTATGGCCATTTTAGATTTGGTTTTTATGCTGTAGGCTCACATGAGGCATGTGCAAGCGCAAACTTGTACATGTCTGGTTGTGAGAATGCATGTAATGTATTCTTAATATTATATAAAATTTAGACAATAAGAATTTTATAACAACTATGTGACAGACACCGTCACTGGAGCATTGATGTCTAGTATGTAAGTTATTATGTTTAACTTGTGAAAAAATTGTCAATGATCTGTTGGTGTTTTTACAAATAAATAAATAAATATAAAAATAATGTGAATCTCCAATGTAACATATCTTTGCAACTTAGATTAGATTAGATTAGAATAGGTGTATTTTTGTGAACTCGACCCATCTGAGCGAGCGTTTATATTAGCACTTTAAAAGCGCGCGCTCCCGCCATCACGCTGGCTACGTGCTCCATGTTATCTGCGAGAGTCAGGCGTCCTCTCCATGTCCATCCCGGCGAGGATAAACGAAACAGAAAAGAGAAGATTAACAAATCAGGACGCTGATAATAAAACGTTACACGAAAAAAATACGCGTGTTGGCTTTTTTTCACACCCTTTTTTATCACGTTTTCCCAGTTGTTGAGAATGTTAAATAAACCCTTAAAAACTAATACTAGAATGAGGAGGGTTCATTACAAATTTCCACTATTGTGAGGTCGACGGCTCAGGAGATAGAATGCTTGCATTCCATGCCAAACGGTTAGGGTTTAATTCCCAAGCAAGAGTGTCAGAAATAATTACCCGTTTCAATGTTTATTTCAAACCTAAAATAAAAAAAAACCGATGAAATTTACTCAGCCTTCGCAATAAATGATGATCAGACAGATATTCCTTGACTTATAGGTTGGTATGAGGCTGACCACCCATACTGTAAAAAACGGTTCACTTTGCCAATGTCACCCCTGTTTCAGGGAAGGTCGGCAAAAGTTGTGGGGCTTATGTTCATTTGAGGTTTGGATTTTATTTGTAAGTACACATTCAGCATTTGTAAGCGCGAACTACATTTCGCACGTTTAATAATAAAGAGAAATAACTCGAAAATTGGGAAAATCGAGATTTTGTAATAAAACGCAAGAACAATGCGAGAAGAATAAGTAGAATGCGACAGCCGTTCAATTTGGACGAATATGACCGAGATAAAACATCGGCCGCCTTTTTCATCCCATACAAGTTGTACTGGGTGTCTGAACTTTAAGCGTGATTTCCCAACATTCATGTTTTTTGAGTTATTGCTCTTTATTATGAAACGTGCGATTTGTTGGTTTGTGGGCATACATCTGAGAGCTTTAAATGAATATATCCTTGCAACTTAGATTATAGATTATTATAGACCCCACTTCAAGTGGCCAAAAAAATAAGTTACATACAACCCCTTCGGAGACAATGCGGTATGAGGTTTCCGTATATCTAAGTACATTAAATTTTCGTGGCGTTTTTTTAGTTGTGTGGTAAGTATCATCATAGATCTAATAGACCATGGTTCTTACTCCTTAGCAACCAAAAACAAATGATATATCTCTAGCAACCTGCTCCGTATCGTCATAAATATTTCACCAGTTTTTTATTCCGACTCCATTTCCTGTTAAAAGGTTTTTAAACGACTTCCAATGAATTCAACAAGGGCGACAAAAAATGTTTTTGTCCAAAGCGCTAAAAAAGATCAAACGGCCCTGTTCCCAGAAATGCGGCGATTTATATTGTAAATATTTATTGTGGTATTAAGGTAAATAAGTATAAATTTATAATTATGGAATTAATTGTACAATTTCTAGCAGAGCACATAATATTATAGCTTTGTTTGCAAGGTAGAGAGATTAAAATCCTGCTTAATAATTAATAATTTGGAATTCTCGGGAATCCCTGGCAGCCCCCCAGGGGGATCTGTAGCTTTTCCGGGAATTTCACCGGTGCTGTGAAATTCCTCATAAAATCCCCACAAATATGCAATATTTACTTTGTATCGTGCTTCGGGGAATTCAGAAATTATCTACCTACATCGCAGCATTATTCAAAAATGATAAATAGAGAAAGATCGGGTGACTGAAATTTCGCAGAAGCAATCGATTCTGCGCAGACTTACACTCGACTTTCCCGCTCAATAGGAAAAAAATCAAGAATACAGTTTCTTGGAAAAAGGTTTCAGGGGTAAAAAGCATTCAAACCTTTTCCGAGAAATCGTGCAAGGTTCGTGTCTACGGACCATCGCGAATATCTTTCCAGTGTTCTGTAGAATAAAGGCTTCGCAAAATAGGACGCGTTTTTAACGCGCGGCAAGGTGTCAACGCTTAGCGCCGAACGTCGCACACCTACTTTGTATTTAAATGTCTTCGACGCTATTCAATCGTAGTTAAAGGGCGTCAATGGCCAGCGACTCAGATGAAGATAAATAAGTTCAGATGAAAGTGAATCCGTTAATGGGCGTGCTGTCGTATGTATCTTACGTAAATTTTTAACACTCGGGATACATGGTTCGAGAGACGTCGCATAACCGATCAGTACCCGTAGTAAGCGTTTTTTCACAATACTCGAAGTATTGAGTATTGTGAAAAACGTGGAAAAAACTCATACTACGGGTACTGATCACAGAATCTCTTGAGGCACCCTTGGAGTTACAATGTTAAGAAACAGCACCAATGAAAATGTCAAGTAATTCATCGTCATAAGAAGAAGAAGTGATGTGTACGAGGAAATGATTAATTTACAAGTAAGAAGGTAGAACCCAGGCCCGCATTAAGGGCGGTTAGAGCGGTGCGACCGAACCAGCCAAAAAAAACTCGGATACATTTTTTTCAGTGCTCAAGTCTTCGCGGGCATTTGTGACCAAGGGGCCCCCAATTACAGACTTCATAGAAATTAGTTAAAAATGCATTACAACAAAAATACTTGTATCTTTGAGGTTCAAGTCTTATGAGGCATAGTGACCACGGGGTCCCCAAAGGCTAAAAAATATATTTTTCGGAAAAGATTACATCTTTTGCGTTATGAAAAACATACTGGGGAGTAGTGGAGAGAAGTATTTTTAAGAGAGGGGGGGGGGCATATAGGGGGCCCCGAGCTGTTCCCCGCACCAGAGCCTCCAGAGGGGTTAATCGGGGTCTGGTAAAAGCTATTTACTTCAGAATCAGATGTATGAAAACAGTTGATAAGCATTCTCAGTGAGTAGACTGTCCCCCGGCTCGCAGACAATAATGCTGCGCCGGTTCATGGAATGCCAACTGAGTCGGGAGTCCATTCTAGCAGTCCGCCATTCCTTCATTCCATCAGTTCATACATTTCCAGCGAACTCACAATAGAGTACGTGAAAAATACTGAAAAATCCCTACCATGATTTGTGACCGGCCGTAGTCTAGTGGCTTACACTTCTCACTAGTGATTAGAAGGTAGTGGGTTCGAATCCTGACAGAGCATTTTCAAATTTGCTCTTCGTTGGGTTGAAAAATTAATCTTCCTTCACCAAAGACCGGTCACCATAGGTCCATCCAGCCTAACACCAACTGGGTCTTGCTTGAGAATTGACGCTTTCTACAGCGACGACTAAGCTCGCAGAGGGCTCATGAGGTGTGATTCACACAAGAACAGCGCTCACCAAATAAATCAGCCTAATTTATTAGTATTATAAATATTTTCAACCGTCTTTGAGTGCAAGTGGCAAAAATTACATATTCATTTTATCATCTTAACTGTTTGAATCAATACACTTAAGATTCGCATTAAATGCATGCTTACAATTAGACACGCGTAAGTTTGCTTTTATTTACGCTGATTTATTGACTTATTTGTGGACTGACGTCAGAATGCCGCGGTCTCCATCGCTTCCAATAGAGATCCTCAGCAAGCAGACTAATAATGGCTCTACCAGACCATCTCACCCAGCGCCTCTGTACTTCCACATCTCGAAAAGTTTTAAGAAACATTGTCTTTGTATTTTCGGGATATTTTGTGATTTAATAAATTTAGTAAAGTCCATACAGTAGAAATGGACTATCTAAGAAGTATGATTGGGAAAAAACGAAGTGACAGGGTGAGGAATGATTTTGTAAGAGAAGAATGTGGTGTAAGGGAAAGTGTGAAAGTGAAGATTAAAAGAAGTATGTTAAGATGGTTCGGGCATTTGGAGAGAATGAGTGATGAAAGATTGACGAAAAAAGTATATGTTGCTAGAATAGATGGATGTCGTGGTAGAGGAAGACCGAGAAAAGTATGGAAGGATCAAATTTCAGAAATAGCGAATGAATGGGATATCCAGAGTCATAATAAAAGGAGGACTTGTATGAAAAAGGTTATGACTCTGGATGAAATGAAAGAAGTATGCAAGGACAGGAAGAAGTGGCGGCTAATCTGCAATGTTGATTTCTAATGTTGGTGTATTCATTTGCTACATTTTTTTTTGCATAGGAAATTTTTTACTTTTTTTGATAGATTTCTTTGTAAGGTTTTGTTCTTTTTTATATTTAAATGTAATTTATTATTCATATTCCTTGACTTATAGGTTGGTATGAGGCTGACCACCCATACTGTAAAAAATGGTTCACTTTGCCAATGTCACCCCTGTTTCAGGGAAGGTCGGCAAAAGTTGTGGGGCTTATGTTCATTTGAGGTTTGGATTTTATTTGTAAGTACACATTCAGCATTTGTAAGCGCGAACTACACTTGTTGGTTTGTGGGCATACATCTGAGAGCTTTAAATGAATATATCCTTGCAACTTAGATTATAGATTATAGATTATAATGAAACGGAAAACTCTGATGCCGTACTCTTACAGTAATACGCAACTTCGCGCACAATCAGCCATGTTTCCCGAACACGCTTTGCCAAGAGAGAGTATTTTATTTTGGGTTTGAAATAAACACCGACACGGGAAATCTATCTGGCATCCTCGATGGGATTCGAACACGAGCTCTCGGCTAGGAATGCAAGCACTCTACCAACTGAGCTGTTGATTGGACTCATTAAATATACAGATTTAATACATAAGGAAACAATGTAATTATACGCGTATTAGAAATTAAGTTACCGAGAAAAGTAATACATGTAGGAACGAGTTGACGAAAAACGAAATATATGTAAAGAACAGCAGAAAATATTACAAATAAAATAAATCAAAACAACGATTAGTTTAAGTTTTCATTATATTATAGTAAAACGCCATGCTTGAGTTAAAACTGAAGTCATATATTAGCCCTATACTTACCTGGGTAATATTAAAGTAGTACATGATATGGTATATGCGAAGAGCGACACAAAGCAAGCGTAAATTCCCAGGAATTCTAACAGATACCAAGAACTACTTCAGGATTTGCTGCCGTATTCAGAAACAACACTAGAGAATATCAAATCTAGATTCTAAAATAAAGTGAACCTGGAACTTTCAAGGGACAAATCGCTCCCCCAGTTCTTGTTGACCGTATAGACCAATTTTGTCAAATATGAGTTTTTAATGCAGTTGTCTTAAGAATCAAATTCTACACAATCTGAGCTAAGAAAAAACGTAAAACTCGATAATGTGAGAGTTGTTTTAAATATTGTTAAATCAATTTCCTGTTTTCATAAGACACATTGGTCCAGTACACATGCAAACATTTCTCACGTAAACAAGAACTAAGGCAGCGAAATGTCAATAATTGATATTGCTACTAATGTGTGTGGTTTTACTTGTGTGTCTGTGTCTCTAGATGTCGGTGTTTAAATAATTGTACCTACTTGTATTTGTTCGATGTTGTGAGTGTTTGCCCTAATGTTCTAAATAGAATTTTCTGGCATAATTTCGCATGTCCCAGTTCCAAAAAAGGGCCAAAGCTGTATGTAGCGTTAGACTCGTATCGCAGCTGGCGAGCAATACAGGACAAAAGTGCAATACAGTACTCTGTGAACGAACCAAATGTGAACGGAATCTTAACATAAATTGTGTGAAATAAATAACCGAAGTTTTTTTATGTAATTGAACCCGTAAATTCTACCAATATTTTTTCGTCTAGTACCTAGATTGTCTATTTGAAATAGTAGATGGAAGTCATGAGTTTGAATCCGCGGGTTGTGGAGATGATGTCCAATTATTTTGTAAGCCAAATCATCCGGTTGATTGCTTGTTTCGTAGAATGCTTGCGTTCCATGCCAGAAGGCAAGGGTTCATTCCCAACAAGGATGCCAGAAATGATTTTTTGTTTATTTCAAATCTGAAATTAAAATACTGAAAAAGTTAACTCAGGCTTCAAAAGAAATGAGAATGAGCCCCCTCGGGAGCTGAAAAACGCTACATTGAGTGAAGTGGTTAGCGTATGTACGGCGTGCCCCTTATCCAGGAAAACAAAAACGTTACAGACGCTACATCCTAACCCCTTCTGGGACAACGCTGTAAGAAGTTTCACTATATGTGCAGCTTAGTTGCGTTGCCTACCTACTGTTGAAATGCTGTACAAATCCCTGTTTTTCCCCAAACGACGTTTACTTTTGCCTGTATGGAATACTCGATCCTGCTAGTTCATGATGTGAATTCATATAATTAATTGAATTCATAAATAATTTCCGATTTAATCAAAATTGGAGCTGAATTCCGACAAAGAAGTAAGTAAGTTAGAGCTTCGTTTTGGAATGTCTGTGAATAGCAGTTTGAGTATTCATAAAGCTATTGGTATAACTTTCCCATCTCACCCTTCGACGGATTTCCAAGAAAAATTTCGCTTACCAAGAAAGAATTAACCCTCAATTACAACGAGATATATTTGATGTTTTTCTTTTATGTTATCCAAGGTTTTCTCGTAAGAAAAGATAAACGGATAAAAGAGTCGGGAAACAGCGGGCGGTAAATGGATACGGATAGGAACGCTCAGAACAGAGATGATTCGAGCGTTGAAAAAAGATCTTTGGACGGAGAGTGACCGAATAAAAAGATCAACCGGGTTCTATGAGTATTTACTCCAGTACCCTTAGAACGAGTTGTAAACTTGTTTACTTGACTTGAGTAATGTAAAGTTTACGGCAATTATTAACCCTTTCAACCCTATTGGGATAATGCGTCCCAGAACACATTTGAAAAAATCTGTTGGGCGTTCTACTTAACATATTCCAATAGGATTTGAAGCGTTCAGTAGTTTATGGACTTGGCTATCATCTGTGACTCACTTCACACACATTTAGTGGATTGTTTGAGCGGGAAACGCTATCGGCACAAGACCTGGCAAAATTGTTAAAAGTTGTTTTTGAGTTTATTAGTGAACATTATCACGGAAGTACAATTTTTATCACTTATTTTTATTGTTTTGTTGTCATGGAAGTGCTGTGTTTGAAAATTGATGTGAATTATTGCTTATTTTCAAAAATATTTGGTGATTTTGTTTATTGGGATTATACGTCCCATTAGGGTTGTTGGACACAGAATTTTGGTAACATATATCCCAACAGTGTTTCATGGCATGGAGTTTGCGGAAAAATTAGTGGAATTCGGTAAAGAAAAATCGGCTATAAAAAAAGAGGCCCTTCAGTTACAGCCAAAAGGTTACGGGATGTTGGGGATTACTTGCCTCTGAAGTTGGACCAGAGACGAAGGTGTGTCAGGTGTGCCAAGAATAAATGTGGGAAACCAAAAGACAAGAGGACTAATTTTGTGTGCAAAAGCTGTGGAATAGCTCTTTGTTTCAACTGTTTCGGTCCTTATCATTCTTAGGCAGTATAATATAACGACTGTAATTTACTTTAGCGTAGTTTTTATACTATTATTTTGTAATAATTGCTCATTTAGTCCCATTTTGTCAAGTCCATAAAACACGGCTGGGACGTATTATCCCAGGCCATAAAAGGAAATTGGAAAATAGGAAAAATTTTAATGCATAATTTTTAACTTAGTTGAATTGGAAAGAATAAATCCTGATAGTAAAAAAGCTATAAAATTCATCAGCCTAAAGTCGGGTTGAAAGGGTGATTGCCCCCAAATCTGCCGTTTTTGTTTGTTTGAACTTTTTTCTTCATCACTGTAACTCTTTTGCTAAGACCATAAAGTGTAAGAAACAAAAACGGCAGATTTTGAGGAAAATTACTCTTTAATACTTTCCGTAAACTTTACTTTACTCAAGTTTTGCAACTCGTACTAAGAGTACAGTTCAGGTTTGGGGTGAAAGTCTCGACGACCGTCGGTAAATCTTGCTACAGCTGATAGCTTTTCATGTATCAGCTGTTGATACGCCGCCTTGTTTTATTTCGTCCAATCTTCAAAAAGATATTATGGTAAGAACTAAGATCTACCGACGGTCGTCGAGACTCCCTGTCCCCAGTGAGCTTAATCCATTTGATAAAAGAAGAGACCAAAGCCCCTGATTTGTATCTGATTTACAGGGCTGGGTAGGCCATGTCGCAGTCGTTGATGCTGTGATATCAGATGATGTAAAGGATCAAGCACTTAGTCAATGTAGCTGCTTGCCAATGCAGCTGATAGCATCTAAGGAAGTGTGTGAAAACCTGATAGTTACATGATAATGTTGAGAAGACGGTGCTTGGCCACTTTCCTCCGAATCCACAATTTCATCGACTCATTTCGTGCGTTGCTTGACAGATTTTTTCGCAGAATACGACGCTCTGAAAATAGGAAATAGCTTACGATCCTTTGATTCAGTAATTATAAGAATTTGACTGTCCAATCAGCTGTTCACCCGCGGTGTTCACTGCTCTTCTTTACATATTGTAGTGATTTTACTGGGGCTCTTTTTAATTAAATTGCGATCGATTTACTGAAAAAACAAGATTTATTTTGCACAATAACGGTTAACAATGTACTGATATACCTTTCTTTCTCTAGCTTTATCGACTTCGCGTCACAATGTTTCAAGTGACTCTGACACTCCACACAATTACGGCTCACATTTATACAGTACATTATGGACGTTTCTCGTGTATTCCAGATTCTTCTATAGTGGATTGTTTCACACGCACACCAACCAGCGTGCTTACGCTCACGTACGAATACTCCTATAATGGATCATACTAGAGACAGATTGTTCAACACACACTACGTGCTTAGCCTCTCGTACGAACCCATACTTTCGTAACAAGTTAATTAAGTTGATCATGCGGTATTTTTTTTGTACACCTGACCAGAAGTTACTGTTGTCTTCAATAATGGGGCAGATTTGGGACTGATACAGCGTCAGTAACTGATAGTATATTAGTATGAATGTATTTTTGCAGGATTGCAGGCATTGGTCTCGTTGCAAGTGCGACGTCTCTCGGCCGCGATATTATAATTGTGTGTGTTGATTGCATGATCCACGGAACGTGACAATAATCACGCTGCAGTAGGAGAGGAGACTGAATGTGAATAATAACTACAAGTAGCTACTGCGGGAGATCACAGATGGAAGGCTGGAGGTGCTCAAGCTTTAGCAGACATGGAACCTTCAACATCTTTACAATGTAAAAACGCAACTAAGCTACACATATAGTGTAACTTCTTGCCTGCGTTACCCCCGAAGGGGTCGCATGTGGCGATTCGGGACCTATTTATTTTTACGGGTAAGGGGGCCGGCCTCACACCAACCACTTTGAAGACCCCTACGTCTCAGCCGTAACTTTGTCGTGATTGTTTTGAGTGGGATTGAGCTTGGAATTATTAGGATAAATATCGGAATCTGTTGTCAGTTGTGTATTGTCTACTTAAAGACATTAATGCTTCTTAAGATTGTGTGTTTTTATGGTCGCTGGTATTATTACTTTTCAAATAAATCAATTTTAGGATTATTTCTCTTTTTTGCTGAAGCGATGTTTTCCGGGATCTGTTGCCGTCATCCAAATCCCGGGAAACCTTCAGCATCATCAGCCAGCCGTGTAAGCTAAGTAAGTTCTCTTTTTTTGTCAATACATATATGTCTTACTCTTATCCAAAATTTCCTTTTTTTCTTTTGGAAAACAAGCATCTAGTTTAGCAGACGAGGCCTGAAGTGGGAGTTGGGCATATGACGTCATTGGGCAGGGAACCTAAGGCTTATATATTACCTAGCCTTTTCTTCCCTGTCCTTTTTTCCTCAAGGCACACTAGCTTCAAGAAAGGTGGCAAGAGGTACAAGGCTTATCTTAATGTTATTTCTTATGTTTCTTTCGATCAATGTTTATCTTCTTCCAATGTAATTTTCTTCTCTGTTTATATTTTCTTTCTCTGTTTCTATTTTTCCTGTATTTTTTGATCAATGTATTTCTTATTTATATGACCAGTCACGTATTGCACCCTCCGCGTGACCGAGCTGGAATAAAGATTTTATTATTATTTTAAAACGCATCGAGAGCCAGTGAAGAGCGGCCACCAACTCAGGAGATGGCTTATTATTTCATTATCATGGTGTAGACTTCCCACGCAGGCGTGCTCTCTGCTCACTGACCACTCCTGCTGAGGTCATTCACTCAATAACGCTCCGCGCCGGCATGTAATGCAATTCCAACTTATCAGGGGTATTTACTGCGGTAACCATGGCAACGCAAAGATAACGCGTCAGCGCGGTGTAAGAGAGAAAATGGATGCGAATAAAGAATGTGACACAACGGGCCCGGGTTGCGTGTTCCCATTCCACGACCTAAAAGGAATCTTTACTCAGACAGCACACGGAAGTATCATACCCTAAATCTGCCGTTATTGTTTCTTACACTTTATGGTCTTAGCAAAAAAGTGACAGTAATGAAAAAAATCAAGCATGTTTATTAATTTTTTATCTTAATTATAAAGTTTAAACAAAATATATAACTTAAAAATTGCGACCACAAAAAAATATTTAAAAAAATACGTTTTTTTCACTTCTGTAGCTACTTTCTCGTGTGTGCTATGTTTTGGAATTTTTTTTTTCATTCTATTTATAGAACTATACATTGTCTAGTGTAGTATCGAAACCGTTTTTTTATAATGTCAATAGTTTTTGAGTAAATATGGAAAAACTGAAACTACTTGATGAATTAATTTTTTTCCGTGTGCTTGTCTGAGTAAAGATTCCTTTTAGGTCGTGGAATGGGAACACGCGCCCGGGTTCCAATCTCACCGAGGGTGTCGGAAATAATTTCCCGTTTCGGTGTTTCCCGTTCGGTGGTATGTAACGATTCCCCATGTTTCGGGAATGATCTCAATAATCTGTTTAAATTAGGATAAAGATCCTTGGAATCATGGGCGTACCTAGGTACCGACCTAGGGGGGGAGGGCAAGCCATAGTAGTAAAATGGGCATTTCAATAATTATAATAAAATTTAATAACAATGTACGTAAATTTTAACTTCCAAGGAGTTCCTTGACTTATAGGTTGGTATGCGGCTGACCACCCATGCTGTAAAAATGGTTCACTTTGCCAATGTCACCCCTGTTTCTCGGAAGGACGGCAAGAGTTGCAGGGTGTATGCTCATTTGAGATTTGTTTTTGATATTGTAGGTTCACATGAGGCATGTGCAAGCGCGAACTTGTACGTGTCTGGTTGTGGGAATGTATGTAATGTGAATCTCCAATGTAACATAATATTTTTGCAAGTTAGATTAGATTAGTTTAGGGGGGGGGGGGCAGCTGCCTCCCCCTGGCCCTTCCTGGGTACACCCATGCTTGGAATATCAGATATAAATCAACCGTGTTACCTATTGTTCACATGTAAAACACTGTCAGAACCGAAAGTGAATAAATAAATTGTGTAAAATATGTACATAAACCGCAGATTTGATTAAATAGAACCCGCTAAAAAATAACAGTATGTATCGGGGTTTTAATGTAAAACGCGGTACAATTTATAGCTCAGCTGGCCTCCTTTGGGTGCCATAGTTTTTTTTTTTTTTTTAAATTCAAAATGGCCATCGCTTACATCCGGTTGTGAATCGTCCCGCCCTCGTAGCGACAGCACTTCCGGTGACAGTAACCCGAGTATAAAACTCCGCGTTTAAACGCAGCATCAGTTTTTACCAAAAATGTACGGAAAGTAAACAGAGCTTATAGTGGACGTTTCAGTTTCAGAACACTTTTGGTTTAGTTTAAACGTATAGTTTTATACTTGGGGACAGAATAGTTGGGTGGGGGCGTCGTCATGACAACCAGTCAACAAAAATGAAGAAAAATATGCAGGAAGGCAGGCTTTAAATTCAAAATCGAATATTCACTCCATGGAATACTAAAAATGAAATTTTGTATTTGAGTGTGACACACACAGATCACGGTGACACACCTTAATAAATATTGTGTTTAATACGTACGCTTATTTATAAGGGACAAAATAAAATAAAAAAACAACAATATAACAAACAAACAAACAACATAACTAGGCTTTGTAGCGTCAGCGCCGGTCGTGGCCCGTAGTCACATCCGGAACTAACTCCTAACCTGGCCGAATGACATCACATTTTTTCATCCCTATTTTTAAGTGAGAGCTCATCTAATTTTTTATCGTCGCATTAATCACGCCAAGCGTTTATTGTTATAGTACTCATATACTCTATAACCATAATCGCGTTTCCGCGAATTAAAGGGTAACATTAGAATAATTACTACTATCTTTTACAGTATGAGTGATCAGCCTCGAATCAACCTCTTATTTAAGATATTGTGTGGATATCTGTGATATTTCTAATTTGTTACCGTCCTGGTTGATATTTTCAAATCATAATTTACTTGACTATACCCGAAGATTATTAAATGGCCGAGCTATAGTTCCAGACGTTTCAGCGTTGTGTGTACAGGACCGCATTCTGTCACTTTCAGCCCTTGAAGTTAACAAATTGTGCGGCCCTGAGCTGTGACGTCACGATTTACGACTTTAGGTACCCGGCCTCAAGTTACACATATTTCCCCAAACCTTACAGCTAGTAGGTACAGACGGGGACAACTGGCAAGTGCTACTCTGTCTTATGTCTAGGGCTGGAAGTCTCATCACCACGGTAATTCTTACCTACTTTAATTTTTGTGTGTTTGCAAAAAGGTCCTGGATTCTGTCAATTTGACCAAAATGACGAAACAAATCACAAAAAAATATTATAATAAAGTAAATACGATACAATATTAAATACGACAGTTGTCAAAATCGACTGTCTGCCATTTAAATCGTCTCTGAGCTGGATTTGTGTCAGTCTAAGTTGGCATACATTTGCAGGTTAGGTTTGGGTGGCCGTTGAGCTCAGGACGCGAGCCTATTTCCTTCAGGAATGTTCAAGAATCAAAATTAAGCAAAATGTGGGCTCAACGGACGACGAAAGTGTCTAAGAATAGCACCGTTAGGCGCAGAAAACCTATTTGGTCGAAGAATTTAAGCAACTTTAGCCCAAAAACAGCTTGGAGACAGATGTGGAATCACGTATATATCCGATGAGAAACAAAAGCGTCATCGAAAATCCCACTGAAAGGGCTCGAAGCTGTACCCTCCCTACGCGAGTAAAGGTAGTCCCTTTCCAGATGAAATACAGCCTCGATCAAAATATGTCATTCTGGCTTGGTGTGAATCTAGCATTAAAACAGAGGGAGCCAAGTCTGTTATAATCAAAACAAGCCCTTATTCTTTGTAGCAATAGAGCCTGAAATTGTGTTGAGCTAGTTATTTAGTTGAGACGTTGTGTGTTTCAGGTTTATTATTAGTTTATTACGCTGGGACCGCTATCGGGCGGACGCCATTGCGGCTGTCAGTGTGACAGGTCGGCGGAAAGCGCGCCAAACGAGACCATAGAGCACTAAGGATAAAAATATCACGTCAGGCCTGCCAACCCTACTTGTTTATGTGTCCTGAAGTTTTTTAATAAACACAAAACGTAACTAGGTACTTTTTTCACGAATGTACATTAGACGTCAAATTATCCCATTAATCATTCCCTTCCAAGAGTCACTGCATCAAGCCACTCTTAGCTTCCGCAACAAAATATTGGTTTTCTATTTCTCTAGCAACCTGTCTGGTAAACGTCACACTTTGTCTGTGGATTTTATTGTGCCGATTCTATTCTTTAAAGTAAATAGAACATGTAATGAAGTTGGTATGATGTCAAACTCAAGTATTCTATATTTTGTTAGATATTATTTTGAATTCTGAAATTTTCTAGGCTACGATGTGACACTTAAAAAGGACAAAAAACGTTACACGACTTTTTGTACGCTGGGGTGGAACAGAATAACATCCAAAAAAGGAACAGGGAAACGTTTGAAAGAAGAAAAAAAAACAGAACAGAAAATACGTAGCTGAATATCATACGAAAAATGAAAAGAAAACACTTTTTGAAAACAGGAACAATAAAATATACAATTTGAAACAGGAAAAGGATACCATTTGAAAAAGGAACGTTGCAGAGGCAGGGCGGCAACTGAATGGGGTGACAGTTGTGTGGCGGGAAAACGCTACTCGTGTTGCTTTCCTATGCGGTCTCATTAAAAATCTGTGTCACTTTCTTTTACATTTATTTTTTAATATTTCATGCGATGAATCAAGAGAAGGTAAAGACGGTTGGATAGCAAATGATACTTATCTAATCTAATCTAATCTAAGCTGCAAAGATATATATCATTTAAGATTTATATTAAATGCATTCCCACAAGCAGATATGTATAATTTCGCGCTAACACATGCCGCATGTGGACCTACAATATAAAAACCCAATCTCAAATGAACATAAGCCTTGCAACTCTTGCCGTCCTTCCCTGAAACAGGGGTGACATTGGCAAAGTGAACCAATTTTTTATATTATGGGTGGTCAGCCGCATAACAACCTATAAGTCAAGGAACATACATGACAAATTACATTTTTTTAAATCAATAAATAACAATATATACATGGACATAAAAAACTAAATCATAAAACCAATTTCACTTTAACAAACCCTAGCCGCCAACATCACAGATCAACCGCCATTTCTTTCTATCCTTGCATACTTCTTTCATTTCCTCCAGAGTCATAACCTTCTTCATACAAGCTCTTCTTTGATTATGACTCTGGATATTCCATTCATTCGCAATTTCGGATATTTCGGATATTTGGTCTATCCATACCTTTCTCGGTCTTCCTCTACCACGACATCCATCTATTCTACCAACATATATATACTTTCTTCGTCTTTCCTCATTCATTCTCTCCATATGCCCAAACCATCTTAACAAACTTATTTTAATCTTCACTTTCACACTTTCTTTTGCACCACATTCTTTTCTTACAAAATCATTCCTCACCCTGTCACTCCGTTTTTTCCCAATCATACTTCTTAGAAAGTCCATTTCAACAGTATGGACTTTACTAATTTCACTTTCATTCACCGTCCAGGCCTCGCTTCCATACATCAAGGTGGGTAAAAGTATGCCACTGCGTACCGCCAATCGAGCATTCTTAGATATGTTTTGATTTTTGGCGATACAAGCTGTGGCACCCAGTACACACCTGCCCTTCATTACTCTTCTTTCAAGTTCACCTGTCATTCTTCCATCTTTTTCAAACTTACTTTCCAAGTATACAAACGTATTTACCACATCAACATTCATTCCGTTTATTCTAAATTCGTAGTTCGTATTTTCTTCATTTCTTTCAAAAATCAAAACTTTCGTCTTACTTGCATTCAATTTCAAATAATTACCTAGCAGACGTTCAATCTAGAGAGCATCGTTTGCAATTCTACTGCTGAGTCCGATACAAGAACAGCATCATCCGCATACAGTAGTACACTCACTTTGCTCTCTCCTATCATTAATCCACAATCATCAAGTCTAGCATCTCGAACACACTTGTCCATGACTATGTTAAATAGCCATGGGCTCATCACACATCCTTGCCTTACACCCTTAAAAACTTCAAACCATTCACTATACTCATCATCAATACGAACACATGCTATACTATTTTCATAGTTTGCATGCACCGCACCTAGGAGAGCCCCATTCACTCCGTATGCTTTCAAAACATCCCATAACATACCTCTGTCTACTGAGTCAAAAGCCTTTTCCAGATCTACAAAGACCGTGAACAGCTTCCGCCTCACCCACAATTGTTTTTCAACAAGTTGTCGTAGAGTAAAAATCTGATCAACACAGCCTCTACCGGCCATAAAGCCGGACTGTATATCGGAAATCCTTTCACTAGTAGTCAGAATCACATTTTTTATAATCACCTTACAGAAGATTTTTCCTGGTATACTGAGTAGACTGATTGGTCTGAAGTTCTGACAGTCTTTTTTGTCCTCTTTACCTTTGTAAATGGGAACAATGACTGACTTATAATTTTTAAAATACAGTAGGTACTCCAAGTGTTAAACTTTTTGTTTCAGTTTTACCATCAAATAATGGACACTACCTAGTAGGTACCTACCACTACTCCTTATATGCATTTAACTTTCCATACATTCTAAATTGAGTTTACAAATTATAATTCATTTCAAAGTTAATTACACTTTTTGGATATTAGACAAACCGTTATGGGATAACTTCTTTAGGAGGCATCTATCTGCACGACGACTTAATAAGACTCATAATAAAAGGAGAGCCTGTATGAAGAAGGTTATGACTCTGGAGGAAATGAAAGAAGTGTGTAAGGACAGAAAGAAATGGCGGTTAATCTGTGATGTTGGCGGCTAGGGTTTTTTAATTAAAATTTGTTTTCTGTTAGTTTTTGATGTCCATACATGTATTATAATTTAGTATTACATGTATTATAATTTAGTATACATGTATTATAATTCACATACATGTATTATAATTTAGTGATTTTAAAAATGTAATTTGACATGTATGTTCCTTGACTTATAGGTTGGTATGCGGCTGACCACCCATACTGTGAAAAAATGGTTCACTTTGCCAATGTCACCCCTGTCTCAGGGAAGGACGGCAAGAGTTGCAGGGCTTATGTTCATTTGAGATGGGTTCTTATAATGTAGGTCCACATGCGGCATGTGTTAGCGCGAAATTATACATTTCTGCTTGTGGGAATGCATTTAATATAAATCTTAAATGGTATATATCCTTGCAGCTTAGATTAGACGACTGAAGATGAACTGTCGTGCAGAGAGGTTAATTTTGAAATTGTTAATAATTTGTAAATCGTCACACGACTGTAAATCCGGATCAAACTTAAATTTAAAACCTAAAATTAAGTTCTTTGAAGTTACTAAAGCTAATAGCATACTTCGGGTAGCACTCATTGTGCTATTGTTGGATCACGTGTGGCGTGAGGAATAAAACATAATAATACAATGAAGAGAAATACTAGGAATCCGCTACGGATGCAACTTAGCAAAGTGACTGGGTTTTGAAGGAACAAAAAATGAATTAAAAAGTTCAACTCTATACAATGTAAGCTCTTATCAAAATGCTGATGTGGTCTAGTATTGGGATTGAATTGGTATGTATAGGCTTTTGACCGGTCCGTAGTCTAGTGGTTAACGCTGCGGATTCAAAATCAGAAGACTGCGGGTTAGATACCCGGCAGAGCATAAAAAAAACAATTCTCGAATATGCCCATTGTTGAGTTAAAAAAGTCATAATAAGCCTTTATCAAAAGTCCGGTTACCAAAGATTCATGAAGCTTCGCAGAAACTGGGTCTTGTTTGAGATTAGCGCTTTCTACGACCAAGATCGTAGAGGGTTCTTGAAGTGTGTTTCTCACACAAAAACAGCACTTAACAAATTAATAATTTTCATATTATTTTGTTCATATGTTTTTGTATAAAATTAAGGCTTATTTGTTTGGTTTGGTCTTGTTTGGTTCCTTGACTTATAGGTTGTTATGCGGCTGACCACCCATACTGTAAAAAATGGTTCACTTTGCCAATGTCACCCCTGTTTCAGGGAAGGACGGCAAGAGTTGCAGGGCTTATGTTCATTTGAGATTGGGTTTTTATATTGTAGGTCCACATGCGGCATGTGTTAGCGCGAAATTATACATGTCTGCTTGTGGGAATGCATTTAATGTAAATCTTAAATGATATATATCTTTGCAGCTTAGATTAGATTAGATTAGATCTTGTATCGAACTTACATGTGCCTGCTTGTGGGCATGCATTAATTATGAGCCTTAAATGACAACATATCTTGCAACTTGCTTTGTAGGTACTTTATTAATAATTTGATAACATAATATTATGTATGTTGTAGATACCTATCACTGGAACGCTGGTGTGTATGTATGATATTGCTCATAATATGTTTTTGTAAAATATATAATAATATGTCAGTTATTGCTTAAACTATGTTTCTGTATTATATGCTATGTACTTACCAGTGTTCTGTTTGGTGTCTCTAAAATAAATAAATAAATAAAATAAACTTAGATTATAGATTACCAAAAATGAGCGGAGCATTCTGAATGATGTCTATTTCATTTGAATTAGTGTTTTGTCATTTTCAATAAGTTGATACATATGCTATTTTAAACTAGGTCGATAAATATATAAATTGTAGATAGATCATATTGTGGAATAATATTTAATTAATCGTTTGTGTACTCGTATATTTAGATGGAACGTCACAACAAATGAGTGGACTGGACTTCGTGGACAAATATAGACGACATCTAATTATAGCTGCAATGATACATCATTTATTTCCTCTCTTATATTAACTTCGTTATTTGCATTGAACACAATTTAAATAATATTGTTTTTATTTTGTTTGGGTTCTTTTAATTAAACTGCAATTTTTATTTATTTTACATAATGTACTGATTTCTAGCTCTTGGTTTATCGACTTCACGGTTCAGTGTTTCAATCGATACTCGTCTCTCACACGATTGCGGTCCAAATATATAGCGCCTTAACGAGCGTTTCTCGACTGTTCTCGATTTCTCAAAAATAGTGGATGGTACCACCAGCGTGATTAGAATCAACTATCTGCACTAATACTACCATACGCTCGTAACAATGTCTTAATTTAAAAACATAGATAATGGTTACAGAATGAGCTAACATTTATAAGTGTACGACCGGTTTCATAAACCACTTAACATTATAAGGTTACCAAAGATCATAGAATTTTTATTCTGCGGTTATTACATACTATAATTTATACCTGATGAAGTTTGTTTATGAAACCGGTCGTACACTAATAATTTTTACTCTTCCCGTAACCGTAAACATGGTTTTTTTTACAAGTAAACACTTACAGAGTTAATCTATCAACATAAATAAAAATAAGAATATATTTGTTTGTTTGTTTCTTAGTTTGTTTATCCCAGTTTATCCTGTATTATCTCCTAAACTACTGAAAAAAATTCAGATGAAACTTACCCAAAATATTGTATACATGCTTACTTAAATCTCTTTCTGTGCAACTTAGATTACAGATCGTAGCTTAATCGTAGTGAATCGTGGATCGTATTTTAACTAATTTTATAATCTGCAACAGAGTGGGAATAAACAAAAAGCAAGCACGAAGAACTTAGATGATAGATTATATATATATATATATATATATCAGCCTTATTTATTTCTTTAATTGCACATGATAAGAGAGCGCTGTTTTTGTGTGTGTCACACCTCAAGGGCCCTCTCCGATCACGGATAAGACTTTTTGAAAAGGTGCGTCTTGAGAGCTCCGCGAAATATGCCCATAGATTTGGAGTTCTTCACTCCGGGTGGTATGGCAGTCTGTTCCACTCCACCGGACCCGCAACACAGAAAGCACGGTCTCCAAAATTTGTACGGATCTGACGGTGCGGCTGAACCAAATTGATTGCACCATCGCCCGCAGATCTGAGTGTCTGCCTCCTCACACCCATCTCAACAGGCGAAATCATGTCAGTCAGATAAGGTGGAGCCACGCCATTGATGGCTTTATATACCATCAGACAAACACGGTAGACCACCCTCTCCGGGAAACGAAGCCAGTGTAGTTTTTTTAACAGCGGAGTGATGTGAGCGAATTTGGATATCTCGAATATAAGCCTTGCTGCTGAATTTAACACAGATTGAAAGCGGTTGAAATGCTTCTTTGGCTGCCCACGACTTTTAAGCTGAATATGTTTCTCACGGGCTGCACCTAACTTATACTTCACTCATTTTACTTTGTGAAATTCATAACTCGGAAGTGAAATCAAAAGTATTCGCGAAATGTTGAAGATACCAAGTTTGCAGAGTGCACGACGCTGCACTGAGCTCGACCCCCATTTCATATATTTCTGTTACGCGAGGCAGGGGTGGTCTATGACTCTATGTCACGCTATATTGTAGTGTACTGAAGGCTTTGTTTGCCAAACAGACCTACTGACTTACTAGCTAGCGTAGCGTTCTTGCGGTACAGTAAGATAGGACGGAAGATAGTTAACAATAATAATATTAGGATTATTTGGTGAGCGCTGTCTCGTGTGAATCAAGAGCCCTCTGCAAGCGCTTGGTCGTCGCTATCGAAAGCGCCTATTCTCAAGCAAGATCCAGTTGCTGTAAGGCTGAATGGACCGTTAATGACCAATTTTTGGTAATGGGTTATGAATTTTTAAGCCAGCGAAGAGCATATTTGAAAATATAAATGGTATATTTTTTGTGCTTCGCCGAAATTCGAACCCAAAACCTACCATTTACGAGGCAGAAACCACTAGACTACGGACCGGTCTAAAATTAGAAATTCATTAGAGATTCATATTAGAAAATAATTCCTAGATTTACCTATTTATCCGGTCGATAGCTCAGGTGGTAGAGTGCTCGCATTCCATGCCGAAAGCTCGGGTTCGAATCCCACCGAGGCGAGGGGGTCAGAAATGATTTCCCGTTTCGGTGTTTATTTCAAACCCCAAAATAAAATACCGGCAAGGTTTACTCAGCCTTCACAAGAAATGAGTACCAGCACTCTCGGAAGCTGGGAAACTTCCACTTCATCTGAAGTGGTTGGCGTAAGGCCGGCCCCCTTACCTGTAAAAATAAATAGGTTCAACTCGCCACATGCGACCCCTTCGGGGATAACGCGGCAAGAAGTTACACTATATGTGTAGCTTAGTTGCGTTGCGTACCACCTTTGGTAACCGTTACCACCCAAACCACCCAAATAACCGTTTTTCTTAAAGCTGTGGATGCGAGTGTTTAAAGAAAAACTCCAGGAGCTGTGTCATTTGTATGTGTGGGTGTGTATGTCCGCTGACAGTAGAGTACAGTTTGGAGGGGGGAGGGATGACCTTGGGCTGGGTGGGTATCGACCGTGGGGGGGGATGTAACCTCCCTCTTGTTTATGGTTACAGCTGGGACTGTGTGGGTGTGGGCGTGTACACCTGCGTGAGTGTGTGTTTGTGTGTGGAGAGAACGTAGAGGAGCAGAAACTAACTTACTTCATTGATACATACTATCTACCACATTTGTCTCAGTCCTGTCAAACGTTGCAGTTGTGTAGTCGTACAAATCATGTACAATTTTATGTTTTTTTTGCTTTTTCCCATAATGTCTTAAAATAATTCCGTTTTCCTTTAAAATTCGTCAATTTTATCGATCATAAGACTTATACCGCATGCGCCTATGTTCGGACGGCTCCGGGCATAGTACGCACGCGGTAAAACTGCCACCTTTCTAAAAGCATTTTTACATTCGCCCGAGTTTTTTTGTACACGTG
This sequence comes from Agapetus fuscipes, assembly GCA_951799405.1. Classification (NCBI taxonomy): domain Eukaryota; kingdom Metazoa; phylum Arthropoda; class Insecta; order Trichoptera; family Glossosomatidae; genus Agapetus; species Agapetus fuscipes. Next base: position 12,232,403 of record OX637343.1, on the reverse strand, counting down.
GAAATGCAACTGCGAAGTTCTTTGTTCTCTTTCTTACTAATGACCATTTTCGCAAGTAGGTTGAAACAGATGTGTATTGTCTATTTCCGTTAAAATAATTTCTAGTCCACAGATATCATAAGTCAATGACTGTGAGTGCACGTGTGAGAGAGACAACACATACACAGACACCACGATACACGATTATAGATTTATGAATATGGCGGCCTAATGACAGATAATCGTCAATATTCTTCTTCTTCCTCATTTAGTGCCTTATCAGGTCCCCCTAACGTTGACTTTCACTTTTTTTAAATGGATTTGCACCAACCTATTCTGCCTGGCCAGAAACAGTTAGGTATTAATATTATCAATTAATAATTCATTATTGTTTATTTTAATGAATTATTAATTAATAATTACCAAATGGCATATGTTGAACCAGGGTCAAAGTTATGGTCAAATGACCCAGGGGATGGAACCAATGTTATTCTATTCTAAATACGCAAGAAAGATCAGCCCACTTGGCCCCCTCGGCCATAACACCGACTGAAAATAAAATTAAACAACGCTAATTCAAGTGGCAACACCTTATCCGCTCGACCATACCAGCGACTCTTATTATGTACCATTATTTATATCGATGTATGTACCTAATTGAGACAACTGGAAATTACACTTGAAATTAATTTTACTTTTCCAATCGCAATCATTACAGGTCTCCCCCAAGCTCGCAAAGGGCTCTTGAGGTGTGATTTACACAAAAACAGCGCTAATCTTACCTAATCTAAGTTGCAAATATAAGTAATATTGGGTACCTATTCACATTAGACGCATTCTCACAAGCAGCCACGTTTAATCTCACGCTTGCACATGCCGCAGGTGAACCTACAATATAAAAACCAAATCTCAAATGAGCATACACCCTGCAACTCTTGCCGACCTTCCCCGTAATAGGAGTGACATTGTCAAAGTGAACTATTTCCAACAGCATGGTTGGTCAGCCGCATACCAACCTATAAGTGAAGGAGCGCTTATAAAATAAATTATCCTAATATTCTTATTTATCAAGAGACATCTCTTGATAAATAAGAATAGAAGGGAGTAGAGTAGAAAGAATAGAGGGCTCTTGAGGTGTGATACACACAAAAACAGCGCTCACCAAATAAATCATCCTAATATTATTATTATTATCTGCGAGCTTGGTCGTCGCTATAAAAAACACCAATTATTATTTAAGCAATTATTTCTCAACCTAGCGAAGGGCATATTTTATATGCTGTATATAAAATGATATTTTTTTGCTTTCCACCGGGAATTGAACTCACGACTTTCTGATTAGATACGAGCTCGAAGCGTTAACCACCATACTAATAAACTGTCAAAGATGTATTATAGATAGAAGACTCCATACCGGCCTTTAATGTTCTAACAGTTTTTATAAAAACCTTTTTGAAAATAATGTTTAATAACTAAAACATACATATCGATCGTCAGTTGACCGATATTCAAAGCTCAATTATTCAGTTACATGGCCGACATGTGCCGTCCCATGTAAAGCATGCGCGCAACACATGTAACTTCGTGTTCCGTGTCAGAAAAGTGAGCCGTCAATAAAGAATATGATACCTAGTCTTTACGGCGGAATGGAAAATCAATACCTACTGCCACATTGATTTTAAAGGGTTGCAACACTGGTTGTCATGGTTACCGATGACAACAAAATTTTGAATTTGGAATACCTAAGTGACATTTGCAGGAACCACAGGAACTATGATGCATGAATTATGCATTTGAGAATAATAAAAGGTTGGAACTGGAGAAGAAATGTCTGAATTTACAGCGTTGATGAAAAATTTACTGTGTGACTCTATTTTTTAGCTACATGAAGTAAGAGAAATGAAAGATTAGAGGCAATTTAAGCTGTTTCAAGAAGTAACTATTTATAATGTTTATTTTTTTTACAAAGGGGCTAGCGTTGGCTTATGACTGGCTACCTTACCGATGAAAAAAAATATGTGCTGAATACGCTCATCCCGAAACTTCTTCATCTAAAATCTATAATCAAAATTACTAAGACATGTAAGCAATTCATATTAATTTGTAATAATGCACTAAGTGCATGCGTGTACAATGTAAAGAACATAGCCCCTGCAACTCATGCTGCCATTCTCTAAAACAGGGGAATTCAAAGAAGGAATATTCCTTGTTTTTTTCCTAGATTCCTAGAAAAAATCGTAGATTCTTATGAACATGTTTCTTTATAAACGTGGAAACAAGCATTTTAAATTACCTACATGACTTATCATCAAATCGGTAAAAATAAATAAGTTTCATACCCGAATGGTGATGACGCATTCTCGCATCGGCCCTACACTAAAAGTATACGAGGAGAACCATAAAAGCGTATTAAATTCCGTCATCCTTCAGGTTCTTCAGCCGGCCGGGGCCATTCGTCACTTGGTGAAGGATTTATTTTCCTCGAGAGCGGAAAAAAATTCCACAAGATCCCTTGATTAAGAAATGAAATTACTCATTTTTCCCGCCGGAAGACGCGAAGCAATCAAAAAAATACAACTAATGAAATTCCGCCATTTTTTTTCGCTTCTGGCGGGAACTGGGTCAGGTTAGGTTAGGTTAACAAGGTCAAGCATGCCGTCCTGCTCGCACTCGCACCCGCCCATACAAACAGCACGTAAGTGTGTCCCTTTCCTGCTCACCCGTACAATATTGTGCGTAATGGGAAGAATATTTTCTTCAAGTGCACTTTTCATACAAGATTTATGCGAAATTTGTGTAGAAACACATTTGGTCCTTTATAATCTAATTTGCAAAATCTAATTTTCAATTAAGATTTATATTAAATGCATTCCTACAACAGGCACGCCTAAGTTCGCGCATAAACATGCCGTATGTGAACTTACAATATAAAACCCAATCTCAAATGAAAATAACCTCTGCAACTCTTGCCGACCTTCCCTGAAACAGGGGTGCCATTGGTAAAGTGAACCATTTTTTACAGTATCAGCTTCATACCAACTTTAGTACTAATTAGTTAAGTACTAATTAACAACGCTTTTAAAATTGTAGAACTCTTTTATACATCACATCTAAATTGTTCAATAATTTTAATGCAGGTACTCATATTTCTACTAAGATACCAATCCTTTAATATAGCTGTCATTGCAACTATTCACGTTTTTATCACTAAAGATCCTTTAATTACTTAAAAGTACCACTATTTTCCAGGATATAACGTTCTGATTCGTAACATGCGGTATTACAAACGCTTTACCAACCCTTTGCATGTTAACGACAGTGCAGTAACCATAACTTTATTTTAATTTAGTAGATTTAATACTGTTCTTAATTTTATGAAGTTATCGATTTTCTATAAAATAAATGACAAACCATTTATTATTCAAACTTATTGAAGTTTATTTATTTAAGGTTTAAGCAGAAATGTATAAAATATATTATAGTAGACGCCACCATTGCAATTGTGAACCACTATCACATAAAAGAAGCCGTTAATTGTTAAAAATAAAAGGTCACACTTGAGATAAACAAGATGCAACTTAGCTACACATGTAGTGTGATTTCTTACCGGGGAGTAGCATGTATTTGCTTTCACAGATAAGGTGCAAGCTATACGCCAAATATTTCACGTGAATTTGGGAACTATCTGCGTCTGGGGGGTGGGACAGGCTTTCATTTCTTGTAAAGACTGATTAAACCTTGCCCCGACTGTCATTTTGGGTTTGAAACAAACATTAAAACGGGAAATCGTTTTTTATATCACACCATAGACTACTATTTAAGCTATCAACTGGTACTGTAGGCTTGTTTTGCTCACAACGATAGTTTAATTTTTAAAAATACACTTAATTATAATGAAAAAGAGATTTACATAGGAAACGAAACATCACATTTTTGTCATTTCCCACTATACGATTATGCCACTATTCTGACCGATTTTTCCCTGTTTTTTTCTATGCGGCGCCGGGTTGGAAGTCAGTAGTGTGTGGAGACGTATGAAAGGTTTCACACAGATTGTCCGGCAGAATGTGATGCGTCTGACGAGACCCTTATTTTCTCTTTGCGACTAATAAAGTACAGTTCCGAGAAAAAAACAGATTGAAATTGCTTTTTTACGTCCAGCTCTAATACCCCTAGAGTAAAACATTTCGTGAATGCCCTGACGGCGCTTAAATCACTCACTACAGGTGCGGTGTATCTTTCCTGAAACTTTGTATTTATGCGATGCTACTAGTCCGGTCGATAGCTCAGGTGGTAGAGTGCTTGCATTCCATGCCGAAAGCTCGGGTTCGAATGCCACCGAGGGTGTCAGAAATGATTTCCCGTTTCGGTGTTTATTTCAAACCCAAAAATAAAATACCGGCAAGGCTTACTCAGCCTTCACAAAAATGATTACCAGCAATCTCGGGAGCTGGGAAACCTCCACTTCAATTGAAGTGGTTTGCGTAAGGCCGGCCCCCTTACTTGAAAAAAAATAGGTTCAACTCGCCACATGCGACCCCTTCGGGGATAACGCGGCAAGAAGTTACACTATATGTGTAGCTTAGTTGCGTTTTTTTTTTCTACTACTATTTTACTTTTCGTATGGCCAACAAATTTATTGGCTATTAGGCCGCATCAGAAACGAAGATCTAGGCCCTTCATCCACTTCACTGCACCTGGCGTGGCTTCGTGGAGGTCTTTCAAGCCAGGAGGGTGTCTTCTGATGGGGCACTCCTCCACTATGTGCCGGATAGTCTGGTTCTCTACCCCACAGTCACACTCTGGAGATGGAGCTGATCCCCATTTGTTGAGCAAGGAGTTGTAACGACCTTGCTCTATGCGGACCCTATTTAAGGAAGTCCACAGTCCTCTCCGAAGATTGAACCCTGGGACCTCCTGGTGTAGCAAAGTGATCCGATCTTGGTTGTTAAACCTTTTCTCCTGCCATATGGACTTCCAATCGGATACAACATCCTCACTGCGATTCTCAATTGTCTAGAAGAGTATGCAATTATACTCGTGGTAGGTACAGATCAGCTCGAGGTCAAGAAGCATAACAAAAATATCGACGAGTCATTTTTGTTTTGCGAATAGTTGGTGTTTTGTTGTTGTAATTAACGAGACCTCAGGTTGTATCGGAGCACAATGGGCGGCGAGTGAGACTTGGGCGGTATCGGGTCGCCCCGGCCATGACCCACTTGTGGGCGGCGCTGCGGACTGCAGGGAGGGGGGCGGGGGGCGCCCTTCGCGGTACAACTCTCAAACAAGAGTAAGAGGCCTAGGGAAGCAGGAGCAACACTTACGTCCTGGTAAGCCCCTGCTAAGAAGGGTTAATCTAAAATGAGAAGTTAACACATCGTGAGTTATGATTCTGGAATAATTACATTAATCTATATATATAAAATCAAACGGATGTATACGTCATCGATTTTGGCCGATTTTCGACCCTCCCCCCTTACAATCATCCTATAGTCATTATCTAATGACCCCCCCCCCTCTTGCTGTTATAATGGATGAGCTTAATAATTAATAATGTTATATTACTTTCATAATATTTAGTATATTTTGTAGAAATTGGTTTTACAAGAACGACGTCACTTTTGGTACTCGTACATCATTTGCCATCATCCGAAGACCAGACTCCCCCCCCCCCCCTTTAATGCGAATGACGTAATATATGGACAGCCCTTAAGGACTTCTAAACAACTGATGGGGCTTCCACACGCTTGCCAACCTCGGCCAAGTCGAGCGTGTGGACGGCCGTTTGGCTCAGCTGGGGGCGTGGCTTAAGCCGCCTTGGCTCAGCTTGTCGCCGATCCGACCAGAGTCGGTTTTTTGACGCAAGTCAAAGGGAATTCACGCATGCGCATGCCAGGCACACACATACTTGTGCGCGCGCATTCTGGTGCGGTACGGTTTCTATGAATTTTGATCATCCACCATCGTCTTTGCCGAATTATTCGTTTCTTTTTAGTTTCTCTCTTTTTGTTTTGTTTTTTTTTTTAAATAAAAATAAGTTTATCCAAATGTTATAGCTAAAAGCTGGACGTCCGCCATGCTTGCTTATTCTAACACACACAGACGCACGCACAAGCGTGTGGATGACCCTGTTTGGTTTTCCAAGAGCTTGCAAGCGCTTGCAAGCCCTTGACTCAAGGCGTTTGCCGCAAGCGTGTGGAAGCCCCATGAAGAGATTGCGATGAAACTAAAATAAGTAATTATTTACATGCCAACTTAGTCTTCTGTATAAAAAAAACTGTAGCAATATTGGGAATGAGAGAAGAAATATGTTTAAAATCAAACAATAACATACAATCAGTGTTAATCTATTTTTGGCAATTAATTAGTACAACCGTGATTTTTTTCATCAATGTCACTCTTTTACTAAGACCATAAAGTATAAATAACATTATTCTTTAAAATAACGGTCAGTTTATGGTAAGAGCCCTCTTGACAATAATTGCTAGATATTATTAAAAAATAAGAAAAAAGAAAAACTGATTGTCGCCTGCAATACACGAAGCGTACTAATTTTTTCAAGATCCGGACCATTCCATTACAAAATTTGTTTTCCCTCTCGTGCGACAGAAGCTTGGGAGTGCGTAAATCCGTAATAATATAACGACTTTTTTCAACTCCTGGCATAATATTACGCACGCACAGCGTTACATCAGTGTAAACAAACAAATCAAGAAAACTTGAAAAGCTCTACCGCAATGAAGATTTTTTTTAATACACGTATGCACGTATTTGTAAAAATACCGAGGTACGCCTCTGCTTTTTAAATGTTTTAAAATAGATTGTTGTGCTGCATTCCTTGACTTATAGGTTGGTATGAGGCTAACCACCCACGCCTCAAAAAAAATGGTTCACTTTGCTAACGTCACCTCTGTTTCAGAGAATGTCCGCAAAAATTGCAGAGCTTATGTTTATTTGAGGTTTGTCTTTTTTAGCTGTAAGTACACATGCAGCATTTGTAAGTGCGAACTTAGGTACACGTGTCTGTTTGTGGGCATGCATTCAATATGAATTTTAAACTTAGATTATTACTTATTATTATTTATTTTTTTATGTAAAGTATTTATTTTGTTCGATATTCAAATCGGTTTATAAATTTAATCGAATCAATAAACCATGATTCCAAATTCAATTTTTCAATATTTAGTGTTGCTTCCATAATAACATTACAAAATCGGTAGGTACAAAAATATATTCCGTAGGTATTTAAAATTTTATCCAAATTTAAAAAATGCTCCGTATAGCACGTTCTGCGCATCTCGTAGTTTGGTTTTGTGTGGCACTACATGTAGGAGGTGCTCTAAAGTTTGTAGAGTCACTTTCGCCTGGCTGTTGACATTGAGCGCCAGTCTCGCTGACTCAGCCCAATAAGACAACGAGGAATTCGCCAAGTCAGGTTTTCCAATAAAATCCGACTATACTAAGAGTAGGTATTCTAAACAAGTTTGCATACTAGAATGCTGAAGTAGGGAAAATGCCATGGGGATTATTTTTTTTAACGGATATTTGAATAACAAATCTATGGAAATTTTTAGTTTTAATGAAACAAATTATCAAATTAACAATTTTTTGGATAAAAAGTTAATGAAAATCTTTTTTATGGTTTTATACAGTCTATTTTTAAGTTGAAATCTATGTTGCAAAAATATATCAACATTTAAGATGCATGTTAAATTGCACGTCCACAAGCAGACACGTATAAGTTCGCGCTTAAACTTGAACATGCAGCATGTGTACTTAAAAAATAAATCTCCAATGAATAATATACCTACACCTAACAACTCTTGTTTAAATAAGAGGTGACATTGGCGGAGAGAACGAATTTTCAATTATAGGCGTGGTCAGCCTCATACCAATCTTGTAGACAAGGAACCCTGCATATCCTGAAAGTCTTATGTAGTAGTCGACCAGTCTAGATAAAGCAAACCCTTTCCGCCTTATCACACAGTACGGTTTGTCTATGGTTTCGTTCGCAAAATGTATGGGACCGCTGGATAATCCGCATGAAAGCTTCCATACATACCCATACACTACTAGACTTCCGATCCGGCACAGAACCTTTACACGTGAAAAGGCCCTTGGACACGTTTTATTCCTGGTAAAAAATCAAAAGCTGAAAATAGCTCATCTCATTTCCAATATTTGCTGTTTTCCTTCGATACACATTTACTGTAACTCAACTCCAGCACTTTTCCTTTAAACTCAAGTAAAACGCTCACCAGAGGCGGTGTCTCAGCTTCTATACATTTCTATTGTAAACGCTTAGTGGGGTCCACATGCTCCCCACACGATCTCATTTCTTGTGGATTTTCTTGGCACGTCCCAGCTTTGCTAACGGCTGTTCTATTCATGGTCCCCCGAGCGAGGAAATGCAATGAGAGCCTAGTGGGCAACAGTAAAAAATCACTCCAAGATAGCGTTCTTCAAAAAAAGTTACTCAAACTGAATCAGCGCCTTTCGTGAGCGTCTTAGTTTAAATACAGTTTTGGTGAAACTCTGTTGCAGAGTTTTGTCACTTGGAGTAAAGGCCTGAATCACAAGTGGGGCTGGGATTTAAGTATGAATGTAACGTTTCGCAGCTCGATTGGATTCCGGACAAGAAATGAATTTAGTTTGAGGGAAAGACTGGGGTCTGGTCATTTGACCGGAAAGGTCCAAGTGGTTGATAAATAGAAGGAAACTTATGAAAGAATTGTGGATGTGAGTGAATTAAAAGATGTATGCAAGGGTACAAAGATGTGACAGGTCAATAGTCTAGTGGTTAACGCTACGGATTCGTAATCGAAAGATCCCTAAAAACTTATTAGACTAAAAGCCCGTTCCCACTTGTCGGGTGTCGGATCCGTATATTCATCGGAGTTTCCAGTGGCAGAACAATTATTTTTGGACAAAATCAGTTTCCGATAAGTGTGAAAAGCTCCATACATAATGTTCTGCCACTGGAACCTCCGATTAATATACGGATCCGACACCCGACAAGTGGGAACGGGCTCTTAGACGTTACTCTGAGTTAACAAAAAAAATATTTCTCCTCTTTCTTTTGGAATTCTATCGGGTTAGACCATGTTCTCTTCGCAGATCTATTATCTGCCAACGTTTCGCTTCCACGACGTCACAACGTCGCAGCTAAGCATACAGTGCAACTTCTTGCCACATTCTTGCATCCGAGCATACAGTGTAAGGTGTTGCATGTGGTGAGTGAACCGTTTTATTTATACAAGTAAGAGGGTCATCTTACGTCAACCGCTTCAGTTGAAGTAAGGGTTTCCCGGCTCCCGAAGGAGTTAGTACTCATTTCTTGTAAAGGTTGAGTAAACGTTGCCGGTATTTTAATTTGAGATTGAAATAAGCCCCGAAATCGGAAATCATTTCTGACACCTGTTACAGGGAAGGTCGACAAGAGTTGCAAGGCTGAGATTGGGTTTTATATTCTAGGTTCACATGCGGAATATTTAAGCGCCAACTTATACGTGTCTGCTTGTGGCAATTCATCTAATATAAATGTTAAGTGTAATAAATCTTTGAGATTATAGACTGTTCTATAAATGTGTAATTTCTGGAACACCACTTGACTTTTTTCTTTCCCCCAACAAAGTATACATAAGAGTTACAATCGCCTCTGAATAGCATTCCCACTTCCCAGCATTTAGCAGGTCCCTTATCTCGACCACATACGCTAAAAAGCCTTCTTCTCCATGACTAGTAGGCGTGCATGTATTTGGGTCACCCTAATCCCCGTAGAGCTTTCCACTGATAATGTCTCCACCGAGATTGTGTCTTGGCAGAGCCCACTATTGTAAAAAGCCATGGTGACAATTTGGCAACGGAAGTAGGCTCGCTGAGAGTGCTTCTTCCATTGTGTTATTTATGTTTTAAAAAGTATTGGATGTACTTTCTGGAATGCATTTACTTTCCAATTGGGTATTTATATTATTTTTTTATATTATATTTAAAAAAAATCGATAAATCATTATTTTTGTAAAGGTCCTACGCTTGGAATATAGGTACAACCCTAGAAATAATAGAAATCTGTAAACAATTACAAAATAGCCATATTGTTAATGTACAGCTCCCTAGAGCTTCACCTCTACTAATTACCTCTTTCCCCACCCCGTCATAGCCACACCTATTCAAAACTCTTTCTTGACCAAACAAAGGCTTACCCTCTCCCCTCACCCCACCACAGATCCGCCCCCAAAAACTGCACTTAAAACTGCTGCTCAATGCACCGACCATCCAAAATATTTTAGAGTCAATGTTGTAATTTTAGATTTTAGTTGTTCTCTTGATAATGGTATGAAAACCTCAAAAGCGCTCGAGAAGTACTATTATTTTTAAGCTTTAAAATCTAATAGACTTTTAAACTTCTACAAGTTAAGTCATATCACAATCGTTAAAATATGCAAAATACTTTAGTCTACTAGCACCGTTGCCAGTTTTATCTCTGCGAAAGCTCTTCTTTCCAGAGACTTTTCATCTTATCGTATTTGTCCCAGAGTTAATGTCTACGGCACAGATCCAAATGGCTCTCGGGAAAAAGTGTCCTCCACAGAGCTCTATATTACCATTCATTGCATCCGACCGCTCACAATCCAGCTACTTCATGAGGTGACAACTCAATATGCGAACAATGTCTGGAGCTTTTTGTTAGCCATGTGATTTAGACGTCCTCGTCTTTATGCTCTTCAATCGGGAGAGGATGTAAGTTTCTTTGAGGCAGACGATGTTTATTACCTCTTCTTTTAGTAAAAAAAAAATACTGGGATATACATGGAAGTATATTCAATGGAAGGGCTATGAATGTGATTTAGTACCAATCGACATGATGCACCGTCTTTGACACCATACATTGTTAATAGTGCTGTCTCGCTCACGACATATGAAATGCTTTTGTTATATTTTCCTATGTAAGCAACATGTCTCTACTCCGTCTTTAATCTATGTACATATCACCATGGAAACGCATGACATCACTATGGTAACGTCTTTGTTACTAGAGTTGTTCTGTTCTGGATCTTAACTATGATCAATTTTTTGTTTCTTCTTTTTTGCTCTTTTGTCTCGCTACCATACTGCGAGTAACTTTTTCATAGTCCTGCTATGACTTGTATTCCCTTGTATTTCTTTGTGCATGTCAAAATAGGGTTTTTTGCGCTAATTCTAAATCAATATATTGCTGGACGAAGGTGTTGTCATTATTAATAAAAAATATAAAAGTTAAGAAATTATTTACAAAAGTTTTCGATTGAAGTTTTTGATTGGAAAAGTTTGTAAAGAAGAGTACCTATTTTAATAGCTCTACTAACCTTCTTTCCTGTCCTATAAATCTGAATATTGATCGACAATTAATGAAGGAAACTTCCATACATATATAGTCGTTCAAATGTTAGGGTAGATAAGCAATTGAAAACATTTTTGTTTAGACAATCCTACAAAGCGCCTTTGAAGTGACGTTAGTTACGAAATGGCGCTATAAAAGTGTGGAACATAATTATTATTCTTATTTATTATATGTACTAGATAGGCACCTAAATGATTATTTCAAATATCTCTATAGCGCACTTCTGCACATAGAAGCCATTAAAATTTACGAAACAAAAAATAATCTAGAAAAGAAGAGGGTGTAGAATTGAATAGAAAGTGGTTGCCGTCGATAAATGGTATGAAGCGAAGTCTTTTTGCACAAAGTATTCCAGCCACGCCCCTTTTATCACATGAACAATAAATAGACGACAATAATTCGTATTCAATCAGAAGGCTGTTAATCTCTGAAGAAATAACTCACATTATACAAAGAAACAAAACGTAACCAAGAAGAAATAAGAGAAAAAATGGAGAAAAGCAATGGACCACGGTCAAGACCGGGAAGAACAATTTAAAGCAACAAAATATTAGTTAACATTTTCCATAGCAATCTGGCAGAGCTACGTTACATTTTTTTGTCAATAGAATTTGTGCGGAATCAAATTCAGCCATCAATCAGACTTCACATTATTTTTAATGTAATTTTAAAATACAATGTTTTTCTCGACGGGCAAGCGTCACAAACTAAAAATGGAACGACGGTCCTTATCAATCAATAAAAATAATATTTCTTCGCATTTTCCCTTGCAACCCGGCTGTGTGACTTCACAACTTTGTCAATTAATGTATCGAGTCCACGCTACGCTAATATAATTATCAATTAACCTACATCTCTCAATCCCTCCAACTCCCTCTACATTTAAATTGGAAATCCTCAGTAAATACCCCGCTGGCACTCGCCGTAACACACTCCTCTCGCACTTCACATTCTCTTCGCGTTCGATTGTCATTTGCAGAGCGCAGGGTTCTCTCTCCGAAACGACTTTTGGTTTCCAAAACAGTTCCCCAGAGTGTAAACTGATAAAGGCTCTTACTAACACACAAAGTCGTCGAGTGTTCCAAACTTCGTAAAAAAAAAAACGTGACTAGGCTACACATATAGTGTAACCACTTGCCGCGTTTTCCCCGAAGGGGTCCCATGCGGCTAGTGGAACCTATTTATTTTTACAGGTAAGGGGCCGGCATTATGCCAACCACTTCTGTTGACCGGTCCGTAGCTCAGTGGTAACACTGCGGACTCTGAATGGGAAGGTTGTGGGTTCGAATCCCGGCGGAGCACAAAAAATATACCATTTATATTTTCAAATTTGCTCTTCGCTGGGTTGAAAAATTCATAAACCTTTACCAATGACCGGTCACCAAAGGTCCATCCAGCCTTACAGAAACTGGGTCTTGCTTGAGTATTAACGCTTTGTAGCGACGACCAAGCTCGTACACCTCTGCGGCACTACAAGAAGTGGCATATACCCCTTGAGTCTCTAGACTCTAGGGAGTCTCCCACACAGGATTACTTAAAAAAAAAAAAGTTGACGTTGGGGTTTCCCAGCTCCAGAGGGGGCTGGTACTCATTTCATTTCTTATGAAGGCTGAGTGAACCTTGCCGGTATTTCAATTTCGGGTTTGAAATAAACACCGAAACGGGAAATAATTACTGACGCCCTCGGTGGGATTCGAACCCGGGCTCTCGGTATGGAATGCAAACACTCTACCAACTGAGATATCGATCGTATTAAAATCAGATAGCGCCTCCGCAAGTTGTCAAACACAATTGATATACTCGATGACTTTCTAACATAGTAAAAGATCTTAAAATCTGGTACTCGGAATGCAGAACACCAAAAATAAACTAAAACGTAGCATTGAAGAAAAAAACGTATCGAAACTGAAACGAACACTAGATGTGATTGTTTAGTTTTAAATGTTTTTTGGGTAAAGCGCTTTGGGGATGAGTTTGAGGGTTCTGTACTTGGAAACGGTTCCCTAAGGAGAGCCGGAAGCGAATACCAAGATCTTCAACTAGAGACAGAGAGGGTCTCGGGCAGAACGACGCCCTGGGGCCGCGTGTATTTTTATAGATTTTTTCTTCTAAGTAATGGTGCATTTTATTGACGGAATAAGTGAATAAGATATAGTAATGGCAAATTGGATTCCAACAAAATGAAAATAATATCGCGAAAGTAAAAAATGTGTATATACTCGTTATATATATATTTTGTCTTTGTTTTAATGTTTCTATATATTATTATTTGTTTATTTGAGAAATGTAATTTATTGGGTACGTTCCTTCACTTATAGGTTGGTATTCGTCAGACCACCCATGCTGTAAAAAATGGTTCACTTTGTCAATGTCACCCCTGCTTTAGGGAAGGATGGCAAAAGTTGCAGGGTGTATATGAGAATAACTCAATTTTTGAGATCCAAAACGTAAAAGAACACAAACTTTAATTGGTTCACACCTTATTATATTATATCGTAGAATAAAGATTGTATGCAACTAACGTTGGTCTGTATTCATGAAATTAGAGTAATCTCAGTCTATATCTAAGTAAGTAGTGTTAGAATTCCATCTTGAGAGCTCGGGTTCGAATCCCACCGAAGGTGTCAGAAATGATTTCCCGTTTCTGTAATCTGAATTCAACTTTCACAAGAAATGAGTACCAGTCCCTTCGGAAGCTTAGAAACCCCCGTAACAATGAAGTGGTGAGCGTAAGGCCGGCCCTTTGACCAGTTTAATACGTTCCACTTGCCACATGCGACTCCTCTGGGGAGAACAAGAAGTTACACTAAATGTGTAGCTTAGTACCGTTTAATGCCCTGGGTATATAATTTGTAGCACCTTGAAGCGTCTCTGTGTAGGACGTTCGAGGAATAAGAAGCTGTCAGTGTCTCGTCCCAGAGAAGCCTTATTGCTCTCCTTCCCGCCTCGCTGTTTTATGTTTCGACGTATTCTTCATTTCTCTCTGCCGTCTTTTGATCCCGCCTCTGACAATCATACTTTTGCAAATTTCAATAAAATTACCCGAGCTCTCCATGTATAATGTATATTTATTTTAGGGATGTTATGGGTATTAAATTTCGGATATGGATGTGGAATCGCATATAAGATTAATACGAATACGAATATAGAATTATTAATGCCCGGTATATTCAAGTTTAGTAATATTTTAGTTATCTATTACTTGAACTATTATACAAAATAGTCCAGATCGAGTGAACTAAAACCGAGAATTACCGAAGTGAAAAGCCCCGCCCCAAAATCTTGGAAATAATAACAATGCCATTCAAAAGCTTTAAAACAAACAACTTGTTATAAAAATCAAATGCCTAACCTTCATTAAGCTGGAAAACGACAAAAAAATTGTTCAGTTTGTGACAATTTTTAAGTATTCTTACATTAAAAAAGAACAGCTGATGTCAGTTAAGACGACGCGACGCCATCTTGAAAATCGTTTGTTAACTAACTAAATATTTACCTACTTGCGAAATTCGGTGAGTAAAATATTATGAAAAATTGAACTAAAATTGCATTTTAGTTAACTTTTTAGTTAACTTTAATAATAAATAATAATCTAAGTTGCAAGGATATATTCATTTAAAGCTCTCAGATGCATGCCCACAAACCAACACGTGTAGTTCGTGCTTACAAATGCTGAATGCGTACTTACAAATAAAATCCAAACCTCAAATGAACATAAGCCCCACAACTTTTGCCGACCTTCCCTGAAACAGGGGTGACATTGGCAAAGTGAACCATTTTTTACAGTATGGGTGGTCAGCCTCATACCAACCTATAAGTCAAGGAATACGAATAATAAATTACATACTTGAAAATACCGGGCCTTAGGAAATCTGCTAGTTTCGGATAGTCTCGGTTACGGATTTTTAGATTCTTATGAAATTGTGAAAGTACATGTATAATTCTTACAAATATATCTAATAATAATAATAAAGACAGTATTCATAGTGCCGTTTTGTGATTAATAAACTGCAAGGGCACTATTCCACTGTAACATCTCCGAAACAAACATGTCTTCGATCCCGACCTAAACGCACTTGCACTCTCTTCGGCTCTAAGCGCATGGGGTAGGGCATTCCAAAGTACAGGGCCGGCCATGCAAAAGGCACGATCTAAGTACTTTGCTTTATTACATCGTTTTGAAACAATCTATTTACTTAATATATTATCTACGTTGCAAATATATTGTGACATTTACGGCAAATATTTAATGCATGCCTCCAAGCAGGAACATGTAAGAAGTATCAAATAATAACATAATCTGTATCAATGTTATTCACACACGATAAATTAACGGCTCAACCGCCACCTAACGTAAATTTTCCGTACAAAAAAAAACGATAATTCATAGATCAGCTGGATCAAATTGACTTGGCGGCTTACTGCAAACTCCTAAAAGAAATTGGGGTTCTTTTGTTTTCCTTCAACGAAATACTGTTCAACTTCTCACATTGAACGATCAAAAGTTAAGTTTTAGTTACCACCGCACCGCCGAAAGAAAGAAACCATCTACTTCGCCAGCTGGATTCGCCTTCAGGAACCAGAGAAGCTCCAGGTTAGTCCCTGCAGTTACTTTTTGATTCTGTTGGCGTAACCAGAAACCCGCCCCTTGGGGAATAAAAAGAATCCTAGTGGTTGAACCCCCTGTGGAAGGAAAGAAACCAACATACAGTCCATTTAACCCTAAAACCTATCAGATGGCGATGTCGACTTTGACGTGTGTCGAATGTCGATGTATAAAACAATATGGCATTCGTAATTTCTAGTTATCTATTAAATATTATCCGAAATTCTCTGAAACTTTTACATGAGTTTCGTTTACAAATACGGATATTTTTAATTTCGGGTATCCGATAGTTTCGGTCACGGATATGGATATCCATGACATCCCTGATTTGTATTTATTCAACTAGGTACGTTATTTTCTTTTATGTTTTCATACGAGATGGGAAAATAATCATATTCTGACAAGGATGACCTAAAAAAGATAACGCTAGCTTTCATCTTTATCTTTGAAGACTTCGTTTAAATCTAATTTTGAAGTATTCTTCATTTTATATCGATTTTTCCTAAAATGAAACACTTTTCAAACATATACTGGTCCGTAGTCTAGTGGTTAACACTTCAGACTGGCGATTGGAAGGTAGCGGGTTCAAATCCCAGCGGAGCACAATTTTTTTTTTTTTTAATTTGCTCTTTGCTGGGTTCTAAAATTAATCTTCCTTTACCAAAGACCGGTCACTATAGATCCATACCATACACAAACTGCATCTTGCTTGAGTGCTTTCTACAGCGACGACCAAGCTCGCAGAGGGTTCTTGAGGTGGGATTTACACAAAAACACATTCACTAAATAAAGCAGCCTAATAAAAAAAAATTAATGCAACCACAAAAAACCTGATCTTAAAAATGAATATAAGCCCTACAACTCTTGCCGACCATTCCTGAAACACGGGTGGCATTGCAAGGTGAACTATTTTTACAGTATAAGTTGTTCAGCCCCATACCAACCTAAGTCAAGGAGCAAAAATTTTACAATATTAAATTATAAATAATATAAGGAAAAATGACATCTTTCGGTTATGAAGTCGTCATTCTTCCCTATAATCCAGGGGTGCCCATACTTTTCTTGAGGAGATCGACTTAGCAAAAAAATTCTGAATAGGAGATCGACATATTACTTTTGCCCATAAAAATTCTGTTGACGAGAGGGGGGGGGGGGGGGGGGGGGGTAGGCTCGCAATTAAAAAAAAAAAAATGCATAAAAATTCTGTTGACGAGGGGGGGGGGGAGTGGGCACGCAATTTTAGAAATATATTTTGTCCATAAAAATTCTGAGATTTTTCGATATCTTCGGCGATCCACTTCAAAACCCTTTGCGATCGACCGTTTGGGCACCTCTGCTATAATCTAAGTTGCAAATATATATTAACATTCAAAACTCATATAAAATGAATGCCCACAAACAGACACATGTAAGTTCGCGCTTACAAATGCTGAATGTGTACTTACAAATTAAAACTTAACCTCAAATTAATGTACACTCTGCAACCTGCCAACCTTCCCTGAAACAGGGGTGACATTTGCAAAGTGAACCATTTTTTACAGCATGGGTGGTCAGCCTCATACCCAACTATAACACAAGGAATCTTTCTAGCTGTAAAACCATTCACGAGCTTTCTAGAAACGTTTTGTTGCCTGGGCTGGAAATCACCACGGTGATTCTTATCTACCGAATATTGGTAATATTTGTATGAAGACCTGCCAATCCATGACGGCCGCAAGTGAACTGATTTGTCTTCATAAAAATATTACCGATATTCGGTAGGTAAGAATTGCCGTGGTGATGAGACTTCCAGCCCTGGAGACTGTTGGTTGATTAATGCTATAATATATGGTGTTGTAATAAGGATGAAAGTAAGTTGACTAACCATAAAACTGAAGATGTTTGTTTTGTGTAAGTAATTTTTGTCTTGTCTTTACCCTAGGTGAGCTCTCTCCGCGCGGACACGCCCTCTATCTACAGTATTACCTCAGCCATCCTACACGTACAGGAGCATGCGGCCTGTTCACATACTGCCAGTAATTTGTGAAATTTAAAAATTAAAAGTGTCGAAATCTAATCTAATGTAATCTAAATTGCAGATATAAGTAACATTAGAGATTCATATTATGTGTATTCTCACAAGCAGACACGTATAAGTTCGCGCTTGCACATGCCAGAGGGTTCATGCACAGAGGGCTCATGCACAGAGGGGTCTTGAGGTGTGATACACACAAAAACAGCGCTCACCAAATAAATCATCCTAAGATTATTATATTATATGCCGCATGCGAACCTACGGCATAAAAACCCAAATTTCAAATAGACATACACCCTGCAACTCTTGCTGACCTTTTCTGAAACACGGGTGACACTGGCAAAATGAGCCATTTTCTACAGCCGCATACCAACTAAATAGTCTAGAAATATTCCAAAGAGAAGCTAAATTAAAGTTTTGCGTGGATGAGTATAACATTTTGAACTCAAGACGACCCATCGTATAATTTTCGTTTTAAAACATTTCTTTAACAGCCTCTTTGTCCGGTCGCCGGTAAAATGTTTAAAAATTCCCTTTTTCAGTAGATTAACTTAGTTCGATTCTAATCTAATCTAATCTAATCTAAGTAGCAAAGATATGTTACATTGGGGATTCACATTACATGCATTCCCACAACCAAGACACGTACAAGTTCGCGCTTGCACGTGCCTCATGTGAGCCTACAACATAAAAACCAATCTCAAATGGACATACACCCTGCAACTCTTGCCGTCCTTCCCTGTAACAGGGGTGACATTGGCAAAGTGAACCATTTTTACAGCATGGGTGGTCAGCCGCATACCAACCTATAAGTCAAGGAACATACACGACAAATTACATTTTTTAAATCAATAATAATAATATACTTACATGGACATCAAACACTTAAAACATAAAACAAATTTCACTTTAATAAACCCTAGCCGCCAACATTACAGATCAACCGCCATTTCTTTCTGTCCTTACATACTTCTTTCATTTCCTCCAGAGTCATAACCAGAGTCATAACCATCGATTCTGATTGGTATTAGAAATTACTTAGGGCCTGTTGCACTAAACTCCAACCAGGCAAAAATTGAAATGATGAGTGATTAATTCTCCCATCAAATCAAAAGTTTGGTTGCATATACGTAAACCAGCTGATGTACATCATATTTCCTGTTCAAATTCCATCATATTAATACCCACTTCCGAGAAATGTTTATCCAATGTCCAGAATTAAGCAGTCAAATTTTATGTTTTATTCAAATATTGATTGGGGGTTGGTGCAACAGGCCCTTAATGTTTAAGTATTTATATAAACGCAACTAACCTGCACATAAAGTGCAACTTCTAACTGCGCGGAAACAATCTTTAAAAAAATGTTAGAAGTGGTTATGAATATGATGGAATTTGAACAGGAAAGATGATGTAAATCAGCTGGTTTACGTATATGCAACCAAACTTTTGATTTTATGGGAGAAATCACACTTAATTTTGATTTTTGTGCGATTGCAATTTGGTGCAACAGGTCTTAAGAATCCCTTGAAGATTTAGAGCTTTTGGTGAAATCCCGCACACACTCACGAACTTTCGCACTTGTTCACTCGTTAGCAAGCATGGTATGAACGGGCCATAGGGCCGTAAAATTACCAACTGCCAAGCGAGCAAATTTTCATACGGCTCCACATAATAGTGTTTACTCTCGCCTATGATACAGGCCCGCACACACCGCGCTAGCAATGTTATTATAAAGTTGGGATATTAACCCAACACGCGAGAGTGCTAATGATGTTAGGAGACTAAACGTGCATGTAGTTTGTTTTAAATACTATTAGATACCGTGAGAGTTAGAAAAGTAACCAGGAACTAAAAGAAAATTTAAGAAAATACGAAAGGTTAAGACATTTTATAAGTTATGTTTTTCAATAATGCTTTTTATCATTTTTCAACCGACTAAGAGAATTATATAAACTATGAGCGTTAAGAAAATATGTTGCTCCTATGGTCGAGAGGATAAGGTGTTGGCGCTTGAATTTGTGTTACTGACACGAACGCCGGTTCGAATCCCGCCTGCGTCATGTCCCATCGACTATAACTTTGACCCTGGTTTAGCAGATGTCATTGGGTTAAAGGTAATTAATGATTCTTTAAAATATTTAAATAATACATTATTAATTATTTTTTTTAAATTTATTTTAAGCTATTTTATTTAGTAAAGCCATTTTTTTAGCATTTATGTTTTACCTTGACGCGTTTAGTTAATTTTGTTAGTTTTGGTAAAAAAAACATTTTAAATTTACACAGAAATTAAATATTAGCTACATATAATATAACTTATAATATAGTACTGTAATCGGAAAGCCAGCACTAAGAAATAATAACCATGAAAGGCACACTGCAAATGTCTTTCTGCTAAATGTCAAAATGAGACTGTTATGTAGTTAGCTCAGTGTTTCG
Organism: Agapetus fuscipes; assembly: GCA_951799405.1. Taxonomy (NCBI): domain Eukaryota; kingdom Metazoa; phylum Arthropoda; class Insecta; order Trichoptera; family Glossosomatidae; genus Agapetus; species Agapetus fuscipes. The sequence continues at coordinate 12,211,985 of OX637343.1, read as the reverse complement.
CATTTCATTACTTTATGTAGGTACTTCTGCTCATAATATTGTCATAAACTTTCACCAAATTTATTACCGTATCTAACGGAGAGTAAATAAGTACTACCTACAAAATTTTTGAGATGTCCCTCATTTTCATTCAGTTGAAGTCTCTGGACTATCGTTGAAACTATCGGTCTAGAGCAGCGCATCCTAACCTATTTCAGTCGCGGACCCCTAGGAAATCAAGCACAATTTTCAAGGACCCCCTTATTAGTACTACAAATACAAAAAAAATATATTTAATAATTAACGCACACAGCAACACCAACACGGTTAATAAATGTGAAGCTTGGTGTTGCTTTCTTGAAACTAAATTAGTGATGTTCGGGTTGATGTTACTACTAAGTTGTAGTCTCAGATCGGATTCCACCTGTAATCTGTTTCTGTATTTGTTTTTAGTATAAAAAAGAGCAGAGAATGCCTTTTCACAGAGGTATTACATTCACTCAAAAACTTGATAAAGAGGATTCTTTAAAATTACATTTCAATGCTGAAATAATTTCTTGAACGAGACTTTTGGTGGCATTTGTTTATTATTGTTAGGTTGGTATGAGGCTGAGGTTGGTATGAAGCTGACCACGCATTCTGTAAAAAATGGTTCACTTTGCCAATGTCACCCCTGTGTCAGGGAAGGTCGTCAAAAGATGTAGGGCTGATGTTCATTTGAGGTTTAGATTTTATTCGTTACACATTCAGCATTTATAAGCGCGAGCTACACGTGTTTGTTTGTAGGCATGCATTTGAGAGCTTTAAATGAATATATCCTTGTAACATAGATTATAGATTATAGTCCAGAGATGTGACTGCAGACCACCACACATAAATTTTGTGGAGCCCCAGGGGTTAACGAATCACAGGTTAGCAAACACTGGTCTAGAGAATGAATCTGATAGGGGCATCTGAAAGTTTAATTAAAAACTATATTTAGCCCTGGAATGTAATTTCCTGAAAGATTTCCCTGTAAATCCATGAGTGCTACTTTCACTGTAAATATACCTCGAGTATAAAGCATTGTCTAAATACTCAAGCATAGCGTAACCAGAAAAAAGTTAAATACTTATCAGCGTCTTTCCTTGAATTATAGCATGGTATGAGGCTGAACACCCTACTGTAAAAATGGTTCACTTTGGCAATGTTACCCCTGCTTCAGGGAAGGTTGGCAAAAATTGCAGGGTGTATGTTCTTTTGAGGTTTTGAATTTTAATTTGGAAGTACACAATATGCAACATTTGTAAGTGCGAACTTACACGTGTCTTTTTTGGGCATGCATTGAATATGAATTTTAAATGTTAATATATCTTTGCGACTTAGATTTAGTCTCTGGTGAGTATTTTAGTTATCATACATTTATTCTGTCGGAGTATTTACGTTATATGCTAAATTTGGGTATATACGAGTACATATGCCTTAGGATACTGCCTTTAAACTGTTGTTTATCGCGGATTTTGATCCGGGTTAAAGTCGTATTTAAGTCGGGCTTAAATCGATCTTAAGTCGAGGCTTAGAGCGGAACCTGAGCTCGATTAATCCACAAATAACTTAAAGATTACAGATTATTTAGTTCGTACTAGGAAATAAAACAGATAAGGAGTATATCAACTCGGCTTATGACAACGATTTATGTACATATATGTTTATCCATGTTTAAAGTTATCGCGATATTGCAAAAATTTAAACTAAATGTAAGAACATTTCCGAGTCAAAGAAAACTCAAAATTTGTGAACTATGAAATTCGAATATGTACTTATCGTGATTAACAAAACCCCGTAACGGTCATAGCGTAGGCCGTAGAGGATAATGCTTTAGACTCGTTATCAGAAGGTTGTGGCTCGATTCGCAACGCAGATGATGATGTTTTTTTTTTTAAATGTTTTCGCTGACTTGATAAATTTCTCTAATTTAATCAAATACCGGTTACAAAGGTTTGTTCAATATTACAGTATATTACAGAGGGCTGTTAGGTGTACATATTTGACTCAAATAGCGCCCAAAAATAGTTAAATAAGCCTGCTATTTTTTTAGTTATCAGTACGGAATATTAGAAGAAGTGGAGAAGATCACTATTTTTAATTTAAAGAAGGCTTACATAAAATATAAATCGAAAAATTTTGCTAGATCTTTGCCAGTCAGATTATAGATATATGTAGTTCTATGAGTCCAGGATGTGATTCAAAATAGGTATTGAAATGATATAATCAATATCGAAAATTACTATGATAAACGATTTTTCCATAATATTAAATTAATATAATCAATAATCTATTATCCTAGTTGCAACGATATATTACCATTTAAAATTCATCTCATATGCTTTTGTAAGCTTATACAAGCTGCATATGAACCTACAACATAAAAACTCAATCTCAAATGAACTATAAAGCCCTGCAACTCTTGATGAACTACCCTGAAACAGGGGTGACATTGGTAAAGTGAACCATTTTTCACAGTATAGATTGTTAGCCCCGTACCAACCTTTCAGTCAAGGAACAAAATTAAAGAATATTACAAATCAATAAACATAATAATCTTTTTTAACCACTATAGAAAAAATACTTTAAAAACATTATCCATTATCTTACTTTTATGATTAGGAAAATGGAAGTTTTTGAACTGAAAATGTTTTTAACGATTATTTTGACGACCCGTAGATTATAAAGCTCCCATTAAATCAAGCTGGATTCTGCTGAAAACATGTTTTCGTATTTACCTTCAGCGGGAAATCCTCGACCGCAAAGCATTGGAAATAATGTCTACTCGGATCCGTTAGGAATCGGTAAAAGTTGCTGATTTATTCGAAAATTTGTTTCATGTATCAAAAAATCCACAAGCATTTTGCACACGTAGATATTTTTAGCTTTATAAAAGTTAAAAAACAATCTTGATATTTTCAGGATATAAATGTTTTTCAAAATTAAGAGCAGGAATACGTATAATATGCTGATTTGAATGTCTCTAGGAATTACCATTACTTTGTTTAATCAAGACATATTCACATTCAAAACTCACATCAAATGCATGCCCACAAACAGACACGTGTAAGTTCGCGCTCACAAATGCTGAATGTGTACTTACAAATTAAAACCAAACCTCAAATGAACATATACCCTGCAACGTTCCCTGAAACAGGGGTGACATTGGCAAAGTGAACCATTTTTTTACATTTGAGATTTGGGTTTTATGTAGTAGGTTCACACGCGCGCGAACTTTTACGTGTCTGCTTGTGATAATGCATATAATGTGACTCCCCTGTGTTACATATTGTTATGTAAATATGAAATGTAAATATTGAAATAAGTATGGGTAGTTATAAGAATCCTCATAAGTATTGGTGGGTAGGATCGATAATTGTTTATAAGTGTAGAATTCTCTAGGCTAAGTAGGTATTTGTTATAATTATAGGAATTCTGTATTGTATTGGTAGGTAGGATTGATGGTTGTAGAGAAGTCTCTAGATATTACATGAAGCATCGAGAAATAATAATTACTATGCCTTTCTGGAATTGTCTAGCAACTATAGGATCTAGACTATACTGCTTTAGAGAGTATAAAGGGTGCAAGTGGCCTGCAGGGCCAGCAGTGTCATACGAGATTTACAAACACATAGAACTAACTTGATCAGTGAACAGAAACCAAGTGGAATAGTCGAGAAAGCTTTGTGAAAATAAATATGTAAAAGTGTAAAATAAACAACTGGATAAGAAGACCTGTGTATTTCAATTTGAAAGACTTTTGAACACTATTTCGTAACAATATCTTTGCAACTCAGATTAGATTAGATTGGATAGTCCAATAAATTCGGAAACAAATTTTCTAGATAAATGAGCGAGAATAAAGAAAGAAAATGTGAAAAGGTAAGAACCTAGATGATCAAGAAGCTTTGCGTGCTCCGAGTCGGAAAAAGAAGTACAGATTTGTGTAACGCCTCAACCGAGAATATGTTTATCGTTTCAGGTATGAAAAATCAATATCTGATATTCCCTCAACAATGTGCGTATATGCTCAAATACTTCAATCTGAAATCGATGGAATTATGACAAAGTCTACATAACAATTATAATTTTTCTAGTCACATTTCAGGAAACTATTCTGAAATAATGATTAATATATTCATTAAAAGTAAGCTAGTTAAAAATCAAAAGAAATCGCCAAAGAAAGACTATTTTTCGTAGCACAAATAAAACATAACAAAAACTATATTTATCATTGCATACATACCATTAAAAAGCTAACAGCAAACAAGCAATAGAAACCTACATTTTTAACAAAACACTTTAGTTAAAATTACGAGTACACTACTTAAAAATTTAACAAATCATTAAAAATCTATCACGTCATAAAAAAATAAAATTTTACTTTATTTTATTTAATTGCACTGAAGTTAATCAGATCAACAACGTTCCTGCCTAGAAACAATTGTATTTAAAACCTCAAATAATTGATATTTAAATTTTAGAATAATTGATGTTCTCGAATTGACTTATTAAAATTTTAATCACACTGATTATTGACAATATGTTTAAGTTATTCTTTGATGTGTTATTTTTTCAACCGGACGTCGGTTCGTTGCGGCGTCGGGGCTTCGACTGACGTAAGCAAAGCTTGTAAGGGAGGTAGTTTGGGGTTGGAGGGGGGGGTGGTGGAAAGTGAAGTGGGGGGAATGAGGGGGGGAGGGTCGCGCGTCAGACAAAACGCTACACGTGAAGTTTAGGGTTGCCAGCGGGGAGCCTCCACACTAATTTGTTTTGGGGAAAAGCGCAAAAGGGAAATTCGACAATTAACAGGGAATTTATTGAAATTTATTCATCGCCTCGCGAAAATCCCAGTAATTTTTAAGCAGTAAATCCATGGAGATATGAATAAAATATACGGAGTTCGACGTCCATTAAAGAGACTTTTTCTCAAGTGGGGTCAATTTCAGGACGATTTTACAAGAAATATTGAGGAGAAGAAAAAATAATAATTATGATGATGATGAGTTGATGATTTCTTTAGGGCCTGTTGCACCAAACTCCAACCACACAAAAATCAAAATTAAGTGTGATTTCTCCCAACAAATCAAAAATTTGTTTACATGTACGTTAACCAGCTGATGTGCATCATCTTTCCTGTTCAAATTTCATCATATCATTACTCGCTACTAAGAAATATTTAACCGAGGTCCTTACCGGAATTAAGCAATCAAATTTGATGTATCAATCAAATATTTAGAGTGCCATGTCGTGATGAAGTCACTCCAAGGATGTTTGTGCAAGCGATGCTAGAAATTTGCTTCTCTTCAGTGCATTTCGGAACTTCCCATAGTCCTCACATGATGAGGCAGGTGGTTCTGGGCCAGAGCACCAGCGACTGCAAATGCACGCTCTCCAAACATTGCTTTAAGTCTTCTTCAACCAACCGTAGAAAACCCTAGCAATGCTAACCGCGTGAAGCAGGAAGTAAAGCTATAATAAAATAATACAGGTTTTATGTCTCAATGATAATTCTAAATTGAAGACAGATTTTAACATTTCACTTTGAGTATTCATGCATTTAAAACACTTCATACACCTACATAAAACCTTTCAAACATTCTTACATTTAAAAAAAAAATCATCTTAGGAACCTTTTTTTGTTTTTTTTTTTAACAGTTCATCCTTAGTAGTCGTGCAGAGAGGGTGCCTCGTGAAGACTTTGGCTACGTCGCCAAAGAAGCGTCAAGTATTATGTAAGTTCCCTTACAACGGTTCGTCTACTTTCCGAAAAGTTTAATTACATAACAGAGAAGCTAATTATAATTTGTAAAAAAATTAACAACACTTTTTATAGATATACATATGTTTTAAGGGAAGCTCGTTACAGATCAAGTAACTGAAAACATATTTAAATTGTCGTATTTGTAACAGGATTTTTTCATATTTTGTATTGTTTGTGTATTAACACTGTGAAAATTCATACTGTTATAGTTTAAAAATTTTTGAGGAATTCAAAAACACTGTTTATTTTCACATGAATATATTTAAAAAGATTACAATCTTTAGAGTAAGTTACTAACGTTTTCGACCTAGAAGGTCATCATCAGGTATGATGGATTTTTTCAGGTATGAAGGATTTTTTCATTCAGTAGGTCGTTAAACGCAGGCAGCCCTGCCCAGGATGTCTTAAAAACTTTTTAAACCAAAGTAAATAACGCGGGCGTAATAAATAAGTCATAACTCGGAGATTTTATGTGATATTCTTGTCACCCCTGGCCGCGGAGTGTCGTAAAAAGTAAGACATTTTGGGCGGCAGCGATGGGCGGCAGCAAACGCCTGTTCCTCCTTCATATTGCACACACAACATCACACACAGTCATACTTACATACACAATGCCAAGATGGTGACTTAGATACGAGGTTGGAGGAGGTGAAAAGTACAAGAAAAATGAAAGTTATGAATTTTTAGAGGTGGGTTTTCAGTTTCATGTTTTTTGCACAATGGAGTGCAACTTTTTTTGAGTTTCCTTGACTTATAGGTTGATATGAGGCTGACCACCCATACTGTAAAAAATGGTTCACTTTGCCAATGTCACCCCTGTTTCAGGGAAGGTCGGCAAAAGTTGTGGGGATTATGTTCATTTGAGGTTTGGATTTTATTTGTAAGTACACAATCAGCATTTGTAAGCGCAAACTACACGTGTTTGTTTGTGGGCATACATCTGAGAGCTTTAAATGAATATATCCTTGCAACTTAGATTATAGATTATAGAGTCAAAACGAATAAGGTGAATAACGTCGCCAAGTTCACGAATACTTTGTTTTTGGCTGGACCTTAAACATCCATCACCATGTTGAGAAATATTTGTAAAGTTTCGACTTCATTAATTTCAAATAAGTTAAATAATACATATTTAAAATATATAGTTTGCTTTGACTTAACTAATCTCTGATTGTACATAATGTTAGTTTTTAATAGTTTTATGCTCATAAAATATTTTGTAATTAGTTAAGCAGTTTGTTTAATATGCATAAAATATTTTATTGTTATGTTTTTGTACATAAAAGACTAATGCCGTATATAATAATAATGAAAACATTCGATGGAGGGACTGAGTATATATAAAAACAACTTTGAAAAAAGATGGAATCAGGTATTGTTCAGATTTTTAAAACAACAAAGAAAAATCATTGTGTTATTTTGAAAATTCTTTTGAAAATATTTATTGAATTTACTTTTTGTGCAATAAAGGGATAGACATATTTTGCATTTAACAGGAAATTATTGAATCTATTCTTGAAAAGGAGGTGATGCACAAAATTTTAAATTCAAAAAAACAATTCTGCTTTTTTTATAAACCGAAACCATTTCATTTTGTTTCTTATTCTATAATTTAGATTTTATGTTAATTTTTATAAATTTGGGATTGAAGATGGGAGGCGCTGCTTCTCTCGAAACTGGTTATGAACCATCTTGACAACACTCTCTCCATGAGTACGCAAATAAGCTCGACTGTGAGCTCCTGTTTTTTTCACCTGAGGCAGTTGAGATGGGTCAGAAACTGTTTGACATCCGAAGCTGCTAAGATTCTCATTGCGTCCTTTGTTGTGTCGAGACTGGATTATTGCAATGGTCTGTTCTGGGGTCTTCCAAGGTTTCAGCAGTCTAGACTGCAGTCCGTCTTTAATGCTGCAGCCAAATTACTTTTAGGAGGACGAAAAACTGACCATGTCTCTCCTCTGTTGCGGCGCCTTCATTGGCTGCGAGTCCCAGAGAGGATTGAGTACAAAATATGTGTTTCTGTTTTTAATGCCCTCAGAGGAGTTGCCCCATCGTACTTGTGTGAATTGTGCAGAGTCGACCAGATAGGTGGAAAACGATGCACTCTTCGTTCTGCACAGAGTGACGCCGTAAACAGGCTTCAACTGCCTCTTCGACGGAACAGAACTGGTTTCGGAGACAGGGCTTTTAGTTCGGCTGGTCCATCCTGCTGGAATAGTCTACCTCTGGAGTTGAGAACAGAGACCAGTGTTGGCAGTTTCAGGAAGTTGCTTAAGACACATTTGTTTAACAGAAGCTTCAACACATAAAAGCGCCCTTGGGGTGGCTAGTGCCACTAAACGGCGCTGTATACAAATTGTCCAATTATTATTATTTATTATTATTATTATGTACAAAAGAAACTCAAAAAGTGTTTTTTTTTCCAAAATTTATTTTTTTCGTTTCGGTGTTTATTTCAAACCCCAAAATAAAATACCAGCAAGGCTTACTCAGCCTTCACAATAAATTAGTACCAGCCCTCTCGGAAGCTGGGAAACCCCCACTTCAACTGAAGTTGTTGGCGCAAGGCCCCCTTACCTGTAAAAATAAATAGGTTCAACTCGCCACATGCGATCCCTTCGGGGATAACGCGGCAAAAAGTTACACTGTATGTGTTGCTTAGTTGTTGTTAATTTTTAATATTTTTTTACTGTTCTTTCAAAAAGAAAAAAAACTCATAAAACAAAGATGAAAATGAACACACAAGGATAACCAGATTTCATAAAAATGACAATCCACCTATGTATATGAATTACATACATACTCGCATAATAGCTAAAATTTTCGCGTTATCTGAAAAATGGTTTGAAAATGACTTGCACAATTTTCATATTTTGTCAAATTTAGATACATAAATTGTAATTTTTTTTTTGGTTGATAAAATTTCTTACAATCCCTAGCTGATACCTGTTCTGCGTGTCACAAGGTTGATTTAACTTTCAGTGTATTTAAACCAGCTGTCTCATTAAAATTCAACCCCATCGTAATTAAAGCGATGCGGATATGACACTCGTTTTACATGATTGTGTTCACCTGCCCATCACTATTGATTCTCCTCCATACAAACTACCGGCCCAGATACAAACAAACGTCCGTAGAGTGGGGCTAAACCAAACGTAACTCATATATGAACACGTTAGAAGTATCTAATAATTTATCTTTAAAATGTATCACTGAACATTGAAATTCAACTGGAGTTACATCATACAAGAAAGCACTTGAACAATCAATATTATAGCAATTCTCAATTATATAATTACGAAGTATTTTTCGATATTTTATTGGCTCTAGAAACGATAAAAGTACGTATAAAGCAGTGAAAATTCTGCATATTAAATCAGGTTTACTTTTGTAACTTTGTCCCCATTCCACTAGGAGTGGTCAGAGTCTTTGCAGATTTGGCTGCATTTTTTCCTATCCTTGCATTTGTCTTTCAATTCATTCATATCCATCACCTTTTTCATACATTTCTTTATTTTATAAGAATAATATAAGCTAATATTGAGCACGAAAGACTGAAGAGTACTCGAGTTGGCTGCTCTCTTAGTGGCCAGGTTTCGGTCAATGTATTTTTTATGCGGCTGATCACGTATTGCACCCTCGCGTGACCAGGCTGGAGTAAAGATTTATTATTACGAGTATTCTAAGAATCTGGATTTAACTGTTCCTTGACTTATAGGTTGGTATGCGGCTGACCACCCATGCTGTAAAAATGGTTCACTTTGCCAATGTTACCCCTGTCTCAGGGAAGGACGGCAAGAGTTGCAGGGTGTATGTCCATTAGAGATTTGGTTTTTATGTTGTAGGTTCACATGAGGCATGTGCAAGCGTGAACTTGTACGTGTCTGGTTGTGAGAATGCATGTAATGTGAATCTCCAATGTAACATATCTTTGCAACTTAGATTAGATTAGACTATCTGAAGTATCAGATACATTTATGGCGTTACGCATCTCTGTAGGCTTAGTGTGCGTGTCACTTCAGTCAGTGGAACAGTACAGCGTCGATTGCCAGCCATCTGATATACACAGTAGGGCGTAGCGCTGCGCGTACAAAGCCTCTACGATTGTCGTAGTCCTTTACTACGCCTATCTACGACGCTGCATTCCATACAGAAGGCTGGCTCAAACTGATGATGCAAACGCCGTTCTCCTCTACGGTTATCCGTAGGTAAGAGCAAGCATTATTTAAGAACGCTCTACGTTTGATTAAGACCAAGATTACAATATTTCGGCTACTCTACGATTGTCGTAGGCCTCAACTACTCCCGTCTACAACGCTGCATTCCATACAGAAGGCTGGCTCAAACTGATGTTGCAAACGCCGTTCTCCTCTACGAGATCCGTAGGTCAGAGCAAGCATTATTTAAGAACGCTCTACGTTTGATTAAAACCAAGATTAAAATGTTTAGACTACTCTACAATTGTCGTAGGCCTCAACTACTCTCGTCTACGACGCTGCATTCCATACAGACGGCTGGCTCAGGCTGATGATGCAAACGCCGTTCTCCTCTACGGTTATCTGTAGGTCAGAGCAAGCATTATTAAAGAACGCTCTACTTTGATTAAGACCAAGATTAAAATGTTTAGACTACTCTACGATTGTCATAGGCCACAACTACTCTCGTCTACGACGCTGCATTCCATACAGAAGGCTGGCTTAAACTGAAGATGCAAACAGTAGAGAGTGCCGTTCCCCTCTACGATTATCCATTGGTCAGAGCAAGTATTATCTAAGAACGATCAACGTTTGATTAAGACCAAGATTAAAATATTTCGACTACTGTACGATCGTCATAGGCCTCAACTATTCCCGTCTACAAAATTCCATACAAAAATGTGGCACCTTAAGCTTATTATATGGAGAGTAAGGAATATAGATAAGCCGTCGTGCTCTACGATTATTCGTAGCCTAGAGCAAGTTTTGCCTGGGAACGCTCTACGTTTGATTAAGACCTAGACTACAATACAAAGGAGCTACATAAATGTGCTCCTTAAACTGATGACGTGGAGATTACAGCATACAGAATTATTGTCGACCCTTGTTAACCTTTTGAAGTTAACGCGGCAAGAAGTTACACTTTATATGTAGCTTAATTGCGAGTTTTGTTGCGTCATCCTCTACGACTTTCCGTAGGCCAGAGCTAGCATTATATATAAGATCGCTCATCCAGACTACAATCTGTCTTATACGCTTATTAGTTGAAATGTAAAAAATATAGAGTGAGGGGTGAATGGATAAAGAAAGAATGTAATTTGAAAGAGGATGTGAAAGTTGAGGTACACAAGAATGTGATGAGATGGTTTGGGCATGTGGAAAGAATGAATGATGGTAGACTGACAAAGTATATATACAGAGGAAGTGAGAAAGTAAAAAGAGGTCAGGGACGACCAATAAAAGTATGGAGTGATCAGATTGAGGAGATTGTGAAAGAATGGAATATACAAAGCGAGCGTAAAACAAGAAAAATTATGAAAAAGGTGATGGATATGAATGAATTGAAAGAGGTATATAAGAAAAGGAAGAAATAAAGGCAGCTCTGTAGAGGTTCTGGCTACCCTTAGCGGAATGACGACAGAGTTACAGTTACAGTATGTTTTATTTTGAGATCTATTTTTCCACTTTTAGTTCAATGATCTGTCTTCGAATGGTAATAGTTATCTTGGAAAGACGAGCACTAGTTATTGTCTATTCCATCCATACATATCGTTCCTTGATCTGTAAGTAAATGGAGAAGAGATGTATCACCTCTGCCGTTGCACACCAATCCTCTACAACCGACAAAGACCTAAAATACCACTATCTACGATGCTGAATTCTTACTAGGAGTACGGAATTTCAGCTGGTAGTCGTTTCTAGCACTAAATGGACAAAGTATATCTATTAGGAATTAGCTCTCTATATCGATATCTACATTAAAGGTAAAACTGAATAAGTAAAATAATGTCGACATCTGTCTCAGGGTTGCTAGGGAAAGGCAAACAAATATTTTGTTCTTGGTAAGGACAACAGTGGCATACTTAACTGACTCGAAGAGGAAAAAATACGAGATTCAAAAATATTCTGACCCCATTCAAATTTTGGACAACAGTTTTGGACAACAAATTAAATACAGGTTTTATTTCGAACCAAAAAAAAAGTTCATCAGATATAGCTTCAAAACTTATGTTTTACAATAAAAATATATGTACGCGCTTTCATATTTTTGAAGAGAATATTCAAAATAATCCCTCGATACATTTGAATTTTAAACGTAATTTGACTTCCATTTGCTGTAAGAGAGCCTGAGTACTCGGGCCTGTAATTTAAGGCTGCCCTAACTGAGTTTGCCGAGTTGCTTTCAGTTGTTAGGCAGCGTACAGGCTGAAAAGCAGTTTCCTTAAGGGCGTCCTCAGGAGACGGCCGCCCTTTGATCAGGGCGCCGATCGTTATGTATAATCTCTCATAAAATAAAATTGAAATATCGTTCGTTGGTAACCGCATTAATATAGAGTGGCTCAACTCTTTCCGCGGTTTTTCATCTCCAAATGAAGTTTTCAAATTGTTTTGGTGATACATTGTGGAATAACATTTTAAATATTTAATTACCCAAGTAACCTTTTAGGTTTTAAAAAGGTTACAAAAAGGTTAAAAAAGGTTCTGGGACCTTTTTGTAACCTTTTTACAACCTAAAAGGTTACTTTGGTATTTATTAAATAATGTAAAACACGATAGTATGAGAGCTATTTTAAATATATTGTAATTTTTTATTACTTAGATTGTAGCTTTCAACTAGTTCTTATTTTGTTAAATTGTTTTGTTGCTATTCTGTTTTTTTTTATTACTATTTTTTAGTATTGAAAACCTTTAATCGACCTTATATTTTGTAAACTGACATCCTTTCTTTGTAATAATGTGTACTGTTGTTTTTCGTATAATAATAAAAAAAAAAAAAAAAAAAACTGTTTCCAGTTTCATAAGGCACATTGACCCAGTACACATACCAGCATTGCTCGTGTGAAAGTACCTGTACTGGAAATAAGACATACAAGCACTAAGGAGGCGGTTGGGCAACCTCCTGAAGACTTGGTATTTAATGACGTCCTCCTGGCGATAAGCGCTGCGGCCGCCCAGCTTCCGGTTCCGGCAAGACGCGCCCCAAGGTCAGCTACTTCCTCAGCTGAAGCAGATCACCATGAGAAGAAAAGGAATGGAGATTACGTGGAGAAGAAAATGAAAAAGAACAAGCAGAGAAGAAATAAAAGTGAGAAGCTTTCATGTCAAAGATGCCCATCACACTAAGGCAGTTAGCAATATACAGTAGATGGATGCAATATGCAATAGACAGTTAGCAATAGACAGTAGACGAATGTCTATGCATTTCCGAGTATATGCAAACTGGTAATCGAAAGATCATAAGTTCGATCCCCGGTGGAGCAGAAAAAAAAAATCATATTTCAAACACCTCTGCGGCACTACAACAAGTGTCATAGACCCCTAGAGTCTCTAGAACTAGGGAGTCTCCCGCACAGGATTTCTTTAAAAAAATCCTATTCGCTGGGTTGAAAAAATCATTTTCCTATGCAAAGGACCGGTCGCAGAATTTAGGTCTTGCTTGAGAATGGGCGCTTTCTGTAGCAACGAACAATCTCGGAGAGGGCTCTTGAGGTGTAATTCACACGAAAACAGCCCTCATCAAATAAATCATCCGAAAGATGTTATTATTTCTTACCTGTCATAAAAAGCGCGAACTTATACGTGTCTGCATGCGAGTATACATTTGAAATGAATCCATAATATGATATACAAATTTTGCCAACTTAGATTATACTTTTTTTCCTTGACTAATATGCTTGAGAATTGGCGCTTTCTACAGCGACGACCAAGCTCGCAGAGGGCTCTTGAGGTGTGATACACACAAAAACAGCGCTCACCAAATAAATCATCCTAATATTATTATTATTATATTGGTATGAGGCTGATTCCCGCGCTCTACAAACTTGCTTCAATTCACTATCCACTATCAAGTAATCACTTACCAGATGTCCTCGTCTGAAGCAACGTTAATAGCCGCGCTTTCAAAGAATATAATATTTTATAATCATGTGTAACAACTTGCTGAAAAAAGGAAAATCGTGTTGCGTAGCCCGTACAGGTACGATGGTATACCACTCTTGAATATCTGCCCTTAGTATATGTCCTCCCTTGTATACTTGCCACGTGTTGGGGCTTTATGTGCGACAGCTCAAAAAATATATCTCACGATATTTATGTGAAGACATGGCGCATATTTCTTTGCCTTGTGTTTCATACATCTTTTGTAATGGGCGTTGGTTTGTTTTTCCATATTTTTTAAAGAATATTATACATCGCCGCCTTAAAGGTAAAACTGAATAAGGGCTTGGATTGGAGAAATCGTGGAAAAAACATTTTATTGGGTGTAACTTCTCATAGTAAGAGAACTAATTATAAGGAAGTGCTTGTGAAAAACTTTCAAGCTACAGGATTTTCACACTTTTTAGTGTTTTCTGTCGTTGAATATAGGAAAAGAGGTGCATTTATCTGAGATACCCATGTTAACTTAAAATAAGTCAATTATTCAATTTTACCTTATAGTATGCGGCTGACCACCCATGCTGTAGAAAATGGTTCACTTTGCCAATGTCACCCCTGTTTCAGGGAAGGTCTGCAAGAGTTGCATGGTGTATGTCCATTTGAGATTTGGTTTTTATGTTGTAGGTTCACATGCGGCATGCGCAAGCGCGAATTTGTACGTGTCGCTTGTGAGAATGCATGTAATGTGAATCCCTAATGTTACATATATTTGCAACTTAGATTCGATTACTTATATCCTAGCTAAAGATTGTGATAAAGATACTTATATTATGTTACTTGTCGAGTGAAGTTCATTTTTAGTGTGAGAAAATAATCCATGTAGAATTTTTTTACACCCAATATCTTTTCCGTTTGAATGATGAATTTCGTAACAAATCAATACAAGTCAAATGAACAATAGTAAGAAATATATGCTATTTCTGGAGAGATGTTTTCCGGGATCTGTTGCCGTGGTCTATGGGACGTTTTGCCCATGTCTACGATGGGCTTCTTCGGCGTGAAAGTGCAACGATGAAAATGATCTTTAGAAAACGACGAGAATCGACAAGATGTGTGGAACCCAGCTCTACGTCGCTGCTCAATCAAACCCACGAAGCAAAGTTTCAACACAAATAATGCATTGAAACATTGAAAACTGTCGGCTGGAAAACCATCTCACTCAATTCAACGTTCAGTTAGCCCAAAAAAGATACAAGCGCCTGGCCAAAAATCGAGACAATCCAGTAATGAAGGGAGCGATAAAATTCAAAGGAAGTTGTATGTGTTCTCCCTTAATATTCCCAATTTCATAATGCAATCCATAGATGGCGCTTTTTAAAACATACTTGTAGAAGCAAGATAGTTTGCTGAAATACCCCACAGTTTCACATGCAAGATAAACAGATGTCGCTGCTCCACAACACAACTCATACGCAGAGCGCCAGAGTGAACACACACTTTCATCAAGATCATCTTCAGCATTGCATTTTCACGCTGAAGAAGCCCATCGTAGACATGGGCGAAACGTCCAGAAGCTCCACCTCCCATAAAAACATCTCTCCAGCATCATCAGCCGGCCGTGTAAGCCTAAAAATCTTATTCAATATATATATTTCTATATTATTTTATTTATTTAATTGAAGATTCAAATCAAAACACTGTTTTGTATTTTCACGATTAAAATCAATTTATTATTTAATTTACAAACGTTTTTGTTTTTGTTTAATATTGCATATGAATTTTCACAGTGTTAATACACAAACAATTCAAAATATATATATTTCTATCCAAGAATTAGTTTCATTCAAAAAAAAAATTAAATTCATGTTTCCTTACTTTTTTTAAAGCTTAGAGAAAAATGGACTCGGCACTAAAACCAAAGACAAGAAAATTAATTGTGTCGTTACAAGACTGGATTGCCAAGGAAAAGACAATTTATTTTGCTTGTGTTTGCTTACATAGTGACTAGTCATATAAACCTGTGAAGTTTGCCCGCCGAGAAAAAATATATAATTTCAAATTTTGCGGCGAGCGCATTGTGGTGATTAATCTGTTGCGAAAAAAGTTTTTCCAAAAGCGCTACGTGCAACGGTATTCCAACTTTAAATAGCGGGGGAAACTGCGAAATAAAACTTTTTTAATAAACGTGTAAGGAACTTCTTTTGTGAAGCATTTAACCTTTTTGCAAAGCTGTGCAAAAAATATCGGTGCGTATATTGTGGGAAAATAAAAATAATTGCCATTTTGTCGAATGTACGAAATCAAAATTTAGAGTAACGTACTAAAAATTTGTTCAAAGATTTGCTTGAGTTAAAATAAAAACCACCGAGAAGCAAGACTCAAAAAAAAAACATTGATTTCAGAATTGTGAAAAAATGACATTTCTACTCACATTTTGAAGATGCTTTCTTTTCAAAAAGTCGTCATGAAAGTCAATCGATATTTTTGCACTCAACCGATAAAAACGTCAACAAAATATCGTCTCCACTTTTAAACCGAAAAATTCACCTTGAAAACTGTTTTTTTAGACTCAAAAATGAGTGTTTTAAAATGTTTATAATGCAATCAAAACTGCATTATCTTTTCAGACAAAAACGCCATTTGTAACTGACAGAAAATGCAACAATAATCCATTATTACTTAAAGTAAACTATCAACACAACCAACACTACAATCTTACAGTTTCTTTATTAACTTCCATTAAAACACTTGATTTTTAGTTTTTTTTTTTGTTTAAATTGAATACGTTGCGTCGCAGATTTTCATGTGGGTTTTCACAACAGTACCTACACAGCTGTTTTTTCTGTATTTTTCGTGCTTTTATATTGGTTGATAAACGGGCCAAAATTGCCGTGCAACACTCGCGTAGCTTGACCAAGTATTTTTGGTCAATTGCTGAAGTGGACTATTCCAGAAAATAGATTTTCCATCACGCCCCTTGTCCCGGATTACGTATGAACAATATTCCCAGCTGAAGTGCGAGTATATGATCCTGTAGAAGTATATACAAACGAGCATGGCCACTGAAACGTCAAACTGGGAAGGCTTTGCAGGTTGGGTGGCGCCATCTTGTGAGCCGGAAGCGAAACGGGAAAATCCTGAACCTTGAACAGAAAACTTCTGGAAGAAAAAGGAATACCATCTAGGCATCTACACATCTACAATCTTCATTTAGCTTCTTGAGCTTGGTCGTCGCTATAGAAAGTGTAATTTCTCAAGCAAGATCCAGATGGTTTAAGACTGGATTGACTTTTAGTGACACGTCTTTGGTACAGGTATAAGAATTTTTAACCCAGCAAAGAGCATATTTGAAAATATAAATGGTATGTAGGTATTTGTGCTCCGCCGGGATTCAAACCTATGACCTTCCATTTACGAGCCCGAAGCGCTAACTGCTGGACTACGGACCGGTATTTATTCGGAAGGCTTTCAAAGTTTACCACATGTTGCGAGAAATAGAGTTGTGATTCTTTGTAGTCTTCCCTCGCAAGTCTTGGTTCTAAATTTAGCTGATATACGACCAGGAAAGTTTGTACAATTGATGTCAGATTGAAGGAAAATTGCATCCCATTCTGTCTAGCCTTCAAGATTTTTAATTTATGAGGTTATTGAAAAAACTATCCAAAATCCATCATATTCAGTGGAACCAAATAAAAACTTGAATGAGATATCTATTCCAAATACTCGTAGACCTGTCTACGTTTATAGAAGGCATGAAAAATACAAACTTTTTTTCAATAAAAACATTTTTATTTCATTAAATTTTCCATAATAAAATCATGAAATCACAACCCGTTTTATATGCTCTAGGCATGAAGCCGACATTGTAAACATTTCTAAGCTTCAAACCAAAACTCAGATTCAAAACAATGATTGAATATATATTTTTTAACTCCATTTATTTTTTGGCTTGATGGAAGGGAACACTTATAATTCTGCCATATAATATAACATGCAATTAAAATCAATAAAAGTCGAAAACTTCTACTACCCGATGTCTATTTTTCCAATATGACGACGCTTAAATTTATTCCAAGAATTATTGTAAGTGGGATTTGTTAGACTGTTCCCACGCAGTAAGCGAATAGACGGAGATGAAGTTACCTTTACCTCTAGTTTGCTCGTGAATCTTTTGTTGACAAGAGTATCCTTACGTGGTCTTGTTAACGGTGTAGATGCTGTTATTATTGTATCTTGTCACGACGATCCTAGGTTTCCTGAAGACAATATGCCTATACTTATCCTTCTTCATGTTGTATCATCAGCAGTCTAAATGCTGGTAAAAAAATATCTTCTGATGACAAGAGCATCTCCCCAGTTAAAATGATATTCCCCTTGACTTTTAACAGTGTGGTGCAGTATGTCTTCAATAAGATATAGAACATATAGTGTAGCGCCACTGCATTTCCCCCAGTCACCTACAACAGAACGCCACTGGCCACTGCGGGACTAAAACAATAGACCGCCCGGCACAAAGGAATCTACGGCGATCTCCCATTGGCCGACACTAGCTAAGAGCCGCTAGTGGACTTATTAACTGTATGTAGTATAAACATGGGCCGCTGTCGGCTGGGAAGGCAGTACAATTTGAACACTCGACGAGAAGACACAGCCTGACCCTGGGAAAGAAGAAGACTGCAGCAGACTGGACTACTCTCCAACGGCGAGAGACTTCACTGCCTGGAAGATCTTCGCAACACCAGCAGACGCCGAGACAGCCGTCTCCTTCGCTGTTTAATAATCCACCCAACACCAAAGGTCCTTTTTAGGACCACACTTTACTCAAAAGTTATTGGTGTTCTGCCCAGCCCTTCTCCAACATCGTCCACCTCGCCTCAGACGATACTGCACCAGGCCACAAGGATCCCTGGAGGATCCTTCAGCAGGCACAACGAGCACTCGCAAGTAAGAACACGCCCGCCTACAGTCTACGGGAACAGACTGTGGCGCCAAAATTTGAAATAACTAACCGAAACATTATAAATTCAAAACTCTGTAAATATTTCTAATAAACCAATGTTCCCACAACAGTCTAGACTCTAGATGCTGGTACCCTTGTTCGTTCTTGAATCTTCTGTTGACAAGAGTATCCCACCAGTTGAAATGCTATTCCCCTTGAGTTTTAACAATCCACTTTCTGGATCCCCGTTTTGTGGTTGAATCTTATCTCAACAAAAAAGTATCCTTGCAGTGTAGTCGCTATCACCTTTCCTTATTCTTGTATCTTCAGCAGTTCAGTTTGTGGTAGCCCTGTATCCTAAGGTAGTTCACATGAAAACCGTGAAGTCTTTGTTTGAAATCTTCTGTTGACGAAGTATCCTTTCAGTGTAAATGCTATTCCCCTTTTCATGTTAACAGTCTGGTACCGCTGACCTCTGTTTGTTTGGACCACTTTAGAATGTTGCTGATTGTTGAGCTTCAGCAGTCGAGATGCTGGTAGCCCTGTATCCTGAGGTAGCCGGCCTGGAACACCGTGAAGTCCGTGGCCTGGTTGAGCCTGTAGGCCAGGGTCTTCTCCGCGGCCAGGGGGTGCCAGGCGCCCAGCGTGCAGGCGGGGTCTGCGCGGGCGCTGAAGTAGTGGCAGCGCGCGGACAGGCGCGCTGAGGGCATGTACTCGAACACGTCCACGAAGCTGCAGCGCGGGAGGAGGGTGGCGATGCCTGCACAAGTAAACAACACGCAATAAGTCTCAGCGCTTTCAAGGTCTGCTTCAGAAGCGCTATTACACTTTGGATATCCATACAAGTCGGGAGCGCTGGCGCTTGCGAAAAAACATCATATAGATATAAATCGGTGCTATAGCCGAGTGGTTCAAGTGGCCGATCTTTCTAGTATATTTGTAATAGAATAACGTTGGTTCGATCCCCGCCTGGGTCATTTGACCATAACTTTGATCCTGGTTCAACGGATGTCATTGGGTAATTATTAATTCATAATTCAGATATCCAATAATGAATCATTAATTGATGATATTAATACCTCTTTCTGGCCAGGCAGAATAGATTGGTGAATTGCATTCCTCTTCCCAAATCTATTTAAAAAAAGTGATAAATAATCACAGTAGACCTTATTTTTGGACAAGGATCGGCAGTAAGGAATTTAGCAGAATAGCGCTTCAGATGATGACAGATATGATATGAACTTCAGGTTGTGGTCCTAAGCATGCTTTTTACATCTATCTTTAAACGGCATCCTCAGAGTTGCAGGTACACCGTACAACTCCAACGCCCTTTGCACACAGCGCGTATTCTCGCCGGTTTGTTTATATATTTTTTTCTATCCTATGTTGAATCGGATGTCTAGTAGTATAATATGGGGATGTAGGAGAGCTTTCACACGGTTTGTTCGGTGATCCACAGAGTGACTATAGACAAAATGGGCAGAATGTGTTGTGCATGAAAATATTCTAAAGATGTTGAACAGAGATAGCAGTATAAAATGCTAGGAGGTATTATAATATGGACAATCCAAACAGAGAACATCTAAGTCAAGAAGCATATAGAAAGCATTTTTGTTGTTTTAATGGCTATCTATAATATACTATAATATATATAGATACTATAATATCATCTATAATATATAATCTAAGTTGCAAGGATATATTCATTCAAAGCTCTCAAATGTATGCCCACAAACAAACACGTGTAGTTCACGCTCACAAATGCTGATTTTGTACTTACAAATAAAATCCAAACTCAAATGAACATAAGCCCTGCAACTCTTGCCGACATTCCCTGAAACAGGGGTGACGTGGGCAAAGTGAACCATTTTTTACAGTATGGGTGGTCAACCTCATACCAACCTATAAGTCAAGGAAT
Source organism: Agapetus fuscipes (assembly GCA_951799405.1). NCBI lineage: Eukaryota > Metazoa > Arthropoda > Insecta > Trichoptera > Glossosomatidae > Agapetus > Agapetus fuscipes. Next base: position 12,191,289 of record OX637343.1, on the reverse strand, counting down.
GGCTGATAATTGAAAATGGATTTGCGAGATAGTGTGCATTACAGTTTCATTTCTACGTGATATTGTAAAAGATACAGCTTAGATATGAAAGCAAGACAGAGGCGAATTTAGGATGCTTCTAAATCTAAATCTAAATCTAAGCTGCAAAGATATGTATCATTTGAGATTCATATTAAATGCATTCCCACAAGCAGACATGCATAATTTCGCGCTTACACATGCTGCATGTGGACCTACAATATAAAAACCCCAATCTCAAATGAACATAAGCCCTGCAACTCTTGCCGACCTTCCCTGAAGCAGGGGTGACATTGGAAAAGTGAACCATTTTTTACAGTATGGGTGGTCAGCCGCATACCAACCTATCAGTTAAGGAGTTTTTATGCTTAATCAATTAAATTAGATAACTTATGAAGAAATAAAGCTCACCAATGAATCCAGAAGACGGTGGATTGTTCCTGACCCTGTGCGGGGAATTGTTCTGTATGAAGTCCCACAGTCTCCACAGACTCCTCGGGTTGAGCAGATGGAAGTCTGCCTTGGGGTGTCGCCTCATGAACCTCCTGTACTCCGGGAACAGGTTGAAGTCAGGGCTCTGGTACCACTGCGCCAGCGTGGAGCTGTAGTTGCCGGGGTCCCAGCCCAGGATGGACACGTTCTTGTACAGCTTCGACGTGAGGAACTTGAACTGCTTCTTGGTGATGACCTGGGAGTTGACCACGCGGATGGTGGTCTTGGATCCCACGTCTTGGCTGTAGTTGTGGGTTGGCGCGTGGTTGAAGCGCAGCACCAAGTCGTGGGAGTCTGGAAGTCAACACGTTGTGTTCAAGACAAATCTCACATCATAGATACCTATACGTTAATATATTATTACGGTTTTGCTGGGGTTCTCTTTTAATTAAACTGCAATTATTTATTTTACACGGTTTGGTTCACAATTTACAACAATTGATAATCTCTGCGTGGTAGAATAGATGGATGTCGTGGTAGAGGAAGACCGAGAAAGGTATGGGTGGGTCAAATATCCGAAATTGCGAATGAATGGAATATCCAGAGTTATAATAAAAGAAGAGCTTGTATGAAGAAGGTTATGACTCTGGAGGAAATGAAAGAAGTATGTAAGGATAGAAAGAAATGGCGGTTGATCTGTGATGTTGGCGGCTGGGGTTTGTTAAAGTAAAATTGGTTTTATGATTTAGTTTTTTATGTCCATGTATATATTGTTATTTATTGATTTAAAAAAAATGTAATTTGTCATGTATGTTCCTTGACTTATAGGTTGTTATGCGGCTGACCACCCATACTGTAAAAAATTGGTTCACTTTGCCAATGTCACCCCTGTTTCAGGGAAGGACGGCAAGAATTGCAGGGCTTATGTTCATTTGAGATTGGGTTTTTATATTGCAGGTCCACATGAACCTAAAGAGAAAGATCTACGAGACTTGCATCCTCCCTGTGACAACATATGGCCTAGAAACCATCTCGCTAACCGCAGTGAGCGTCCATAAATTAAAGTGCTCACAACGATAAATGGAAAGACGGATGTTGGGAATAAGTCTTAAAGATAGAAAAAGAAACGAAGACATCAGACACCTAACAAAAGTCACAGACATCATGGATCGTATTGCAAAACTAAAATGGCAATGGGCAGGCCATATGGCAAGACGAGATGACAACCGATGGGCAACGAAAATCCTCAAGTGGCGACCATGGGAAGATAAAAGAAGCGTCGGCAGACCACAAAAAAGATGGTCAGATGACATTGTTCCAGTCGCGGGGCGGAAATGGATTCAGAGGGCACAGGATAGAAAGGAGTGGAGAAACATGGAAGAGGCCTATATCCAGCAGTGGAGAGATGGCTAAGGAAGAAGAAGAAGAAGGTCCACATGCGGCATGTGTTAGCGCGAAATTATACATATCTGCTTGTGGGAGTGCATTTAATATAAATCTTAAATGATATTTATTTATTTATTTATTTATTTATTTACGGCGTTAGCCTTTTATGAAATAAGTACATATCAAGGGAGTTTATACAAAACAACAATAACAATAAATATTACAAGAATAAAAAGTATAAAACATTACGGTAAAACATAAAAGAAAAGAAAAGAAAAAATAAACCATATAAACACTAAACAGTAGGTTAGAAGCAAAAAAAAAGCATATCAAAAATAAAAACTTCAGAAACCATTCAAATATCACTAATAAAGAAATTCACCAGGCAGACATCGTTCATATAATAACAATCTAAAACAATATAATTTATTATATATTATGGATGTCCCAAAAACATTTTTTTCAGACCTTGGTTATAGGTATGATAATTATTATTATGCAGAACCAAGTCAAGTGAGGCATACTCATTACCAACACGCTGTAAACGATGCATACAACTATTGCTTTGTGCGTTAGTGCTAGTAAATACAGGGCGGTAAGAAACTAATTGTCTAGTCCCTGAACGTGGAGTAAAAAAATTCAACTCACTAAGTAGTGCAGGACAATCAATTAGAGCATGTTTTATTTTGAAGAGGGTGATTAAGTCAATAAATCTACGTCTGTCTGACAAAAAGTTTAGATTTAGAATCGAATTTAAATAGAGCGGGTCGAAGTGTGACAGGGGAATATTGAGTTTAAAATTAACTATTTTCAAAAATTTTAAGTGAACCTTTTCTATATTGTCTACGTGCACCATGTAGAGGGGGGACCAAACAGGCGAGCAATATTCCAAGACACTGCGAACCAATGTGGTATAAAGAATTTTGATTGCGGCAGTGTCCTGAAAGTCCTTGGTGATGCGGTTTATGAAACCAAGCATTCTCATGGCCTTGGCACAAATTGAAGCAATGTGTACATTAAAAGATAATCCACAGTCAAACACAACCCCCAAGTCGGTGACCTCCGTTACCACCCGAAGACTGTTTGAAAAAAGTGTATAGTCATATATAATGGGATTTTTTATTCTGAAGAAATTCATTACTAAACACTTCGAGACATTTAGAGGCAATTCATTTTTATTACACCAGGTTGCTAGATTATTCAAAGATAATTGGAGACTATTACAGTCAGCCACATTATCTATGACTTTAAAAATTTTTATATCGTCAGCAAACAGGAGAACATTTGTGTCAGGAAATTGCTTTGTAATATCATCAATAAATAGGAGAAAAAGTAGCGGGCCCAGATGGGAACCCTGGGGGACACCACTAGTTGGTGAGAAGGAGTGTGAGCTATTATTATCTATTCTGACAATCAAAGATCTATCAATAAGGTAGTTTCGGAGCCAAGACAGAAAACTACCAGACACCCCCATACCGCGTAGCTTACTAAGAAGGATAGTGTGTGATACCCGATCAAACGCTTTTGAAAAATCAGTGTAAATTACGTCAACTTGTTTTCGGCTAGACAAAGCATTAGAAAGGAAATTTTCAAACACCATTAAATTAGAAGTAGTTGATCGGTTTGGTAAAAAACCATGTTGATGGACTGAAATTGATCTGGTTGCAACGTACCGGATTTTAGTAAGTACAAGCTTTTCAAGTAGCTTCGGAATGGCGGACAATTTACTTATTGGTCGATAGTTTTTGACGTTACTCCTATCACCAGACTTGTATATTGGAGAAAGATACGATTGCTTCCAAAGGGCGGGAAAACATCCAGACGCGATGGACAAATTAAATACCGCACACAGAGGTTGAGACAAGCTATGTACACAGTTTTTCAACATTACCGCTGGGACATTATCAGGGCCAGGATTAGTAAGTGGTTTCATTGATTCAATTTCTGTGATGACATCAACTACACTAAATGACAAATTAGACAGTTGTAAATCAATATGTGAAGAGAATTCAAACGTATTACAGTCAGGATGAATATCATAAACGCTTTTAAAGAAAGATGCAAAAAGGTTAGGAATTTCTTGAACATCATCAGATGACACATCATCATAAAAAACATTATGTGGTATACCGAGATCGCCCTTTCTCAGAGAGTTAGCATATGACCAGAATTTTTTCACATTATGGACAATAGAGCGCTCAGTGTTGGAAATGTAATTTAAATAACAATTTTTGGACAGAATTTTGCAATCATGCTTTTTTTTTTCTTCAATTTTGCAATCAAAGCTTCGGAATGGCGGACAATTTACTTATTGGTCGATAGTTTTTGACGTTACTCCTATCACCAGACTTGTATATTGGAGAAAGATACGATTGCTTCCAAAGGGCGGGAAAACATCCAGACGCGATGGACAAATTAAATACCGCACACAGAGGTTGAGACAAGCTATGTACACAGTTTTTCAACATTACCGCTGGGACATTATCAGGGCCAGGATTAGTAAGTGGTTTCATTGATTCAATTTCTGTGATGACATCAACTACACTAAATGACAAATTAGACAGTTGTAAATCAATATGTGAAGAGAATTCAAACGTATTACAGTCAGGATGAATATCATAAACGCTTTTAAAGAAAGATGCAAAAAGGTTAGGAATTTCTTGAACATCATCAGATGACACATCATCATAAAAAACATTATGTGGTATACCGAGATCGCCCTTTCTCAGAGAGTTAGCATATGACCAGAATTTTTTCACATTATGGACAATAGAGCGCTCAGTGTTGGAAATGTAATTTAAATAACAATTTTTGGACAGAATTTTGCAATCATTACGTAATTTCTTAAAATCTAGATAATCCGAAGAAGAATTAGAGATTTTATATTTCAGATGAGCCACTTTCTTATCCTTTATGAGATCAATTAAATCATGACTAAACCATTTGGGGTATTTCCAAGAATAAGGACTAAGCTTAAAAGTAGGTACAAATTTAGTGATCGCTTCGGATAGAATAGAGTACAGATTATTTACTACAACTTCAATATCATCATTATTTACAAAAGAAAAGTCAACACTCTGAAAAAATATATTCATATGAACAAAATCAGCTTTAGAAAAGTCTACAATATAAGTGGTATTATGGTTTTTATGTTGGACATTAGATGGAAGAGAGATGGAAAGAGGTGGATGGTATGTATCGATGGGAACAAGGATATCAGATATATATCTTTGCAGCTTAGATTAGATTAGATATGGTACTCACGTCCAAATGTTGGAAGCAACTAACTCACCTGAAAGTGACGTTATACAATATGGCGTCCGTTTCAATTTCCGCCACGTTCATTTGAATCCATGTAGGTTTGTAATATTATGCGAGTTTTACAGCCATTACCTACACACTAGACGCATTCTGCCTGGTCTATCTACTCTCCGGCGCCGGGTCGGAAGTTAATTAGTCAGTTAAATCATAAAGTAACGAAATTAAATACGTACCAATAAAATCTCCAAGATTCGAACCCAGCAGAGATCCAGAGCTAGCCACAATAGCACAACTATTGTAAAAGTTATTCTTCAGTAGCGGAACTCTGGGAATCCTTTTTCCAAAACCAAGCGCTGCAAAGGGTGCATCCAATCCAGTGATGGTCCTCACCTCCTTACTCTTCAGTTCACACATCAGCTCCTTCAAGCCTCTCTCTATGTAAGGTCCAAACTTATTAGAGTCGTATTCAACATTGTAAGGGTTATAGGAGGGTCCAGCCCTTAAGAGCTTGCCTTCACTCAACAAAATCCTTTTAAACTCTTTCAAAATCAACTCTTTGAAATGTTCAACCTTTTCAGAGCACTTCTCCGGTTTCTCCACCTCGCATTGATACCTCTTCGTATCCAATTCGATATAAGGTCTTTCTTTATTCGCAAACCTAGGTCTGCCACCATTTCTTTTAATAACATTAATCTGTTTTTTTGATCTCTCGAGTAAAGGTAAATTGAAGTCATTTTTTTCATCAGAAGCATCACGTCTCGTTTTATTCTTATAATTATTATTGTTTATTATTATTTCATTTTCTGGGTTTGAAATATTTGCAGTGTTAAGAGGTTGATTGAGCAAGTTGAGGAGATTTAAGTTTTCTTTATGGTTGTAGTAAGAACTTTCGTCTTTGTGACGTTCTGTTTTCGCTACGAATTTTGAGAAATATTTTTGTCTCTCTAAGTTCATCCAGTATTGAGACCATATTAAGTAAAAATATCCGCACATACCGAAGCAAACTAAATTTATAAAAATCCATACGCTTAGAGCTACAGATTTCATTTTTATTTTATTTTTTAATAAAATTTATTATCAATTTTTAATGGAATATTTGTAGCATTTCTTATTTCAAATTGGCACGTTAATTTTTTCATTTTTCATTTTTGGAAGATCTGTGACTGTATTTTTACAAAAAATCTTATTTAATATATTGTATATCGTTTAATAAAAAGGCCGGATTTGGAAATCAATATTGCAATTTTGTTCTATTGAAAATATCACTTCATTTTATTATTAATTAAAACCAACGATTCAACTTCACTTTTATGTCATTTTTTTATTAATTCCAGTGAGAGTTTAGTTAACTTTTTAATACTGAATGTGTGTATGATTTAAACGTCATTTATTTTGCAGTTGTCGTATAAAAAATTGAGGTGGATTTGAGTGAAATTTCTGTCATTTTCTGTCAAAGAAAAGCGCCTGCGCTTTATGCAATCTGCATTACACACAAGCAAAAACAAGTCAACATGGGACACTGCAGTAAAATTCTGGCGCAGGAAAACAACAATAATATACCTGCTTTCCGCAAAATATACCATAATGTCGTAGTATAGATCATAATGTAATATTTTGTATTGAATCCGTAAAGACACAAATCTTTCTTAAATCTCTAAATTAAAAATAAATTTGCCTGTAAAAATATTTACCTGAAGAAAATGTCAAAGCTGTCACATTATATTTTCAATCTAACAACTAATAGAGGATGAAATCCCACGATGAAATCAATATTTACAGTAAAATAGTATTTAGAATAATGTCTATAAGGCTTATTTTGGCATAATATCTTAAATAAAATAAAGCACGGCCTTGTAGCCTACCAAGGAATCGTACATATTTATTCTAGCAACATTGATAGTAGCTGTCATTTGTGTTATTTTCCTAACCTAAAAAAAGGAGTCAAAAATGTCAGTGACACTCTTTAGGAATAACATTTTTAAAAATTTAGTCTTTTTAGAAAGTAATTTCATGATTTGTAAAAGAGGTGTCAGAGTAAAATTTAATGTCCGTCCCGAATTGATCACGTTTTGTGAAAATGTTTTTAGTACGTAAATTTTTACTTCTACTGCTTTCGGTATTATTGTTACCATTTTTTATTCCTTGTTTGGATTCACACGGCTTAGACTGAACGTGGTGAAAATCGGAACCAACGTCACCATCTTGTAAAACCTCACTTGTGATAGTTCAATTTGAGGTTAGTTAAATTTTAGGATGTAAGTAGGTATTTTTCTGAAGGAAAACAAAATAATAGCTTCTATTTGTTAGGGTTTGGTGGTTCACACAGTGAAAGTCCATTGTATTTATTTTAAAATCTAATACCTATTGATTTTAGGATTTTGAAGGCCGCAAAGTCATTATAGCGCTCTCCTTCAACCGCCATTGACGTTCAGTTTGAGCCTTGTAGGACCTTTATCTCACCAGCGTATCCACTTGAAGTTATCTATGATTTTTCATCTCTAGGTTTGCCAACCTACAGAGTTCAATCCATGTTGCTTCACAACCCATCCCTGCAGATTGTCAAAGAGGATGAGATCACGGAGGTATTGCAAACTTTGGAGAGGTTTGGGATAACCAAGGAACAAGTATTGGAGCATCCAAAGGTCCTCAAAGTCCATCCAACAACAATAGACAACAGACTGAGAATTTTACACGAGTGTGGCTTTACCAAAATCAACCTCTTCACCCTTTCAAAGTAAGTCTGCCTTATCTTATGAATACTCGACAAAAAAATGTTACAAACGGCCGGGCTGTCAGGGAACTTTTATTGGTTACTAAGAATTTTACTCTCATAGACATGTGACGCTTCCCCGCCAAGAAAAAATCTTTTATTGAATTTTGTGCGGAGTCCATTACATAGTTTGTCATATCACAATACAAGGGCGTACCCAGGATCAGGCCTAGGGGAGGGCAAGCCATAGTAATAAAATGGGTAATAAAATGAGTAATAAAATGGGCATTTCAATAATAGGGAAGTATCACATATTTTTTTCATTGTATAAAATGGTAGAATACATTTTTTTAAATGCATCTGCGTTTTCAAAAAAAAAATATCTTGCTTAGTTTTTAAACTAAAGCTGTTTAAAATTAGCGTATTCTCGATTTTCGGAAAAAAGGTCATTTTGTTTATTTAGGCAGATATGACGCCGATGCATTTTCGGAGTGTAGGTATCGACGGGCCGAGTGGCGAATCTTGACGTCATTTTGACGTCAAGATTCGCGAAGTCGAACGCGCTGCGTTTTGGCGCGACTAAAATTCTCCGCATTTTATTTTTTTAAATTATCAATAATATTTTTATTTTTACTACACAAAAAATATATGGTTGTGATCCTTGAAATGTACTCTACAGAACCATATTATTTTCAACCGTTTTCCCTACCACTGCAACTACCCTATTGTGATAAAATTTAAGAACAAAGTAGGTAACTTCTCACCCTTTCTAGGTACACCCATGTCACAATCAACATACCTACATGGAGAAACCTATATTCTTCTATAGGCTCCTTATTTTTCAAAACTCACTACAATAGGGTAATTTCATTTTTTTTTTATTGCATAAAATGATAGACTACCTTTTAAAAAATGCATCTGCGTTTTAAAAAAAATTACATCTGGCTTAGTTTTTAAATAACAGCTTTGTAAAATTCGCCCATTATCGATTTCCGCTAAAACAGCTCATTTTTTATTTAGGCGGATGTGACGTCAATGGGTCTCACAATGTTTGGAGTGTACCGTTAGGTCTTCTAAGACCGATGGATCCATCTACGTAATTTTGACGTCACAGCGTGTTTCTTCCGTCCCAATGCGTTTTGGCGGGATTCAAATTCTCGGCATTTTATTTTTGAAAATATCAATGATATCTTTATTTTTACTATATAAAAGACATATGGTTGTGATCCTTAAAATGTACTCTACACAACCATAGTATTTTAATCCGTTTTCCCCACCACTGCAATTAAGTACCCTATTTTTTAAATTTAAAATAGTCTGCAATAAAATATGTCATTTGTTGACTAGATATGTATTTATGACAAGAAAGCAGTCTATTCATGAGCTGCGCCAGATGGGATTGCTATCTAGAGATGACGAGATTTGGGAGAGACTGCTGGATTGCTTTGCAGCATGGCCTGATATACAAAAGAAGCTGCCGAGACTGAAACCTGTCTCCCCCGATGAGAACTTATGTAAGTCTGAAATGTTCATTTCTTCAGCTCCAATCATTTTCCTTAATGCAAACACTGGCAAGATAAACTTAACTTTCACGAAAAATGAGAACCAGCCTCCTTGAGAGCTGGGAAACTCCCACTTCAAACTGGCGTAAGGCCAGCCCCCTAATCTGTGAAAATAAATATTTTCCACATACCACAAGTGATTCCTTTGGAGACTATGCGGTAAGCAGTAGCACTGTATGTCTAGCTCACTTGCGTTTTTTTCTAATTTGCGATTGGCCTTTGGACATTTGCAACCTCTTTCAGAAGCACGATTCAATTGAATTTCTTACTTAAGGCAACATTCGGGGCCGAAAGTTTTCGCAAGCACTACCAAACTCTTATTCTACTAAGTTATTATTACTATTCTACTCAAAAGGAATTTAGTAGAATAGTGCTTCAGAATTGATTATTCCTTCTATACGCTCTGTTTCTCCATACACACCTTAACTTCAAATTCTTCTTGTTTTTGTTGCTAGGTGATCTAAGAATGGAAATGCTCCAACGATTCCTAGAAATAAATTTAAAAATGCCAGAAGTCAAATTTCAAGAGATCCTTAAAAGCTACTGGCTGATAAAGCACAGGTCTCTCACAAACATCAGTGAATCTCTGCACATTGTGAAGAATGTGATCAAATTGCCTGAAGAGAAGATTCTCACGCACGGGTTCATGTTCCAACTGGAAGCCAGGAACCTGGAGATGCTGCTGCAAGAAGTGAAGGAGCTGGGAGGAGTGGACATCAAAGTGGCGCTGAACAAACATCCCACTCTACTGAGACACAACTATAAATATGTGATGCAGATAAAGCAAATATTTGAGGTTATTTTTTTGCATATTTAGTTAAAAGTGAGGTTATGTAGATTTAATTTTTTGAGCAAACAAACTCAGCAAAAATTTGAATGTTGAACTTTTTATCCTCGGTAATGTCACACTTTTATTGCACTACGGTCCTTTACAACCGAAAATTGTATTTTCACAATTTTGTCCATGTCAATTCATGTGCCGACCTCATCGTCATAATTGGAACCAATGAGTACACAATTTATAGAGAGAGCTTGGACTAGTTTTGGTGCTTCTGATGAAAAAAATTATTACAATTTACCTTTACTAGTGAGATCAAAAAAACAGATTGATGCTATTAAAAGAAATGGTGGCAGACCTAGGAACAAAATGTAAGCCATTACTTAGTCCTTTTCATGACAAATCGTTCACAGACAACACGTCGACTGACAGCTCAACCATGAACAAAACAACAATAATATCAAGTACAGTTATTGCAAAGGTTTTTTGGAGAGCAAGTTTTCTGTGATAGAACTGTCTGTGGATCTGTATTAAAAGTGACTGAAATGTTGTTGACTAAGGGCCGGTCTTATAAACAAGAGACCAAATATCCGTAAGTATCTCGGCAAGTTACTAACGGATGGACGTTTACGGACTGATCTTACCGATGGTCGTCCTATAAAGCTTTTTTAACCGTCCGTTAGTTCTCAATAATGCACTCGTATTTTCGAAGATTTTTTACGTGCATTGATGAACATACGTCATCCGTTTGCCGTCAAAGACGAAACATAACCTAAAGTTGCTTTTGACAAATACGAAAACGACTAAGACAGCGTAATTTTAATTAATTATCTATCACTTTCGGAAGAAATTATCTTCAACAGGATAGAGCGTAGTAGTCCAATGACACGCAACTCACCGCAAAGAAACAATGCTTTGACAGCTGACCTAACCTCAAACCTTAACTAACCGGCCGGTATCTGCCATTAATCGATGGGTCGACTGTCGGTTAGATCTGTCAGTAACTTTTACGGTAATAAAACAAACGGATTCTTATAAGACGAAAAATGTGATGTTTGTATTATATTTTGGTAAATTTGGTACGACATTGAACTAACGGATGTTTATAAGACCGGCCCTAAAAAGTTGTCTGGGCGAACCGTCGTGTGAGCAATTTGTCCATGGTCAAGACGTCTGTGGATAAGTTTTTTTGACCAATTTGTTGTGATGCGATGTGATGATGATGAATTATTATTTATTATGTGATGATGATGAATTATCAGAATTGGATTTTTTTATGTATTTGGCGTAAAACTTTTGAATTGTTTACTTTAATATCAGAAAAAATGGTATGACAAGTAATACAAATTTCCTTAATACATTTTAAAGAATGAAAAAACGGATTTTACTGACCGTGCAAAAGAGAAGAACAATTTTCTCTACGTTCCTTTTTGTAGAGGACACACGTCTCCTGAAGACGTCGGATATGACTCCGATGAAACGTAGAGAAAATCGTTCTTCTCTTTTGCACGGTTTTTTCCGTTTTTTCCTACTTTAAAATGTCTAACGACCGTAATCATAATTTAAAATTCCTTAATACAGTTTACACTTATATTTATAAATTTTTAAACTTTTATAGGAAGAAGAAATACCTTTGGCAGTCCAAAGTAAATGCCTTAATATATTTAGCTTCTCTCCGGAAACCATAAAATTAAGATTAAAAGAATTAAAAACGTCTTATAAGGTGAAAGGCTTGAAGGATAACCCCAGGGTATGAAAATGAAATATTTACATTTAAAATGTGACCTTAGAAGTAATCAAGTATTTTTGTAATATTTTTTATATACATTTCAGGTTTTAAGCTTGGTATACAGTAAGAGTAAAGCGTTTAAACGCTTGGATCAGTTACAGACGATAAATAAGAAATGCTCTAGCTTACATAAACTAACTGCCAATGCTAATGAGTTCGAAAGGTTTGTTACTACGTATTTATCCCATCCCTTAGGGTAGGTAGTATTTCTATGGTTCAAATTTCTACAAGTCTTGCTTGAATTCAACGAAGGGCCCTTTTGTGGATTTGAGTTTTTGAATGAATATAGTACCTGCTCATTATGACCATCTGCACATTATTTAAGATTGTCCTGACTTGCACCTCTAAAACCTGAATAATGAAAAAAACTGAGACAACATTTGACGATTCTCAGAACTGTCTACACTCTGGTCTGCTACACGTAATCGGCTGGTCACATAATTAGAATGGACAACATCAACCTAATTAAGCACCTAAAAAGTCAGCATGAAAAAGCCAAAGGAGACCAGGGCTAGAAGTCTCATCACCACGGTAATTCTTACCTACCGTATATCCGTAATATTTGTATGAAGACCTGTCAATCCAAGATGGCCGCAAGTGAACAGCTGATTAGACATTGACAGGTAGGTAAGAATTACTTTAGAGGGCTCTTGAGGTGTGATACACACAAAAACAGCGCTCACCAAATAAATCATCCTAATCTTATTATTACTGTGGTGATGAGACTTCTAGCCCAGAAAGTCCAAAATGCGATAGATGAACTGTGTCGTGGTACAGAGTCAATTTCAATAAATATCACTTTTTATATTTTTAGGTTCAGTAAACAGTTTGGTGATAAAACAAAAGGAGTGGACATTTCAACTGTCCTGAAGAAGCTATGTTCCGAGACAGGCTACCCGTTTGGTGAGGTGAAGAACGGTCTGTTGAAGCACCAGTTCTGGACCCACACCTCCCTAGTTTCCATAATATCAGTGATGGACTACCTGCAACTTAAATTTGACCCTCGGGATGTCTTGCTCAACTGCCAAATACTCTTATATCCTTTGTAAGTATAACTTTGGAAGAACCTATATCTTTTCAGAGTTAATGAGGGCATCAAATTTTTATTTGAAGTGGAGCTGCCTGTACCCAAAAGAGTAGGTTCTCATTTGGTTGACGTAGCCTTGACCGGTTTGTACTCTAGTGGTTAAGGCTACGGACTCGTATTCCTAAAGTTGTGAGTTAGATAGCCGGCGAAGCACAAAAAAAACATACTTTCAACTACGCTCTTTACTAGGCTGAAAAATTCATTTACCTTAAAAAAAAGACCGGTCACCAAAGGTCCATCCAACCTTACAGCAAATGGGTCTTACTTGAGAATTGGCCTTTTGTAGGGACGACCAAGCTCTTGAGGTGTGATTCACATGAAAACAGCGCTCACTAAATAAATCATCCAAATATTATTATACACGGATACAAACGCACACAGATTTTAATTAACGTAATTAGAAAGGAACTATCGGTGTCATCTTGTAAAACATATTTTTATAGTTAACTATGAAGTTAGCTGTATTACTAGAGACTTAAAATAGAAAAAACATTTGTCTTTTGAGCATATGTAATAAATTTTTGTGGAGTTAAATGCCTGGACGGACCATGTTAGCCGCATGAACGAAAATAGGTTACCCCGGGTCGTATCATACAAAATACCAGACAGCCAGCGCCCACCAGGCCAACCAACCAAGAGATGGAAGAGCACCTGGTCTTCTGCATCACAGGATGAAGTTCCGCAATAGACAGATCTTAGATCTAATGTAGGAAGAAGATGAAATGCCATCTTGGTTCTAGCAGTTACAAGGCTTGCAGTGTAAATATTATTAAGTTAATATCTTACATTATCATCTTACTGTTTTCAGATCAGATGTCCAAAAGCACACTGAGCAATTTCTAAAAGTCTGCAATCATAAGAAAATGAGCATCAAAAATAATATAGACAAAGATCCCTCACAAAACAAGGATCCTTACCAGCTGGGAGTAGATTTGGACGTCTTGACAGATCCTCAAATCATGAGCCTCGTTCTGTACACATTGGAGAAGGAACATCACTTCAGTGGAGATGGGATCTGGAATAAACTACATCCAGACCAAAGAGCACCAACTGTGACACAGTAGAAGAATAACAAGTAGTAATTAATATTAATAATAAGAGAAATGTGGCAAAGATTACCAAAAGCGAACATTTTTTTGCAGTACAAGTGGTCAGTTTTATTCCAACGTACAAGTCAAGAAAGTAATCTATATTTTACAGACGTTGGTGTTATGTCCGAGGGGGCCAAGTGGGCTGATCTTTCTAGCGTGTTTGGAATAGAGCAACGTTGGTTCGATCCCTGCCTGGGTCATTTGACCATAACTTTGACCCTGGTTCAACAGATGTTATTGGGTAATTATTAATTAATAATTCATTAACGGGGGCGTCTGTGTTTGGGAGAAAACGGCTGATGTTTGGGATGTACTTAAGCATACAAACAATGGAATATAAAAATAAAAAAAACACATTATTTAGAAGAAGTCTTTATTTATTGTTGCTGAATTCTAAAACTGTGAAACGAAATACTTCACAGTACTAAAAAATAATTCCAAGACAATCATTTTCACAAAATTACATAAAAAAGGGTGTTATTGGTAGCCAGATTTTTGGAATCCACGCAAAACATAATAATTTTTTTAAATTTTTGAACTACAGTTGAACTTGTTATCTCAATCTGTGTAGTTTAAAATTTTGTTATTTTGAGCCGGAAGAATGTAAAAAATATATATTTCAAATTTAATTTTTTTTTTTCACACAAATTGTTTCAAATTCTGCCGCTAGGGGATTTATTTGTCAGTCGCGAGCTACCATTCAAGCTGAACGCACGTCAGAGTCTGCGGGCACTCTAGAATACGTCAAAAAAGTATAAATTTTTAAGTTTTCTGTTACAAAAATATAAAATATGTAAAATTGTTCGAAAGAAATCATATTTACAACCTTTATTCTTAATTTTTACTTTTATTTTGTACAGTTTTTCGATTTTAAGAGAATTTTGTGGTGGTTTTATTATCTTTAATCTATTTGTATATAAGTATAAAAAAATATATACTGATACATTGCTTCAATTGACAACTTAGTGAAATTGTTTTTTTTTAATCTAAATAAAAAAACAACTTTATTTTCTCTTTTTTATTATTCTCTTTGAGTTTTATTTATTTTATAGACTAAGTACTTGTTTTGGGAAAAACAGTAGGTACCTCCCATCAATTAGTAATGTTGAATTTCTATTTAAATTTAAAGAAGAATTTAATTTTGATAAGCCTTGAGTTACTTCTACTAAAGCATTGTAAATTCGATGTTTGAAATACGCCTTTACTTTATTTTTTATTTGATTCGTGAAAGTTTTAATTTAAAAAATAAAACGTAATATAACGAATTATAAATAAAGTAATAAAACGTAAATAAAGTTTTAAGTAAAAAAAGTATCTTTGCATTTATTATCCAAATTCTCATTTTTTTAGTTTAAGTATTGCTTTACTAAAATATTTAAAGTTTATCTATGCTATCTTTGTCATTAAATTTTTGAAATCACAAATACCACACTCATCTGAAAGGTAAAAGTGAATAAGTACATTTTATTTGTTTATCGCGGAAAAAGAAATGTGCGAGTTAATCAAATCAGACGAAAAGGTTACAATCATTGCTAAATTGACCTCATGAAAAACAGTTCATTCTGATGATTGGTTTACAAACTAGGAGAAGAAATACACATTACAATCTTCTTTCTGCGATATATCAAAACAAAGAATCTGTACTTAGTTTTACCTTTTAAGTACCTAGTGATATGAAATATTGAAAAAAAAAAACAGAATGTGTACATGCTGGATAAAGTAAATGGATTTTTAGTTTTATCTCGAAACGAAAAAATTGATAAAAATGCCGATATGGCAGCACTAATATGCGCAGATTGAATGATTGACGTGAGCACACTCTGCCGGTGCTGTTTTGAATTTAACAATAATGAATTGTTAATTGATGATATTAATACCTGTTTCTGGCCAGGCAGAATCGGTTGATGAATTGCATTTCTCTTCACAAATCTATTTTTAAAAAATGGCAGTTATATGAGGGCTGTGTTACGACTTTAGGGCCTTCAGACTGCTAGAATTAAGGTACCTACCTATGTTTTTGTGTATATCTTCAATAAAATACTTTTTTAATTTTAGCAACTCAGGTTGGTATGAGACTGACCACCCATACTGTAAAAAATGGTTTACTTTGCCAATGTCTTTTACTTCCCTGTTTCAGGGAAGGTCGGCAAGAGTTTCAGGGCTTATGTTCATTTGAGATTAAGTTTTTATATAAAAGGTCCACATGTTAGCGCAAACTTATGCGTGTCTGCTTGTGGGAATGCATTTAATATGAATCTCAAATGATATATATCTTGGCAACTAAAATTTAGATTTGAATTAGCCAAATTCATATTGAGCTATCAAAAGTGTCATTTTACAAGATGGCTATGTTAGTTTTGATTTTCACCACGTTCAGTTAATGCTTGTTGATCGGTAAATAAGGTAATTTCACTTTTTTTTATTTCATTAAATGGTAGACTACATTTTTAAAAATGCATCTGCATTTTAAAAAATATATATCTGGCTTAATTCTTAAATTATAGCTCTTTAAAATTTGTGTATTTTCGATTTCAGGTAAAAAAGGTATTTTTTTCATTTAGGCAGATATGACGTCGATCATCGATAGATCTTCGGAGTTTAGGTATAGACGGGCCCAGGTAGTTGGTTAGCTAATGAACTTTGACGTCATTTTGACGTTAAAGTTCGCAAAGCCGACCGTGCTACGTTTTGGGGGGACTCAAATTCTGCGCATTTTAGTTTTGAAAATTGTCAATGATATTTTTATTTTTACTACTACTTAAAGAATATATGGTTGTCTAAATCTAAGTTGCAAAGATGGAATTTTGTCGGTGTTATGGCCGCGGGGATCGAGACAGGTTATTTGGAACCGGATAACGCTGGTTCGAATCCCGCGACGATAACTTCGACCCTGGTTCTACAGATGCCGTTGCATGCACACAAGCTTCTGCTTTCGCATGAAGACAACTGGCCAGGCAAAATAGGTTGGTGGTTTGCATTCCTTTCCACAAATCTATTTTTTTTTAAATATAAAAAAAAATATATAAAAAATATATCATTTGAGATTCATATTAAGTGCATTCCCACAAGCAGACACACATAATTTCGCGCTTACACATCCCACATGTGGACCTAGAATATAAAAAACCCAATCTGAAATGAACATAAGCCCTGCAACTCTAGCCGACCTTCTTTGAAACAGGGGTGACATTGGCAAAGTGAACCATATTTTTACATAATGGGTGGTCAGCCTCATGCCAACCTCTAAGTCAAGGAAATTTGTGATTTGAAAGTTGTGATCCTTAAAATGTACTCTACACAACCATATTATTGTAAACCGTTTACCTTTTCACTGCAATTACCCTATTACCCTTTTGTAAATAGCATATTATAAAATAAATAAAAGATATTTTCCCAGTATTGTGCTTAAGTTATTTTCGGATGTGAAATAATTTTTGATTGTGTAAATAAAAATAAAAGTACATAAGTAAGTAGGTAGTTACATAAGTACATGTCTATTTTATCTGTATTTTTGGTACAAATAAGTAGGTTTCTATCTATGAGGTTTCATTCTTGCAAAGTAAAATAATGAGGTCCACGCGTGAATTGAGATACCCAGATAAAATTGTGTCGTCACCCGGCCTGGTTGCTAGGTAAAAGGTAATCAAATATGTTGTTACTGGTTGCTAAGGACCAGCTCCATACAAGACTGGTGTTAGCTTACTGTGAAATATGTTGTTACTGATTGCTTAGGACCAGCTCCATACAAAGATGGTGTTTGCTTACTGTGAAATATGTTGTTACTGATTGCTTAGGACCAGCTCCATACAAGACTCGTGTTTGCTTACTGTGAAATATGTTGTTACTGATTGCTTAGGACCAGCTCCATACAAGGCTGGTGTTTGCTTACTGTGAAATATGTTGTTACTGATTGCTTAGGACCAGCTCCATACAAGACTGGTGGTTGCTTACTGTGAAATATGTTGTTACTGATTGCTTAGGACCAGCTCCATACAATACTGGTGTTTGCTTACTGTGAAATATGTTGTTACTGATTGCTTAGGACCAGCTCCATACAAGACTGGTGTTGGCTTACTGTGAAAAAGTTCCAAATTCAAAACAGTCCCTTTACTACAGCGGTTTCCAAACTGGGGGGCGCAAGAAATGTGTGTATAGTAGTACCTATTAGTATGAAAAATAAAACGTCGATAGGGAGGCGCGAAAACAAGAAATTTTTAGGAAGGCAACATTTGAAAATTATGTGCCAACCCCCCTTGCGTGCCTACCCCGCCCTCCCTCTCCCCACGTCGAAGATATAAGTTTGGTGATGACTTTTCCCAATAAAAATAATGTAGAGAGGGAGGCGCAAAAAAATGATTTTTAGGGAGGCATGATAGCATAAAGTTTGGAAACCGCTGCTTTACTAAGTAAAATGTTCAGGAGAGTCATATTTTAACCATATTGTTGATCGATTTAGAACGTTTTTGGAAAGAATGTTCTAAAAAATATTTTGCGCAGCATACAAATTTTACAGGTAGGTACTACATACGTAACTGCGGTCCTTAGCAAACAACACATTTACAGCAGCAACTCAGCTGTATGGTGTTACAACTTTTGTTCCTCTATGTCAAATAATCAGACTACATTTATAAAACTACATTTGTCGGGGTTATAGCTGTGGGGGCCGAGAGGGCTGATCTTTCTAGCGTGTTTCGAATGGAACAATGTTGGTTCAATCCCCGCTTGGGTCGCTTTGACCCTGGTTCAACAGATGTTATTGGGTAATTATTATTTAATAATTCATTAATAATAAACTGTAATGAATTATTAAATGATGATATTAATACCTGTTTCTGGCCAGGCAGAATAGGTTGGTGAATTGCATTCCTCTTCACAAATCTATTTTTATAAAAAAAAAAAAAAACCTTGTTTCAAGCATTCAATATCTCATGGGTACCTGCTTCCAAGTTGGAAAATATAATGTAGGAAACATTTACAAGATCACAATTATATTTTTTGATAGATTAAACTGGTGGGTAAAAAATTTACATTACAGTTAATAGTCTAAAGACTATTTTAGTCTAGTGGTTAAACGTGTGCGAACCACAAAAAATTAGTCGAGTAGCTTAGTCAATGGTTTAGTCGAGTTGATCCATTTCACTCTATTTTTTCGGGCGAGTAGCGCCCCCCACCACCGTCCGTGGCCGAGTGTGGCCGAGTAGCCACGGACAAGTCCGAGTCCGAACGGCCACGGACAAGCCCGAGTCCGAGTCGAGTTATTAGTGGCCGCGCCATTGGTCGCTCACTCTTGGCGGGGAAACGGAAATGCATGAATGGCGGCGAATTTAAATTGGCCGCAGTTTGAAAATATAAATCAGTTAATATTACCAAACCACAGCCAATTTAAATTTGCCGCCATTATAGAAAGGGCTTTATAATAACATGATTTTAATACTCAATTAATATTTTCAAACTGCAGCCAATTTAAATTTACCGCCATTCATGCTCGTGTTACAGCCTCTTCATCTTGCAAACTTCACACTTGTGTACTGTACTGTACTGGACCGTGCGAACGCTTCACGGGCGAGTAGCGCCCCGCCCACCACTAAATTACTCGCTACTCTACTAAAATAGTCGCCTTGTCCGAACTAGCCTTTACACCATGGATGCACAGACCGCGGCCCGCCGATCGAATACTGGTGGCCCGCCGACAGCAGCAGTTTTAGCAGTTTACTTTTTTTACCTATACTTCTTTTATATTTCTTTAATTACCTATACTTCTGACGGCCCGCCATCAGTTCATGATTTGCCCGAGTGGCCCCTAGTCTTAATAAGTCTGTGCATCCCTGCTTTACACTATAAAGCCCTATTTGCTACGCCATGGGCGTACCCAGGATGGACCGGGGAGGGGGGGGGGGGGGGGGTGTTATAATTTTGAAAAACGGTAGGAAGATTTATAAATAATATTTTATTCAATGGAGGCTTTTAATCAACCGCTACATTATTTTTTCTTCTAAAGGCTTGTTCGCACAAGGGGGGCCACAGAGTATGTAAGTTTATAGAGAGCGGTCTTAGAACAACAAAAAATGTAACCAAATAGTATTATTTTTATATGAAACGATGGATAGCGCCAGTAACTACCCTACGTGTCTAGACAATACTAAATACTACTTGGTTACATTTTTTTTTGTTCTAAGACCGCTCTCTATAAACCTATATATACATACTCTGTGGCCCCGCCCACCACTAAATTACTCGGTACTCGACTAAAATAGTCGCCTTGTGCGAACTAGCCTTAACAGTTGATCCTTTATTGTTTCAATTTAACTAGCATTGTGTTTTCAAAATGATAAAATTACATCATTATAATCTATATAATATCTAAAATCTAAGTTGCAAGGATATATTCATTCAAAGCTCTCAGATGTATGCCCACAAACAAACACGTGCAGTTCGCGTTTACAAATGCTGATTGTGTACTTACAAATAAAATCCAAACCTCAAATGAACATAAGCCCTGCAAATCTTGCCGACATTCCCTGAAACAGGGGTGACATTGGCAGAGTGAACCATTTTTTACAGTATGGGTAGTGGTGTACTTACAAATAAAATCCAAACCTCAAATGAACATAAGCCCTGCAACTCTTGCCGACATTCCCTGAAACAAGGGTGACATAATCAGCCTTAAAAGTCCAGTCTATGACCAAAAGTAGACTCTATGATTTAGTTTTTCACTAACCGTCAACATATAATATAAATTATCATAAATGTGAGAAGGGTAGGTACAGCTTTTCCCTTACTTTTTTGTTTGCGAAAGATTACTTTAGTTTATTTGTGTACGCCTTTGGCCTTTCAACGTTTTTATACCTTTAACCCTTCGAGCGCCCCTAGTGGCGAAATCTTGTTACCTCTGTGTGCCAGCCATTTGCAGCAGTAATGCAGCAACACAGGTCATGTGTTTGATATCAAATATCTCGAAAGATATAAAACTTACCTCATTTTGGATTATTGATTTTAAAAGCTAGTGAAATAATGCTTTTATTGGTATATAATTTACAAAAACAGCATCAGTCGTGTATTTACTACAAGGCATTATCTCTTATGAATCGGAAAAAAATCATAGTACTTTGGAAAAAGTCCTGTAATATAAAAGCAGTGACTTGAATTTAAGTTTTTCTGGATTTATCATATCCTTAGATATATTGTGAACTTGATTACATAATAAAATGATTTTGGCTGATGAAGAAAAATGAAAAAAAACGAGTTTTACTATTGTCATTTTTTGGAGTATTTTCAAGGCCACATTATTGTCCGCGCACGTGACCTGTACTGGGTGTTTGAGATAGAATATGAGAAAAGTTAAGGCAAGCTATAATTCTTTATAATAAAAAGTTTGTATATTGTTTATAAGGAATATTCTTTTCCTAATTTATTTTACAAAAATTTTACAAACCATGATGAGTCATCCCATGTCAAGAACCTGTACCTACCTGCAGCAGGTGTACATTTGGGTTGTCACGTAGGCCAAAAGCTGAGAGAATAATAGCAGGTAGGTGGATGTTTACAACTAGGGGTGCATCTTTGTGTAAATAAAACCTTCATTTTTTTGTGTACTTGGGAGTGTGTACAGTGTGGATAGGAAATGTTTTACACTTATTAAATTTTTCATTAAATAAAATAAGTCACATGCAGTTTTTCAATATATTTTTCTTTTATTACACACAAAAGTACGTAAAATGACAAATACAAATTTTCGATTATACAAATAATTAATTAAAAAGAAGATAATAGGAAAACATAAGGTCAAAACAATGCTTAGAGAAATTAATTATCAATGTAACTGCACTCGATTTTCTTGCTTCAATGAAGCCACAATAAGTATGTTAGCTAGAATCATGGACCAGATTAGGTAGTTGTTGTATTAAAAATTTGATCACTTTTTCCATCATGGTTAATTTAATATAGCATAACTTATTTTAGCCCCTTTGAGGTGCAAGTGAAAAAGAAAGGAAAAATAACAAGAACACAATTCAAAAAAAGTCTGAACAGAAATAAAGTACACTTTTAGGTTCTCTAGAGTGCAAGTGAAAAAAAAAAACAAAAAATTAAAAACAAGAATAAAGAAAGTCTGAACAGACCTAGTACTTACAAAGTTTACACGAAATACACGCCGAAACATAACTTAATTTCAGCACGTGTGGAAAAAAGTGAAAAAAAGGAAAAATTATAAGAACACAATTCAAAAAAGTCTGAACAGACCTAAGTCTGTACAAAATCACGCTAAAATAAAGCACACTTTTAGGTTCTTTAGAGTGCAAGTGAAAAAAAAATATCAAAGTCTGGACAGACCTAGTACCTACAAAGTTTATACGAAATTCAAGCCGAAACATAGCTTAATTTCAACATGTGTGGAAAAAAGTGAAGAAAAAGGAAATATTATAACACACTTCACAAAAAGTCTTAACAGACCTAAGTCTGTACAAAATCACGCTAAAATGAAGCACACTTTTAGGTTCTCTAGAGTCTAGAGTGCAAGTGAAAAAAAAAACATTAAAAATAAGTCTGGACAGACCTAGTATCTACAAAGTTTATACGAAATTCACGCCGAAACATAGCTTAATTTCAACATGTGTGGAAAAAAGTGAAAAAAAGGAAAAATTATAAGAACACATTTCAAAAAAGTCTGAACAGACCTAAGTCTGTACAAAATCACGCTAAAATGAAGCACACTTTTAGGTTCTCTAGAGTGCAAGTGAAAAAAAAAACATTAAAAATAAGAAAGTCTGGACAGACCTAGTATCTACAAAGTTTATACGAAATTCAGCCAAAACATAGCTTAATTTCAACATGTGTGGAAAAAAGTGAAAAAAGGGAAAAATTATAAGAACACAATTCAAAAAAGTCTGAACAGACCTAAGTCTGTACAAAATCACGCTAAAATAAAGCACATTTTTAGGTTCTCTAGAGTGCAAGTGAAAAAAAAAAATTAAAGTCTGGACAGACCTAGTATCTACAAAGTTTATACGAAATTCACGCCGAAACATAGCTTAATTTCAACATGTGTGGAAAAAAGTGAAGAAAAAGGAAAAATTATACAAACAAAACAAAAGAAACTGAAGTGAAAGTGAAATGAGTGAGTGCAAGTGGAAAAAAAAAAAAAAATACAGATAGATAAACAATGTTTGATTTCACACACCCTTATTTCTTCCCCCACGTGTTGATCAAGTACGACATGCTCATTCAAATCGCCAGGGAAGAAACCAGAGCGTCTAACACCCCATCTAGTTTTTAGTCACTATTTACTAAGTGGGGTGTGAGATCCTCTAAGTTTTTTTTTCAAACGCCCCGGTTTTTCAGTCGACAAAATGTTAAGTCATGTAAGCCGTGCAAGTTAACAAACATGATACCACACTTCACCGGGAAAAAAACTGGGGTGTGTAAAACACTACTTAAGATCTCACACACCATTTAGTAAATCACTATTGGTTAGGTGGGGTGTGATAATCTACCCAACATTGACCAAGACAGAGGAAGACATTGCATGTAGTGCACTGAGCACTTGTGTCGGTTCTCCGTTGAAGTGACAAGCAATGCATGCAACGCCCCCTCTTGTACTTAGTGGCTTTTTTATTAGTCCTATTTGCTGCATTCTCGTTCAATACACATGCTGGGAAATGATTGCCTGGATTATACCGTTCTGCGAGGTTGCTTGAGGATGTAGCGGGCCTAATTCTTTGAGTATGCTCACCCTCCAGGGAAAGGGCCTTCGCCAAGGCTAATCGAAATTGCCTATTATTCATGCTAGTATCATTGCACCTATAGATTACATAGCTATTGTGGATACTAGTGTTGAGCAAGCGCTTAAAAACTTTCATATACCACTTGTTGTACGCTCGTACAACCTGAAACAAATAAAAATGCTAGAATTAATTTTGGGGCCGTGAAGTTAAAGAGTAGCGATCGGACCTTTAGAATGCTTCAAAGCACATCAAACTTATATGTAATTTGGATAAATTCTCTGTACAATTACATATTTTACAAACTTTTAGTGTTGAAATGAAATGTTGAAACACAAAAACTGACACAAAAAATTAAGCCAAAGGGAAAAAATATTCTCATAACCAAAAAATCTAATATTTAAGTCACGTTTTTTGTTAGTTTCTACTTGTTTTTATTTCAAGCTAATTTATTTAGCTTGAATGTTGTATAAACAAATACGTTGATTTAAGTACCAAATTTTTGAAAGACATTGTTGCTTCAGGTATTTATCCAAAAAATCTCAAGCAAATCCCTCTGCTCTGGGCGCTTTTTTACAAAATTGCTGGGGCTAGATAGGTTAAATATTAATATATCTTTGCAAAGCCGATAGACGATAAATAAGCAAAGGTTTCGGTTTTGAAAATATGAATGGAAATAAATTGTTACCTGAGTAGCTCCGGAGCTCCATCTCACTGATCGTACCGGGAAACCCTCCTCAGGTATCACCTGAAGGGTTCCCTCGGGTGACCGCATCACCGGGTATGCCATCTTCACATTGTTATCCATCTACAAAAAATAATAAAATATGTTAGCAGATCGTAGATGTTTCTGTGGGACATAAAGTAGCAATAATGCATACAGGGTTATTACATATAATATATTTTGAACAGATTTTTATTTTGAGATATTAATGTTTTAAATTGTTTTTTTTTTCAAAAATAGCAAAGCATTTTTTTTATTATGCAAAATAATATGAGATGCTGTCTTGTTTTCTGTGCAGTCGTTTTTATTTCATTTAAATATCTTTACTACTAAAATATCTTTGCTTCTTATTATTTTAACAATAACAAAAATAATCTTCATTTGCAAGTGAGAAAAGGGAAATAATAAAATAAAACACAATTTAAGAAAGTCTGAATAGATCTAGTATCTACAACGTATATACGAAATTCACGCTTACACATGATTTAATTTCAGCCTCTTTGGAAAAAGTGAAAAAAAAAAAAAAAAAAAAAAAAAAAACACCACAATTTAAGAAACACTAAAGACTTGGTCTGTACAAATTTCACGCCAACATTAAATTTCTTTTTTGCTTCTCTAAAGTGCAGGTGAAAAGCAGGTAAAAAAAAATTTAAGAAAATCTAAAAAGACGAAATACATACGAAATTCACCCTCAAACGTAATTTAATTTATGCCTCTTTCGAGTGCAATAGAAAAAAAAGACGAAATAATAAAAACACAATTTCAGAACAGATCTAGTCTGTATAAAACTTACTTTTGGCTTTGTGCACACTGTGTCATATTTTACCACTTACTAATTTTTAATGCATTACTTAACAAATATTTGACGGAAATACGTTTGGGCATACAAGGGTCAAAATGTTTCGAACCAGCCTGTACCTAAACCGCTCGGCCGGAAGCGCAGATCTGCGCTCTGACGGCTACCTACAAGTTTCGACAAGAATTTAGAAAAAAATACTCTAGCTTGCTTCTATTGTTGTATTTCAACGAAATGCTTACAAAATTATCTTCAAAACTGTGTATAAAACATATTCACGGTAGAATAAGAATATGAAGAAATAAAATATTCAAAAGTACCGTTGCTCTGACTAACAGTCAGTATCAAAGTTTATGTTGATTTATCAAATGATTTTACTTACTTATTCGTAATATTTTTATTCAATGCTATTAGGATAATGATCTAAATATAGAAAATATAGACTTTACTTACGTTTTTCAAATGATGTATTTATAATCCGTAAACTTTGAGGTCCAATGCACGTCCACTCACGGCGAAAACTTTCGAACTTTTGAATATTTTCCACAAGCCCTTCATAACCGAAATGAATGCCGTGATTTGATTAGTTGATGGCTTCACCCAATAGGAACATGTTGAGCGATTTTCAGTCTTATTGCTACACAAAAACTAAAGAAAAAAAATAAAAATCGCGATATGTCCTTCGAGCGCAGATCTGCGTTCCGGCGCTCTACGGGGACAGCGCAGATCTGCGTTCCGGCGTCCCACGGGTTAAATCGTAAAAAATATTTTTTTTTTTTAAAAAGAAAAATCCATAGATGTTGGGAAACGGGTTTTTTCGTTTTCATCCCTAGCTGTTCCCAGATTTCGGGCTAGCACCTGTCAGGCTTGGTCAGGCTGTCTTCACACCCGTGAAATACAATCATCCCCTTTATAAAATCTCAGTTAAAGTTATTGTTTTTTGTGTTTTGTGTAAGTTACCATGGACGTAGTTGTGAAGCTTGAGAAGGAGCCGGTCTCGGAAGATATGGATGCACAACTAGAGCACTTACATGAACAAATAGACATTGAAGAGAGCGACGTGAAGCAAGAGAGACTGGCTCGTGAGAAGGAATGGGAAGCCGAGGACTTAGTAATGGGAAATATAAAGAATGAGGACTCTGCTCCTCCACCTTACGGCTTGTTGGAGGAATGCCGCGTGCTTGTGGACAGAATCGACATCGCGCGGTATTCAAATGGTCCAGCAAGGTTGGAACATGTGTGCCATGCCTGCAGCTACAAGGCCAATCAAAAGAAACTCTTGAGGATCCATCAGTTGTTCAGTTGCTGCGAGCTGGAGCACACTGGGACAAGCAAGAGCCACCATCACAGACACACAACCTCAGAGAGCGGGCCATCCACCTCAACAGATCAACAGGAAACCAACACTTACAATAAATGTGAACAGAGCAATGCAAAACAAACTGAACACAAAGTGTTGGCCATTGCACAAAGCACTCACTATGTTTGCGATGAAGGTAGCTACAAATCAGTGTGGAGATCTAACATACAGAAACAAAAACTGGGACACACTGGACAGAAAATATTTGCTTGTGACCATTGCGGTTATAAAACTTCACACTCTGGTAATTTGAATAAACATAATCTGACACACTCTGACCACAAACCATTTGCGTGTGATCAGTGTGATTATAAAGCTAAAGAGTCACGTATTTTAAAAATGCATAAACTGACACACTCTGGACACAAACCATTTGCGTGTGATCAGTGTGATTATAAAGCTAAAGAGTCACGTATTTTAAAAATGCATAAACTGACACACTCTGACCACAAACCATTTGCGTGTGATCAGTGTGATTATAAAGTTAAACAGTCGCGTATTTTAAAAATGCATAAACTGACACACTCTGATCACAAACCATTTGCGTGTGATCAGTGTGATTATAAAGCTAAACAGTCACGCATTTTAAAAATGCATAAACTGAGACACTCTGACCACAAACCATTTGCTTGTGATCAGTGTGATTATAAAGCTAAACAGTCACGTATTTTAAAAATGCATAAACTGACACACTCTGACCACAAACCATTTGCGTGTGATCAGTGTGATTATAAAGCTAAACAGTCACGTATTTTAAAAATGCATAAACTGACACACTCTGGACACAAACTATTTGCATGTGATCAGTGTGACTATAAATCTACACAATCAAGTAAATTGAAAAGGCATAAACTGACACACTCTGGGCACAAACCATTTGCTTGTGATCAATGTGACTATAAAGCCTCTGTCTTATGTAGTTTGAATGTTCATAAACGAATACACTCCGGGCACAAACCATATGCGTGTGATCGGTGTGACTATAAAGCTACACGATCAAGTAATTTGAAAAAGCATAAACTGACACACTCTGGACACAAATCATTTGCGTGTGATCACTGTGACTATAAAGCTACACAGTCAGGTATTTTGAAAATGCATAAACTGACACACTCTGCACACAAACCATTTGCTTGTGATCAATGTGACTATAAAGCCTCTGTCTTACGTAGTTTGAATGTTCATAAACGAATACACTCTGGGCACAAACCATTTGTTAAAACCAAAGTTAAAGACTTAAGATATTTAAAAATACACATGCTCAAACATAGGGCTTGATAATAATTGACAAGGCATTTACACTGACACACTCTGGATGCAAGTTCACATGTAGCGTGCTTGAGCGCAAGATGTGTTAAATAAAGTTTAAAGCTCATTAATTGATGAGGCATTCACTTTGTAACCTTTCATTTTTAAAAAAATAAAATAAAAAAACAAATTGTATTAGGTTACGGGGCGAGTAAAATTTAATAATGTACGACCGGTTTCGGAAACAATGTTTCCATCGTCAGGTACAAAATATTACTGACTAATAAAATAAAATATAAATTAGTTTAACAAGTTTCCACTCCATGCTTGAAAGACTTATCAGGACTCCACTAACAGATGCTGACCACAGAACCGAACTTGACACTATTAGACAAATTGCTTTCAATAACGGTTATGACATAAAAATGAAAGACAAATTACTCAACAAAAAAACGAAAACAACACTATACAGACGATACATTTACCACTCTTATAACACTCGAGAGGACCTGGACCGACCTTGGAGGAAAGTACTATTCTTGGGTGAAATTTCTTCCAAAATCTCCAAAATTCTACCCGACTCTATCAGACCTGCGTTTTACACCAATAATAAATTGGGAAACTTACTTTGTAATTCTAAATCGAAAATGAATATTTTACAAAAATGTGGAGTATACGAAGTTCAATGTGGCGATTGCAATAGAGTATACATTGGGCAGACTTGTAGAAGCTTAAAAATTAGAATGGACGAACACAGGCGTTGACTATCTAATAATAACTTCTCCGAGTTTGCCAACCACATCATAGAATCAGAACATACTTTTAATAAACATACAATCAAACTTCTTCACACAAACACATACAGACCGACATTAACAGCTCTCGAGACCATAGAAATTAATAAAAATTGAAGTACTGTCAATTCCTTACTAAATAACTTTCTGATCCCTAATCCATCTCCTCTCCTGACCTTGTTTCCTAGAAATAATAATAAATCTGTCACCAACAATCCCAGCGCTCTGTTCCCTTCCTCACCCCTCCCACCCTCCACTACTCCCACCCCTTAAAAGAATGTTACACTAATTTATATTTTATTTTATTAGTCAGTAATATTTTATACCTGACGATGGAAACATTGTTTCCGAAACCGGTCGTACATTATTAAATTTTACTCGCCCCGTAACCTAATACAATTTGTTTTTATTTTATTTTAATTTTTTAAAGTTTAAAGCTTTCACTTTTATGGCCGATGTTAATTAACAAATTGTCTTTGTGTTCTTTCGGGTTTGTTCATGTTCTATTTGCAGCTCCTCAATCAGCCGACGTTTCGCTTTCACGAGCAGAAAGCATCCTCAAGGCGAGTTATCCATTGAGGGCGCCAGTATCATATAGGATAAATGTTAGAAAGGTCAAGGATAGATAGAGGCTCCCTCCTTTGATTACAAAATATTTATTCACGGCTATAAAATGAGTAAATGTGTTTATGGAGGTAGGACTTATAAATATAATATTTTAACTGTGCTATTCTTAGACATTTTAGTCGTCGGTTGAACCCACGCTTTGACAAACTAATAATGAAGACCTGTCAATCCAAGATGGCCGCAAATGAACAGCTGATTAGTCTTCATACAAATATTACCCATATTCGGTAGGTAAGAAAAACCATGGTGATAAAACTTTCAGCCCAGGCATCAATAGTTTGTCAAAGCGCGGACTCAACGGACGATCAAAATGTCGAAGTATTGAATAAATAATTGTAATATTCCTCTATGACCTCATTGATATTTGTCAGCAAGGTGCTAATTAAGTTCAGGCTGATCTGCATTACAATAGTACAGTAGAACCTCGCATTGCCCGAGGCCTCGATTAGCCGAGCCTACAACTCGCTGTTAAAGCACTAAACTCTGATGAAGTTCTGCCGACGATCTGTCCATCTATTGGAATTTGCTTACGCAGGAACTTCATGTGTATTAAAAGGCGTTCAAACCAAGAGCAACAATTTTTAAGAGGTCATTATTGTGTTAAATTTAATGTTGTG
The DNA here is from genome assembly GCA_951799405.1 of Agapetus fuscipes. Lineage (NCBI taxonomy): Eukaryota > Metazoa > Arthropoda > Insecta > Trichoptera > Glossosomatidae > Agapetus > Agapetus fuscipes. The sequence goes on along the minus strand of OX637343.1, from coordinate 12,161,293 downwards.
ATTTTTGACCTATAAAAATATCACATTTTGTGTGTTGTTTTTTAGTTTTAAAATATATTGTAAAAAATACAATTTGACTCCCCTCCCTCCTGAACGAGAAGGGCTGGAAATACAAATTTGTAGTATGTTTATCCTCTTATCACTAGTAATGTATGTCGTATCATTTTTTATTTTTTTATTTCCATAGCTCATACAACTCACTTCAAAAGATCATTTTTTTATATTTGACTTTGGTATGAGGCTGACCACCTGTGCTGTAAAAATCGGTTCACCTTTGCCAATGCCACCCCAGTTCAGGGAACGGCGGCAGGAGTTGCAAGGTTTATGTTCATGTGAGGTTTTGTTTATTTGTATGCACACATGCAGATGGTGTAGGCGCAAACCTACATGTGCCTGTCTGTGGGCATGCATTTAATATGAGCCTTAAATGTTAACATATCTTTGCAGCTTAGATTATAGATAGACAAAAAAATGACCGCATTCAAAACGCTCCAGGTTTGGAATATCTTTTTAATGCAAAAAGCAGGTAATTCAAGCAGGTGATTCATGCAGGTGCTCATCTTCAAGAAATCGGGGGAGAAATAGAAAAAAACATGTTTCGCTAAATATTTTATTGTAATCACATATTTAAATTTATTTAAAAAATGCTCCGATATTACCATAGGTATATAGACAATAAATATGTGTTATTTTTTTCACTGACGATCCATGGTTATGGCACAATGCTTTTTGAATCCAAACATAGTTCTTTCGGGAAAACGAGCCATAACCATGAACATCAAATGATTATTTTTCCTGTTTGTAATAGTTTATCATACACAATTTGCTAATAAATATAGCCATTATAATATAAATATAAATATTATAAGTTATTACTTTTATCATATGATACTGCTGCTGTAAATAAAAAAATAAATACATTTTAATGTGATTTTATTTTACAGTATGTAATAAAGTTCCTACTATCCCAGGTGGGCTTGGTCCACATAGCTCAGATAATTGAGTTTCTACTGTTAATTAAGAATAGGTCGGGGCAAAAGTTTCTTGGCATTTTATATGAAATTTCAGGACATTTTTATACATTTCCGTACCTTAGAGCATAAACAACGGAAGTCCACTTTTTTGCATTTTTGAGTTAATGATGCAGACATTATTATAATTATCTGTTCTATAAGTGGTAAAAATATTGGAGTCCTCGGACTCATAGTTACTGAGATATCAAGTGTAATAAATATGGGATGCACATAAAAGTGCGAGCATAAACCACAGAAGTTCCACATACGTTGTTCACATTAAATAAATATCGATAAAAGGAGATAAACAGTTTTTACAGATCAAAAAAATTTGGTCTAGTTTAGAAGTTATGAAGGTTTAAAAAAGTGCACATTTTCACTAAAACTCGTCTCCTGCACATTTTACTATGTGACTACCATTGCTTATGCTCTAAGGTACAGATTTAATTATAGTACATAGGTGCCATTTTGTTCGTTGACTATCTGCCATCTTGTAGGTCAGGCCTGGCCAACCCAAATTGCACCCCGGGCCGCATTGATGGCCTAAAAATTCCCCAAGGGCCACACATACAAACATTTTACAAAAAAAATAGATATAAAAAAACGAAACAACAACCAGATGTAAAAAGAAAACATGCATTGAACCAACAACAAAAAATGTATTTATGTAGGACACAACATAAAATTTGTTTTAACAATAGAAAAATATGAATTAACCCTTAACTTGAGAGAGGAAAAAAATCTTAATTTTTCATTTCAAAACAATATAACAAATAAAACCAATTATCAGGGACTTCTTCTTTCAGTGCGAGATTTGAGATTCTTCTCGCTTACTTAATTTTTCTAAATCTATTTCAATATTTGAAGTTGCACACCTTAAGCTTAACTGGGCTTCCAGATTTACGTCTGTTATTGACGCCCTATTTTTATTTTTATTATATTTCATTTTTGAAAAAAAAGCTTCACAAACGTATATAGATCCAAAGGCATTAGTAATATTTTTATGTCAAATAGTGTTTTTACTAGGAAAGTTCTGGGGTAGTTTTGATTTCAAAATTGTACAAATTTAACGCCAATAAAGTTCTTAGATAAAAATATATATAAATACATAATATGATAATTTAAAAAAATCATCACACATGACCGCAGGCCGCACGTAAAGGCGTCGCGGGCCGCGGGTTGGCCAGGCCTGTTGTAGGTAGAGACATGATCCCGTTGCTGTAGAAATTTTGGGACTTCTTATCAAAAAAATCGCAGCAAGTTGTTATGGCAGTCCTCTTTTGATGTTAACCTGACACTGCCTAAAAAATTCTGAAGAGACCGAAATTGGTAGAAATCTGAAGGTATGAAATGTATTAACACCTCCCAGCCAAACTCTCTTAATTTTAGCTGAGTGGCTAAAGATGTATGTGGTCTAGCGTTATCATGATGAAAGACCACACTATAATCTATAATCTAAGTTGCAAGGATATATTCATTCAAAGCTCTCAGATGTATGCCCACAAACAAACACGTGTAGTTCGCGCTTACAAATGCTTATTGTGTACCTACTTACAAATAAAATCCAAACCTCAAATGAACATAAGCCCTGCAACTCTTGCCGACATTCCCTGAAACAGGGGTGACATTGGCAAAGTGAACCATTTTTTACAGTATGGGTGGTCAGTCTCATACCAACCTATAAGTCAAGGAATACGAGTAATAAATAACATTTAAGTATAAAAAAAAAAAACAACAAAATCTTAAAAATAAATCTATACAAAAAAAGTCAAAAATTTCTTATGCAAAAAATGTAGCAAACTAATAAACCAACATTACAAATCAGCATTGCAGATTAGCCGCCACTTCTTCCTGTCCTTGCATACTTCTTTCATTTCATCCAGAGTCATAACCTTTTTCATACATGCTCTCCTTTTATTATGACTCTGGATATCCCATTCACTCGCTATTTCGAAAATTTGGTCCATCCATACCTTTCTCGGTCTTCCTCTTCCACGACATCCATCAATTCTTGCAGCATGCACTTTCTTCGTCAGTCTTTCCTCATTCATTCTCTCTAAATGTCCAAACCATCTAAGTATACTTCTTTTTATCTTTACTTTCACACTTTCTCTTACACCACATTCCTCTCTTAACAAAATCATTCCTCACCCTATCACTCCATCTTTTTCCAATCATACTTCTTAAGTAGTCCATTTCCACTGTATGGACTTTACTAATCTCACTTTCACTCACCGTCCAGGCTTCACTTCCATACATCAGAGTGGGCACTAGTATACCACCGTGCACCGCGAGTCAAACATTTTTTGAAAGATTCTGGTTCTTGGCGATGCTAGCGGTAGCACCCAGTACGCACCTGCCTTTAATTATTCTTCTTTCAAATTCACCTGTCATTCTTCCATCTTTTTCAAACTTACTTCCCAGGTATACAAACTCATTTACGCCATCAACATTCATTTCATTAATTTTAATTTCATAATTCATATTTTCATCATCTCTTTCAAAAATCAATACTTTCGTCTTACTTGCATTCAACTTCAAATGGTTACCTAACAAAGCTTCATTCAATCTAGAGAGCATTGTTTGCAATTCTATTAATTCTTATTCTTTTAATTCTTTAATTCTTATTCTTATAATTTTTATTCTTATAATTCTTTCTTATAATTCTTATTCTTTTAATTCTTATTCTATTAATTCTATTAAGTTCACCCTTTCTATTAATCAATTCCGGCCGCTTTCTCTCAATTTCTTGCTTTAATCTCATCAGTTGTTGGCAGTAGAGATCCAAATCGATGGTTTTGCCCGGCGGTCAAAGCCCATAATGAACAATGCCCTTCCAATCCCACCACAGACACAGCATCACCTTATTGCGAGTTAGCCCAGGTTTTGCCACAGTCTGTAAAGCCTGACCGACCTTTTACCACGACCTTTTTTGCATGTTCTTGTTATACGTGATCCACTTTTTATCACCAGTTATCAATCTCTTCAAAAACGGTTTGGTTTTATTATGTCTTAATAATGAATTGCAAATGAGTACTCGGTTCATTAGGTTTTTTTCAGTGAGCTTTTGTGGCACCCAAATATCGAGCTTTTTTGTGTACCCAGCTTTTTTCAAATGGGTCAAAACTGTTTTGTGGTCAATTCCCAGTTCTTCAACTATGTCATAACTGCTGATATGCCGATCTTGCTCCACTTTTTTAAAAATAGCATCTTATTTTATCCGTAACAGGGGGACCAGAGCGAGGTGCATCTTTGACATTGAAATTCCCGGATTGAAAACGCTTGCATTGCATTTTTCCCTTTTATGTAATAATTTTTTTAAATGTATCTAATTTCTTCATTTGGTTCGCTCATTTTGTCAGAAAGAAAAACAAATGAAAAATATTGTCAAACAAGATTTTCCCAATTTGATTCTGTTTTTGAGCGAGATGCAAAATAGTACAGCCAAAGATATTTCATCACAAGTATATACATACTATATGCGAAAAGACTTTTTCCCCGACCTAATAATATTTATTAATAACTACTTAATTTGAGTGGTTAGATTCTTCCTAAGTTTCCATTGTTGTCGCTATGCTGCGCACTGTCCCTCGTTCTGGTAGCACCACTCGGGCTGTATGGCCTCAGGCTGCAGCCCCCTTGTCTCCAGGCGCTCCCTGTGACTCGCAAGATGGGCCTCCGCCACCCCAGACCCTGTGGTGGGATCTGACCACAGACGCTCGGCTGCCCAAGGCCACACACTGCCATCTGAAAACAACTACAAATCATTTGGGACATTGAGAATTCAACATGAAGTGTTATTAGGGGGTTCATTTGTACAATAAAGTTGGGGGAATCAAAAAGTCTTGAGGCATTTAAGGTAAGGAAAGAGGCTGGAGGTCCAGAAGTTCCTACATTACTCAGGAGACGTGATAGATGTGCCAATCTTGTAAGAAGTCATCTGATACAAATGTTCATTGAACTTTATTGCAACAAAACCTGCAAGTGTTGAGTTAGGCCAGCCAAGGAGATACATTACATGAGTCTTAGCGGAGGTGTCGTACGGTTTGACCGGCGGGGCTTTAGCATGGTTCTCTTCCTATCTGGTGGAACGCAGGCAGGCGGTGCGTGTTTGTGATAGTGTCTCACCTACCTACTTGCTATCCTCTGGGGTTCCGCAGGGCTCTGTGCTGGGTCCGATCCTCTTTATATTGTATATTTGTATACTGCTGACATTGAGAGTATTGTTGACAAAGGGGGCCTCATCTCACATTCATATGCATATGACTGGCAAATATACTCTCACTGTCGGCCAGATATGGCTGAGGACCTCAGTTGTAGGGTCTCTGGGTGTATCTCGGAGGTTGGTGAGTGGATGATGAACAATGGCCTAATCCTGATGATGATGATGATGATGGATGATTTCTTTCCTGTGGCGCCATTTAATGGTCCAGGACCATCCTCAAGGGCGCCATGGCTTCTCGAGAAAAGTAGTGTCTTCAGTTCCTTTCTGAAGGTGGTGGTAGGCTGGTTCGCGCGAACACCGATGGGTAAATTGTTCCAGGCCACCGGCCCGGCCACCGCAAAGCTTCTGTCTGCAAAGTTTGATGTGTTTGCTCTATTGGGCACTATAACCTTGTTGACAGCAGTAAGGGCAGAGCGTAGTGGTCTTTTTGAAGTCCCATCGACAGAGCATAGCTCAGCGAGACATGGGGGTGCAGTGCCGTTCAGGGCCCTATGTACAGTGAGACACAACTTAAATTCCACCCTCTCTCGGACCCTCAGCCAGTGCAGTTCTCTCAGCAGTGGAACCTGAACACGGATAAGACGGAGATACTCTGGGCAGCCACATCTAGGCGCGACCATCTATTGTTAAATGGGGTACCACTCTCCATAGGAGGTAAGCTGATCCAGACTTCCGATTCGGTGAGACTTCTAGGAATCTTACTGGATCGGAACCTGACATTGTCAGAACCTGGAACCTGGCAAATAGATGCCACAATAGCTTCTTCCTTTTTCTCACTGTGCCAAATAAAGGCAATTAGAAAGTGTCTTCTGTCAGATGCGGTCAAGACCCTGGTGAGCGTGTTTGTGATGTCTCGGATTGATTATTGCTCAACGCTTTATAGTGGTCAGCTGCAGAAGCATTTCAACCGCTTTCAATCTGTGTTGAATTCGGCAGCAAGACTCATATTCGGGATACCCAAATTCGCTCACATCACTCCGCTGTTAAAAAAACTACATTGGCTTTTTTTCCCAGAGAAGGTGGTCTACCGTGTTTGCCTGATGGTATATAAAGCCATCAATGGCTTGGTTCTACCTTATCTGACTGACATGATTTCGCCTGTTGAGATGAGTAAGAGGAGGCAGACACTCAGATCCGCGGGCGATGGTGTGATCAATTTGGTTCAGCCGCACCATCAGATCCGTACAAATTTTAGAGACCGTGTTTCGGGTCCGGTGGAGTGGAACAGACTGCCACCCGGAGTGAAGAACTCCAAATCTGTGCGTATATTTCGCGGAGCTCTCAAGACGCACCTTTTTAAAAAGCCTTATCCGTGAGCGGAGAGAGCCCTTGAGGTGTGACACACACAAAAACGGCACTCTCTTATCATGTGCAATTTTAAATAAATAAGCCTGTTATATAAGTAAGTATATACATATTCGCACGTTTAATAATAAAGAGCAATAACTCAAAAAACATGAATGTTGGGAAATCACGTTTGAAGTTAAGACAGCCAGTACAACTTGTATGGGATGAAAAAGGCGGCCGATGTTTTATCTCGGTCATATTCGTCCAAATTAAACGGCTGTCGGATTCTACCTATTCTTCTTGCATTGTTCTTGCGTTTTATTACAAAATCTCGATTTCCCCAATTTTCGAGTAATTTCTTTTTATTATTAAACGTGCGATATATGTACACAGCTCTTGAGGTAATCTTCAGTCAAACCAAGCTCACCTAAGAAATCATACTATGTAATTCAGTTTTTTATATCAGGTTTATTCCTAAAAAGGATGCTTTATCTTGATGTACTCAAAAGCTTTTGTGTAAAATTGATTGAAAAAATATTTTTGGAAAATATTTTTTCCTGCTACTTATGTAAGATAAGAGCTATAGAGACGTCTGTGCAAACATTTTCGGAACTTTTACAAAGCTTACGGTTAACTCTTAATTATCCCCTCATCAGTCGCAACTCCTGCCGCCGTTCCCTGAACTGGGGTGGCATTGGCAAAAGTGAACCGATTTTTACAGCACGGGTGGTCAGCCTCATACCAACTTAGCATACCACATGGTTCTCCATCTGTCATCCATCTGTCAAAATTTGACAATTTGTTTCGTTTACGTTTTGCGTGTTGAGTTCTTAATTTTATTGTTTTCGATTTAAGTTTATAAAAATAAGTATGGATGAGTTAAGAGAAATTGATGATGTGTTGTTAACTATTGACATGATAGATGAAATCGAAACCATTGAAAGGTACCGGCGAGGAGAAACCAGCCGAGAAGATTTTTGCGAAACTTTAAATGAAACGGACTTTCTTGCACGTTTTCGTATGTCCAAGAGGTGTTTTGCAAATATTTTAAGCAAAATAAGAGACAAATTGGAACATGGAAGCCAACGGTTAGTAAAATTTTCCTTCAAACAATATTTTTAAGGTTATTTAAAAAAAATGTGAACTTAATTTTCTAATATTTAAGTATTTGTTAACGTTATAAATTCAAGGGTTTTCATAGTATTTGACTTTTAAATGCACATAAACCTTTTTTTTTTCAGAAATAATCCTTTTTCTCCAGCAGGCCAATTACAAATAGCTCTGCGATTTTATGCCACTGGGATCTTGCAAATTAACAATGGAGACTTTTTTGACGTCAGTCAGGCCACAGTTAGCAGGATTGTCAAGAAAGTGTCGTTTATTTTGTGCGAGCTTGCACCTCAATATATTCATATGCCTACAGTGGCAGAGGTGACACAGATAAAGAGGGATTTCTATAGTGTGGCCAGATTCCCGGATGTTGTTGGTACCATTGACTGCACGCACATTAAACTGGAGTCAGTGGGTATGTCTATGTTTTTTATATATAGAGTAGAGCCTCATTTATCCGAACCCCTAAAAACACAGGAGGGTTCAAAATAATAAACTGGGATTTGTTTTAGGAATCTTTGATTGTAATTTAAATGAAAAAAAGTAACATTTTATATTGTTCTACATATTTCCTTCTGAATACTTCTTTGGAAGAAAAAAATCTAGCATCGACCTTCTTTGATTTGGTATTTTTTTGGGAAAAAACATCACTTGGCAATCGCCACAGCAACAATGTGTCCTGACTTGACACACCGTTTTTGTCAGCCCATTGAATGCATTTGCATGTCTTAGGTATTATCTTATCCTGGGTCAGCTTCTTCCTGATTGACTTCTTCGCCCGAACTAATGAAGCTCACGCAGGTGTGAGATCATTTAGATTACCACAATGAACAGATCAGGCAGGGTTCCGACTTGCACGGCTCTACTGTACATGAGCATTTTTGCCTCCAGTCACCTTCTTGAGTTGCCTCTTAGCGCCCCCAATCAGTGAAAATGATGCAACAAGAGAGCGCCAGGGTCAATGATCAGTCTTCCACTCTCAGAAACCCTTCAGCTGCACAATTCATTTACCAGCTCATGTAAGGTACTTACTTTGGAACATGCAACCAGTGAAAACTTAGCCACAAGATACTTACTCCATCCAGATCTTCTTCTTCATACTGCAGTAATGCAATGCAACTAAGCTACACATATTGTAACTTCTTGCCACGTAGTCCTCGAAGGGTTTCACATCTGGCGAGTGGAACCTATTTATTTCTATAGGTATGGGGCCAGCCTTACACCAACCACTTGAAGTGGAGATTTCCCAGCTTCCGAGGAGGCTGGTACTCATTTCTTATGAAAGCTGAGTAAACCTTGCCGGTATTTAATTTTGAGGTTTGAAATAAACACCAAAATGGGAAATAGTTTTTGACACCCTCTAATCTAACCTGAGCTCAGCATGGAATGCAAGCACTCTACAAACTGAGCTATCGACACCGGAGCTGTAATGACATGTTTTATTTTAGGCGGTCCTAATTTTGAAGTATACAGAAACAGAAAAGGCTTTTATTCATTGAACGTCCAGACGGTGTCAGACGCTCATTTGAAGATAAGAAATATTGTTGTGAGATGGCCTGGCTCGACACACAACTCCACCATATTTGAAAATAGCCGAGTCAAAGTCACAATGGAATCCGGGGTTTATGGAAATGGATATCTTTTAGGTTACAGCGGATATGATTTACAGGTTTGCAGTGAATCAAATATTTATTTACATATTTCAATTAATCAAGAAGAAATAATGATTTAAAAAATAACATCAATATTATGTGAATCACAAAAAAATAAGTTTGTATCAAAATAAGTGATGCAACGCATAGTGTATTCGGTCATTATTCACCGAATACCGAATATTCGGCATAGAGCCCAACCGAATACCGAATACACGGAGGTTGTCCGAATCTTCACTTAATCCATACAAAAATTAATTGTAATATTCTTGGTAGCAAAACGTCTAATGTAAAATACTAATAATATAAACTACAATAATTGTAAAATACTAGGCTAGGATTCTTAAAATTTAATAACTTCCCATAATAATCAATCATTACTTTTTCCAAAATATGAATAAGTATACCCACCGTACAAAGTGCTAGTTCTACTTTAACCTTCCCCAATCTGTGCTAAAAAAATTACACGCGCAACGGTGCTGTGTAGTGACTACACGCTCATAAAAGTCGGATTTATGATCGGTAAATGATGTATATTAATAGCTAATCGCTTTAATAAAGTATAATTGAAGTCGAATGAAGAAGTAAATGACAATAATTAGTATTTAAATGCTAAAAACATAAAAAATCATCGGCCGATGCCTATATAGCGGACGACAGGTCCACTCTGAGCGAGCGACTGAAGCTTAGGCACGTGATATGGGAAAGGCGACGGGCAGCGGCTATCCAGGGAATTTAAACCTTTTGAAATATTTCAGAAAATTAAAAGTTCATAATAATATGTACCAAAATAATGTTAAATTGAACAACAAATGAAAACATTCAAAGTTATTTCCACATTACTCGTATTATGTTAAAGCACAATAACGAAAATTAGGTAAGTTAAAAGAAAAACATAAAACAATAGAAATATAAAAACCAAATAAAGACAATCTCTAAATTTTATTGCAATTGCTGCAAAAAATGTACTTTTTTTCTTTTCTGTGACTAGCACACACAGTTTTTTGACAAATAAGACACACTATTGTGTTTCTTTTTTTTAATTGTATGGACTGTAACTGTAACTCTGTTGCCATTCCGCTAGGGGTGGCCAGAGCCTCTGCAGAGTTGCTTCCATTTTTTCCTATCCTGACATACCTCTTTCAATTCCTTCATATCCATCACCTTTTTCATGCATTTTCTTCTTTTACGCTCACTTTGTATATCCCATTCTTTCAAAATCTACAAATTCTTGAAGGTGGCCGGGACACTGACACACTCCTTGTTGATTCGCCCAGCGGATAAGTTGGAGTATTTGCATCTGTAACAGCAGTTGCGGGTGATATAATTATGCTGATAATAGGATACAACCGTGTCAAAAGCATCTTGCTGTTGTTTATGGAATCTAACCATACTATTTTTTCTTCTTATAATATTAGGCTTAGCCAACTCCAAACTAAGTTCTCTTACAAAGCATTTTCATTTGCTTGTTAGTTTTTTTCCTACTCTGGATACTTTTCAATCCAAAATAAATATGTGTTTCTACGTATTACACACAAATAATAATATAAAATAATGATTACATAGTTATTTAGAAACACATAAAAAAAATACTTACCAAACCAAAGAATTTTTATTTATTTTATTATCGGAAATAATAAATCACTTTAGTATCCCTGCAAGTTCCAGCAATATTGAAGAATAAAATACGACTGCAATGGTAGCGACGGAGATGCGCTATTTCGTGTGCTCCAATCGTAGCAAAATATGTGAGAGTGAGATGTGAATAGCGTCGCACTCACCGCGCACGCTTTACATGCATGACGCGAGCTACAGCGCCTTACGCTGTGTGATTGTATTGGTGCCATTTGTTTTATTGTATTGGTGAATTTATTTCCGACTTTTACAAAACAGCTCTGCTGCCCCTTATTAGTGTGGATTATTAAAAAAATTTTTTTTAATTAAATTCGTAAATGTATGAGGGAGGAATACCTAGAATCTGAGCTCCATGTAAATTATATTTATAGAGATATTAAAGATTATAATAAGCAAGTGTACTGCCTACACTGCATAGGGGAGGGAAGGTTAAACAGATTACCTTCATTCATTTACCACATTCATTAACAATACAAAATAAATATTTTTTTTATGAAAATTGATCTGAGAAAGATGATCTCAACATGACCATTTTATGCTATAGGTATAGTCATGTGCAGTCTGCTGCACAATTTATTTTCACTGAGTTTATTTTGTACAAATTTTTCACAATATAATTTTTTTTTTCCACAATTTTTATTAAATTCCGAACTTGACGCCAAATGTTATGTTTTTATGCGACGGGTTCTATTTAATTAAAATTGCTGTGATTTCTTGGGCACAATTTATTTCAGATTCAGTTCGGACACAGAGTCACTTTGCACTTGCACAGTACAGCGGTAGAATGATTTCTGAAGCTACAGAGAGTCTCCGTCCTTATTTTACACTAAGGATAAAGATCATTCATGCTAGACTTTGCCAGAACATTTGATTCAACCAATCTCAAATAAATTATTATCCTAATAAGTACCTAACGTCTATTTATTTCTAGAGAGACTTATAGAGGTCAGATAATCCATAACACACAACTACATATTTATAACAATACTTTCTTGTGAAACCATAGCTGGGTGATGTTAACTCTGGAAAAAATAAAAAATAAAATTATTATTTATTTTTCAGAAATACCTCTTGACGCCCTACTTAAATCCTGGAACAGCAAGTCAAGAGAGATACAACAGTAGCCACACAGAAACACTAAACACAGTGGAGAGGCAGCATGGTTTGCTTAAGCGAAGGTTTCCAGCTTTGCAAAATGGGCTGAGATTGAAAATAGACACGTCTCCTGCAGTTATCATGGCTTGCGCCGTACTCCATAATATTTGCATAGAGCTAAATGAGCAAGAACCGACCGAGGACCAGATTCATGAGGAAGAGGACATATTTAATAATTATTTTCCTGAAACATCACAAAGTGAAAGTGAGGTGAATGATTACAGGAATCATATTGCAAACCAATATTTTAGCTAGCAGTGTCACTGAATAAATAAATAAAATCTAATTGATGTTTTCTTTTAAATATTTCAACATATGTTTCCTTGAATTATAGGTTGGTAAGAAGCTGACCATCCATACTGTAAAAAGATGGTTCACTTTGCCAATGTCACCGCTGTTTTAGGGAAGGTCGGCAAGAGCTGCAGGGCTTATATTCATTTGATTTTTATATTGTAGATCCACATGCGGCATGTGTTAGCGTGAACTTATACATGCCTGCTTGCGTTTAATACGAATCTCAAATGCTATATATCTTGGATTTAAATTTAGATGTGGTGTAAGTTGTTAACCTTTTTGAATATTTTTTGTAAAATTACCTTCTTGAATTTTTTTAATACTTCATCCTTAATTTGTATTTCTTTGAGGAGTCTCTGTGTCTCCAGTTCCTGTAGCGCCAGCTTTCCTTTTAATATTTTGTATTCCAGCTCCCTCTTTTCTTTCGCATCCTCTAAATCAGCAGCTTGCTGCTGCCGTTGAAAGTCCAATTTTTCTTGTGCAAAAAGCTGCTCGATTTGAGCAGCTTGTTTGCGAGCATCATTAATAGTCGCGAGCTGCGCGTATACTTCGTCCTTGCCGCTGCTTGCAGCTTCCTCCAGCCTTCGCCTCTTACGAGCCGTGGAGACGCCCCGCACCCGGGATGTGGACGCAGCTGGAGTGCACACAGTTGTGCTCTCCACTAATTCAATCAGTACCTAAGAAAAGTAAATTTTATGAATACAATAACATGTACATAATTTTTTTTTAATTGTATCATGGAAAGAAGTATATAAGGACTGAAAAAAATGGCGGCTGATCTGTAATGTAGGCGGCTAAAGCTAGAAATCAATTAAATTTTTTATGGATATTTTGTAGATTTTTTAGTGTTTGTATAACTGGATGCAATTAATTGCTTGTATTCCTTGACTTATAGGTTAGTATGAGGCTAACCACCCATACTGTAAAAAGATCTGTTTCAGGGAAGGTCTGCAAGAGTTGCAGAGCTTATGTTCATTTCAGATTGGGTTTTTATATTTTAGGTCTACATGCGGCATGTGTTAGAGCAAAATTATGCATGTCTGCTTGTGGAAATGCATTTAATATGAATCTCAAATGATATATATCTTTGCAACTAAGATTAAGGTTTATCATGGTTTGAACACTAACACTAAGAAATCATTACTATTTCATAGTTTTTCTTATTGGACATTAATAGAATTGAAGCATACTAAAATAGATGGATGTCGTGGTAAAGGAAGACCGAGAAAAGTATGGATGGATCAAATTTCTGAAATAGCGAATGAATGGGATATCCAGAGTCATAATAAAAGGAGGACTTGCATGAAAAAGGTTATGACTCTGGATGAAATGAAAGAAGTGTGCAAGGACAGGAAGAAGTGGCGGCTAATCTGCAATGGTGATTTCTAATGTTGGTGTATTAATTTGCTACATTTTTTGCATAGGAAATTTCTGACTTTTTTTGTATAGATTTCTTTGTAAGGTTTTGTTCTTTTATATATTTAAATGTAATTTTTTATTCATATTCCTTGACTTATAGGTTGGTATGAGGCTGACCACCCATACTGTAAAAAATGGTTCACTTTGCCAATGTTACCCCTGTTTCAGGGAAGGTCGGCAAAAGTTGTGGGGCTTATGTTCATTTGAGGTTTGGATTTTATTTGTAAGTACACATTCAGCATTTGTAAGCGCGAACTACACTTGTTGGTTTATGGGCTTACATCTGAGAGCTTTAAATGAATATATCCTTGCAACTTAGATTATAGATTATAGAAGCAATGTGCGTAAATAGGTTCCACATGTAACGGTAAGAAGTTTACATTTAGTCTTCAAAATAAGTAATTACCTGCTGAGCATGGAAGCTGTCTTCTAGCTCAATCACAGGGGGCAGCAGCTGAGAGGACATCTGGGGGGACAACTCGAGGGGCAACTCGGGTGGCAACTGAGGGGACAGCTGGGGGGACAACTCGGGTGGCAACTGAGGGGACAGCTGGGGGGACAGCTGGGGGGACAGCTGGGTAGGAGGGGGACTGCTGGTGCTGGCCATATGGAGAGGGCTGCATGGAGAAGATTCCTCCAGCTTTGCAGATTGAGCCACGCATGGAACACCATCACAATCTAATCTGTAAATACATAATAGACTTTGTACAAATTTGTATTTGAATTTTTTTTGTATGTGAGCTAATGTCACACTTGTATGGGACTGTAACCATTAGCAACTGCTACGCTAGTAAGCTACACATATAGTGTAGCTTCTTGCCGTGTTGAACAATGTCGCTTGCGGGGAGTGGAACCTATTTTTACAAGAAAGGGGTTCGGCCTTGAGCCAATCACTTCAGAAGCGCTAATCTGCTAAATTCCTTACGACCTAAGGCGATGAGCTGGCGATTTGTGTCCAAAAATAAGATGAACTGTGATTTTTTATCTATGGAGTTCTTTCGCAAGCGCTAGCGCTCCCGACTTGCTTTGGACACGAATCGCCAGCTCGTCGCCTTAATTTCGTAAGGAATTTAGCAAAATAGGGCATCAGTTGAAGTGAAGGTTTCTCAGCTCCCGAGGGGGCTGGTACTCATTTATTGTGTAAACCTTCCTGGCATTTTCAATTTGGGTTTGAAATAAACACCAAAACAGGAAATCATTCTAACAGCTTCGGTGAAATTTGAACCCAAGCTCTCGGCACGGTATGCAAACACTACCAATTCAGCGATCGGCTGGATGTACAACAGAACATTGTTTGCCTCCTTCCTAGCAATCCGGCCGTGTGAATTCACGATATCCCCCATGTCAATTCATGTGCTGAGTCCATGATTTACATGTACACTTTGTAAGTATATGTACACATAAGGGAGGTAAAAACCCAAACATACTGACAAATGTTTGTAATAGGGTAATTGCAGTGGCGAGGAAAACAGTTTAAAATACTATGGTTGTGTAGAGCAGCAGTCGCCAAACTTTTTGACCTCACGGACCAGTTAATTCATAATTTAAATCCCGCGGACCACTAATAGGACTTTTTAAGTGTTAAATATATTTATAAAAAAAAATTGTGATCAAAGAACACATAAAATGTACCTAGTTAATTATTACTTGTCACGAATTGTTAAGAATTGAATCATGTTTTAATGCATCTTAAAACATAACTTAACATGATGAGTAAGTATATTCCACATTTTTCTGCGGACCAGCAAAATTTTCTCGCGGACCACCACTTTGGCAACCGCTGGTGTAGAGTACATTTCAAGGATCACAACCATATATTTTTTAAGTAGTAAAACTAAAGATATCATTGATAATTTTCAAAAATAAAATGCCAAAAATTTTAATCCCGCCAAAACGCAACGAGGCCGGCTAGCCACGCTGTGATGTCAAAATGACGTAGATGGATCTGACAGTCTTCCAGGGCCTAAGAGTACAGTCCATAGATTCGAAGATCCATCGACGTTACATCCGCCTATATAAAAAACTGCCCTGTTTTACAGGACATCCCCGGACAATTTTAAAAAGCTTTAATTTAAAAACTAAGCCAGATATTATTTTTTAAAAACGCAGATGCATTTTTAAAAATGGAGTCTTATCATTTTTTGAAAAAAAATATTATTTGAAATTACCATATTGTTACTTACATTTCGGATTTTCCTTCGGTGTCTATGTCAAGCACAGCAATGACTTTCTCGAGCAAGCCGTCCTCCCTCACCCGACCACCTCCCCCGTCAGTTCTGGATGACTGAGCCGTCTTTGCTGCGTGGTACTTGCGAGCATCGCTCCTTAAATTATGCCACAGCTTTTTCAGCGATTCTGTGGATCTGAAAAGCCAAAAAATCGTATGCATGGCAATTAGGAAACTGATTACCTAACCTCTGCTTAACACATCTTACAATAAATTAATAGAACGATACGCAACTGAGATACACATATAGTGTAACTTCTTGCCTGCGTTGTCCCCGAAGAGGTCGCATGTGGCGATTCGGGACCTTTTTATTTTTACAGGTAAGGGGGCCGGCCTTACACCAACCACTTCAGTTGAAGCGGGGGTTTCCTAGCTCCCAAAAGGGGCTGGTTCTCATTTATTGTGAAGGCTGAGTAAGCCCCTCGAGATCGAACCCCTGCTCTCGGCATGGAATGCAAGCATTCTACCAATTGAGCTATCGACCTTTTTACGAGCTTGATCGTCGTCGCTACAAAGCGCCAATTCTCAAGCAAGACCCTGTTGCTGTAAAGGCTGGATGGACCTTTGGTGACCGGTCATTCTTCTTCTTCTTCCTCTTGTGCCACTTCTAACGAAGATCGGCGATCATCATAGCTATTTTGATTTTTGATGCTGCGGCTCGAAATAGGGACTTGGTGCTTCTGCCAAACCACTGTCGCAAGTTCTTCAGCCACGATGTCCTTCGGCGTCCCTGAGATCTTCTCCCCTCAATCTTACCCTGAATGATAAGATGAAGGAGACGGTAGTTCTCATTTCTCATAATGTGACCGAAGTACATTAGCTTTCTCTGCTTAATGGTAGGCAGGAGCTCCTTTGTAGTGCGCATTCGTTGAAGGACTTCTTCATTGGTGACTCGATCACGCCAAGAGATCCGAAGCATTTTTCGGTATAGACACATCTCGAATGCTTCAATACGTCTCTCCAGTGCCTGCGTGAGAGTCCATCCTTCCATACCATACAGAGCGATTGGGAAAACGTAGCACCTCACTATGCGCTTCCGGAGTTCAAGGCTTAAATTTCGGCACAACAGTAATTTGCTCATTTTAGCGAAGACATTTCGGGCTTGCTCTATTCTGCTTCTGACTTCTTGACACATGTCCCACTTTTCGTTGACCACACATCCCAGGTACCTGTAACTAGTGCATCTTTCAATGCTTTCGCCATCTAGTTCTACATGTACGGAGGTGTTTGTGTTTCTGCTAATAACCATGACCTTGGTCTTCTTAAAGTTAATGTTTATGCCAGCTTCTTTGCTAGCGACATTTATTCTGGTCAACAATGTTTGCAGATCCGCCTGAGTGTCAGCGAGTAGGACTGTGTCATCGGCTTACCGCAGGTTGTTTACCAGCTGCCCGTTGACAACAATGCTTTCCCTAGCCTCATGAAGTGCTTGCGCCATGATCCTTTCTGAATATAGGTTAAAAAGTGTTGGTGACAGTACGCATCCCTGTCTAACTCCTCTTCTGATGGGTATTTGTCTGGTCTCTGAACTCTCTACAAGCACTGAAGCAGTTTGCTGCCAATATATATTAGCAATAATGCGAGTGTTTTTATCGTCTATCCCAATGTCTTTCAGTATACTAATAAGCTTGTCGTGTCTCACTCTGTCAAAGGCCTTTTCGTAGTCAATAAAGCAAACATAAACATCTTTATTCATATCGAGACAACGTTGCACTAAAACCTGTAATCCAAACAGAGCATCTCGTGTGCCAAAGCCGTTCCTAAAACCAAACTGTTCGGCTGATAACTGTTGGTATATTCTCTTTAGTATAATTTTCAGGAAAGATTTCATCACATGACTCATTAAGCTTATTGTTCGATGTTCTTCACATTTTTTAGCATTAATATTCTTTGGTATAGTGATGAAGTAGGATTTTAACCAATCCTCTGGCAGATTACCACTTTCATACACTTTGTTGAATAGCAATGTAATCTTTTTGAGTGCATTTCCTTCCATTAACTTCAGAATCTCTCCGTGGATGTTGTCTGGACCGGGTGATTTCCCATTTTTTATTTGCTTGATAGCATACTCAACCTCATCTTGTAGGATCTGGGAGCCATCCATTGCTATTTCAACACCATGTCTCTCGATACGTGTATCCATATATAGCTCTTCAACATATGTCTCCCATAGCACCTTTTTTTCATCTATGGTCACTGCTAAATTACCATTATTATGCATTAGCTGTGTAAGGGGTCTTCCTCTACCCTGTTTTATTGATTCCTTGATCCTTTTATGGAGATTGAAGGTGTCGTGCCTGTTATCAAGGTCTTCCATTTCAGTGCATCGCTCCTCTTCCAGCTTTTGTTTTGCTTCTCGGATCTTTTTCTGGATTTCTTTGTGTACTTCCCTATATTTCTGACGATCCCTTGGTAACCATTTTCTTCTCTCCTCCATTAAGGATAAAATATCATCTGTGATCCATTCTTTGTGTGCTCGTTTTGCAGTCTTCAGATATTTTTCACTGGTCTTACACATAGTATCCTTTAAGCCATTCCACAATTGTTCCACCTCAGATAGGTTTTGTATTCCGTTTTCCAGTTCATTTCGCACCTTTTCTTTGATGTTTTGTTCCTTGAGTAGTCTTGGGTCTGTTGCAATTTTCTTTACTTTTTTGGGTACTTTTTTCAGTTTTAGTAGAATTTTCCCCATTAGTAAACTATGGTCGGATCCAATATCAGCTCCAGGATATGTTTTTACAGACGTGATTGCATTTTTGAATCTTTTATTTATCAGCATGTAGTCAATCTGGTGGCGTACTATGTGCTCATCTTGATCCCTTGGTGACTTCCAAGTATATAGTCTTCTTGCTGGGAGCTGGTAGAAGGTGTTCATTATCATAAATCCCTCCTCTTGCAGAAACGAATCATTCTTTCACCTCTCTCGTTTCTCTCACCCAGCCCCCATGCTCCCATAACATCATTGGGTACTCCTGCTCCTACTTTTGAGTTAAAATCTCCCATGACAATGGTGACCTCTTCACGCTTAGTCAGCTTTAGTACGCCAGTGACGTCTTCATAAAAAGCCTCAATTTCTTCCTCATTCTTGTCTGCAGTTGGAGCAAAGACTTGGATCACATTTGTATTTACTCCATGGCCCTTCATTTGTAGCATTGCAACTCTGTCTGACTGAGCCACAAAGTTAAGAACTGTTGAATTCATTATTTTAGAGACTATGAACCCAACTCCCCGTCTGTAATCAGGCTCATTGTTCCAAGAAAAGTAAATTTCATATTACGATGTGCTCTCTCTTCCACTTCCTTTCCACCTCATCTCACTTATGCCTAGCAAATCAATTTCAAGTCGGTGCATTTCCTTCATCGCGCACTCTAGTCTCCCCGCTCCATACAAGCTCCGAGCATTCCATGTTCCAAAATGTTTGGTTTTAGTTTTACTTAAAACGTTCCCCCCCGGAGATCCGATTGGGGGATTTTTACCTCCGGAATATTTAGTTTTAAATAATGCCATATGATGATTTTTTCTGGGGATGATTTGAAAATCCTTTAATCAGGTGGTTTCCCGTGGCCTTCCTGATCCTATGCCGTTCCAGTGGATTGGTTCATCCGTCTTCGGAGACGATTTCTCATCTCCAGGGCAAGAGGGTGCCCTACCAGTTATAACTGGTTGGTTGTTTATACCGACAACTATTCGGTTATGGGAAAAAAGGAGGGATTGAGGAGCATAAGAGTATGATTGGATAAGGAAAAGGAATTGTGTCCCCCGGTTAGGAGTGGGAGAAACACAATAGCTTGCGGAGGCAGGATCGCTATTCCTGAACAGATCTAACCATTACCGGGATCGTAAAGGTGTATCTGCCGCTACCTCGACCGGTCATTGGTAAAGGTTTCATGAATTTTTCAACCCAGCGAAGAGCAAGTTTGAAAATATAAATGGTATATTTTTGGTGCTCCGCCGGGATTCGTACCCACAACCTTTCCATTCAGAGTCCGCAGTGTTACCACTGAGCTACGGACCGGTCAGAAACGAATCAACCTATAATGGTCCATCCAGCCTTACAGCTACTGAATTTTGCTTGAGAATTAACGCATGCTAAAGCGACGACCTAGCTCGCAGAGGGCTCTTCATAGATGGAAGATAACACGGTACTGCAGCAGGAAATTACAGTAAGCAATTACAAAAAGCAAAAACCAAAATCCATTTAAGCCCTCACCTTGGGATGTCCGCACTACTATTATACTCATCCGTGAAGGATTTCCAGGCCTCCTCCCTGCATCGCACACTCGAGGCATCAAGGGTTTTGGAGAGAATGGCTTCGTTCTCCTCCATTAATTCAACAAAAGTATATTTGTCATTTAAACAGTAGTTTGGCATCCTCCTCTTAACCATGTTTTCGTCAGAAATTAAAATCACAGGTAACATAAAAAATGCATAAATATCATAAATACGAACACAAACACGAGCACAGAGTATTATAGGTATATAGAGATCCCACTGAATAAAAAAAAGGGGAATGCCCGAATCTTAGCCACCTATGAGTTTTATATGGAAGCTTTTGATAATATTATGGAATGTATAATATCACTTATACCTAAAATTTATTTCAAATATTTTTGATATTATAGGAAACTAATGGTGAGGTCATGTCAAATAAAAGTTTTTTTTTGTTTTAAAAATTTATATCTTTTAAAATAAAATATACAAGTTTACACAAATATACATTCTTAAATAATACACCGAACTACATTTTGGTTTTAAGCTAAATTAAGGTAATTAAGGTTTTGGCAAATTAGGTTAAAATAATGTAAATCATTTTGAAAGTTTGATGTCAATTAAAGTTTATTCAGAGGCACTAGTATTTTTTAGCTGGAACGTAACAAAAACATGAAGGTTTTTTGTACTTTATAGCTGTCGAATTTTTTTGAGGTTACGACGGAAATACGTTGTCCGGCACCAGGCCACCAATACACCATTTTCACGCACTTTTTTCACGCACAAAGTATTATATTCTTTTCAAATAACTTTTTGCACAATTTAACGCCTGTGAAAACAGCCAAAAACAGCATTCAACGGTTAAAAACTTACGACCCCACGCCAAGCAAGCGTTATCTGTGGGCGCCATTTCGGCTGTCAAGGGAATATCGGTAATACCACACAGTAGTTTCCTACTATTATTGTGGACAAGAACCAATAAAGCATTATCTACTGGTATTGTAAGGAAGCTTGTGGTCAATATCGTTTGTATGGAAGATTCTTAGGCATGAACACGAGAATGCCACAGAGTAGGGATGGGCGAAATATATCGATATATCAAAAGTACCGATATTTTCTTTGAAAAACATCGATATTTTTCTCGATATTAGAAATATCGATTGATCGATATTTCGAAACGAAAAATTTGCTGCGTTTAAAACGAAACGAAAAACGAAAGTTGCTTCTGCTTTTTTAAAACGCTTTTTCAAACGCTAATGGCGTGTTATAAAGCTAAATCTGCCGTTTTTGTTTCTTACACTTTATGGTCTTAGCAAAATAGTTACAGTAATGAAAAAAATCAAGCATGTTTATTAATTTTTTTTCTTAATTATAAAGCTTAAAAAAAATATATAACTTAAGAATTGCCACCACAAAAAAATATTTCAAAAAACGCGTTTTTTTTACATTTTTACATGTGTGCTGTATTTTGGATTTTTTTTTTTTGCTTTTAACTTACAGAACTATACATTGTTTAGGTTTAATACTCAAAAAAATTTCAATAATGTCAATAGTTTTTGAGTAAATATGGAAAAACTGAAACTACTAAATGAATTAAATCAAAATTAGCAGAAGCAACTTTTTATACGCTTTTTTTTCAAAACGACTTTTTGTTTAAATTGTAAGCGCGCTTAGTTGCTTAAAATAAAAAGCAGCTATTTTAAACTGCTTTTCGTTTAAACGGCCACCTCTAGTTGCAAGTATGAAGATATCTGATAAATTCCGAATTCAAAAATGTTCCCACCTCATTGTGTACGGGATGATTTCCACAAGTATCTATTACCTCGAGCTTAGAAGTTACATACTTATCAACGTAATCATATAGAATAGTGATTAAAGTGAAATATTATTCCACGTTCATTTGTTAGCACGTTTAGAAAATACCCAGTTTGGCATTTATATGTATTTTTTTTCCAATTAGGTAACACACCTGTATACAATTTGGATTTTTGTATGATGAGTGGGGTAGCGCATTGCTAATTCTCAAAGGATTGATTTCTTAGCCTATCCAGTTCTATATATCCATGTCTAAAACGATATTTTGTTTTCAATAGGTATGTTTTTGGTACTTTAGGTAGGTAATTTTTAGGTACCTACTAAGATTAGGTAGGTACCATGGAGTTATATTAGTCAATGGTAGGTACCATTGAGACGAGACGTTCGCGCCAGTAGGCTCTTGGCTGGGGAACCGGAAATACATGAATGGTGGTAAATTTAAATTGGCTGCAAGGCGGTAAATTTAAATTGGCTGCAGTTTGAAAATATTATTGAGTATTAAAATCATGATATTATATAGCCGTTATTATAATGGCGGTAAATTTAAATTTGTGGCAGTTTGAAAATATAAATCTTAGTATTAAAATTATGTTATTAGGTATTATTGCAAAAATTTACCGCCTTGCAGCCAATTTAAATTTACCACCATTCATTTATTTCCGGTTCCCCAGCCAAGAGCCTACTGGCGCGAACGTCTCGTCCATTGAGTAGGTACCTACTTTTGAACAATAATGATATACACATGGGTAGGTAGATAAAAAGGTCGGAATGGTTTTATCGTGGTCGGCAGCCATAAACGTTTTCAACTGTCAAAACAAGTGTCAAGTCGGCTTTATTTGTGAAATAAAAATGTGGGTAATATCTCAAAATAAATGCAGAAAACTTCTGACAGCATCTATAGAAAGATGCAAAGTACTTTCTTGTGGGTTAAAAAGGAAAACTGTCACAAATCAAGCTCTTTTAACTTATTGCATGGAAACTTTCGGTAAGATAACCTCAAAAACTTTTCAAACAATCCATTCGAAATTTGAATTATATACCTATTTGTTTAGGTACTGTATTTGATGTGTTACTTTACGTCATATCACTGAAAATTCACAAACTTGAGCCAAATTATTCTGCCTCCTCATGCCAATATTTCATGTTGTTTTTAGGTGTTTCAGAAGACAATATGGCTAAAATATTATTAAGAAATCCACGATTGGAAGCTGCAGACATTACCCACGTATCTGAAGCATTAGAAGTCCTGAAAACTTTTAACATTGACAAGATGGCCGCTTTGAATTCTCCCAAAGTTCTAATACCTAATGCCACTTCGTTGAATTTCCACGGAAAGATTTTGAAAGAGTGTGGATTTACACAGATTCTACCAGAACACCTCATTGTGTAAGTCTTTCTGTGTTTTAGAAAAATGACAATGCTATGACCGAGTAAGTCAAGATGGTGGTGTTGACTAGTGTGTTTGAAATAAAAACAATGCCGGTTTGAGTCCTGTCAGGGCCCTTGACGATAGCTTTGACCCGGAGTTAAGAGATGGCATTGTAAAATGACAGTAAATGAAATTGATTGAATTTTAATAGCTGTTTCTAGTCATAATAATAGTTTGTGGATTGCAGTGACAAAGTCTAAATATAAGGAAATTAGTTGTTGTCATACTTAATTAATTACTTAGTAACGATTTAGATTGCACTTCAACTAATCTGCAATTTTTTCAAACTTAAGAAAGCCTTGAAAATGCATAGAATGTACATAATTAAGTGGGTTCAAGCATACTTTAAAATGAATGGGTCAGAGCCAAACATGACTAACCCACAATAAGAAGAAAAATGAGTTAGGCACGTATCCTTTCACTTTAGTCAATATCTATCAGAGCCAAAGGTGACCGCAAGGCTCATATCTAGTACAAGCGCTGCAGCTGACGGCACATTTTGCTACTCTTCCAAAACATTTCAGTGTTAGCGGCAAATGTGACTTTGTAGTCCGTTTACTCAAAACAATGGAAATGTGGGTTAGTCATCTTTGGTTCCAACCCACTATAATGTTGTGCATGGTGAATTGCATTCTTTTTCACTACTTTATTTTGAAAAAAAAGACAAATCAAATAGTGGAAGAGAATCTGAGCATCTATCAGTTCTAAAGTCAGCACATTTAATTTTTAAACTGATGAAATATAAACAGATACCGCGCTCTAGTGAAGAGCAAGATCCGAGACCTGAAGAGTCTTGGCATGATTCCCTGTCGCCTAGACGTTCACCGGAAGCTCCTGGAGTGCTTCCAGAGGTGGCCGCCTGCCCTGCATCCCCATAAACTGGTCAGCGATCATGACACACTGTGTAAGTACTGGGTTTTTATCCCTGGCCTTCCATACATCAAGGTGGGTATAAGTATGCCACCGTGTACCGCCAATCAAGCATTTTTCGATATGTTTTGATTTGTGGCTTTTTCGCAGTAAAAAGATTGTGTTGATGAGTTGTATGAAGTTTTCACAATATTTTTTTGATCCTGTTGTTGCATAAAGGCTGCCTTTTACCTGTAGAAATAAATAAATTTCATATGCCGTAATGGCGTAATAAAATACGCCGGGTACTGCTAGTAAATGTTTATAATTTTAACTTTAATTATTTCTGTGGATTATAAGACTTTCTCCTCCATTCACAGTATTGCAGTTTTGGATTATATTTTTTTTGGTTAAGTTATTCTCTTTTTTCAGCTTTTTCTTTAGCTGGAGATGAAGATGAAAACACTCACATGAAGAAAAAATAATGTTTTTCATTTCTATTTTCATCATTTTTAGTTGACGCTCGGCTAAAAATGCTTCAAAAGGATCTTAGTCATTACTTTTTAGTTGAGTTATTCTCTTGACGAGGTAACATCGTCGAAAAAACTTGAGATAGTAAAACTCAAGTGAAGATAAAACTATGTGCTTTATTTTATTGATGTAATTATTTAATTATTTTTAGTTGAGGCCCGGCTTAAAATGCTGCAAAAATATTTAGAATTCCGAGTCAACATGACGCTGGAAGAGTTTCAGAAGGCCATCAAAATGTACAACAGATTCCGCCACAAGCCGTTGTCCTACCACGAGCAGTCTATCAACATTGCTCATGAAGAACTCAATATCTCACTGGAGAGGATCAGAACGGATGTCAGCCTAATTGCTGCCAACCCGGACAACACTCGGCTTATCCTGGAAAAGGCCGGAGACTTTAATGGAGTCAGCGCTAAGGAATTTATCAAGAAGCATCCTACCATCCTAAAGGCTGATTACAAGTACATTCTCAGGATACAAGAAATATTTCAGGTTATTTTTTTTAAGAAATCCTGTGCGGGAGACTCCCTAGATTTCAGAGACTCTTGGAGTCTATGAAATTTATCATATTGCTGCAGAGGTGTTAACGAGCTTGGTCATCGCTACAAAGCGCCAATGCTCAAGCAAGACCCAGTTACTGTAAGGCTGGATGAACCTTTAGTGACCAGTCTTTGGTAAAGGTTTTATGAATTTTTCAACCTCGCGAAGAGCATATTTGAAAATATAAATGGTATTTTTTTTGTGCTCCGCCGGGATTCAAACCCACAACCTTCCATTTACGAGTCTGAAGTGTTGCTACTGGACAACGGGTAGCTTGATAGTTTTTCATATAATTTTAATCTTTTTCTTGAACATTTGATCCGTAGATGTCTAAGTTTGGAGAGGACTTTTGAGGTATGATTCACACAAAAACAGCCCTTACCAAATAAATTATCCTAATATCATTATTATAATATAGTTATAGACGGGTTACAGGTGGGTAAAAATCCCACCTCTACCTGTCTGTTACTATATCTATAATCTTAGATTATAGATCACTGATATAGTAACAGACAGGTAGAGATGTGACTTTTACCCGCCCAGAAAAAAACCTATTTTCAAATTTGTGCTGAATCCATTTTGTAATTAACTTTAATTTTGTTGTGTAGAAATATGGCTTCACCTTGGCAGCACAGAAGAGGGGCCACCTGCTGTACACGCTGAAGCCGGAGACTGTGGAGCAGAGGATACTAGAGCTGCAGCAGATGCCCTACTATCAGTCCCTGCAGTTCAACAAGAGGGTAATGTATATATAACAAGAGGGTAATACATAACAAGAGGGTAATACATAACAAGAGGGTAATACATAACAAGAGGGTAATACATAACAAGAGGATAATGCATCATTCAATAGGGTAATTGCAGTGGTGGAGAATACACTTGAAAATGTTATCGTTGTATTGAGTTCATTTCAAGGATCACAACTATATATCTTTGGAGTAGTTAAAATAAAGATTCCATTGATAATTTTCTAAATTAAAATGCCAAGAATTTGAGTCCCACTAAAACAAAACGCAGTCGGCTAGCCAAGACGTGACATCACTGGATCTGCCAGGCTACCTGGGGGCCTCAGTGAAGTAATATGAAATACATACTATCCGAAGATCCAGTGACGTCACTGGATCTGCCGGGCTACCTGGGGGCCTCGGTGAAGTTCTATGAAATAAACATTATCCGAAGATCCAGTGACGTCACACCCGCCTAAATAAAAAATGCCCTGTTTTACTGGAAATGGAAGATGCGCAAATTTTAAAGAGCTGTATTGTAAAAACTACTCCAGATATTATTATTTTTAAAACGCACATGTATTTGTTTTTAAATGTAGTCTATATAAAATATAATTAAATTACCCTATTCATTAGTAGTCCGGTCAATATCTCTGTTGGTAAAATGCGTTTACTGCATGCCAGAGGGCTAGGGTTCGATCCCCACCAAGGGTGTCAGAAATGATGTTGTTTCAGTGTTTATTTCAAACCCAAAATAAAATACTGGCAAGGCTTACTCAGTCTTTCCCCCTTTGGGAGCTAGAAAACCCCCACTTCAAGTGATGTGGTTGCATTAGATCCTGTGAAAATAAGTAGGTTCCACACGTTACATGCCACCCCTTTGTTGACAATTCTGTAAGAAATTGCACATATCTAATCTAATCTAAGTTGCAAAGATATGTTACATTGGAGATTCACATTACATGCATTCCCACAACCAAGACACGTACAAGTTCGCGCTTGCAAGTGCCTCATGTGAGCCTACAACATAAAAACCAATCTCAAACGGACATACACCCTGCAACTCTTGCCGTCCTTCCCTGTAACAGGGGTGACATTGGCAAAGTGAACCATTTTTTACAGCATGGGTGGTCAGCCGCATACCAACCTATAAGTCAAGGAACTTGGTAACACATATTGGAACACATATAGTGCACATTATTTGTATTGCAGGCCAGCGAAGTTTTAAAACCCAATGTTGATGATATACTTGCATCTTTTGCCTACTTTTCTCATTATAAACATTATAATTGCAGCTGCTGGTGATGGTGGTGGCCCGGAACAAGGTGATGAAGAGGCTGGACAAGTTCCAGGAGCTCAACAGGCAGTGCATCGCGCTCAACGACCTGGTCTCCCCACAGAAGAGATTTGAAAAGTATAACCTCAACAGCTATTTCACACTAGACGCATTCTACCTGCTTTTTGTCTATGGTTTGTTCCGGTTTATCCGGCACCAGGTCGGAAGTCAGAAGTGTATGGCCTATGGGGATGTATGTATGTATATATACATATATATATTATATACTAGCTGACCCGGCAAACGTTGTTCTGCCATGTACATAACTTTAAGTAAATATTTTAGTTTTTAACCTTTACCACCCTAAGTATCTAAAAATTACACATGGTCCGAAGTGGGGTACCGGAGGACCCCAGCTACTTTTCATACAAAATAATCATAAGGCAGAGAGCCCGCCAGACGTGCGTTTCGCTCCGCATACGCCGTGGGAATGACGCAAATAGGACAAACTCAACCAGTGTTTCCTAAACGGTGGAAGAGAATTTAAAATAAACATTTTTATAACAATTTTTGTTTCATTTTCAATTGTATAATAGTGAAATATGCAACATAGGAAATTAAAAAAAAAACATAAATAAAGTTAAAATCCAATAAAACATAAATACAATTTTTCAAGTTATGTACAATAGTGTTGAGAAATATCAAGCGAAGGCATCTTTTATTATCTGGGCGTAGTTTATATCTGCAACAAATTAACGAATGGTTTGTTATTTATTTAAATACTCTAAATCTAAATCTAAGATGCAAATATATATTAAAATTTACAATCCACATCTTACATCCACACCCACAAAAGTAAACATACGTAAGATTTTCGCGCATACAAATACAATTTCAAATGTGTCTACAGTAGGAAATACCGCAAATGACCGGTCCGTAGTCCAGGTGGTAACACTTCGGACTCGTAACTGGAAGGTCGTGGGTTCGAATCCCGGCGGAGCACAGAAAATATACCATTTATATTTTCAAATTTGCTCTTCGCTAGGTTGAAAACTTCATAAACCTTTACCAAAGACCGGTCATCAAAAGGTCCATCCAACCTTACAACAACTGGGTCTTGCTTGAGAATTGGCGCTTTCTACATCGACGACCAAGCTCTCAGAGGGCTCTTGAGGTGTGATACACACAAAAACAGCTCTCACCAAATAAATCAGCCTAATTTTTTTTTTTTTTTTTAATGAACATAAGCTCTGCAACTTTGCCGCCTTTCCTTGAAGCAGGGGTGGCATTGACATAATTGAAACATTTTTTTTACAGTATGCAGACTCAGATTCATCAGACTCAGATTCAATAATATCTCCGACTTCAGAATCATCCGAATTACACAATTCGAATTCTAAGTCACTGTCAATAACTTCGTCATCACTAAAGTCTTGCAATTTTTCTATTTCTTCATAGGTATTTTTTCTAGCCATTTTCTAGAGAGAGAAAAAAATCAAATGTTTGGCACATATCACAAAGGAAAAACAATATACCTATTCAGAAAAAAAAACAACGAACTTACCTTTCTCTTCACAAAAATATATTTATTTTATATGTGTAAATTATTATAGAACGTTTTGGGAACCACAGGAATGACAGGACTGTTCCACTCGCTTACCCAGAAAGACGGAGTAAAGTCGTCAGCGGATAATATAGTTGACTCTCTTCCGCACAGCTGTGACGCGGTAAGCCCGCGTAAAAAAGTGAAACAAGTAGCTTATCTCTGGACCCACCACACACACAATGGCGCGCCAGCCCTTCCCGTCCCTCACATGCTCCAGCGCTCCCCCCGCGAGGGCATAATGTGACGTGTTTCTGACCACGTGATTAGTAGAGTACGCGAATATTTATCAAAAACAATTATTTGAAGACTACATGCTTTGAATACTTAAAAACAAAAAATACAGAAATGTTTCTAAGTAGCTTTACGAAGATTACAAAAAGTTTCAATTGAATTGCTCGATTAATTATTGAGTAATCAAATAAAACGTTTTTTTGGGGTATCTCATATACCCCGCTTCGGCCAGGGAAGGTTAAAGAAAAATAGCATACGTGAGTGTGTTAGAATGAGATGTAGACAAAGAGAAAAAAGGAGTGCTGTAGATGATAACCGCCGATAAAAACAAAACAAATAGTAATTATTTGTTACATGAAGATGAAGGTGTTCTGAAAACGCTATTAACGATTAACAAATAACAATCAAAGTGGTATAAGACAAATTTTAAACTTTTTACTTTTTATTTTTACAAAGATTGAAAAAATAACCAATCATGAAATTCTAAATTTAATGTACATATTTCATTAAAGCACCTGGCATATTCATTGGTTGATCTCTTAACACAAAAAAAAAATGTACGGGCAGATGATCGAAAGAACGATACGTTAACTCTTTGTTTTACTCTTGAAAAGTTAAATTCGGAATGTGAAAATTTCAGATCGTATGTATGTTATGATGATTAATAACAAAAAAATACCAAACAAATATTTTGTCGAAAAAACTGATAGAAGAAATCTGTGTACGCTCTTCTTAATCATATGGCTGTATGAAATATACATGTTGTTCGATTCTGATACTAATCCAATAAGCCTACAAAATTTCATGAGGATTTGTGAAGCCGTTTCGGAGGAGTTCGACCACAAACATTTAGGGGCGAGAATTTTACATATAAGATACAAATATATACAAAGATAATTTATTTCTAAGGTACACATAATTAAAGAGCGCCATTTTTGTTTGTGTCACACCTCAAGGGCCCTCAAATCACGGATAAGATTTTTTGTAAAGATGCGACTTTAGTACTCCTTCAAAGATACCAACCCGAACTACTTCAGGTTGTAACTGTTATTGTAACACTTCACCCTTCTTTTGCGATGGGCTTCTTCAGCGTGATAATGATGTGATGTTGACAGATGTAAACATAAGGACAATGGGGAAATTCCAGTACTCCAGCTGCCATAGACCACGGCAACAGATACCGATAAGATAATTTTGTACACTTTCATACCCATGCAATTTTCTTTACTAGTGACTTTAATTTCCCACAGCAAGATTCAAGGTTTCGGTGACAAGATCTGCGGCCATGACCTGGCCACCGCCGTGGTCAGCCGTTTATCTTGCGGCCCCACCGGCGAGACCACCAAGCACGGTCATAACGGGCTGTACTCCGTGTGGAGGAGCATGTCGCGGCACGCCCAGTGGACCTCAGTCACCACGGCCACGGTCAACAATGCCATGGCCTTGCTGCTGGACGACGGGTTCAGCGCAGATGATATCCTGGACAACTGCCAGCTTGTCTTGTATAACTGGTGAGAATTCATGTCTCCTAGAGGAAATCAGCAGAGGAAATCCTGTACAACTGTCAGCTTGTCTTGTATAATTGGTGAGAATTCATGTCTCCTAGAGGAAATCCTGGACAACTGCCAGCTTCTCTTGTATAACTTGTGAGAATTCATGTCCCCTAGAGGAAATCCTGGACAACCGCCAGCTTGTCTTGTATAACTGGTGAGAGTTCATGTCTCCGAGAAGTTTTACAGTTAATTTTTTTGCACTGTATTCTTTAGTTCGACAGACAGGAAGTTAGTAATTTAGGAAACTACGTTGTGCCGTGTTTTAGATGTAAAGAAAACAATAATATACAGAGCTGGCAAGGGAAGCTCTAAATTTTTTTAGTGACATTCACTCTCTCATATCTATGTGAACTGATGTTATTTGCAATGGTGGACATTAAAAGGGATAATAGAAATAGACTTCATGAAATGATTTGATTATTAAAATTTTATTAATGTCACTATGATTTGTCAGGTTTTTTTTTATGTAAAACAATTACTTAAGTCCATCGTCCTCACTTAAATTGTGATTTTATTGTAGCATACAACCTTGTCTTTTCTTTCACCGGTAATCCCCTGGGAAAGGCTTCACAAACCCTAAATGAGTTGCTTACATTGAAAAACACTGCACTACATAACCTCAAAATTTTGAAAATATTTATTTTAATTCCAGTGATACAATCAAAAAGACTCTCAACATGATTAGAAGGAACACAAAGAAAGACAACATTCAAGGCTCGTCAGATTCCAGTGATTCAGATGACCAAAGACCTCAAGTGTTGATCTCCCTGCCTGAGGTGGACTACAAGAAGATGAGCAACAGCCAGGTGCTGAGCATGGCGCTGTACTTGATAGAGAAGAACCATTACTTCACGGGAAACGGAGTGTGGGACGATCAAACGCAGAAGGGGAAGGATGTATCATGACAGTCAACGAGGGGCAACTAGGACCTTCAATTTGTAAATACAGACCTAAATGGCTTAAATATGAAAATCTAAACCAACACGGCCATCTTGTATAGCGTTACTTGTGACAGTTCAATGTGGCGTAAGCTGAATTCCTAAAATTTAAGAAGTATTTTGTTGAAAATTGTACCTGACGAATTTTCTCATATAGCTGTCATATATAATATATTAAATTTAAGCCGTATATATGCTCTGGATATCTCTACAAAGATTATGATGCAATAAAATACTTCAATTTCGTTACCCGGGCTTGGAGTGTTAGCCGTCTTGGCTTTAACGCCTTTTTCACCCGGAAGGTTTTTTTCGGTTCTGTCTATGGTTTTTGACGGGGTCGCCGGATAAACTATAAAAGCTTTTATAAATTGCCATACACTACTAGACTGCCGATCCGACACGGTGATCGGACAGAATTCATTCTGTGGGAAAAGGCGCCGTCTGATGAAGTTGGAAAACTAGAAGAACAAAAATCTTTTCCCTGGAATAATATTTTCTTCCCTAAATAAAATACAAAAACCTTTTTGGTCTGATCCAATAGCTTTGTTAAACCAAAAATCAGGCTTAAACCTATTTTTTCTATGGAAAAACTCACTAAACTGGATAAAAATTCAAACCTTTTTATGAATACAGGGGTGTGTCGAGTTATGCTCAAATAGTTGAATAGTAAATGAAAAATAAGTCACAAAAAACTTTTATTAGTAAGTTTATTTTTGTATTTTTTAAAATTTGCATGAAAAAGTATGACAATCGTAGAAAATTTACAACAAAATAAATTTCTTTGTTACATTATTGTTATGTACATTATTGTAAAAATATATAAGTAAAATATTTTAATCTTGTTTTTATTTTACAATGTTTAGAACCACGTTGAATTCAGTGCTGCATGTGTTATAATCGGACCAGGATTTATATGAACGTAGCCAGAAACTAAACTAACAGCGCCATCTTGTACAACATCACTTTTGATAGTTCACCGTGGAATTTACTGGGTGGTTTTGCTTGTAATTCTTATTTTATATTTCAATAAAAATAGTGCAATGGACATACCAAAAGTTAAAACAAATGGTTTCAGGGAGGTTGTGTGACAGATAAATCTTAGCAATTCAGCTGACATCACATTGAACTATCAAAAGTGTTATTTTATAAAATGGCAACTTTAGTTTTGATTTTCCTCCCGTTCAATCTAATCCGTGTCGATCTGAACCTTGCCTTACTCACACTACACTACGCCTTAAGTATATGTTTTTTTGGTACGCCAAACAGAAGTCTGCTGTGATGGCCCATCTATTTCTTTCATTTTGATCAATGATACAACTTAACCTATAATGTTTCTTTCATCTCAACTTCATAAATATCCTAATACAATACAATACCAATTAAGTTTCAGTATGTAAGTCTGCCTTTACATCTTATTACTAGGAAAGAATAGGGCAATTTCATATTGTTGTTCTCTTTCATAAAATAACAGATAATTTTTTTATTTATGCATATTATGTGACGTAAGTGGACCGCGGTAACCAGAGGCAGGTCCCGTGATGTCATTGCCGTTTTAAACTGCATTTTATCAGGCTTAATCACTCATTTTAAAGATATTTTATTTTTGAAAATTATGAAGTAAATCCTTAATTTAACTACTTAAAAAATATATGATTGTGATCCTTGAAATGTACTCTACACAAACATAGTATTTTCAGCTGCATTCCCCACCACTGCAATTACCCTATTCATAAAACAGCACACTTATTTTACAGACACACATACAACTATTTAAAGTCATTACCAAATTAACAATATTTGCATCTACATCGGTAGCACCAAAT
The DNA here is from genome assembly GCA_951799405.1 of Agapetus fuscipes. NCBI lineage: Eukaryota > Metazoa > Arthropoda > Insecta > Trichoptera > Glossosomatidae > Agapetus > Agapetus fuscipes. The sequence goes on along the minus strand of OX637343.1, from coordinate 12,127,751 downwards.
TCAGTTACGTCGAGTATATACTTTACTTTGGTTAGGAAGTAAATATACTTCAACTCTTTGGTATATTTATACAAACTTATTGCTACAATAAACCAGTGTATAAAAAGTTAAATGTAATTAATTATAGTTTGAAAGTCAAATAACTGAAGTGTCAAAAATTACTTAATGTAAAAATATTTGTGCCCCGAGTTCAAAGCATTCTATAAACTCCCCTCAATTGTGTAAATAGAAAAATGTATGGAAGGTACATCTTTTTAAATGTTTTTTTTTTCAAATATGGCAAGTTAAGAATAATTTGTAAATAAAACTTAACAATAATCTTCACTTTGGTAACTTTTTGGCAACTTTGGTTTCAAGGCAAGATTTAAACTAACTTTTTAAAAACACTTTGATTTAAAGCTACAATATTTTTTAATATACAAGTAAAATTGTCTCTTTTTAAAATCTATTATGGCACATAAATTCACAAGGCACATGAAAAACATTAACGATGCTGTCGTTAAAAACAAGTAATTGTCTAAATTATATAGATACAAGCAATTCAACAACTATATAAGGCACATTGGAATGCAAGAATGAAACACATGAAAAATATACAATATAATACTGGCCAATAATATACATTCGTAATGCCTGGTTCAGACGGGTTTTGCATTAATAGTTGGATGTGTACGTGAGCCTCCATGTTTTGCCTGTGTGCAAAATCTTGTTGATTGCAAATTTTGTTTGCCTGCGTGTCTCAGGATTATAGTTTGCCCATCACTGTTAGCAGCGCCTGAGTAAAAGGGAAAACCGGAGCCAAAACAGGAATTGAAGAACTGATAAGAGGAATTAAAACAATGTTTGGAGAGTGTGCATTCGCAGTTGCTAGTCTTCTAGCCTGGAACCACCTGCTTCATCATGTGAGAGAAATAGAGGACCATGGGAAGTTCTGAAATGCACTGAAGACAAACAAATTTCTGGCATTATTTGCACAAGCACCTTGGAGTGACTATATTACGAAACGGCGCCCTAAAGTAGTTCAACTCATCATCATCTGCATATTGAAAATGATGGTGTGGACCAATGTGTCTTTTTGTCGTCCAATAAGCTTGCATACTGCCTTATAAAGAGGGACAGACCGCAATGAATTGAAACTGACTTGTGTACACACCTTTACATTGGCTCCTATTAATAATCATCTATTATATAATAATAATAATAATATTAGGATGATTTATTTGGTGAGCACTGTTTTTGTGTGAATCACACCTCAAGAGCCCTCTGCGAGCTTGGCCGTCAGTATAGAAAGCGACAATTCTCAAGCAAGACCCAGTTGCTGTAAGGCTGGACGGACTATAATAGTCACCAGTCTTTTAGGAAAGGGATATGAATTTTTCAACATAGCAAAGAGCATATTTGAAAATAAAAATGGTATATTTTTAATGCTCCGCCGCGGATTCGAACCCACAACCTTCCATTCACAAGTCTGAATGGAAGACTACGGACCGGTGGAAATCTTACAAGTTTTTTGTTTTAAATATTAGTACAAGAAGTCACGCATACACCCTCCTATTAATGCATTAGTACCCGTTTTAATTGAATATAATTGTCAGAATCCACCCAAGCTCTCCTTAAATGTAGGATCATGTCATATGTTTATAATATTGGCCCAATTACTAAAAGATTCATTATGGAATGGCACTGAATTTTTGTTTTAAGCATAAAGCATTTATTTTATGTACATTTATAATTGATTTTATTATAGCAATTCAAAATGGAGTCTGCAACATCAAAATTTCCCTCAACTGGACTGTTTGTCGCCCATATAGTAACAAACAAAAATCCAGAAAAACAGGGATTTTTATTGTATTTTACAGCATTTGTGAAATGTATGAAAAGTGGCATCCCATGACAGATGTGATAAATACAATATCGTCGTTGTTCTGGCCATAGGTCGTATGTCAAAAAATTTCGACTTCCACTTTATGATGCCATTTGATAGGGAAAAAATCATTTTATACAACTGCAATACCTCCCGTGTCATAAACCATACTGTACTGATGATAATGTGTGACATGGGAGGTTTTGTAGCTACATAAAATGAATTTTTCTCCATAAAATGGCATCACAAAAAGGAAATCGAAAACCCTTGACATACGATCTATTGCCAGAACAACGACGATATGTAACATTTCAATTTTCATACATAATATTGTACTGAAGTTTACCTGTAAGTGACGTCTCTAGATATTTTGTATGGATACCAGGTCAGGGTGGTGTTGACAAGATTCGGCACTAAGATCCTTAGTAACCATTTAACTAATCACAAGTATCTAGCAATCTGGCCATGTAACGTCACATTTTTCCTTCTGATTAAAATGTGCAGACTCTTATTGATGAAATACATTTTTATAAAAATCTATTAAACAAAGTAAGAATATTATATTGTCAAGGCTTACTCTAGATATGTACAAAGTAAGTATCTTTTTATATATTTTACTAATTTAATAATACTCGCTGGTAACTGTCCCTTCATTAATTTACAATCAAAATATACAGTTTTTTTTTAAATTTCAAAATAGAACAAATAGTCAAAAATTTAAACCCTTATGTCATATAGTGTTCATTAATACATACTTTGAAAACTATTGTTGTATTATAAAATTTACAATTTGGTCAGAAAATCAAAAAAATATTTTTATTGATTTTTGTTAAGAGGAGTGTTCTCATATGTACATACACCGCTTAAAAAAATCTACAATTAATTTAGTACAAAACCCTTTCCGTAAGTATTCCTTAAATAAAATATTTTATTTCTACTTTGTAAGTAAATTAAGATTAGAGATTTATGCATAAAAGAAATAAGTATAACAAGATAGAATTAGAGGTTGAATATTAACCCTCCGTTGGTCGCAACCATAAAGGTAAAACTGAATAAGTGCTTATTCACTGATTTGAGAAATTGTGGATAAAACATTTATTGGGTGTAACTTCTCATAGGAAGTGAAGTAATTATAAGGAGGTGCTCATGGAGAACTTCTAACTACAGTATTTCCACAGTTCTGCAAATAGCACTAAATGTGTTTTTTATACAGATGCGACCGACGGAGGGTTAAGGACCATATTTCATACATGGGTAAATTTTAACTTGTGTTTGTGAAAAGAGATCTTTGATTTACCATTTTCACATTGACTATCTCTCTATCCTGACGTCACAGGTCAAAGTGACTTGGGTCCTTAGCAACCAACCGCTATTTGCCTAGCAACCCTGGGAGCTGATGTTTAATTATTGTTAACCTGACTATTTTGTAGAGCCTGTTTTGAAAAGCTTTCATTTTTCTGACAAACTTCTTTATATTCTCCAATTATATTGTCTATGGCTTTGCTGGATGCAAAAATTGTGACAAATCTGTAGGCTTATCACTTTCTTTGAGATATATATATTTTTAATGTTTAGAAAGAATGATGAATGAATTCTATAAAATATTTCATTCTAGGAATACTTCAAGAAAGAGTTTTTCAATTCAAAAAAGGAGGCAGCATTACATATGGTTGGTTCACCTCCGACTTGTTTCCTCCATCTTTGCTCGTTTGTATCACGTTACCGTGGTTACGAGGTGATCCCGAGCAATCCCCATTCATAATAGATGCGTCACTTTCATACTTATCCGGACTCATGTGTCCCTGGTACTTCGGTGACAGATTTGTAATATATTTATCATCATTCAAACTGCAGACATATTTGTCATCATTCATCTGTGAGACTGAATACTTCTCTTCTAGATGCGATGAGTAAGGATCCATTTTGACAGCTTCGTCGCTCGATAACGAGTTCACATTGCTGTTTAATTGCGTTGGCGAATGTGAAACCATTATTGAATATTCCCTTACTCCAATCTGCGGTGGACTATTTGTGTTGACGATGCTGTAATCGGAAAAGTTGTGGTTTCTCATTTGAGACGTGAACATTTGTGATTCGTGACTGTTGATCATGGAGCTGTAAGTCGCATAAGGACCAGAAGGTGATGTGTTGTATCCAGGGTAGGGACTCGATGTGGGCGACATGAGGATGTTGTGTGGGGATAGCTCATAAGGGGTTTGATAAGACCAGGTGTCTCCGGCTGTCGGTGTGTTGATGACTCCGCTCTGAGGGAATCCCCCGATGTTGGAGCCGAGGTTGGAGAAGGAATTGGTTAGGGTGGTGGAGCTGGGAGAGTTAGACCCGATGTAGCCAGTCTTCCGAGGTGGTTCGCGCTTACGCCATTTGGCGCGACGGTTCTGGAACCAAACCTGAAAGACAAAAGAACATGTTTAGGAAGATGTCAGCTATATTGAACCAATGGAGTAATAAACAAGATACATTGGCCTCTGAACAAATACCATGGACAACAAAAATATGACATCACAGCGTTGTGTCGCTAAAGAAAAGGCAAACAAATATTTTATAAGAAATTATACAAACTAAAACAGTCTTATTTTCACAAATTGAGTGTTTATTTCACCTCAAGTACTTTTGACTTGCTTATGTCATTATCAAGAGTCTCAAGAGGACACTAAGTTTTAATTATGTTTTGTTACAAATATTTTATTATGTTTTTTAGGGTTTGGTGGTTCATTGCATTTGGCATTCCCATCGACTGCTTGAGTTCACAATGCTGTAAACTAGAAAAAATCCTGTTTATGGGGATTCATTTTTTATTCACTGTGGATAACGTCACATAGCCGAGAAGTATTTTGAATGTTGGGATCTCATTATTGGTGATTAGTTTGTTAGTGTACTACCTGCACCCTGGACTCGCTGAGGTTGAGCTTGAGGGCCAGCTCTTCCCTGGCAAAGACATCAGGGTACGGGGCTCTCTCGAAGGCGCGCTCCAACTCCTCCAGTTGGTAGGCGGTGAAGGTGGTCCTGTGGACAACAAAATGTACATCATTAGCAACGAGATCTAAGTAAAGTGGTCTGCCGAATATGTGGTGCAATAAAGGATGGAGAAGAGTGGCTCACAAGGTGAAATGATGTAGGTACTATCCCTTTGGTCACTTATGCCTCGTAAGACTTGAGCCCCACAAATATTTTTGTTGTAATGTATGTAAACCAATTTTGGTCGCAAATGCTCGCAAAGACATGGCACTGAAAACAAAAAAGTTTTTTTGGAACTTTGGGGGCCCCCTGGACGTGGGGGCTCTGGTTCGATCGAACCGCTCAAACCACCCATAATCCTGGCCTGGCGGCGCGTGAACAGCTGATCAGGCTGCCAAATGTTCTTCATACATATTGTATGGAAAAACATCGAACTAAAACAAAATGTTCTACTTACAAAATATATTAGGAGCATTTGGCCGCGAGATCAGCTGTTCACGCGCAGCCGAGTTTTATCGATTTCTACCTCCTAATATGATCGGTGGATAAGTCGAGAATTTTCATCTGCTATGTTTTCATCCTAGACAAAATACATCGGTGAATTTTGTAATGAAAATATTGTGGTCCGTGAAGCAGTTGGTAAGTACCTACCTACCTATGGGTGATCACCCTATTTCGTAACAAATTGATGAATGGGATTTTTTTTTTAAATATTAGGGGTGTCGGGAGTCAATGAAAATTACCCGTATAGGTCATTACTGGCATCTACACTCGCGGTAGTTTAGAGATAGCACATCTACAACTCGACTAAGATCTCAGATAAACTTATCTCGTGCGGGGATACATGAGGGCGCTGGGAAATGAGAAACAACACGTTATATTCGATTTTGAAATAATAATATAATCTAAGTTGCAAATATATATTAATATTAAAAATTAATATTGAATGCATGCCCATAAACAGATTCGTGTAGGTAAGTTCGCGCTTATGCTGCATGTGTACCTACCTACCTACTCACAAATTAAAATCCGAACCTCAAATAAACATAACCCTTTCGCAACTTTTGCCGACCTTCCCTGAAACAGGGGCGACATTGGTAAAGTGAAACATATTTTACAGTATGGGTGCTCAGCCTCATACCAACCTACAAGTCAAGGAATACCAATGATGACCCGCATTTATTTTAAATATTACAATTAGGTATACCTAAAAGAAAAGCAAACTTCAATTTTTCGGTGATTTCGAACAAACAACTACTTATTATTTTTTATTGTTCCTTGACTTAAAGGTAGGTATGAGGCTGACCAGCCATACAGTTTCCCAGCACCTCCGTCTTTTTAGAGCATTATTTTCGATACCGAAGCGATCAAGCTTCTTTTGATGAAGATCCCGCTTTAGAAGGATGCATTGGTGTTATTCATACAGGCAACCTGCATGTTCGTAATTCGACATGTGTCGCGCATTCCTTCAGTGCCGGCATGCGTAGGAATTTATGACGTCACTGAGCAGGGTTGTGCCAGATAATTACATGCGGTGTAATGATTGTCGGTATATTGAGCGTGAAATTAAATGCAAGCGGCCACCCCTAGCACGCGCTACCAAAGTACACAGATCCCCAATGTTTTGTTTTATTTGAGTGAAAAATAATTCTCCTGGAAATAGTTTTTTTTAAATAGATTTGTGTAGAGCAGGGGTCGGCAACCTTTTCTTGTAAAAGGGCCAAATATTTTATTGTTGTAAAAGGCGGATCTAATGGTCAGCATTTCAGCAAATGCTGACCAGCTTCCCCCCCCCCCCCTCCCCTGCCGCGGCCCCTGGGACCCTCTTGGGAGTCATGCATCGAAAACATTAATCAATTGACGTACGAGCTACAAATGAAAATTACCCCCAAATTCACTATTAATTCTACCCCCCAAAATAAATCTCATATTGTAGAATTCCCGCCAATTCAATTTGGGAATCCCACGATTTTTTTTAGGTTCTCATTCAATATGGTTATTTTTATAACTTTAAATTTTTTGATAAATGCTTTTATTTTGTCATTTACTGAAGATCGATTTGTAGTTTTCCGGCACGTGCGTTGCGGGCCGCACCAAGACGCCTCAAGGGCCGCAGGTTGACGACCCATGGTGTAGAGGAACACCAACCTATTCTGCCTGGCCAGAAACAGGTATTAATATCATAAATTAATAATTCATGATTGTATATTTTAATGAATTATTAATTAATATAATGGCATCTGTTGAACCAGGATTAAAGTGATGGTCAAATGACCAAAGCAGCGATCGAACCAACGTTATTCTATTCCAAACAGGTTGGTACGCTAGAAAGATCAGCCACTTGACCCCCTCGGCCATAACACCGATGCTTTTGTAAGATTGCAATAAAAATAATACTTGAAGTTAGGTGTTTGGCGTCAGGACAGCCCCTTACCTGTAAAAATAAATAGTTTTACTCGTCGCATGCCGCTCCTTCGGGAAGAACGCTTGTTGCGTTTTTTTTTTTGCGGAAGTTACGCTGTTTATGTAGCTTGGTTGCGTTTTATTTATTAATCCCGGTTGATAGAATGATAGTTCAAGTGGTAGAGCAACTCTATGGGTAGAGCACTTGCATTCCATGCCGAGAGCACAGTTTGATCCCCAACGTGGGTGTCACAAATGATTTCTCGTTTCGGCGTTTATTTCAAACTCGAAATCAAAATACCGGCAAGCTTTACTCAGCCTTTACAAGAACTGAGATGCAGCCCACCCGGGAGCTGGGAAATCCCCACTTTAACTGAAGTTATTGGCGCAAGGCCGTCCCCCTTGATTTGATTTAAAAATGATCATAAGTAGGGTACAAGCTTATTTAATTGTAAAAAAAATTGTAGGTACTCGTACATTGTTGAGAGCCACATTATTTCCGAGTAAATAAAAACGGGGAAAGCCCCGAGCAACAGATGACAGCAACAAGTTAACCAACCTTTTCGATGTTAATATAATAAAAGAAGTAGCAGATACCTCCCCTCTGTATTATTGTCTATGCCTCCCCATACCCCCCTCTGTTAAAACACAATACAAACATCATTATACACCGAGTGCACCCCAAGAATAAAATATTTCGTTTACACTCAGTCCGGTCGATAGCTCAGCTGGTAGAGTGCTTGCATTCCATGCCGAGAGCTCGTGTTAAAATCCCACCGACCGAGGGTGTCAGAAATGATTTCCCGTTTCAAAAACCAAAAGAAAATACCGGCAAGGTTTACTCAGCTTTCATAAGAAATGAATACCAGCGCCCTCGGGAACTGGGAAACTACCACTTCAACTGAAGTGGTTGGTGTAAGGCCGACCCCCTTACCTGTAAAAACAAATATTCCACTTGACACTTGTCATATATGCGAGACCCTTCGTGGATAGCGCGGAAAGAAGTTGCACTGTACCTATGTGTAGCTTAGTTGCGTTGCTCATCCAGCGATTACCAAAACATATTTTTACTTTTCACATATTTTGATATTTGAGTTGCGTACTATCTATTGATTTATACCGGCGGTATTGAAAGAGAAAAATAAAAATGTGATGCACCCCATTTCATAAAAAATGTTGGTGAAAATATGTTTAAGTGGGGGGATCGTGTTGCCACTTAAAAAAAACAAGCGTCATTTAAGCCTCCCCTAATCAGATTGGAAGGAGAGTTTTTAATACGTACCACTATAAATATTTGCATATCATTATACTGTAAAAAATTATTCACTTTGCCTTGTTTCTCGGAAGGTCGGCAAGAGTTGCAGAGCTTATGTTCATTTGAGATTGGATTTTTATATTGTAGTTCCACATGCGGCATATTGTGTGAGCGTGAAATTATGCGTGTCTGCTTGTTGGAATGCATTTAATATGAACCTCAAATGATACATATCTTTGCAACTTAGATTTAGATTAATTACTCATTAAAATAAGGATTTTAAAAATGGATTTTTGGATTCAAAATGATGTGCAAGAAAATGCGACGTGTCATTTTTTTTACTAAATTAAAAATAAAAAGTAGGTAGGTACCTAAAAGTCAAGAAAATATTTTGATGACCTCTGCAGAGGTGGTGGATATACTGGAGAATAAAAGTGCATTCAAATTCCTTGACATCATCAAGCAAGGCTATGTGCATAATATCAGATCGACTGGATGAAGGGCTACAAATGAGCTGCTGCCTACCATTAAGCAGAGAAAGCTTATGTACTTCAGTCACATCATGAGAAATGAGAAGTACCGTCTCCTTCATCTTATCATTCAGGGTAAGATTGACGGGACAAGATCTCAGGGACGCCGAAGGACATCGTGGCTGAAAAACCTGCGAAAGTGGTTCGGCAGAAGCACCAAGTCCCTGTTTCGAGCCGCAGCATCTAAAGTCAAAATAGCCATGATGATCGCCGATCTTCGATAGAAGTGACACAAAAAGAAGAAGAAGAAGGATGAAGGGAATAGTTTTTTTTTTCATTTACAAAGTTGTTACGCAAACGCAACTAAGCTACCTATATGGTGTAACTGCTTGCCGCGTTATCCCCGAAGGATTTCACATGTGGCGAGTGGAACCTATTTATTTTACAGATAAGGGGGGAGATCTAACGCCAACCACTTCAGTTGAATTGGTGGTTTCCAAGGTCCCGAGGCGACTGGTACTCATCTTTTGTGAACGCTGAGTAAACCTGACCGGTATTTTTATTTTGGGTTTTGAAATAAACACCGAAACGGGAAATCATCTCTGACACTCTCGGTGGAATTCGAACCAGAGCTCTCGGCATAGAATGCAAGCACTCTACCCACTGAGCTATCGACCGGATTATATACAATATCGTTAATTAGTAATTTTGAGAGAGTAAACATTGCGCTAAAAAAACATATTTTCTCACGGCTTTAAAAGGATATTTATGTCGTCCTACCATCATAATATGCGAAATATTTTACCCTTCATCAATACGGAGATGAGATTATTATGTACCTTCACATCGGCCGCCCTCAAAATGTGCGCCTCAGGTACCAGGCTACCACGCAACGCAACTAAGCTACACATAATAATACTGTAACTTCTTGCCGCGTTATCCCCGAAAGAGTCGCATGTGGCGAGTTGAACATATTTATTTTTACAGGCAAGAGGGCCGGCCTTACGCCAACCACTTCAGTTGAAGTGGAGGTTTCCCAACTCCCTAGGGGGCTGGTACTCATTTCTTGTGAAGGCTGAGTAAACCTTGCCGGTATTTTTATTATGGGGTTTGAAATAAACACCGAAATAGGAAATCATTTCTGACACCCTCCTCGGTGGGATTCGAACCCGAGCTCACGGGGTAGAATGCAAGCACTCTACCAACTGAGCTATCGACCGGACTACCACTATAACGAACAGTGGGTAGAGAAAATGTGAAATTATCTGACTCATGGAGTGGGTACAAAAAAACACGGGGAAAAACTGTGACGTTAGGAATAGTTTTTTTTATGTATAAAAGTTTTCAACTTCCACTTGCACTTTTATGGTCGGTGTTATATGACAAATTGTTTATGTTTTCTTTCACTCGCCTTGAGAAGGCTTTCTGCTCGAGAAAACGAAAGAAAACAAAAACAATTTGTCTTTTTTTTATTGTTTGCGCAGTACCATAATGCAGCTGTGACGAAGGGAGGGATTGTAAAATTGTTACAACTCCATTTTGGATGAATTTATTGTGTGACACATTCTAGGTCAAATAATTTCGAGAAAAAAATCGCTTGACTTACAAAAAATAATAAAAAATTGCGCACTTTACAGTTTTCAAAGAAAATCCCGGACCACTTTCTGTAAAAAAATTAAGGCTCTTTTTACCCTAAATCTGCTGTTTTTATTTCTTGCACTTTATGGTCTTAGCAAAAGAGTGACAGTAATGAAAAAAATCAAGCATGTTTATTATTTTTTTATCAAAGTTTGAACAAAAGATAAAACTTAAGAATTGCCACTACAATTTTTTTTTTCCAAAAACTCGTTTTTTTCACATTCGAAACTACTTTCTCGTGTGTGCTATATCTATTTTGAAAATGTTTTTTTTCTTTTTATTTATAGAACCTATACATTGTTAAGTGCAGTATCGGAACAATTTTTAAAAAATGTCAATAGTTTTTTGAGTAAATATGGAAAAACTGTGTTCTTCGATTTAATTAAAATTTAATTCATTAAGTCGTTTCAGTTTTTCCATATTTACTCAAAAACTATTGACATTATAAAAAAATGTTCCGATACTGCACTATACAATGTATATTTTTGTAAATAAAAAGAAAAAAAATATTCCCAAAATATAGCACACACGACAAAGTAGCTAGAAATGTGAAAAAAACGTGTTTTTTTAAATATTTTTTTTTGTGGTGGCAATTCATAAGTTATATATTTAGTTCAAGCTTTATAATTAAGACAAAAAAATAATAAACATGCCTGATTTTTTTCATTACTGTCACTTTTTTGCTAAGACCATAAAGTGTAAAAAACAAAAACGGCAGATTTAGGGTATATAGGGCTCTTAAACGCCTTTTTTAAAAATGATCACATTTAAGTAAAGGTATTACTGATTTTCTTACTTTATTTTTCGTTTGTATTTTCCGTAAAAAAAAAGTTTCTGGTTTCTAAGGGCTGTAGTCCCATACCGAAAAAAATTATAAATTCAAATTTCCTCATATTTTTAGTGTTGATCTGTTAACACAGTGAAAGTTCATTTTTCTAAATATTAAAAAAATTGAAATGGTAAAACATGGTTTTAATTCACTTTTACCATCAGAAAATGTATTTGCCTTATTGCCTATTTCCTCAAGTTTACTAGCTCTACGAGTACAAGGGACGACTCGGTGAAAAAACTTTGAGAAACGATCTCGCCGATAAAACACGTCAATGGTATTTAAGTTAGATGAGCCTGGGTTAGGCAAGGGGGGGCTTCAGCACCCTGGCAGTGTGCCAGTGGTAGCATATGGCCGGCACGCGTCCCCCATGACGTCACTACCCCTATTCCATTATCCTGAACCATGCACCCACCCCACTGATTAGCGATGCCTGTCAAAAAATCATTCTCGTGTTTTAGTTAATAACTTGTTGGTCTCATATGGGTGTTTTAATTTGATATTTAAAAAAATGTTTGAATAGCACTTTTCCCGTTTCTCCTAAGAATTATGTTTCTTTTGACCTAAAAATCTTTATTTATTTTATTTATCTGTGTAACAACTTTCCTATTTACTGAATTAATAAATTGAGATTTTTTGGTTCATTTCTATAACACTGTTTTTTTCATGCGAATACCTAAGTAGGGGAAGGTGGGGCAAGATGGGGCCTTTAAGGTAGGACGTCAATAAAACACATTTATTTTTATAAATCTTTTATAAAATATTTATTTTCATAAACTTCAATACTTAATGTAGCAAACGTAAAACAAAAAAAATAAAAATAATCAATAAAAAATAGTAATATTATTCAAATAAAAATAGTCGTAATTACCCCGTCTTGCCCCACTGGTGGGGAAAGATGGGGTACCACCTACTGCTGTTCGCAACTAGGGCAAACAAGGATGGCGTCTTGATCTTCGTCATTTACTCCAACGCATGAAGAGTGTGCCCAGTTCCGGCACATTTGACATGCTATCCAGCCTTCATTTGAGTCAAGGTATGACCCATAACAAAACAGGCACTCTGTATCATCGTCATCGGTATTGGAAGAAGATACACATTTTGATCGTTTTGATGGCTGCTTACGTTTTGTTTTGGTTTTTGTAACATTAATTTTATTTGGACATCTTTTCTTGATAGCATTTTTCTTGTTTACGTCTTTTAATTCCTTTTTATACGGCGATGAAGTGAGAATACTAGTCGTCCCCTGTGTCTAGATTTCCTTTTCTCTGTCTGTGTTGTTTTTGGGATGGGAAGTAACTGTCTCGGATCAGATAGGATGAAGGCTGAATCATCGGGTGACTCGTTAGGATGCTCGGTAGTTGGCACAGTATCAATCACGGTGTAAATGGCGTTTGTCGGGGTGGCAGCTGGTTCTTTATTGGAAACGGTTGCTGACAAAATAGCAGCCTGGGTAGTTGTCACCGAAGTGTGCACGTTAGTTGTGGAAATTTGAATATTAGTGGTCTCTGCAGCGACAAAATCCTCTTGAGAATAAACAGTGGGGTCACATGGCCAGATTCCACACTTTTTAAAACTGTTGACAGCTGTCGACATTGAAGCTGATTTTATGAAGGATTTTCCAAACAACCCTGCTACCTGAAACGGTGTAATCACATGCCCAGGATTTGAACGAAGCCAGGTTGTTGCTTGTTTCATGCATTCCTTTGACCAGCTCCCCCTATCGGTCTTTCGAACGTAGTTCCGGACCATATTCTGCATAGACAATAAGCAAAAATAGCTTACTAAAGTTGTTCCTACAATGTGCTCAAGCAATGGGGTAAGATGGGGTACCGATACCCCGTCTTACCCCTTTTACTATTTTTGTTAACAGAGTTTTTTATTTACAAAATACGATTTCTCCATAAATAATTGATAATCTAACCTTGAATTACAAAAGTTAGAGCTTTTATTGCGACCATCAGCCAGTTAAAATCACGATATTCTTCCTTCAATGTCACAAGCAGCAAAATTCGATAAAATAACATGAAATTTGCGATAAACACGTTTAGTATCGCTGCGCATCGGAGCGTGCGTACATGTCCACTGTGATTATGTCACTGGCGGAAGGTTTGAGGACAGCATCAAATGGCATGATGCGCTTGGAGCTACTCGGCAGTTTTAGGCTTTTATCACAGGGCCCCATCTTGCCTCACTACCCCGTCTTACCCCACCTTCCCCTACAAACATTATACAACGAAAAAAAAAGCATCCAATCTGCAGATATAGTGAAACTTCTTATCACGCTGTCCCCAAAAGAAGTCGGAAAAATGGAATCTATTTATTTTCACATGTTAGGAAGCCAGCCACAGACCAAACACTTTATTTAAAGTGGGGGCTTCCTTATTCTCGATAGGGGAGATTCTCATTTCTTGTAAAGGCTGAGTAGGTACTGAGCTTTGAACGAATATATGAAACGAAAGATGTATTGTAACAAAAAGTTAAAATCCTAAATTTTTACAGTCCCTTCAATAGCACTTTCACTTAAAAAATAGACGTATGGTTCGCTTTTACTTTTAAAAAAATTCGTTTAATATAAGTGTTTTTTTTTTTTACTTTTTAAAAAAAATGACGTCATTTATAAAAGGGAGATGATCGTGGCGTAAAACAGTTGACAGCCAGTGACCAATCGATTAGCCATTGAGCCGCGTGACCAAATATTCTAACAAAAATGTAACAAAAATGAAAATCATCTAAACAGACGAAGAGGCGGTTAAAAACTGTTTCCTTGCATGTTTTTTTACACTTCAATGTACCTACTGAACTTCTGCTACGCCTGTTTTTAAAACGATATTTTTAAGGTGCTTTAAAAATAATACGAAAATAAGTTAAGTAAAATAATGTAGGTACAGGTTAAAGAGGATCATTGCGTTGGAAAACTAAAATTTCAAAAAATACTAGATTGATATTGTTAAATAGTACCTACATACCTACTTAGTACTTACCTAAAAGATATTTTGTGTCTTTAGTCAAAAAAATATATAAAATGTTAAGTTGCTTCATGTAATCTATTTATTTTAGATATTCCTACAAATAAAGTCATTATTTGAATGCATGACAAAAAAAAATATGAATTTCGAAAATACAAAAAATAATGGGTAGAAGAAATTGACTGATAGGTACAGAGAACGATCTACGGAGACGATGAGGGCTGTTGTTAGAGACGCAAGAAAGAAAAAAAATACTTAAAAAGTTTTTCATGAGCAAATGCGAAACTTGAGTCTTGAAAAACACCTGCATGAAAAATACGCGCTTTTTAATTCACGAAAAACAACGAACCTTTTTTACTTTTCATTCTTGTTTTTAAAATATTTTTTACGCCTTTTGCCTTAGGCATAATAAGAAACACAAATTACTAATTTAAAAACATTTTAATTATTTAGAACAAAATATTAATTAAATAATTTGGGAATTACATAAATACCTCGTTTTCTTCTTCTTTATCCCATTATTATCGCTCTTCTTCTTCGACTCTGACTTCTTCGTTGTTCCGCTTCCTCCCATATTGATGGTCTCCGTCGACACAACTTGAACCGGCTGCAGCAAGATTCCCTCATCAGCTTTCTTCCTTCCTCCTCCAAGTCCAGGACTCTCTACTCCAGACACATGGCTGAACATCTGATCATGGGAGTTGGACATCCCGGTGGTTTGCAGCGCGTGCATTTGGTCATTGGAGATCTTGCTGTGAGGAGGACTGCCACTCATGGGAGAGACTCCGAGCATCATGTTGTCCTGGTGGTGCTGCATGTTCAGCATCACTTGAATGGAGTGCATGTTCCCGCTGGAATTGGAATTCCTCGAAGAATGATGGATGGAGTTCTTCCCACCTAAGATTCCTCCATTCCCACCTTGTAGAGTAGTTAACCCTGACTGATCAGAAAACTCAGGTAAAAACTGCTCATCGTAACCGTTCGATTCCATTTTCAAATTAAAATTTTACCTTATGGTTAAATTTTCATATCAATTTTCTATGTTGTTAAGCTGTCAAATTTGTTTAACTGCTCGTTTAATTGTCTCGTAAGTTTGATTGGGTTGTTTTTAATTAGTTCACAAATCACGTCTCATTGCCTTGATGAGCTAAATTGACGAGGCCATTATTGAATCGGATCAATAAAGAATAATGAAACGCAATTAGACCGAATTGAAAGCATCCCCGGCGGCCGAACTGAGAAAAACTATCGTTGATTAGTGCAAATAAGTTAAATGATGTTGATTAACTTTGCGGCTGATTGAGTAAAATTGCTATAACACCCTATCAGGGCCAATGCGACTCGGCTCAAACACAATTTATTAAACTCAATATAAAACAATTTGGTTCATTTAGTCCACGTCGATTGATAAAACAGGACCAACTCGCGGAGCAAATCTAAATGCCTTTAATCAGTCGGTCAACTAACTGAAATCATCCTTTAGTTAGTCAATTTATATTTTAAGTGACGGCGATGCGAGGCGTCCCGCTGAAGGGCGAAGCGGCCAATCAGACGAGCGCGCCGATCGCCATCTTGGCTCAGTTTGACAGATGTTTGCGCGGGAAGCACGGGAGAGTGTCCACCATTGCTACGGTACACTGGGACTACAGTCAGAATCACAACAAGCTCAGTTACGGCGTTTTAATGGCGAGAGACGAGGACAACCAATGGTAGAGGGGGGCGTCGCCTCGGTGGGAACTTTTATTTCAGGTTTTCGTGGGAGAGCCGACTTTGTTTTGAAAAGTTGCGCTGGTTTTGGGATGAGGGTGGTCGCGTGGCTTCACAGTGGGACATGAGGGCACTCACAGAGGATATTTAGGCTGATGATGCGGGACCCACAATATTTAGAATTCAACAAAATGCTTTATAACAACAATACAATTGCATTTTACTCCATAAAACCTAAGCACTTATTTTATTTGTAGGCAAGAAGAGTTTTAGATTAATCTTTTTTTTACTTCCCATACTATTTTCACATGCAAAAACAAAAATCACATTAAGTTGTTACTTGATATCTGGAATTAATTTTGAATTCGTATTATTTAGGTGTTTAGATTACTCTATTCAAGAAAATTGTTAGAAAGTCAACAGGTATAAAACATTCACAAAAAGCCTCACCTATATTCAAAACACGACCTGTAACTGTAAGCTTCATAAACCAACATTATATTTGTTAATTTCTTTAAGTAGAAAAGTGAGGAATACAACATCCAATGCAAGAGAAAATAAAAATAAATAAGAAATGTATAAAAATACATACCTCATTGTGATTACTGGGCGTAATTTTAATCCAACGAATAGTTTGTATGCACCTGTTTACACCTATAAATACCTACCTCTGCAAAAAAAATTAAAAGAGGTAGGTATCATTTTTCAAACTGAAAATAAATCACTTTGTATGAAGACACTAAAAATAATCACTTTTATTTTATAACAAACACTATAATCCAGGTATTTTTGATTGCGCGTTGCATTATTGTCGATGGACACGAAAATGCGCGGTGTTCTATTTTCAAATTTCCGGTCGCCATTTTACATTTTCCCGCCACGCTCATCTGTCACAATGTTTGACGTTGAAATGCAGACAAAAGAAGCGGCGGGCCGGCCGAGCAGCAGGCCTTAATTAGAATCAACTGTAAACAGTGGGAATTATTAATAATAATAAAAAAGGAGTTTCGATTTACCGATAATGGCCGCTCAAGTGGTCGAATAATGGAGCCGTTGATTGTACAAATTGAAAGTTGTACCGGTTGTAGGGAAGGGGCCGCGGCTATACAGCGCTCGGGGCTGTCGCTAAACAGTATGGATGCTTGACATCCCTAGCTCTCTGAAAATAATGGCACGTAATCGAGAAAAGCCATTTCTCAGAAGCTTTCTTCGATTGAAGCAAGTTTTTGTGTTAATTTGGTATTGTTAAGCAATCGAAAAGAAAATTAGGTAATTTTTCGTAGAGGAAATGGAATTCAAATTTCGTAGGCAAAATAAAGTGACGTCACACAGCCGGGTTGCTGGGGAAAAGGCATTCAAATGTTCTGTATGTATTAAAGTTACAATTGAGATTTTTGTTTTTGGACGTCATAAAAGTCTTAATAAAAATAAAAATAAACTTGATAAAAACTTAATCACTGAAAAGAATGAAAAATGTCATCTTCTTCTTCTTCTTCTGTTTGGCGAATCCCGCGGAGAGCAGGGGCGCCAGTGTCAAGTATACTGAGTGGGGATTTTGAATGATGGGAAAAGGATACGCTTCAATGGTCACGATACACACATTTGATTTTAAGCAATAATAAAAAGCAAAAAGAGTAAAAACAAAAAACAAAAAAACGCTTGTAAAACATTATTTGAGGGAATTAAAGAAAATTAACTAAGGAGTTTTTTTGGGTAAAGTAAATTATAATTTTATGTTGTTGTGGGAAATAAATTTTAGAAACAGAAGGTTAATGGATTTCAAATTTAGGGATAAAAGATAGGAAACATTAACAGGATATTGAATGGAGACGCCAGTTCTTAGAAAAAGAAAATACAATTGATATAAATGGTGAGAGCAGTTAAAGAAAATGTGGTCTAAATCGCCTATTTCGGTTTTACAGTCGCAAAAGGGAGAATCAACAACATTAATTTTAAAAAGGTGAGCTGGAGAGCAACAATGGCCAATTCTTATGCGACAAAGGGTAGAAATTTGTTGTTTATTAATAGAATAATTGCAAAACCATGGGGAATTAGGAAGAGATGGCTGGATGCCAGCGTACCACTTTCCCTTTGTTGAACATGTGGATGACCATAACTCACTCCATTCATTTCGAAGAGAGTGCTTAAATGATGGAATAAGGTCCATAGGGGAGAGAAACGGAAGGCCGGGGATACCGGTCAGGATAGCTTCTTTGGCAAAGCCATCTACCACTTCGTTACCCACAATTCCACTGTGGCTGGGAATCCAAACCAGATCCACGCTCTTTCCCGAATGCGAGAGGCTGCAAAGGAGGGATCTAATTTTGAGAATAATTGAAATTGGAGGGCGTTTAAAAGGGAAGGATAGAATATTCTGCAGGACACTTAGGGCGTCTGAGAATATAACAAATTTTTGAGAAATAGTTGTGTGATTGATGAATTTGAGAGATTCCAGGATGGCATATGCCTCTGCAGAGAAAATCGTTGCCGTTGCAGGTAACTTAAATTTATAGACAATTGATTGACTTGGACAGTAAAAAGCTGCACCAACGGCCAATGAATTTGGTGTTTTGGAGCCATCCGTAAAGAGGGATGTCCAATCTTTCCATTTGTTTTCTATTAAATTCTGAAAATTTTGCTCCTGCGGTGGGTGATCCGTTTTTACAAGTCCTGTGTTTGTATTGACTGAGGGGAGAAAAGTGATGTGTTCAAAAGGGCTTAAAAATAAAGGTAGAATATTGGTGCGATTGATGCAACTAAAATAATTTTGAAGCGCCGTTAAGCAGCTAACTAAGATTGGTATATGTTTATGTTTCCAATACGAGTTTTCAATACAGTACTTAGACAAAATGTTTAAGGAATCTATGAGCCCATGTGATAGGGAGAAAGTTTTAATTAGAAATTTTTTAGACAGAAAAGAACGACGAAGATTGAGGGGGGGTTCGCAGCTTTCCAGCTGAAGAGTGTTTGTCGGGGATGATCTCATTGCACCTAGTATAATTCTTAGACCTTGGAATTGAATTTTGTCAATTTTTTTAAGTAAATTTTTTGAGGCGGTTCCATAGAGAAATGATGCGTAATCGATTCGACTGCGAATGAGAGCATTATAAAGCAGTTTTTGAGTAGAGGGATGTGCTCCCCACCAAACACCTGACAAGGCTCGGAGAGGGTTTAGTGTTGCAAGACAGCAGTCAACCAAGTGATTGATATGCGTTGCCCAAGTTAATTTAGAATCCAAAAAGAGACCCAAAAATTTAACACATTTAGAAATGGGGATTGTATCAGATTTAAAATTAATAAGGATGGGATGAAATTTCCGTCTCCTTGTGAAGAGTACTGCAGTGCTCTTGGATGGAGTAATTTCTAAGCCGTGGGTGTTAAACCATGTTTGTATGTTTTTTATTGAAAAGTTTATGTTCGAACAAGCAGTATTAATGTTGGAATTAGAGGAGTAAATAACAAAATCATCTGCATATTCCAACATTTTGCAGGATGGAGAGAGGTAAGTGTGCATATCTGAGGTATATATATTGTACAAAATGGGGCTGAGTACAGATCCTTGCGGTAAGCCCTTCCAAATTGTTCGTTCCATATTGGGATAACCCGGTTGTTGAATTTTTATGTTTCTAGCAAGTAAAAGATTAACGGTAAACTGAGTTAAGCGGGGAGAGATGCCCAATTTAAGCATTTTAGATCTAAGGACAGGTAATAAGACATTATCATAAGCAGATGATATATCTAAGAAGACAGCAACTAGAGAGTCATTCTGTGATAAGGAAATTTGAATATCCGTTACTAATGACGATAATACATCAAGAGTGCCTTTAGATTTTCTGAAACCGAATTGCGACGGAGAGAGGAGTTGATTGGATTCAACGAACCATTCGATTCTATTTTTAATTAGGCGTTCCACTATTTTACCTAGACACGAAGATAAGGCGATGGGGCGGTAGGAAGAGCCATTGTTGGGATCTTTTTTAGGTTTAAGAATTGGAATGATGATTTGGGTTTTCCAAGCCTTTGGGATTTCACCTGTGTCAAAGAAGCAGTTAATTAAGTCCAGAAAGTATTTCAAGCAAGCTGGTGATTTTGTAGAGATGAAGGAGTAAGGGATGCAGTCTAAGCCTGGGCAGGAATCTTTAGAATTATCTAGAGCGGCCATAAGTTCGTTAATTGTAAATGGAATACTTAGGAAGTCATTTTGTGCAGCTAGGTAGTATTTTTTTGGGATTTCCTCTATGTAGGGTGAGGAAAGAGGAGCAATATTGTTAACGAATTCTAATAACCATTGTTTGGAGGATGGGGTTGTTTTGATGGGGTTGAAGGCAGACCTAAACCGTCTCACCATGTTCCAGACCTCAGACGAACTGGTATCCGGGGACATGGAGTGACAAAAAAATTTCCAGCCATTTTTCTTTTTTCCACGCAAAAAGCGTTTTGTTCTAGCTGCAATATTTTTTAAGTTCAGATAGTTATGTAAATTCATATTTTCAGCGTATATTTTTGATGCTATTTTTCTCTCTGCTACAAGTTTATCACATTCTTGATCCCACCAAGGAGTAGGAGGATGAGACTTTCGATGATTGTTTTTTTTCAGAGGGATCGAATGATTTGCTGATTCAATGAGTAATTCTGTGTACTTTTCATAGTTAATAAGTGCATCCCTCGAAGAAGGACGAGGGAAAGATGGAATCTCAGTTTCATTGAAATGATAGAAAGCATCCCAGTCAGCTTTGTCAGTTTTGAAGATTCTAGTAGTTTTTTTATTATCTATGTGCTCATTGACTTTTCTGGGAGGAAAATCTATCAAAATCGGGAAATGGTCGCTACCATGTGGGTCACTTAGAATGGACCAAGTAAGGGATGATGCTAATATTGGAGAACATAGTGATATATCTACAGAACTGGCATTTTGGGAGGGAGGAGAGATTCTGGTAGGGCATGATTCATTTAATAAACAGAGAGGGATGAGATCGATGAGATCAAAAATTTCGTGACCGAGGGAGTCACAAAAGGATGAGCCCCATACGCTATGATGAGCGTTAAGGTCCCCAAGCAAAACAAAAGGGCTTGGTAGTTGGTTCATTATGTTTGTAATGATTGATGCGGATGATCGGTTTGATGGAGGAGATATGTACATGGAAATGAAAGTTATGCCAAGGATTTTTGCCGATACTACCTGGAAGTTGTTAGGTAGGCCGGTGATGGATAATGGAAAAAATGGGAG
Organism: Agapetus fuscipes; assembly: GCA_951799405.1. NCBI lineage: Eukaryota > Metazoa > Arthropoda > Insecta > Trichoptera > Glossosomatidae > Agapetus > Agapetus fuscipes. The sequence goes on along the minus strand of OX637343.1, from coordinate 12,106,413 downwards.
GGAAGATTTGATAACAAGGGCTGAACCACCCCTGCCATCAGAGCGGTCGTCACGGAGGACATGGTATCCCGGGATCTGAAGATGCAGATCGGGACTAAGCCAAGTTTCCGAAACGGCCGCTATTGAAATATTATATTTTTTTAACAAATATAAAAAGTCACTTTTGTTGGAGACAATACTACGAGTGTTCCATTGTAATATTCTCTCCTGCATTGTTGAGAGATATTAAATTTTTAAGAAGGGTGATAATAGGGGCAACGTTGGACGGTAAATTGGGAATTGCTTCGATGAGATCAATCATCATCTTAAGGAGTAACAAAAATTGAGGAGGCAGAGAAGAAGGAGCTGGTCCTTGCAGACCACCACCAGAAGAATTTGATGGAATTTGTCCATTAGGAAACCACTGAAGGTTATCAATTGCATCTGAGTCTACTGCTTTCTTTGCTAGATTGGTTTGTCTAGCTGGAGTGAAAACAGTTTTTCTATTTCCCAGGGAAGAATTTTTGTTATCAGAAATTGTGGGATTAGGTTTTTGAGTTTTGGCTACATCCGCGAACGATCTAGTTGCGGGAGCCAATCTCTTAGAGGCCTCCATATAGGAGATTCCCTCTTTTGCCATGGAATTTTTTATGTTTTTTTGACTGGCTAATTCTGGGCAAGAAGTACTTGTCGCCAAATGATTGCCCTTGCAGTGCAGGCATAAGGAGGATGCTGATGTAGACGTGCAGCTGGTACCGTCATGGTCTCCGGTACATTTAAAACAACGGGGCTTGGATCTACACTGGGATTTAGTGTGACCAAATCTACAGCAAGAAAAACATTGAATTGTAGGGAAAAGATATATATCTACAGGGAATGATGTGTGATATAATGAAACGTTAGGAGGGAGTCTTTGACCATCGAAGGTAAGTACGATGGTGTTTGAAGGTACCCAAGTGTTACCCTCGGGGGTATTTTTTTTATAATTTAAGCGCCGGGCTTTAATAACTTTAGTATATTCAGGGCATGAAGTGTCCTGAATAAGTTCCTCTACAGTAACAGAGGTCGGAATACCTCTTATTACCCCAAGTCGAGAGACCTGGAAAGCAGGGATAAATGCTTCATAATTATTTGTTACTGAAATATCCTTGGATAGGATGAAGGAGTTCGCGAATTCAGCAGAGCTGAATTGTAGCGAAATCCTGTTCCTACCTTCAGACCTCACTCCACCGTACACAATTCCCGGCGTTCGTCTCGACGTGAGAAAACGCCCAAAATCTATCGGGTGAAGCGAGGTCCCAGACATTGGTGATGGGGATTTTTTTTGAACATGTACAATAAATGGGCCTGGGTCAGATAATTTATAGGGTCTAGTGTTAGGCGTTTGGTGAGGCAAGATTTGGGGATTGATCGACACAGGAGATTGGGGTGTTATTGGTGTTTGGGGGCTATTTTTTTTTAATTTAAAAATTTCTTTTGAATCGGAGGAATCATCAGAACTTGAAGAGTCTGATGTCTCCCTTCTCTTTTTTTTACGTCGTGTTTCATTTGATTGAATCGTAACCTCATGGGATACTTCAGGCTGACTAAGGATACAATATGTAGGATCAGGAGGGATGTCCGGTGGCTCCTTGTCTGCCTCCATATTGACCAGCTTGGGCACTACCACTGCACTGCACTTTTTTCTTATAAATTGTTATTTTAGTTTAATTTTTTTATGTAACGGAGTTTGAGAAGCGTGTGGATGTCTTTACTACTTCCGGTCGACCTCCAATGAAAAATGTCAAAAAAAAATTATGAAATAAAAGAAGAAACTTAGGTACCTATGTGTTTATCCAATAGAGAGGTAGGTATTTACGATTAAAAGCATATTTTTCAGCAGGGGCAATAATGGGCACTTGCATGTTAGCCAACCTGCTTCTTTCCATTTTAAAATTCAAATTTTATACCGGACATGGAAAATTCGCGTCAATGTCACCTGCCAGATTAATAGGCTAAGGATTAAATATATTTTTTTTAGCACTGTTTCAGATAAACGTATTTCAGAAAAAATGCAGTAATCTAAAATGATGACTATTTCAGAAGTCCACACTGAGAAATATAAAAACGACTATAAGGAAAAATCCCTTAAAGACGGGAGGCATTTTCATCTCTTACCTAATTTCTATCAATGAGAACTTTATCAGGGTTATTCACAACACGCTTGATCCGTAGTTGATCCATTTATCATATTTTTTTAGATGGAAAATTCACTTCAGGTGCTGGCTGAGCCATGGATTTGCTTTGTGTGAATAACACCGCATGGATTTATTCTGTCAAAGGACAGAAAAAAGTAAATATGTAGAAACTTCAATATTTCTCTGCCTTTCAACATTTATTATTATTATTTTAGGTGAAATGAGGTCCGCATGTTGGACATAAATCAAAAAACGAAGTTTAAAATTTTGTTACTGGTTGCTAAAGACCCTAGCAGATATACAAAGGTCCAGCTGACAAAAAAAATAGAACATTACGACTTGAAGTCAATTTTTTCGTGAATCTTCTTTTCATATCTTTCTTTCCACAGATGCATTTTAGGAATGAAAAATTAATGCAGTTGGTACCCCTAGTCGGGGTTGGTAGCTCGTACATTTTGTGGGTCAATTTGATTATTTGGCGTAAGTATTTAATGGGCTGAATTGCCATACAAGCGCTAAGCCGGGCACTCCTCTAAATGAGCTCAACTAGGCCAATCAAGGAGGATCATATAAGGAGGAGCAGATGCATGGAGACGAGCATTGGAGAGAGAAGAGTCAAATGGGACGTGGATCTGACAGCTAAATAAATCCGTGGATTAAATTATTTTGAAAAAGACCTATCGCTTCAAACCGGTCCGTAGTCTAGTGGTAACACTTTTGACTCGAAATGGAAGGTTGTAGTTTTGAATCCCGGCGGGGCACAAAAAATATATCATTTATATCTTCAAATTTGCTCATCGCTGGGTTGAAAAATTCTTAAACCTTTACCAAAGACCGGTCATCAAAAGGTCCATCCAGCCTTACATCAACTGGGTCTTGCTTGAGAATTGGCGCTTTGCTTTGTAGACGACCAAGCTCGTAAAAAGTCCGGTCGACAGCTCAGTTGGTAGAATACCTGTAAAAATAGGTCACAAATCGCCACATGCGATCCCTTCGGGGATAACGCAGGCAAGAAGTGACACTATATGTGTAGCGAGTTTGCGTTGCGCTTCAGTACTTCTTCCTCTTATTGTGCATCTTGAGTGCAGATTAGCAATTTGCACCTTCGATACTGCTGCACGAAAGAGGAATCTTGTAGGTACTTCTACCAAACCACTGTCTCAGGTTTTTCAACCATGATATTCTCCTTCGATCTGGAGCTCGTCTCCTATCAAGTCCTTGAATGAAGAGATGTATGAGCGGATATTTCTCATTTTCATTCCTTGACTTACAGGTTGGTATGAGGCTGACCACCCATACTGTACAAAAATTTGCACTTGCAATTACCAATGGGACCTCTGTTTCAGGAAAGGTCGGTAAAAGTTGCAGAGTTTATGTTCATTCGAAGTTTGGACTTTAATTTGTAAGTGCACATGCAGCATTTGTAATCAAGAACTTACACGTGTCTGTTTGTGGGCATGCAACGAAAAAAAAACGCAACTAAGCTATACGTAAAGTGTTACTTCTTGCCGCGTTATCCCCGAAGGATTTCGCATGTGGCGAGTGGAACCCATTTATTTTTACAGGTAAGGGGCCAGCCTTGCACCAATCACTTAAGTTTTTAAGTGGCAGTTTCCCAGCTCCCGAGGGGGCTGGTACTCATTTCTTGTGAAGTGTGAGTAAACTTAGCCGGTATTTTATTTTGGGGTTTTGAAATATTTGAGCAACAAATAAAAAAAAAAATTTTTTTAACGAAAACTGTTTTTTTTATAAAAAGTTTCATAGAACTAATAAAGGCGACAATCTGCGATTTTTTCTATAACGAAATAAGTATATATTATGGAATTGGTGAGGAAATTATTTCCTTTTTCATATATATACGAGTATTATTATCGATTTAAAAAAAATCTTAGATTTTACTCAAAGGCTCTCAGTTGGATTGAAAAACGTATGTACTTTTATCAAAGATTGATCACAAAGGTTTATCCAGCCTTACACTGACAAGGTCTAGCAGGCGCAAGCATAGGGTAAAGGCAAATACATTTCAGAATATTTTTTTTCTCCCATTCCTTTTTTTTCTTCTTTTAAGGAATCCTGTGCGGGAGGCTCCCCAATTCTTAAGAGTCTTGGGGGTCTATGTCACCCTGAAAGGGTGCCGCAGAGGTGTTGCTTGAGTTCTTGGTTCTGTCGTGAGGCGCTGCAAGGAAGTGGTGATTGATGTTGGTTTTGAATAAAACCGGATTAAATTGGGAGGGGAACACAAATACTGGTAGACCATTCGATAAACGGGCAGTTTGGCAAAGGAATGAGTCATTATCCTTTTAAATAACTCATTTGAAATTGACTGAAATGCTAACGATGGCTCCAATCGCACTTAGATTTTGGTTTTATTTATCTGAATATCAAGCTTTAAGGTTTTTTTTTACCATATATTGCTTACCTATTAGGCGCATGTGCCAGTATGGGTCTAGCTAGCATAATTAGCACTGACTAGCTAAGAACAAGCTTGTAGAGGGCTCCTATAATGTGGTTTATACAAAAACAGCGCTAACCAAAATAGTAAGCCCGATTTTTACATATTTCATTTAAATTCTCATTCACTTCTGATTCCTAGCCAAATAAATATTGAGAAAGAAATGTAGATACGTAGTTCCATGGAGTTTATATACAATATATCGGTGCGTAGTTCCATGATTGTGAAAACCAAACCAAAAGGCTACTCAATTAAACATAGAAACATCTTTAAAGGAAAATTGAAGACGAACGAGAGGTCGTCCAACAACTTCACACTTCCAGGATTTGAAGCGGCTCAGGATGTCTCGTCCTATTCGCAGCTCAAGAGGATGGCAACCAGCAGAGACAGATGGCTGACACAGCAAGGCACTGCCTTTAGATGTTTTTTATGAATTCTGTGCGGGACACTCCCTAGATTTCAAAGACGCTAGGGGTTTATAACACGTGGTGTAGTGCCGCAGAGGTTTTGATAATGTGACGGTTGATGTCTTGATCCATTGTTTCAGGGATGTTAGGAGCGTAGTTTTGTAGTGTGTGTTGTGTTGCGTTGACTTTGTTTTAAGACCCTGAAAGGAAGTGGCAATTGATGGTGGTTTTGAATAGGGAAAGGTTAAATTGGGGTGGAAACACAGATACCTACCGGTAACTTGTTCCATAAGCGGGCAGTTTGGCAGAGGAATGAGTCGTGAAAACACCAAGTTCTCATAGTTTTGATGTCGACTTCAAATGGAGTTATGTGAGCCGTTCTACGAGTTGCTCTTGTTGCTGCGAGAGGAGAAGTAAGGATATTTCATCAGAACCGACACCATTTTAGTACATACAGAAGAGGCTGATTATTTCAACTTTCCTTCTGTGCTAGAAAGAATGTAGGTTGGCTGTGAGAGTAGGATCATCTATCAGCTTCCCTGCTCTTCTTTGCACAGAATCAATTGGTCACACAGCGTCTTTGGTATACCGGACCAGAGATGACTGTACTTACTCGATTATTGGACGGATTTGGGATTTATACAGAGTCAGTACCTAGTTGGGCTGAAGTAAAAAATCTACGAGCTCTGTATAGTACCTACGCCTAGTCGCCGGAAGGCCGAAGTAGTTTGAGATGCAATGGTATATTGATGATTGCAGCTCTGATGAAAGAGAAACACCGAGAAGATCTTAATGGTTTTGGTTAGATGATGATGAAGACGAGTAATAAAGTGAGCAGATATGGTGTGGGTGTTGAGAGATGAGCCAGGAGATGAGCCAGGATAGAAAAGTTTGGCGTCTTCGAACAAGGAGGGCCGACCCCAAATGATGGGATAAGGCAAAGGGAAAGAAGATATGGTGTGGCTGATATCAAGGTTGCAGTGTTTTGGTTACCATGGTTACAATTTGCCTGCTATCAGCTATCAGCTACCCGCGATGACGCAGTCTCTGCTCTATGGTTTACAGCACCTCGCCTCCGTTTGGCTGCGGAGCTTAATTGAGCTTAATGAGGAAATGAATTCCTGCGACACGTATCATCACACTGGAAATGGCTCCCAAACTTTACACATCAAATATGTGAGTCAATGAGGAAAATCATTTCCTTTGTTTTTGTGTTTTTCGGGCTAGAACATAGTCTACTTGCTTTTTACTTTTTACTTGACTTTCTTCGGCTCATAAGACTTGAAGGCGCAGGACTTCCCGCAACACGATCCTCCAGGACTCTGTCTTGTGCTGCTTCCCTCCATGGTCCCCTCACTCCCAGAACTTCGGCGTCGGCTTTGTCGTTATCTGCCCACCGCATCCTGGGACGTCCGAGTGGTCTAAAACCTAAGGGGGCACCATTCAAGACAGTTCTAATGATCCTGACTTGATCTTTATACTGTTATAGTAAACTAAAACCCTTATTGATTAAATTAACGTCTATGTACAGAGTATAGGTACGTTCTCACTGTGTAATTCTATAGGTACCATTTTAATGTATCTATTGCAATACAATTTATATTATTCTGTAGTCAAATGGTTACAACGCTTCGGCCTCGTAAACGGAATGTTGTGAGATCGATTCCCGGCGTAAATAACTTCGATAGTTACTTATTTACCCCGAGTACAAAATATTTACATATCTAAACACCCCTTGATCGGGTAAATAGAAGAATGTATGAAAAATATAGCAGCACCCCTAGTAAGTGAGTGGTTTTAATATATATATTTTTTTAATTAAATCCAGCAAGGGTGATTTATGTAATGTCTTATACTTGGGGTACTTGTGAGAAAGTTAAAACTATTATTTTACTAATCTAATATAATCTAATATAAGCTGCAAAGATATATATCATTTGAGATTTATATTAAATGCATTCCCACAAGCAGACATGTATAATTTCACGATAACACATGCCGCATGTGGATCTACAATATAAAAACCCAATCTCAAATGAACATAAGCCCCGCAACTCTTGCCGTCCTTCCCTGAAACAGAGGTGACATTGGCAAAGTGAACCATTTTTTACAGTATGGGTGGTCAGCCGCATACCAACCTATAAGTCAAGGAACAGAGTACTATAGTAACAAATTTAATAAAAAAATAATGTAGTAAATACGAACTTTCACAAGGTTACAGACGAAAATGTAAACAGTGTACCTTAGTATAACTTAATTTTTGCTTTCTTTGTTTTGTTATTTTTTACAAATATGTTTTCAGAATATTGGGAAGCAGTGGTAGCCCAATTAAAGTACCATTTGTAGTTTTATTTTTATGTTCCCGCGTCGCGGCGCTCTCCCAGAGCGGCTACAGGGCTGCCACTAAAACAAATCTCAAATGATAAAAATGTCTGCCCGGTTTGATGTTTACTTCAATCCCAAAATCAAGACACCGGTAAGTTTAATTGAGCCTTCATAAGAAATGAGAATCTTTCTTCTTGGAAGCAGAAAAAACCTACGCTTGAATTGAAGTAGTTGCTGAAATGCCGATCCCCTTTTCTGTGAAAACAAATAGGATCCACACACCACATGCAGCTCCTTCGGGAAAAACAAGGTAAGTTGCACTATATGTGCAGTTAAGAGAAGTGCAGGATTTTCCCATTCATTTTTTGGTAGAGCATTCGAAGCATTCCCACCATGGGTGTCAGAAATGATTGCCCGTTTTGGTGTTTATTTCAAACTCCAAAATAAAATACCGGCAAGGTTTACTCAGCCTTCAAAATAAATAAGAACCAGCCCCTCAGGAGCTGAGAAACCCCTACTTCAACTGAAGTGGTTGGCGTAAGGCCGGCCTCTTTATCTGTAAAAATAAATAGGTTCCACTCGTCACATGCGACACCTTCGGGGAGAAAAACGCGGCAAGAAGTTACACTATATGTGTATCTCAGTAGCGTTGTTTTTTGAAGAGTTTTAATTTGAATTTCAAAGACATTTGGTTCAAAGCTTCATTGCTATTCATTCGGAGATAAAGTGGTCAAAAGTTGCATAAAATTGTCGGTGTTATGGCCAATCTTTCTAGCGTGTTTGGAATAAAACAACGTTGGTTTGATCCCCGTCTGGGTCATTTGACCATAACTTTGACCCTGGTTCAAAAGATGTTAATGGGTAACTGTAACTGTAACTGTAACTCTGTCGCCATTCCGCTAGGGGTGGCCAGAGCCTCTGCAGAGTTGCCTCCATTTTTTCCTATCCTTACATACCTCTTTCAATTCATTCATATCCATCACCTTTTTCATGCATTTTCTTCTTTTACGCTCACTTTGTATATCCCATTCTTTCACAATCTCCTCAATCTGATCACTCCATACTTTTCTCGGTCGTCCCTTCCCTCTTTTTCCTTTCACACTTTCTTTGTATACATACTTTGTCAGTCTATCATCATTCATTCTTTCCACATGTCCAAACCATCTCATCATATTCTTTTGTACCTTAACTTTCACATCCTCTTTCAAATTACATTCTTTTTTTTACCCATTCATTCCTAACTCTATCCCTCAGAGTTTTTCCTGTCATGCTTCTCAAATGCTTCATTTCCACCGTACATACTTTACTCATTTCGCTATCGTTCACTGTCCATGCTTCACTTCCATACAACAAAGTCGGTAACAATATGCCATTGTGTACCGCCATTCTCAGATCCATCGTCAATCGCTTGTTCTTTGCTATTCTTCCTATTGCACCGACCACTTGTTTTCCCTTGCACACCCTATTCTCAAGTTCTCTTGTCATCTTTCCATTCTTCTCAAACATACTTCCCAAGTATCTAAATTCATCCACAACTTCAACTTTCGTACCATTCAACAAAAACGTGCACTCTTCATTTTCATCCGTTCTGTCAAAAATCAGTACTTTCGTCTTACTTGCATTAATTTTCAACTTGTTCACACACAGAGCATGGTTCAGATTAGAGAGCATTGCCTGAAGCTCTGCTGCTGAATCAGCAATTAGTACTGCATCATCAGCATAAAGCAGAACTCCTACTTTTCTCTCTCCAATCTGTATGCCATGCCCTTCCAGATTCGCTTGTTTAACACAATGATCCATAATTATATTGAATAACCACGGGCTCATTATGCAACCCTGTCTCACACCCTTGTACACATTAAAATACTCGCTGTATTCTCCATCCACCCTGACACACGCCCTGCTATTTAGATAGATGGCGCGTATCGCGTTCAGAAGTGCTTTATTCACACCATACCTCTCAAGCACACACCACATCATACTTCTATCCACCGAGTCGAAGGCTTTCTCAAGATCTACGAAAGCCGCGTAGACCTTTTTGTTTACGGCTAGCTGTTTTTCGACGATCTGTCGAAGCGCGAATATCTGGTCTACGCAACCTCTTTCCGGCATAAAGCCAGATTGTATATCTGAGACCCTCTCCTGGGTGGATAATCTTACCCTATGGATAAGAATCTTGCATAGCACTTTACCTGGCACACTAAGAAGGCTAATCGGTCTGAAGTTACGGCAGTCTTTTTTGTCACCTTTACCTTTGTAGATTGGCACAATGACCGCCTCTCTCCAGTCCGATGGAACCTCCTTGACACTAACACACAATTCGCAAAGCTCTTTCATCCATTCAATTACACATTCTCCTCCCGCTTTCATCATCTCAGGTCTCACACCATCCACACTTGCAGCTTTCCCATTCTTTAATTCCTTTATGACCTTTCTTACTTCTTCTTTCGATATTTTCAAAACATTGCCCTCATCATAATGGGGGAAATTATTAATTAATATTTCATTAAAATAAACAATAATGAATTAATTATTAATTAAATTTTATAATTTTTGGATGAAATTCAAACAAAACACTGTTTATTTTAACTATAAAATTTATTTAAAAAGATTAAAATCTTTAAACAAAATTACTAACGCGTTTTCGACCTAGTAGGTCATCATCTTTTTAAATAAATTTTATAGTGAAAATAAACAGTGTTTTGTTTGAATTTCATCCAAAAATTATAAAATTAAACAATATGAATTTTCACAGTGTTAATACACAAACAATTCAAAATATAATTATTAATTGATGATATTAATACCTGTTTTGGCCAGGCAGAATAGGTTGGTGAATTGCATTCCTCTTCACAAATCTATTTAAAAAAAAATCCAACTCAAATACGTTGCAGGTTGATTAATCTAATGGAAGACTATCAGAGTGTTCCACGCGCCAGCCCTGCTGTTCACATCAATTTAAAGCAATTGAGCTCCTTCCCTTCTTTCTTCATGCTTGTATTTCTACATCAGTGGGCAGTGGTGGGGAACCTGGCACATATCTTTAGAGTATTTTAATGGCAAACGAAAAAGCTACGTAAAAACTAGGAAAGAATAAAGAGGTACAGTACTAAAATCTTTTCCCCTATTGGAGCAGAAAAACATTTACAGGTAGATATTTTGAAAGTCAATTTTTGTCCCAGAGAAAATGTAAATGGAAAAACAAGAAAGGGAAGACCGAGAAAAGTATGGTTGGATCAGATTGGTAAAATTATGAAAGAATGGTGTATACGAAGCGAATGTAAAAGAATAATTTGTATGAAAAAGGTGATGGATATGAATGAACTGAAAGAGTGGAATCGCGACAGATTTAGAGTAACAGTTACCTACTGTATTTACAAATATTTAACTTACCGAGTAAACGTCGGTGCTATGGCCGAGGGGGCCAAGTGGGCCGATCGTTCCAGCGTGTTTGGAATGGAATAACGTTGGTTCGATCCCCGCTTGGGTCATTTGACCATAACTTTGACCCTGGTTGAACAGATGTTATTGGGTAATTATGAATTAATTATTCATTAAAAATAAATAATAATAAATTATTAATTGATGATATTAATAAGTGCAAGAGAAAGTGTGAAAGTGAAGATTAAAAGAAATTTGTTAAGATGGTTTGGGCATATGGAGAGAATGAATGAGGAAAGACTGACGAAGAAAGTATATGATGGTAGAATAGATGGATGTCGCGGTAGAGGAAGACCGAGAAAGGTATGGATGGACCAAATATCCGAAATTGCGAATGAATGGAATATCCAGAGTCATAATAAAAGAAGAGCCTGTATGAAGAAAGTTATGACTCTGGAGGAAATGAAAGAAGTATGTAAGGACAGAAAGAAATGGCGGTTGATATGTAATGGTGACGGCTAGGGTTTATTAAAGTGATTTTATTTTATGTTTTTAGTTTTTGATGTCCATATATAGATATTATTATTTATTGATTTAAAAAATGTAATTTGTCATGTATGTTCCTTGACTTATATGTTGGTATGCGGCTGACCACCCATGCTGTAAAAATGGTTCACTTTGCCAATGTCACCCCTGTTACAGGGAAGGACGGCAAGAGTTGCAGGGTGTATGTCCATTTGAGATTTGGTTTTTATGTTGTAGGCTCACATGAGGCATGTGCAAGCGCAAACTTGTACATGTCTGGTTGTGAGAATGCATGTAATGTGAATCTCCAATGTAACATATCTTTGCAACTTAGATTAGATTAGGTAGATTAGAATACCTATTTCAGGAAAATGTTGAGTTTCACTTGCGTGTTGTAGCAAGATGGCGGTCCGTCTGACCCGGCAATTGGAGTTAAATGGATCAATTGCTGATGCGGGCTGACGCTGTGGCGGGGCATGGCGGTGGACAAACCAGCACCGCACTGCCGCACACAATCATCTCTAACTGCTGTCGTAAACATATGCTTTATCTCCTGGCAATAAAACATGGAGAAGCAACTGCCGCTAGAGATTGGGAAACTTCCATGATAACAAATATATGGTGGCTAATAGTTGATGAATTTGTTGGAGGACGACTCGCGCCATCAGAGCCATTACACACGAGACGCATTTTGTCTGATGTGTCTTGGCGTCCCCCCAGTGCTTGCATGTGTATTACGTTTACATAAGACACATTGGTCCAGTACACAATATGCAAACATTGCTCATGTGAAATAACCTCTGATGGCACAAGACAAACAAGCAAGGGGCTCAAGTCTTGTGAGCTATACGTCAGCAACGGGCCCCCAAATGCTAAAAAATATTGTACAGAAAAAATTTAAACATTTTTTGTTTTCGAAGAAGATATGCATCTTTGACGTTGTGAAAAAAATAGGTGGGAAGGGTGGGGTGGGTCATAAAGGGGGCCTCGAGCTTTTCCCGCACCAGGGCCCCGAGAGTGGTTAATCCAGGCATGGCTAAATCTAAATCTAAATCTGGGTTACAAAGATATGTACTATCATTTGAGATTCATATTAAATGCATTCCCACAAGCAGACATGCATAATTTCGCGCTCACACATGCCGCATGTGGACCTACAATATAAAAACCCAATCTCAAATGTACATAAGCCCTGCAACTCTTGCCGACCTTCCCTGAAACAGGGGTGACATTGGCAAAGTGAACCATTTTTTACAGTATGCTTTAAAATCTGAAAAACGGTAATTAGAAATAGTACCCCGAGTATAAATCAACCAAAATATTATCATGGATCTGGAAAAATATCTCAGCCGTCGAAATATAATATTGTGCAAATGTAACTTTGAACCGAAAGTGAACAAATAAATTGGGGAAAATAAATAAACCGCAGTTGTTATTAAGTAGAACCCGTGTACAAATATAACAGTATAATATTTGTATTTGGAGAGAAGAAGCAGAGTTCTCCTGATATTCTTCAGGTGATGAAAACAGTGGCAGCAACAGTGGCACCACTATTTATTAAGTTTTCAAAAAGCCCTGAGACGAAGAGGACATACTGATTAGTACAATACGGTGATAGCCACTAGATTACAACTAGTTTATGGCTAGTTTCATGGTTTATTACCCTTTTATATGTTGTGAATGATAATATTTTCTTTTCATGACACGATGGCGATATTACTGGTGATAAAGTCACGATATAAAAAGGGAATAATGGCCGCGAGATGCGGGAAACATTGTAGGCAATTAGCTTATAACATGCCATCAAGGAATATGTGAGAAAAGTTATAAAAAAATATTAAATAACATTGCCTGCTTTGTCAACAGCTAAAAATAACAGACAAAATTTATACAATACACGCATCGATCGATGTAAAAGACATAGATGGCGTACATACGTCTGTTTTTCCCACAATAACAAACGTGCCATGAACACACAATGATAGATAAACAACGAAAACTGAGACATATAATATCTTAATCTAAATCTAAGTTGCAAAGATATGTATCATTTGAGATTCATATTAAATGCATTCCCACAAGCAGACACGCATAATTTCGCGCTCACACATGCCGCACGTGGACCTACAATATAAAAAACCCAATCTCAAATGAACATAAGCCCTGTAACTCTTGCCGACCTTCCCTGAAATAGACATTGGCAAAGTGAACCATTTTTTACAGTATGGGTGGTCAGCCTCATACCAACCTATAATCAAAACGTCAAAAATCGACATTAACATGACGGTTGCCTAAAAAACTGAATATAGCGAGACCTTGTTTGTATGAAGAGGACGCCCTAGGGAGCACATATTTTGGCCCACCAAACGCCTCTGATGCTCCATTTATATCTATAATTTTGATCGATAAAACGCAAGTAAACTACACATACAGTGAAACTTTTCCCCGTGCTATCCCTAAAGAGGTCGCAGCTCGAAGGTGGCGTGTGGAACGTATGTATTTTTTTTTGGAAAAGGTCAACCACTTCAGGGTTTCCCAGCTCCCGAGGAGGTCGGTTCTCATTTCTTGCGAAAGCTGAGTAAAACATGCCGGTATTTTATTTTGAGTTTAAAAAAAGCACCAAAACGGAAATACATTTCTGACACCCTCGGTTGGAATCGAACCCTTTAGCTCTCGGCAAGCAATGAAAGCATTCTACAGGCCTGAATCTTTCTTCTTCAATTTCTCTAAATCTTTCAATATGTCTATAATCTACAGTCTAAGTTGCAAATATATTTACACTTAAAATATTAAATGGATGCGTTATGTTAAACAGACACGTGTAAATTTACAAATGCTGCATGTGCAAATCCAAACCTCAAATGAACCTTGCAACTTTTGCCGACATTCCCTGAAACAGGGCTGACATTGGCAAAGTGAACCATTTTTACACTATGGGATCTCAGCCTCATACCTATAAGTGAAGGAACAATCTGAGGAAATTTACGCAATGTTTTACACTTGACGATATAGTCATGAAAAATCTCTCACACACGAGACAAAAAGTCGCCCGCATATCTGTATGGGGTACCTACGTCACCCTAAACGTTTTCATACAGTAGAAATAAGAGAGAGAATATCATTCTCATAGTAGGGTGCCTGTCCGTGTCCAGACCTGGGAGCGGTAGGCAGTGACGGTTTTAGCACTACCAGCGCCCTGGGCGAGATTTCCAAGGCGCCATCAAATCCATACGAAAAACACTATCGAGAAAAAAATATCGATAATTTTTTTTACAACAGGTGTTGACAGGTATGTCTCAAGATTTCGTCTAAAAATACTATCGACGGGAGAGGGGGGGGGGGGGGTGAAGAAACGTATTTACAGGAAAAAATAATATAGGGGAGGATAATAATACGCAACTAAACTACTAAAAACGCAACTACATAATTTCTTGCCTGCGTTATCCCCGAAGGAGTCGCATATGGTGATTCGGGACATATTTATTTTTACAGGTAAGGGGGCCGGCCTCACACCAACCACTTTCAGTTGAAGTGGAAGTTTCCCAGCTCTCGGGGGTACTGGTTCTCACTTCTTGTGAAGGCTGAGTAAGCCTTGAGATCGAGCCCTTGCTCTCGGCATGAAATGCAAGCATTCTACCAATTGAGCTATCGACCTTTTTTACGAGCTTGGTCGTCGTCATCGCTACAAAGCGCAAGCAAGAACCAGTTGCTGTAAGGCTGGATGGACCTTTGGTGACCGGTCTGTGTTGAAGGTATATAAATTTTTCCCCCAGCGAAGAGCATATTTGAAAATATAAATGGTATATTTTTTTGTGCTCCGCTGGGATTCGAACCCACAACCTTCCATTTACGATTCAGATGTGTTAACCACATGCTATTTCCAAAATTATACTCCATAATAATCTATATCGCTATTTCAAATATTGCAAAAATATATCGATATATATCGCCCATCCCTAAAGGGGTGCCCTATTATACCTAGCGCCCTGGGCAGTCGCCAACCGCGCCCTACCCTAGCGCCGGCTCTGGTTGTAGGTACCTACAAGTTACATTAGATAATATTATAGGAGTGCATGCGGGATTCCCAGGATCTGTCGAACCAATCAGAAATATATCAAATCTCTTATTTGTATGGGAAACTAAGTAGCAAGGTTCATTGATTTTTTATTTCAGATATTTTTTGTGTAATGTAGGAATCTAAATCTAAGCTGCAAAGATATGTATCATTTGAGATTCATATTAAATGCATTCCCACAAGCAGACATGCATAATTTCGCGCTTACACATGCTGCATGTGGACCTACAATATAAAAACCCCAATCTCAAATGAACATAAGCCCTGCAACTCTTGCCGACCTTCCCTGAAGCAGGAATACTAAATAAAAACGGCGACGCAATGATCAAGCGGAGCATGACGGTGACTTGACTGGCATGATTGAAATAAAAACGACGCTGGTTCGAGTCCCGCCGGGCACTTGGAGCATGTAGAAGGTATTTATCAATTAATGCTTCATTAAATGCAGCTGATGATGAATTATAAATTAAACATATAGTTATTGTATTCATTACTGGAAGACATTGACAAAGTGAACTATTTTTACAGCATGGGTGGTCAGCCGCATACCTACCTATAAGTCAAGGAACATACACGACAAATTACATTTTTAAAACCACTTTTCCAATGTCACCCCTGTCTCAGGGAAGGACAACTAGAGTTGCAGGGTGTATGCCCATTTGAGATTTGGTTTTTGTGTTCTAGCTTCACATGCGGCATGTGCAAGCGCGAACTTGTACGTGTCTGGTTGTGAGAATGCATGTAATGTGAATCTCCAATGTAACATATATCTGCAACTTAAATTAAATTAGACTAAGGCCTTATTGAAAACAACCAGTGGACTTATCAATCATATAGGCTGGTTTGTGGCTGACCACGCGTGCTGCAAAACATGGTTATCTTTGTTAATGTCACCCTGTTTCAGAGGTCAGCAAGAGTTGCAGGGCTTATGTTCATTTGAGATTTGAGTTTTTATGTCACATGCAGCATGTGTAAGCGTAAACTTATGCGTATCTGCTTTTAGGCATGCATTTAATATTAATAAAATCCTATATATTTTTAATTTGATTTTTTTTTCACGGCGAACAAACGTAATTCAGTCTTGTACCAATAGGACTGCGTTCCTTGGCAACCAAAAATAAAATAATGGTAGGTAGGGGAGAGTGGTGAGACTTGAACACATTTTTGGTTTTTATTTTTTTTTACTGACACCAATGACGTTAGGCCAAGTTTCTTGACACTTTTATGCAGGTTGATCATCTAGGTACCTATATGAATTTTAGATAATTGATCTAGTTGTTTGTTTTAATACTAAATATTTTTTTCTGAAGGTCGGCAGCTATGTTCAAGTCTCACCATTGGGCTGGAGACTTGAACACCCCATAGGTGAGACTTGAACATAGGAATGAAATCACACATTATCTAATAAACAACTGTTTTTTATTGAATTTTTTCCGTACAAAATATTTTTAAAAATCTATTTTCTAAGCTTAGTGCACTATACTTGCTTTAGTCGTAGAAACGGTAGAAAGAAAATATTCCCCTTCGTTCCTGAGTGAAATTCTGGCATTTTTCTCAAGAAAACCTTTACACCATTCTTTCCCAGCTTCTTCTTTTTCAGTCCAAACTGGTGGAAGCTTTTTTTTATTGGTTTTCGCATATTGAAATGCAAGCTGTCTAAATTTTTTCGTGGTTAGGCCATGATTAAGCTGCGAGAGCTCAAGACAGTATGATGCTGATTCTTCTTCTTCACCTGGGGGTGAAAATTGTTGAATTTTTGTAGCTGGCATAGGTTGCTGCTCCACTTTTTATTATTCGTCCTAATGTCGTCCGGTTTATTTTCTATTTAAAAGCAGTGGTCTTAACCGAAGCTCCATTTTTAATCTCCTTCAGAGCCTCTTCTAATTCTTCTATAGGAATTCTCTCTGCTCGGACCTTGGTTTCCTTCTTGGGCTGATACTTTCGTCCCATAGCTTAAAATGAAGAGATAATGCATAATTCTAAAGTAATGTAGCGGTTACGCCCTTTGGCACATGCCAGGGTTACGAGTGCAGGGCAGTGGTGAGATTTGAACATGTTCAAGTCTCACCACAGTGGGCATGTTCAAGTCTCACGACCTGAAGAATTGAACAACAACAAAATCTACCCACCTTAATGTTGGTTCAATGTTGAAAATTCAAACACTAAATACACCTTAATGAACCACCTCACTGACATAAAATGTCAGGAACAATAAATCATAACCTCTAAAAAATCTTCAGGGTTCGTAAATGTACCAGTAAAAGACAGAAAAGTACCTTAAAAATTTCATATAAATCTGCCTTTTACGTTTATGGAGATGTCAGCGCGACGTCACAATAAATGGTGGCAGCAGATGACAGTAGAGCTAATGATGCCAACAAAACAAAAAAAAAACCTCAAATAAAGGCGCGAAAGGGGGGTGTTCATGTCTCCAACCTGTTCAAGTCTCACCACTCTCCCCTATGCCTTTTTCCTAGCAACCCGGCCGGGTAACAACTCAATTTTGTCTTTGCTAATTTACGTGCGGACCTTATATTATTCTGAATGTAATATATCTTGGCAACTTATTTTATAGATTCAGCACGAATTGATGACTTGCTTATTTCGGAATAGGGAAAGCTCATACTTCCTATAAATAGTTGGGAAAGAAAACTGATTCCCTATTTATGAAGGTATTTACTAAATTATTCCACTCATTGACTCTTTATATTTCTACTCGTCGTAAAGGGGATGGATGCTAAATCCAATACAAAGAGGAGTTCTAAAAGAAAATCTAAAGACACTTTAAAAAAATGAAGTGAAAGGGTAAAAAAATGCATTTCTTGATTTAAAAACATTGAGGTTTAAAAACTATTTTATAAAGTTGCAATGTGGTTCGAATTTCGACGCGGATTTTTTTCTATAATCTTAGTTGCTAAGAGTAATATTAATATTTAAAAATCATATAAAATGAATGCGTACAAGAAGGCACGTGTAAATTTGCGATTACAATTCTGCATGTAGGTATACTTACAAATTAAAAACCAAACCTCAAATGAACATGCACCTCGCAACTTTTGCCGACTTTCCCTGAAACAGGGGTAACATTGGCAAAGTGAACCATTCTTAATAGTACGTAATGATCAAGTAGTGAAATGGTATCGTAGCCTCAAATTAATTTATTTGGTAGGTAGGAAGTTATTTTAAAGTTTGGAAAATGTCTCAAAATTTTCTTTAAACGGATGTGACGTCACATTAAACGGAAGATGAAAGCAATAGCCAATAGGAAGATTAGCTGAGATGTACCTATTGCGCGTGCGCACTAAAAAATATGCATATTCACACTTTTGACTTTAGTATGTATCAAAATAATAATTTAGAAAATTTACTGCAATTGTATTTATGTCTACAGATCTTTAAAAATAATCTAATGCGCATGCGTAAAATTTCACGCATGCGCACTACAAAACGTCAAAACTGACAGCATCTGTCAGCTGGTACATAACCTAAAAAATTCACCCAATGTTTACAACAATGATGTAATAAAAAATAGCATAAAATTTAAAACTAAAGCAGACCTTGACTAAAAGTCATATTCAAACATGACCATCGGTGACTACATATCTGGTCTCAGTGACAATCCTTATTTTGGTGCCGGCTTTGGACTTTTCGGTCTTGGTGCCGGAGCGGCAGTACTTCGAAAAGGTCTAAATGGTGTTTTAATCGCGCTTAGGCAAGTAATAAATTAATACAATAATAAAAAAACTGGTTTACTGGTCCATAGTCCAGTGGCAACACTTCGGACTCGTAAATGGAAGGTTGTAGGTTCGAATCCCGGCGGAGCACAAAAATATACCATTTATATTTTCAAATATGCTCTTCGCTAGGTTGAAAAATTCATAAAACCTTTATCAAAAACCGGTCACTAAAAGTCTATCTAGCCTTACAGCAACTGGGTATTGTTTGAGAATTGGCGCTTTGTAGCGACGACCAAGCTTGTAAACAACACCTCTGCAGCACTACAACATGTGTCATAGACCCCTAGATTATCTGAAATCTAGGGAGTCTCCCGCACAGGATTTATAAAAAAAAAACATTTGGTGTCCGATTTTACTTTTCAATTAACTATGAATTGTATTTTTAGTAATATCTTGTTTTTACTTTTCTAGACGTCATTGTTTGATAACATTAGAAGTTCCTTGTCGGGACAAGTCTTACCAATGGCTGCTGCAGTGGATGACCGTGAAGGGCGCCAAGCAGACGCAGCACCTCAGCGTGGAGACGTCCTTCGCCCTGAAGGAAACAGGACATGTCAAAACCAAATATGATTTCATACCCAGCATTGGAGTGCATTTTTTCAGGTAACATAAGATCAGATTTTTATTGACTAAAAAGGATACTTCAACGATGTGTAATTCCTTCATTAGCTACAACTTCACTTATTCCTCCTCCACTCATCTCAACAAGGGCAACTCGTAGAAAGTCAATATCAAAACTATGAGAACTTGCTGTTTTCACAATTCATGACTTTGCCAAACTGCCCATTTATGGAATAAGTTAGCGGTACTATTTGTGTTTCCACCTCAATTTAATCCTGTCATATTCAAAACCGATATTCCTTCCTTGACTTATAGGTTGGTATGCGGCTGACCACCCATACTGTAAAAAATGGTTCACTTTGCCAATGTCACCCCTGTTTCAGGGAAGGACGGCAAGAGTTGCAGGGCTTATGTTCATTTGAGATTGGGTTTTTATAATGTAGGTCCACATGCGGCATGTGTTAGCGCGAAATTATACATGTCTGCTTGTGGGAATGCATTTAATATAAATCTTAATTGATATATATCTTTGCAGCTTAGATTAGATTAGATTAGATTAGATATCAATGCCGATATCTGCCACTTCCTTTCAGTGTCTCAAAGCAATGGCTACACTAGACTTCACAGCTAACTTCTCTGCTACAAAGGATCAGGCATAAACCGCCACAAAACCAACACCCACACCTCTGCAATAATCGACTGGACCGGACCAATAAAAAAAAATCTTTTTTATGAATCTGTTCTTCTTAGGGACATTTTCAATCATTTTTGCCTCCTATATTTGAAACTGAAACGTGGTAGCCATTGAAAAAATATGTTAAGAAACGTCTAGCGGTTCACATTTCTTACTGCTGCTTTGTAGATATTTATTTTGATTCCCAGTGTACCTCAGGACAAATTGGCATTTGATTTGTAAATGCTCCTGTGTATATTTTTCATAGTCCCTAAAAAGGTTTACTCTATGTTGGTCTTCTTAAATTACAAGCCAGCTTGCAGAGAACCTTTGTGCAGCACGCTCAAAAACACGTTCACCAAATAAATCTATCAGGGTAATTAATTAATTTCAGGTATAAAGGCACATGGATCAAAGTGGAAAGAACCAGAGAGCAACACACCTTAGATCTTCACATGGGTGTTCCATGGGAGACAGTCACTTTGACAGCCATCGGCTGGGATAAGTCGGTGTACTTCAATATCCTGGAAGAAGGTATAAACAAACATTTCATTTTTGAATCATTTAAAATCCATGGGCTTTAAAACACTTTTTCAATTGCCCTTCACGGATAGGCCAGTTATTTAAACAGACTAATCAGAGAGCAGAGATCTCTCTATGATCAACCACAAATTAGCATTGAACTTGCATTGCATTTGCAACGACAAAATTGAAACATTGAAGAGCTTTTGATATCTCGAATCCATTATTTAACATTAATAATTGTGTCTAATATTCGTGTTGTTGAGGTTAGCTGTCAACTGTCAGTGGAACGGTATGAACCATTGGTGTGAAGTTAGGAACGCTTAAGCCGACCCACCTTCGCAAAAAAGCAAAAATAGCAAACGGCCGAGGTGTCGTGCGTGACGTCATAGCTCATAATATTTGCTTACGATGAGCTCCCCGAACGGTGTGTGAGTGCTTGAAGCGTGCTCCCCGAACACGGCCTAAGAAATGACCAAAAGGGGCATGTTTAGTCTTGTTTTTGAATAAAGGATTTTAGGAAGTTTTGTGTTTGGCTTGGAGTTGCTCAAACTAAAGGGAATATTGGTCGTGAAAACAGGGGTTATAGAAACAAATTTTTACTTTGTAGTTAATCTATGGCCAATTACTTGATAGTTTCTCAGTAATTTATAAGAAGGGTTTTAAATTTTCAAATAAATCAATTATACTCCTAATTATAGATCTTAATTTTCAGTTATCAGGTCTCAGCTTAAATGGCTCAATGAACTGAGGTAATTCATATTGTTTCTTTTCGTGGCAGCTCGACAGATGGCGCTTAAGCAGCACGAGGGAAAGACCATCATGTACTCCGCGATGGGCAGCGAGTGGCGGCCGTTTGGACATCCTCGCAAACGCCGACCACTCGCCAGTGTCGTCCTGGACAATGGTGTTGCGGAAAGAATCGTAAAAGACTGCCGGGAATTCATTAACAACCCAACGTGGTACACAGACAGGGGAATCCCTTATAGAAGAGGTGAAATGCTAGAAAATTATCTAAATCTTGCTGTAGACGACATAACTTTTTTTTGGTATATTTGGAGTGCAATGTTGCAGGAAGAGAGTTTTTTTTCAAAACAACATTCCATTGTTGAAGAATATAAAATCTGTGCCATGATATTTGGGATTGCTTTATTAGGTTGGGATTTAAAACATCAAAAATACTTGAGCGCCAATGGCAGTTTTGAGCAAAATATATAGGAGCACAGAAATTAAATGCATTTATCATTTTGTACACTAATCTAATCTAATCTAATCTAAGCTGCAAAGATATATATCATTTAAGATTTACATTAAATGCATTCCCACAAGCAGACATGTATAATTTACACGTTGCATTATATTCTGTAAAACTCATTCTTTGTAGCTAAATCTATAGCTTTCCAGTCAAATCTAGCTACATGACATATGTTTCCAATACACTGTAAAACAATTTTAGTATATGTACTGCCAAAGCAAGTACAGAATTGTAAAACTTTGAATTTTTTTAATATGAAAACAAAACACTGTTTTATTCTTCTGATATTTTTGTTTGTTGATTTTACAAATAATGAGTTTTGACTGGTTTCGGCCTCTTGCCCATCTTCAGAAAAACCAAAATCTTAGCCTAATGAGAGGCTATATAAGGCAAATTGAATAATATTCTTTGTTCTTCTCTAAAGTGGAGTAGGTATCTAGTTGAAATCATTTTACATTTACATTTTTAAAGTTAATAATGATATAAACATGACTTTCAGGTTACCTTCTGTATGGTCCTCCAGGCTGTGGGAAGTCGTCCTTCATCACAGCTCTGGCTGGAGAACTGGAGTTCGCCATTTGTGTATTAAATTTATCAGAACGAGGACTGACTGACGACAGACTCAACCACCTGATGAGGTAAGCTATGAACTATTATTGTTACCTCATAACAGAATTAGGAGTTGTGTTGTTTTTGTTTGGTTCAAAATATAATTTCAAAAATACTTATCATTTTTATTATATCAATGGCTTAAAGTGTAAATTATTCTAGTGTCATTTTGCATTACTGAAAAGCTTTTTTTTTAAATCAATTTTGCTTTGCACGAGCCAAGCCTAGGATGCAATGAAAATGATTTCAAAAAATGTTTATGTTGAAAGAGTGTGTATAAAAACATTTTTTCAACTAAATATTAAACAAATTTGTGAATCCGCGCACCATATTCTTCTCTAGTCACAATCCCAAAAATTGGCCTGCTGGTCATTCTAGTTTGTTTTGAGTGGTTCTCTTTAGCTTTTAATCTGTATAAAATTTAATCGTAACCTAGCTATTCATATAGATATTCGCGTATTCCCTATGACAATGACCATTATGGTAACATAATCTTGTACATATTCCTCAAATCATACTTCTGGAAACTTTCAGTGTGGCCCCCCAGCAGTCTATCATTCTTCTGGAAGACATTGACGCTGCCTTTTTGTCCCGCGAGGACACAACACAACAGAAAGCTGCCTACGAGGGCCTCAACCGAGTGACATTCAGCGGCTTGTTGAACTGTTTGGATGGAGTGGCCTCGACAGAAGCCAGGATGGTCTTTATGACCACTAACTACCTTGAGAGGTTATTTTATTTTTATACTTGTGTATTTGAATCGCCGGTTTCCAAAATCCACTATCTCCACATACGGTGAAAAATTACTTATTCTTTTGTCAAGGGATAAGTACCTTGAGTATTAAAAATATAATATAAACTTTATTTGATTGTGTAGATAGAAAAACGTATGTAAAATTAAAAAAAAACACTCCTTGTCAGTTATTTAGTTTTTTTATACATTTTTTCTATTTATGTGATCCGGGGGAGTTTACACAATGTTTCATACTCATGTTAAAGTACTCTAAATGCATTATATAGTTGTTTTGTTCCTATGTCTGCTGTATGCTGACTAAAAACAAGTTTATGAATGGTTAGTTCCAAATTCCGTCATCGCCAACATTAAAAATGTTGAATAAGAGAGTTATAGGCTCACACGGCCGGCTGATGATGCTGGAGAGATGTTTTCCGGGATCTGCTGCCATGGTCTATGGGAGCTGGAGCTTCTGGACGTTTCTTCATGTCTATGATGGGCTTCCAGATCATAGCACTTTCACGCTGAAGAAGCCCATTGTAGACGTAGGGCTCCAATTCCCATCGACCACGGCAACGGATCCCGGAAAACATCTCTCCAGCATTAAAATGTAGTTTTCTCACAATCTATTGCATTTGGAGATAGTAGATGCCTTATTTTTCAAATACGGTCCACTTTAATAGTGATGTTTTTGACATGATATACTTTTCAGACTGGACCCAGCGCTTATAAGACCTGGCAGGGTGGATCTGAAAGAGCAAGTAGGATACTGTACTCCTCACCAGCTGAGACAGATGTTCCTGAGGTTCTATCCGGGACAGGAGGCTCAAGTGCAGGCACAAAACTTTATGGATAAGTGAGTCTTACTTTGGTTTTCTTTACCTTTGTTAACGCTCATGACATGTCATTTCTATACCCCACAAATTCATCTGGGATTTTATCCATTAGAGTTGAGACGAGGTATGGCTCTACTAAAATTTATAATAAACGTTCTTCGTGGAAAAAAATATTGCTCGCCACTGCTGGGACGGGCTCTACAGCTTTACGCCTCCAGCAATTATAACAGAGCAAGAAATCATGATGTTTACACGATCCGGGGCAATGTTCTCCGTCAGTCTTGTGTAGTGCGTGCGCTGTCGTTGCTCAATACTCTGGCCTCCTCAGCCCCACACCTGGATATATTTACAACTGGTAAAAAAAAAACAAAATTAAAAAAAAAACAAAATTAAAAAAAAAACATAATTATTTTAACTGTTATTAATTTATTATGTTTTTTTAAGAAAAAAAGACAAATGATTTATTCTGGAATGTTCCTTGACTAATTAATAGGTTGGTATGAGGCTGACACTGCTGCATGTTTACTTACAACATAAGAACCAAACCTCAAATGAACATAAACGCTGCTTATTTTCTCTGAAACAATATACCCATGCTGTAAATATTGGTTAACTTTCACCGATGTCACACCTTTTCATGGAAGAGCGGCAAGAGTTGCAGGGCTTATGTTCATTTGAAATATTTTTTTTTAATGTTGTAAGTACACATGCGGCATGTGTAAGGGCAATCGTATACATGTCTGCTTGTAGGCACACTCTTAAGTTTTAACATACCTTTAGATAGACTTGTCTCTACCCAATACATGGGCCTGTCATTTCAGTTCCTTTACTATGTTTTGTCAAGACATTTATCATTTATACAATATTTCACAAAAAAATTCTAAGTTCTGGTTCCAATGAATTTCTTTGCTTCATTTCAGAGTCACATCCTTCAAGAAGAATGTCAGTCCGGCTCAGATTCAAGGCTACTTCATGTTCCACAAAAACTCGCCCATGGAAGAGGTGGTACAAAATGTGGATAAAATATGGCAGCTAACGTAGACATAATGTTGTGTTAGAAAAACCTGGCGATACACAATATTTATTGAGGATTTATTTTGTTAATACTACAACACATGTAGACACTCTTGCATTTTTTTGGAACAGTATTTAACTGCCAAGATATTGATGTAAAATATATATATCAGTTTGTCACTTTATTTCAATGGATTCCGAACATTCAAAATATCTCTCAGTTATGTGACATCATCCATAGTTAATAAAAAATGAATTCCCAATAATCAGGGATTTTTGTTTTAGTTCACAACACTGTCAGTCTATACAATCGGCGGAAATGTTAAATGCAGTACGGTGCACTTTAGTGTCTTTTCAAACCACGTATATAACATTGTAATACAATTATGATGCTCTCTACTGTCTTTAGCCTGGCCAGGTGACATCAAAAATATTCCCGAAATTTCAAATATTCTGAGTCCATTATACAGAACTTAATTCCAATAATAAATCAAAATTAGTAACCCAAGTTCATAAAAATGTTTATTTGTAATTTTATAATACAAAACAAAAAGGTGTAGTCCATTTGCAAAAAGTAGTCGTACAAAATCACTTTCTATTGTAAAAGGACTGAACAAAAATGTTAAAATATGGATATATTATTTTGTACATAACTAGAATTTAAGGAAAAATGTAAATATGATGTAATTAATTTAATGTGTAACTTGTTGATTGCAAAAAATATGGTTGAAAGAAGATGTTTATTTTTTCTTCATTTTGGCTGAATTCTTTTTCTTTGATTTTGTCTTCTTGTTCCTAGTAATCAAAACATTTAAAAAAAGTAATATAGCTTAATATAAAAAATATATTTTACATTTTTAATGGCCAGATTATAAGTATTTCCAAGAATCAAGCCAACACTGAAATTGAGGATAACATTGAAAATAATGTGATTATGAAGAAAAAAATCCTGTTTTCTAAATTTTGAATTTAAAAGTTAGCTCGACTATTAGGAATGTTTTTAAAATGGCCTAATATCGATGGTTTGAAATCATGCACCAATCTAAGTCACATTGTAACTGTAACTCTGTCGCCATTCCGCTAGGGGTGGCCAGAGCCTCTGCAGAGTTGCCTCCATTTTTTCCTATCCTGACATTCGTTTTTGTAAAGCTAGATTACAAGCAAGGTGTGAATACTGCCTGATTTAGATTGTTTGATTGCTTGCTTTATCCCTCTGCTAGAGGGTGTTAATAGAATCCTAAAGGAAGGTGTTTAACCAACTTCTTGGTTGCCAAAAACACGCATGCACTCAATGGTCAAAAAATATCAGCTGTTTCCTCCAAAAGCTCTTGCACTGCATACTGCGTAACTGTAATATGCAGGCAATTAATGATCATCATCGCACTTAATGCAAGTTTTCACACCTATGATTATCCACCTTGATTACAAAGCATGAAAGCTGCTCGATAAAAGTCTGTTGGATGGAATGGACCATGGAGACTTGGACAGGATAGTTGTGATGATAATAATAATATAAGGATGATTTATTTGGTGATCACTGTTTTTGTGTGAATCACACCTCAAGAGCCCTCTGGGATAATGGATCCTAAAGGATACAGGGCAGTGTGAAGACTCACTCAAGGTAGCTGGATGTAGAAAAATAGAAATAAATTAATATTAGGATGATTTATTTGGTAAGCCCTTTTATCACACTTCAAGAGCTGCCTGCAAGCTTGGTCTTCAATATAAAAAATTCAATTCATCAAGCAAGACCTGCAAGGCTGAATGGATTTTTGGTTAAATAATAATTCATTATTTCACATGAATTATTAAGTAATAATTACCCAATGACATTTGTTGAACCAGGCTCGAAGTTATTGTCGCTAGTGTCAATAACGCAAATTCGAGTTCCAACGCCTTAACCCCTCGACCATCCCAGGGACAGCATGATGAGCAATCGAAGACCCGAGGTGTTATGCAAAGAATGAAAATGATGATAATAATGAGATTCAAGTGAATTAAAGATCCACTTGTAATCAGGATGATGTGATTGAGGATAGGACTGGATAGAGAGGTCTACTTTTTCTTGGACTTCCCCTTGCTCCCCTTGGCGGCCAGCCGCCTCCTGAGGCTGACGCCCCTCCACCAGGCCTGGATCCTGATCGCGCTGCGCTGCAGGTGCGCTTCTCTCTCCTGACGCTCGGCGCGCTCACGTTTCAGCGTCAACCACGAGTCAATCTCAAACTGACGCTGGTCATACTGCAACAAATGCAATTCAAATCTGTAACCTTAACTTTAAAATGCTTAAATGAAGTCTACAAATTTAAAATATCCCTGATCTATGGGACGTCATCAACAGTACCTAAAGAAAAAAATTGGATTCCCGACAATCAGGGATTCATTTATTTTACATCCAATGATAGATGTACTAAATGCAGCTGGTATTTTAGGTGCATAACTGTCTTTTGAAATTGGCATGTGGAACTAACTTATTTTCTGCGTTACTAAATTTATACATTAAAACATTTTCAAAGCGAAATTTCTTGGAGTTATTATGTTACCAGATATAAATCAAATTCAAGTAGGTAATTTGGATAATTATAAAAATTGACTTAAGTTTATGTTATCCTATTTAAGTAAAATTGCATACTCTTTGAATTATTTTACAGGCTTGACCTATTTAGTAGGTGACTATCTTATTTCACCGAGACACTGCATCAGCGAGTCTCCCTAACCTCCAAAAGAGCTGTCAAATGTTAAACGGCTTTGTATGGATGACAGCATCAGCGCCAGTTGTGGCCAGATTTGTAACTAACCTCTAACCTGATTGAATGACATCACATTTAAGATTTCCCAAATTTTAAATGTGCTCAGTTAATTTTTGTCTCATTTTTTACACACTATGCTTCAACATGAAATTGATTGCTTTTAATCTCACCTTTTTCTGAAGCTCTTCAGTCTTTTCAACAATGTCTTCATTCTTCTCCTCCATCACTCTGATGTCAATATCCAGCTGCTCCGATTCCTCGTCATATCTCTTCATCCACATCTCTATTTGCTCTGACAAATCCTAAAAATTAATATAAAAACTTTAATATTAGCATTGTCATTTAGAAAGCGATGAAAGATGGGTAACTATTTAGTTTTTTTTCCAGTTCCAAGAAAAGCAAAAAATATTTCATCACAGAATAACTGCGCTGTTGGAGAATTGTGCGCCTACCTTAAAGTTTGTAAGTCTTTAAAAGTTTAAAATCAAAGCCAGGTTTTATTATTTTTATTAATTTAGCACGACGACAACTGGTGGTGTTGCCACTGCCATTTGATATGAGGCTGACCACCCATACTGTAAAAAATGGTTCACTTTGCCAATGTCACCCCTGTGTCAGGGAAGGTCCGCAAAAGTTGCAGGGTTTATGTTCATTTGAGGCTTGGATTTTATTTTTAAGTACACATTCAGCATTTGTAAGCGCAAACTACACCGTTTGTTTGTGGGCATACATTTGATATGAGCTTTAAATGTTAATCGTTGCAATTTAGATTATAGATTTAACAAGGATATTTTGAAATGGTCTATATTATTAGTGTTCGTAGCAAAAATATCAAAATATTACTGGACCTTTTTCTACAAACCTGACCATGTGGCGTCCCATTTTGTTTTTGTCTGTGTCATTCATTTGTGCTCCATTTTTTCTTTGTTTTCCCCAAGTATAGGAAACTCACATGCATTTCAAAAAATGATTCCACAGCTTCCATACACTTCTGTACATGTTTCACTCCCCCTAACATGTAAGCGCACTCACCTCAGTCTGTTCCTTGATAAACTGTTTTATAGCTTCATGTATCAAGGCCTCCTCTTTGATTCTGATCTCTGTGTGGTCCAGAGTATCCAGACGCAGCTTCTCCGTGTTCTGTATGGACAGACTGCTCTGTTCCCTTTTGGAATTCTCCCATTTCTGCACATAGCGCGTCTTTATGTCACTGTTCCAAGCGCTATCCTGAAACATTACTTGGTATTGTGATTCTTGAAGACAACCGACTAATTTTAATTTTAAGTATTGAATGAGCTTGGGACCTCTTTGGTATGGATGTTCCCATACAGAATTTTTATGACGAGTAAATGGCACATCCGTTGATATCAAGGTCTGAACTGAACCAATACAAAATATTGGTAAGCCTGAGAACAGCATTCGAATAGACACGGAACAAAAAGCATAAAGATAATAAAATGTGCGTGAAAAATATTCGTTGCTAAGTACCATAGTCCCATGAAGTGTGACGTTTGCCCGCCGAGGAAAAATCTAAATCATTTGTGTTCATTGAGAATAGTCTGTCATTTTTCATTTTATGCTAAAATTAGTCAGAACCATAATTGTATACATGCAAAGAGATATTTTATACTCACATCTATTTCATTCCTCAGCTTATGTATGATCAGCTCGCACTCCTCCAGCCTCTGCTTGTGCTCTCTTGTTTCCTTTGCCAGCTGGGCCTGCAGCTCTTGCAGCTTCCTGTGAATGACATATTTCAATCATTGGATTGATACACACTATCTACCACTTTTGTCTCAGTCCTGTCAAATGTTGCAGTTGTGTAGTCATACAAATCATGTTTTTACTTGTCAAAATGTTTTCTTGCCTTCTCCATTTTTGTGTTTTTCTTTAAAATTTATAAATTTTATCGATTACAAGATTTATACCGCATGCATCTATGTTCGGACTGATTCGGGTATAGTACGCACGCGGCAACGCTGCCACCTTTCTAGAAACATTTTTACATTCGCCCGAGTATTTTTATACACATGGAAATGCAGCTGTGAAGTTCATTGTTCTCTTTCTTACTAATGACCATTTTCATAAGTAGGTTTAAACAGATATATAATGTCTATTTTTGTTAAAATAATTTCTAGTCTACAGATATCATAAGACAATGGTCTTATCCATTGATCGACAAGATCACCACTTTGGAAAGTGAGAAAAAAGTTGTGACATCACTAGTGCAAAGGCTAACGTATATTTTATTATTGCTTGCATAGGAACCTAGTTACATAGATCTGTGATATTTAATGCACCGCAGCTTCTCTTGGTGACATGGAGGTCAGCCGTTGAGGGCAAGAGTCACTGTAAGCAAATGATACGGGAGACCAAGGCTCTATATGGGCTGTAACGCCATCGGAAAGATAATCAGAAGTGACATCTTGTTAGTATGAGGCTAACCCCTCATGCTTTAAAAACTTGGTTCACACTTGCCAATGCCATCGCGGTTCTGTAATGTGTTCTGTCATGTGTGGTTATGTCATGTGTCGTTTTGTCATGTGTTAGAAGTGACATCATGTTAGTATGAGGCTGACCCCTCATGCTTTAAAAAACTTGGTTCACTCTTGCCAATGCCATACCCGTTCTGTCACGTGTTCTGTCACATGTCGTTATGTCATGTGTCGTTTTGTCATGTGTCGGTTTTTCATGTGCCGTTCTGTCATGTGTCGTTATGTCATGTGCCGTTTTGTCATGTGTCATTTTGTCTTGTGTCGTTCTATCATGTGGCGTTATGTCATGTGTCATTTGTCGTTTGTCACTGTGCCGTTCTATTGTGTCCCCAGACATGTCTTACCTAGTGCTGTCGTTATGCTCCAGCTCCAGAGCGATGCCTTGATAGTTTTTAGAAATCACGTCGTCCATCTGAACAGCCAAAGATACAAAGGTGCCGTTCCTCTTCAGGTCCAAGTACAGATTTATGAATGCCTGCGTTATGTATTCCCTGTAATGACACATACATAAATATTCAGGTAAATGTAAGTATGACACACTTTTTTACAACTTTTGTAGAATAATAATATTCCAGTCATTGTTTACTTACTTACTTGCTCGCAAGAAAATATATGAAGCAAAATTAACAATTTTAAATGAGGATTATGGTCGTTAACCATTTGTACAACATTGAAAAATGGATTGCACGAGCCTTATTTTAGAGAAGAGAATTGCCATTGTGAGACGTGTCTCTTCTTTGACAAAGAAACATAAAATTAACTATTTTTTCTGACAGTCTACTTTTTTGTTTCTTCGGCTATGACTTTGACGAAAAGTAGGATAACCCATTTTTCTCTACAAGACACTTTGTTAAATCCGTTTGTTTTAATCAATTTCAATCGAATCTGTAAATATCATTGAACACTTAATAATTTAAAAACAATGCACAGGAAACTGCAGTCTGCACTTGACTTTCTTGCTTCAGTGAAACCATGAAAGGCGTTCGTAAGGCTATTTCTGTATCTATCTTTTTAATCTAAGGTGCAAAGTTAAGAAAAGTGCACTTGTATATTAATTTGTATCGCAGCCATCTTGAAGTTTCAAGTTAGTTGATGTACCTATACAAAATTTGGTATCTCTAGGTAGGTCCTATTATTTAGGTAGGTCTAATACTTTGAAAAGTGGCACACACATACAGACGGGCGTTTCTGCAAGATAGTATTTTTTGGCATGTCCTGCACCAAGACAACTCAATTCCATGAAAACCTCGAAAAAAATATCACACCAAATCAAGAATTTAGTTTTGGTCTTCAGCCAGCAAGAAAGTAAAATAATGCCATTTCTGTTTGTTATGCTTTGTAGTAGGATTTTTTTTTCAAATTTCTCACAAATAGGTTAGTACGAGGTGGACAAATTATTCATAAAAATGGTATTGTAAACGGTACCTTCAGTAAAAATTGTTAAGAATTAGGATATAAAGCATTGATAGCAGCAGCAGTTAAATTTTTTTTTTTTTCATTATTCATAATATTCTTGAAGAAGCGAATCTACACGACACATCATCATTTTGGAGGGAAAGCCATCTCACCTGTCACTGTTCATCTTGGCCAGCTTATGTGTGTCACTGACCACGGCCAGCGTGTCGTGCAAGCCTTCCCCCTCTCTGCTCCTCACGGCCTGCCCTTCCTCCATTTCTCTGACCTGACGCAGCGTGCGGCAGATTAGATCTTTATTGCAGTTACCTGAGATAAAATCATAATTTTTCTGATGTATTATTATTATTTTTTTGATGTTCCTTGACTTATAGGTTGGTATGCGGCTGAGCACCCATGCTGTAAAAATGGTTCACTTTGCCAATGTCACCCCTGTTACAGGGAAGGACGGCAAGAGTTGCAGGGTGTGTGTCCATTTCAGATTTGGTTTTTATGTTGTAGGTTCACATGAGGCATGTGCAAGCGCGAACTTGTACGTGTCTGGTTGTGAGAATGCATGTAATGTGAAACTCCAATGTAACATATCTTTGCAACTTAGATTAGATTAGATTAGATATCATTGTAATTAGGTATCATGTATTGGATTCTCTCTGCCAGGTAGTTTCTGCATTATTAGTCAGAGAAGACATCTTTTCCCCGGTATGAATTACATCCTTTTAACTAAATTTGGTTCTGGTTTCATACTGCTTTAGATTAGTCAGATGAGACAATGTTATCATATGGAAAATATGACTGATCCCAAAGCTTACAAAATACCTTAAGCTGTATGAAATAGAGAACCACATGTAAAAGGATTCAAGCAAGATCTGATTGCTGTAAGCTGAAGGGATCTTTGGAAAAAGAAATGTGTTTTTCAACTCGGGGAACAGCTCCATCAACTCCCGTATCAATAATTTGCCGTAGAGTACAAGGACTAATTCCTTTTACATTATTAGGTGTAATTCCTCACCCAAAATCACCATTTGGCAGATTGTATCTTCAAGAGCTGATGCCAGATAGATGCTTTCACTTCGTGTCAAGCTGAAACCAACAAAAAAATAAATAGAAAGTTTTTTTCTTCAAACTTAGGATTGGGAAGGCTCTGAACGTTATACGAATGGTGTCTTTATCAAACAAGATTTATTATGAAGGCTTTATCCTGTTCTTAAGACCTAAGTAAGGAGAGGGCTTAAAATATATTTTTTTCCGTGCAAACGTCACAGGTCTATGTGACTTAGAAACTTCAGCAATGCAATGCAACTAAACTACAAATATAGTGTAAATTTTAGCCGCATTGTCCCCGAAGGAGTGGCTTTTGGTGAGTGAAACCTATTTATTTTCACAGGTAAGGGAGTAGACCTTACGCCAACCACTTCAGTTAAAGTGGGGGTTTCCTAGCTCTCAGGGGTGCAAGTGAGCTATCGACTGGAAAACAAATAACAAAATATTAGTCCCTATCATCTCGGCCGTGTGACGTCACTTTTTTCTGTCTATGGAATTTGTGCCGAGCCCATTTTGAAATCCAGAACTCATATTTAATAATAGGAATTCCAAGCATTGATCCATTGACTGATTGTTTTTATTTTTTTTATTTTCATCAAGAATACAACATCATATGTAATTTGGTTATTTTTTTACAAAGATAAGATAGTTATAAACAATTCATTGTGCCAATTATTCAAAATTTTTGTATTATAAATTATAAATCACACTTAGCAAAACTAAAAAAAACAATAATTACTTAAAACCAAAAAAATAAGCAAAAATAAAAATAATGTTTCGTCGTCCTTATGATGGGATAAGGAAAGAAAGGGCAGGAGAAAAGGAAGGGAATAGAAATGTAATGCGCATACCAAACACGTCAACTATATTTAACGAATAATAAAAAAATGAACATGTTGAATGAAAAGTGTACCCTCCCCTACCTTATTTCCAGAGCTCTCTCCATCAATTCCTGTTGCTCATTCTTTGTGTTTCCTTCATCAGACTCTCCAGAGGTATACAAGGATCCTCTCAGCTCAGTCATGCTGCTACTGCTGACTGGAGAGAGCATCTGCTCCAAGTCACCGTCCGATGACTTGGAATCCTGCCTGGGGTCATCCTCCAATGATGTAGACTCTTCTCTGGAGGCATCATCTGAAGATTTTGATTTTCTTGAGACAATATCCATTGGCCTGGACTTCAATGCGGACAAAGCTTCATTCTCTTTCGACTAGAAATATTTAATAAGTACCCAAGAAGAGCTATGACAATCTATAATAATCATCTACAATCGATAATCTAAGTTGAATAGATATGATAACATTTAAAGCTCATATCAAATGCAAACCCACAAACAAACACATGTAGTTCGCGCTTACAAATGCTGAATGTCTACTTGCAAATAAAAACCAAGCCTCATATGAACATAAACTCTACAACTTTTGCAAACCTTCCCTGACATAGGGGTGACATCGGCAAAGTGAAACATTTTTTACAGCATCAGTGGTCAGCCTCATACCAACTTATAAGTCAAGGGATAGAGCCTATTTTTAAAATAGGTTTGTGAGGAGAATGTAATTCACCAATCTATTTTGCCTGGCCAGAAACATATATTAAAATCATCAATAAATGATTCATTCTCTTTTATTTTAATTAATTATTCATTAAGTAATAATTACCCAATGAGATCTGTTGAACCAAAGTTATGGGCAGGGGGCTAGGCGGGAATCAAACCAGTGTTATTCTATTCCAAATCAGCTTTTCAAGATTAGCGGCTTGACCCTCGACCATAGACAAAAATATATTTCTTACAATCGGATGGGTTTGGCATGCCGATAAGTAGGTACCTACTTAAATGTTTTTTTTTCCTAAAACCTACTTACATTTTTAGTTAAAGATTCATTCTCTTCACTTTCAGAACTCTCACTTTCTTGACTTTCTTCCATTTTGTAATTATTTCTTGTTCAATATCCCCACAAAACATGAAAGAATGTAACAAATAGTGATACTGCTTACATTTTCAGACCCTAAACTGAAACATTATTGATTAAATAAACAAATTCAGACATTTTGACAGGTAATGTAAAAATAACAAAATGGTTACCGTAGTTACTTCACAATGTTATCCAGTGAAGTTTTGTATGAAATCTGAAATAAAATAAGTTAAATTTCCAAGACAGCAATATAAAATTGTATATTTTTTCTTCATTGTATATATATTTTTTTTAACATTTCATACTTTTTAATGCATGTTTTATTTTGTTGAATATGTATAAAATATGATAATAAAAATATAAAACATATTTTGGTATATTGTAAAAGGCTTATGCCATGTAAGTATATGTATTAAATAAATTAAATAAATCCACCCACTTTCTATTTCCTATTTTGAATGAGGTACGCAAGTGAATCAGCATAGACAATATTGACTCGCCACCCGCTTCGGTTGCTAGGGAAAAGGCACACAAATATTTAGTCATTGTTTGTTAAGGACGCAGTTCCATACAAGATGACATTTTTCCCCGATGTAAGCATATCAAGTAAACATAAAGGGTTTTCAAGTTGGAGTGATACCTGAATATTTGCTACGATTCCTATTGACTGAGATAGATGAAAATAGACTAAAGTAAAAATTAAGAAAAGTTGAAAGTGGTCAATATGTATGTAAAACAAAAAGATGATATCATTTACAAGTCAAACAGATATAAAGCAAACAAATTAAAAATATAATGTATTGTTCCTTATCTCATTAATCAAAATTATCTCAATTTGATCAAATTAAAACATTTAATTGTTAAAAAATAAATGATAAACTTTAAATCAGTGCTAGGCCCCAAAAAATACAAGGCTATCAGCTGCTGTAAACAATAGATAGGTACATACATACTTACCTACCATAAATAATTATTTTTCAATCAGCAACATTCTTCAGACTACGAATTGAAAAAACGAAACACAATTCCTATCCCTTTTATTAGATTACAAATTTCAAATATAGAACACAATACTTTTCCTTTTTTATGAAAAAGTTGAACGAAATATTTTGATAGGAAACAAGTTCATTTATTAAAAAATGGCATTCTTTTTTAAGCAGTGTACATATTTTGAGGCCAGGCATACCAACTTAATTTTAATTCTGATGGCTTGATGGGTAGGCTATTTATTACTTTTCAAATCATTGTTTACTTTGTGTTGAACATGACTTTTTCAATAAATCCCGGTGCACCTCCGATGGCATTGTTGATTTCATTGATCTTGTCTTGCAGGGCATTCTTCATGTTGATTTCAACAATCTTCAGGATGACATTTTTAAAGAGGGTGGTGATGACCTTGATCACAGAGTTGGACATCCAGTCGGTGAGGGGGTTGCCAGTCAACTTGACGCTGATTTTACTGAAAATATAAAACATATATGAAAGTTAAAAGCTCAAAGAAGGAGAAATTGATTTTAAAAAGAGCTAGAAAATAAGTATTTGATATTATCTGAGCCGTGTCACGACAGTACGTCGTTGAAATAAATGTTTCATTGACTTAAAAGCTACAAGATAAATCACTTACAAACAAACAATCTTTAGACAAATCAGCCAATGACAAAATAGAATCATCATCATTATCGTTAGCGATACGACCAGGCATGGGTCTTGGCCTCCTTAAGGAGTTGCCTCCACCTTTCCCTCTCCATCACCTCTCATTGCCAATCAGTCATGCCCAGAGCACGTAAGTCCCTCTCCATTCCATTCCTGCATTTCAGTTTTTACCTCTCAACACTTCTTCCGTCACTGCGGGTTCTGGGAAGAAGATTTTCTTTATTGTCATTGAAGTTGACGTTGTCGTCAAATCAACCAAAGACAAATGCTACAACTTGTCATGTGTTCCTTATGACAATCTATATGACAGTTAGTACCATAGATAGAAACCCTAGCAACTCATATGCTCCTGTAATAGTCTAGATTAGAAGCAATCCAGGGCTGGAAGTCTCATCCCCACGGTAATTCTTACCTACCGAATATCGGTAATATTTGTATGAAGACTAATCAGCTGTTCACTTGCGGCCATCTTGGATTGACAGGTCTTCATACAAATATTACTGATACTCGGTAGGTAAGAATTACTGTGGTGATGAGACTTCCAGCTCTGGATTGTCAAGTTTTGGTAAATTATTTGTCATACCCAACATCGTGCATGTCAAACTCCTGGAGATGAATCTCGTTGCTGTTGAAATCAATGAGAATGTCTACCACAAAGCTGGCCTTGGTACAGGATCCAAGCACTCCCCCTGTTGGTCCAATGTTCATGATCTTTGCCAGGTATTCATAATCAAACTGTAAGAAAAATATCAAAATATATTCAGAGGTTGCTAAATATAAGTCGTGAATCAGTTGACTTATTTTATTGACCGTTTCATGACATTACCACTTCAAGGGCGTCCCAAAAAGTTCGAAGAACAGACTGTTGTAAGCAATCTTTTAAACCACAGTTAGTTCCGAGCTCTTGAA
The DNA here is from genome assembly GCA_951799405.1 of Agapetus fuscipes. Taxonomy (NCBI): domain Eukaryota; kingdom Metazoa; phylum Arthropoda; class Insecta; order Trichoptera; family Glossosomatidae; genus Agapetus; species Agapetus fuscipes. The sequence continues at coordinate 12,068,981 of OX637343.1, read as the reverse complement.
GCCGCCACTCCGAAAGCACTCTTTTTTAAAGTCGTAGACTTGCACAAAAGCTCATTGAACAATATTCTGGCTCCTTTTTCGGTTAAGTGCAGAGACCATTATCTCAAACTCAAAACCATTTTGCTTGATGAGTTCCGCGAGGTACAGTGTTGGCCTCTCATAGAGTGTCCTATATGTGTCATTGGGCACACTTTGTACTCAATGTGCTTTGGAACTGATGTAGAGACAAAATCAAGATTCTAGATAACGTATATTTCATTCAAAGTGGCAAAACACTAAAATTCAGATGTGGTAGATCATGCACATTTTCAAAGGTATATGAATATGTATCTTCTCTTCATTGTATTGTTCATACCTTGAGGTCCTTAACTCCCATGTCGCCCCTGATCCTCAGTAGACGGTTGAGATACGCCACAGTCATGTTGCCGGACCTTTTGATGGACCTCAGGTTGTGGAGCTGTCCCTCCGTCAACTCCAACTCTCCATGGTACTCAATGAACAAGGGTTTCTGTGAATAAAGTACCCTAGATTATTCCCCTTTTCTTTTTGCTCTCCACTTGTGTACATTTCCCTACAAATTAGTTATACCTCGTTGATTCTTGCTTCCCTACCTATTCTTAAATTTTGAGTCTTTTTTCTGTCTGATTACTTCTTCTTTCATTTTGATACTCTCTATCATTATGGTTCTTTCTTCTTCTTCTTCTTTATGGCGAATTCCCGCAGAGAGCAGGGGCGCCAGTGTCAGTGAGTATCGATAACATTAATTTTGAAGAGGTGGGCTAGAGAGTAACAACGGCCAATCTTTCTTCTTTCATTCTAATACTTTTTTTAATATGATAATTCCTACCAGGTGCAAACATTCCATTAAGGCAATTTTGGAAACAAAGGGTGAAAAATACAGTTAAATTTAAAATTATAAATACAGTCGCTGGGATCGTCGAGGGATAAGTCGTTAGCACTTGAATCTGACAAAAACGCCGGTTCGAGTCTGGCCTTGTCCTATCGATTATAACTTTGACCCTGGTTCAACAGATGTCATTACATGCACACAAGCTTCTGCTTTCGAATGAAGAGAACTGGCCAGGCAAAATAGATTGGTGAATTGCATTCCTGTTCACAAATCTATTTAAAAAAAAGAGATACGAATGTGATAATCAAGAATGCTCAAAATCCTGTGTGAAGATAATGAAGTGATTTGCTAACAACTATGGATACCAACTTAAATGAGCTGACAGAACCAAAGGTGACAACCTAGGATTTGGTTAATAGATGAGAAGACTGTATGGAAATGATGAGTAAATGACTTCCGAAATTCAGAAATTTGATCCATCCATACTTTCCACGGTCGTCCTCTACCACGGTTTACATTTTTATACTCATTATTCATAGAGTTATTCTATTTTTTTTATAGATTGACGCCTTTGATTCTACACAACTCATATTTTACTGAAAATTTAAATCTATCTAATCTAATCTAATCTAAGTTGCAAAGATATGTTACATCGGAGATTCACATTACATGCATTCACACAACCAGACACGTACAAGTTCGCGCTTGCACATGCCTCATGTGAACCTACAACATAAAAACCAAATCTCAAATGGATATACACCCTGCAACTCTTGCCGTCCTTCCCTGAAACAGGGGTGACATTGGCAAAGTGAACCATTTTTACAGCATGGGTGGTCAGCCGCATACCAACCCTCATTTATCCTATCCCCATTTATTAATGTCTCTACAGAGTTGTCTCCACTTCATCCAATCCTTGAATACCTCATTCTACTTATTAATATCCATGAAATAAAAATACACATTAGGATCTTCTTTGACAATTCACTCAGTAGAGATCATTTCACAAATACAATCAAGCCAATACCATCTCAGTTGTCTTCTTTCTAATGTAAAGTTGAAAAGATCAATTCTTACCACGCTGAATCCCTCAGTCATGTCAGGGATTTCCATGGGATCCATCTCATTGTTAACAATGAAGTTGACAATGGCTGGAGTGATGTTGTCAATATACTCATTCAGGTTTGCCGTGATGAAGCCGCCATCAGCTTTGGTCTCCACATTCTTGGATTCAGAGCCCTCGGGATTGGAGACGGGACGTGGAATGTAGGACTGCCACTGTCTGAGGTTATCTGGGTAGTACCTTCAAGAAAAATAAATCAACTAGGTGTAAAACGAATACACTATTGACAGTCAAAAGAATATATTGAAAAATCATTATCCGCCATTTCTTTTGGTCCTTGCATACTTCTTTCATTTCATTCAGAGTCATAACCATGGGCGTACCCAGGAAGGGCCAGGGGGGGGGCAGCTGCCCCCCCCCTGGAAGTAAAAAAATGCCCATAAACTTATAAAATTTTACTAAAATTTTTGAAATGACCATATTTCGACTATGGCTTGCCCCCCTCTAGTTTTGATCCTGGGTACGCCCTTGGTCATAACCTTTTTCATGCATTATCCTGTTGTTACGCCTATTAGCCCATTCGTTCACTATTTCAGAATTTTATCTGACCATACTTTCCTCGGTCTTCCTCTACCAGGACTTCCATTTATAATTCTACTCCATTTAGAAAAGGAAATAAATCACTCTCTTCATCAATCTTTCCACATTCATTCTCTCTATATGTCCAAGCCATCTTAACAAAGCCCTTTTAATTTTCACTTTCATAATTTCCCTTGCATCACATTCTTCTTTCACTAAGGTTGTTTTTCCCAATCATACTTCTTAGAAAGTCCATTTCAACTGACCTTAGAGTTACTAATCTCGCTTTTATTCACTGTCCAGATACATCAAGGTGGGCACTAGTATACCACCGTTTGGTTTTAAGATTCTGGTTCTTAGCAATACAAGCTATAGCACCCAGTACACATCTGCCCTTGAGTATTCTTCTTTCATATTCACTAGTCATTCTTCTATCATTTTTAAACTTACTCCCCAAATACACATATTCATGTACAATTCCGACATTCATCCCATTAATTTGAAACTTTGATGAAATGATTGAACAAAAACTTACCGTTGACCGGCAATATCTTGAACAGCCACAACAGCCAACACAAAAAATATTAAAAATTTCATTTTGATTGAAAAAGCAATACTTCCTCTTTCAATGCAATGTGAAGACTGCTTTGATTTATTTTAATCAAACAATGATTGAAAAAGATACAGATCTAAACTATGTGCTTCATTTATCACTGATAAAAGTTATCGAAACTGTTTTTAAACACAATGGATCAGATTTGTTAAAAATAGGGAATATAATCTTGGAATTTGAGAAAAATAGGTGTCCATGTTTTAAGTTGTAAAAATAAATAATCTATTTGAACTGTAACAATGTATTCAATTGTCAATCCTTCAAAGTTAAGCTGTAAATGAATGTTTTGTTTATATTATGGGAAACAATTATTATTGCAATTAAACGCTGGATTTGTATGCAAATCAAACATTTTTTTTGCAAGTGCGGTAGATTCACCCATGAAATAAAAATGTTCCTTGATTTATGTTATGATTAGTCCCTAGTCTAGTGGTATCGCTTCAGACTCGTAAATGGAAGGCCATGGGCTTGAATCCCAGCGGAGCACAAAAAATATACCATTTATATTTTCAAATATGCTCTTCTCTGGGTTGAAAATTTTGTATGTCTTTACCAAAGACTGGTCACCAAAGGTCCATCCAGCCTTACAGCAACTGGGTCTTGCTTGAGAATTGTCACTTTCTAAAGAGACGACCAAGCTCGTAGAGGACTCTTGAGGTGTAATTTATACAAAAACAGCGCTCACCAAATAAATCTTCCTAATATTATTATTTAAATTAAATTAAAGTTATTTATAAAACCAGCTCATCTTCTGGATCATCTAAGACTTCTGATATTCTTAAAAAGACTCAGCGCATACATTTGAAATACACAGTATAGTAACGTCCCCTCGCCGGGTTGATGATGATGATGATTTCTTTATCAGCGCCGTTTCGTGAATCAATGTCACTCCAAGGGCGCTTAGTAGCTTACTGGGTGAAAAAATATGTCTTCATCCTCCTCTTTAGCTCCTCAATAGTCCTGGACTTACGGATTTCTGGTGGCAGTTGATTCCAGGTCGTAGGGCCGGCCACCGCAAAAGCAGGATCTCCAATCAGTGGCAATTTTCCTTCTAGGTTCATTTAGCAGGGTTTCCGCTCCGCTCTCTGCTGATCTAAGTGTTTGCTCCCTTGAGCCCAGGACTTTTGGAACAATCAGCTCTTGGATGTAGAGAGGAGCTGCATCATGGAGAGCTTTGTAGGGTTGCTAGGGAAATGGGGTGTAAGAGGATAGGATTTTTTTTTTGTATTTTTTTAAGTTTTGCAAAGGAAAATTTAAACAATAAAAGTCTAAACAATATAAACACACCATGGACTTGTTCTAAAGCAGTGGTTCCCAAACTATGGTACGCGTACCACCAGTGGTACGCGACGCTTCTCAAGGTGGTACGCAAGCAGCCATGGCCATAGGAAATACATAGTAAATAATAAGTAAAAACGTTTTTCAATTTCGCGCTTCAAGTTAAGTACAACTGAGCCAAATATTTCCTCTTTTGTTTCGAACATGCAGCACCATTTTTCAGACTAAGACAGGCCTGTCCCGCCACGATTACAAAAATACTAAATCTGGCCCTCCACAATATTATGTTGAACACCCCTGCACTGAGTTTTGTATTTTTTTTCTATATTAAATAAACAAGCATAATGTTTTCATTATAACAGTTACAGTTTTTATTACTTTACCATTTGAATGTTTTTTTAACTGTTGTTGTTTAACTGGTCCGGTCGATAGCTCAGTTGGTAGAGTGCTTGCATTCTACCCCGTGAGTTCGGGTTCGAATCCCTCCGAGGAGAGTGTCAGAAATGATTTCCTATTTCGGTGTTTATTTCAAACCCTATAATAAAAATACCGGCAAGGCTTACTCAGCCGTCACAAGAAATGAGTACCAGCCCCCTCGGGAGCTGGGAAACCCCCACTTCAACTGAAGTGGTTGGCGTAAGGCCCTTACCTGTAAAAATAAATAGGTTCAACTCGCCACATGCGACCCCTTCGGGGATAACGCGGCAAGAAGTTACACTATATGTGTAGCTTAGTTGCGTTTTTTTTTTTTGCGTTGCACTTCAGTGGTACGCCACTGATTTATAATTTCATTAGTGGTACGCGAAATTAAAAGTTTGGGAACCACTGTTCTAAAGTATTACAAATGAAAAACTTTTTTGAGATTTTTTCAGTTATCTTTTTTATTGCTGTGAAAATAAGTAATTGCCTTTATTATGAATAATAATGTGGATATTATTAACAATCATGATTTTTATCATATTTATATTATGGCCAGAGTAGGTATGTACATATTATTATTGTTAATAATTGTTTCATAGTAAAGATTGCCATATGATAAAAATATAAATAAAGGTGATTTGAGATAGATACCTACCTACTTAGATAACATAAATATTATAGGTAGGTACTTTGCAGTGGCGTACATCTCATACAGTTCAATAGTTGTTGCCGAACTGAATTAAACACACAATTCATACAACAATATTCATCTTCTGTTCTTTTAAAAATTCAAATTACGCGCGGTATAGCACATAATATTATCTGCCCGCCGCTTGTCACTACGTTTCACTTCCCCTCTCTCCCCCACACTCCGCCCCACTCCGCTCATCATAGCGCTAGGGGCTGGCAGCAGCTGAAATATTATGATGTTTATCATCATAATATCTCAGTTCCATCTTTAGTTGGCCTGATATATTATGATGATAATAATGATAATGACTCACGAACTGTTCTAATGCGTGAACGAACAGCTTCGCATAATTATTATCCCTAAAAGGCGACAACTAAAAAGGGACAACGCAATACGTTAGAAAGGGCAAATAGAAGAACGAGACACCGCTACGCGGTATTGTGAGAGAGATATACCACGTGTTTAAGTACTTACTGTTTTTTGTAGTTTCGTTAGATGACATTTACTTGTTATGGGGCGTCCACACGCTTGCCAACCATTCACAAGTCAAGCGCACAGTGTGTCGTCTAGAACATGCTAGCTGGACAAAATTAGTCCATTAGACAAATTTTTGTCCAGCTAGCATGTTCTAGACGACACACTGTGCGCTTGACTTGTGAATGGTTGGCAAGCGTGTGGACGCCCCATTACGTTAAACAAGCCGCAAAAATATATATTTCGGGGTTCTTTCAAGTTTCCTTTTTGAATATCAAAGAAAAGAGTTAAAATAATGTAAATTAAGGGTGTTTTCGTGATTATTTTTGAAAACTGCGTGTGTGTTTTAAATTATTTTCTTTGAAGTACTTATAAATTAACCTAAAAAAGTCCTATCATTTGTTGAATTTTCGGTGATTATTTTTTCAATTGAATGTTTTTTTCTAAACATGTATGATTGTTTCTAAACATAATGATACAAAATAATAATGTTAAAGGTGTGAAATGTCAACTTTTTTTATTAATAATTATTTTGAGGCTGACCACCAGCACTGTAAAAAATGGCTGAATTTACCACAGTTATCCCTGTTTGAGGGGAGGTCGACAAAAGTGGCAAGTCTTATGTTTCTTTTTTGGATTTTAATTTGTAAGTACACATGCAACATTTGTAAGCTTAAATTACATGTGGGCATACATATAAGAATATAGAAGTGTAATTTGTTAGACTTTTTACAGTTTGTGTATTCACACAGTGAAAATCCATTTTTATAAGGTTTTTTTTTTAAAAAAACAGAGTTTTATGTTCACAAATGGCACAAAAGCATTGAAGTATATTACAAGTGATTTATTGCCTTCCAAGTAAGTACCTACCTTATTCTTGACTTGAGTTATTGCAGATGACAGCTTGAAAGCGCAAATAATAAACAAAACAGTGTGTGTAGAATAATTGTAATTCAGTTGACTGTATCTCCCTTCCTCATTTTTATCTTGAAAAGACTGCATAATGAAAAAAGCTGTCATGTTGACTACGCCAAAATTTGTGCAACAAAATATTTAATGACCTTAAAATTACAAAATAAAACATTGATTCTTCTTTAACAGACTTTCGTTTTAATGGCAAAGTTCACAGAAAAAAAAAATATTTGTAGGAAAATTGCTTTACGAAATGTAGGTATCTAAAATTTCGTTGCCCAATAAATAAGTTACTGAAAAACAACATTAATATATTGAATGAGCTGCTCTTTCCTAGTAAAACCAAAGTTACTTTTCGATTCTAAAGTCGTCTTCGTCGCTTCAGAAGTCGTTGATACTGTAGCGTAGGTACATGATTATTTAATAGCACATTTTTACGATAAATTAATATCTTGGTTTATGGGAACTGAGAAAATCCCAAATTGTTGCCTACCCATGGCTAAAAAGCAATGCACGCCACTGGTACTTTGTTGTAAACTAGTGTAAAGGTCATTCTACTGTAAATAAATATTCATTATGAGTGAGCTATTATTATTACTATTATTATTACTTTTCATGACTAATAGGTTGGTTAAAGGCTGACCACCCATTCTGTAAAAAATAGTTCACTTTGCCAATGTCACCCCTGTTTCAGAGAAGGTTGGCGAGAGTTTTTTTAAAATTGTAAACAAGAATACAACAGCAGTTATTATATTACATAAATAAGATTACTACAATTAAGTATATGCAGGGCTTATGGTCATTTGTGTTGGGTTTTAATTTTTGTAAGTCCACATGCAGCATGTGTAAGCGAAAACTTATATATATCTATTTATGCTAATGGGAATTCATATAATATGAATCTTACATGCAATATATATTTTAGAGGATAGATTAAGTAAGTACTTCTTTATTTATAAAATACTTACTTATATTTTAAGTGCAATGATTTATAATCATCAAATTCCATAGGCAAACAGAATATTGACGCACTCAGCTGGGTTGCTAGAGAAAAGGCATACAAATATTTTGTTATTGGTTTCCAAGGGCTGAATGTGTGACGTTAGCCCTAATTTTTCCCCTATTAGCCTTAATATTTTTTAAAAGTCCTAATTTTTTTTCAGGACCCTGATTATAATAACATTTATTACATAAGCTTCTATCGATCACGTGAATCAAGAATGTATGGAACAATCTACGACACTCCCATTGCGTGATTTAGTTTTCATATATTTTTTCTATATACCTAGACAATCAAAGTGAATTTACGCGATGTTTTATATACTTAGGGTACCTACTGGTATATTAATAAATAATTGTATAGTTAAAAAATACAAGGAAAAGAACATGCTTGATGCAATCATTATTGACGAAATAAACATCATTGGCCATCATGATTTAAAAAAAACCACGACGTCATGCCATTAAAACTAGTTTTTGTTGAATAACAGAATAGGTACTTACCTACTTATTTTGCACTTCGTACCCGAGTCTTTACCTGCTTGTAAAAAAACATTGCTCTTTTTACGATCATCAATTTGTAAAGTAAAAATAATTTGTTTTATGTTTCGCAAGTATTAGTGACTAAAATATTGAGTTTTAATTTATTAGCAGATGACAAAGAATGAATTTTCGATAAAATTTTGAAGAGCAAAAGATTGGCGCCTAGGAGTGCACACAAAAGTGTAAAAAGCTACTTTTATTCCTAAGAAAAAAGATTGGTGGACTTATAGAAAAAAATATATTCGTTGGTTATTTTAACAAAGTGCCTTTTTACCTGTAAAAATATTTTAATTGGAAAAAAGTACCTAATTCAAATACGGGAAATATAAATTCTCCACAGCACTGCCGTGAATTTGACAGCCAGTTTTGAGGTGTGAGTGAGGTACGCTGGTTGTGTACCCGCCATACACTTTTAGGTTAGAATTTTTCGAAAGTTTTAACAGCATTCCTGAACAGTAATTAATAAAAATAACCAAAAATGGTGGCGCCCGTGTCAAGTAAATCTAAATCTCAATCTAAAGGACCCTCCGTGTTGGCTAAATCATATCTCATAGCCTACAATACAATCCAAACATTGGGGTAAGAATTTATCGTTTTTATAAACATTACGGAATTATTTTCAACTTTCTAACAATAAATTTGTTGACTAATTGTGTAATTATATAACTTATTAAATATTACATACTTTTTCTTAAATTAAATAAATACCTACCGATGTAGTAAAATATATATTAATTTGTCAAGGTAGCATTGAGGTAAAAGGTATGTATCCTGAATAAATTAATGATATAACATGCGACTCTCAAATTATTATTATTTAATTTTTATGCACGTAACTACGTGAATAAATCGACGTTTTTACCACTGGCCAGTCAGCATTTATTTTTTTTAATTTCATGCTCCTTTGACCTGTTTCATAATATAATTCAACTCGACAGTATATTTTACAATGTAAAACTAGGCATGCCATTTCGAACGTGGAATATTTCATTGACTGTAAAAAAATTAAAAGATTCATATAGGTATTTTTTTGTTCATTTCATTAATTTAACAACTGGTTGCTTGAGAAATATATTTTTAAATATATTTTTTTCTTGGTGAGCCAACTTCACAGATCTGATGTGACTAGGGTCCTTAGCAACCATTAACAAAATATTAGCTCGACTTTTCCCTAGCAACCCGGTGGTGTGACATCTCAAATTATTTGTCTATGGAATTTGTGCCAAGTGCATTGACTAATAGCTATGACCAAACCTGACCGAAGACTCACCAAATAAATCATCCTCTATGGTTGTGTCGATGGCTCAACTGTACATTCTCATTCTGAGTTGAAGGTTCAAATCTGACTGTTTAAAATATTATTTCTTATTTCAATGTTCTCTTCTAACCTAAGTCTTGGTACTACCGGCAAGGTTTACACAGTGTTCAGAAAAAGTGAGGACCTGCTACTTTGCGAGCAGAGAAACCCCAGTTCAAATAATGTGGTTGGTGTAAGACTTGTCCTGTTACCTGTTAAAAAACGCAACAATAAGTTGCTTACAATGGGGTTAGTATAAGTAAATAACAAACACAATAAAATTGTGACTCACCCTGCGGGGTCGCAAGAAAAAATCAAATTTGAAAGTTAGTTCCGACTTCACTTTGCAAGTTTCCTGCCCGTGTTCCATTAAAATCATTGTTTGTTGTTTCAGATGGGGCTATTTATTATACCAGTTAGTGGCATATCACCTGCCGGGTAATTCTCCCAAGGAATCCTTTTGGGAAACTGTCAAATGGTCAGTTATTATCTTCCAAAATGGTGCCATCCTTGAGGTATGAAGCCTTCTTTATTTCACTTTTTATCAGCTCAACACAATGGACTCCAAACATTCAAAATATCCCTTGGCTAGATCCCTTGCACTAGATGCATTTTGCCACCATTCTCTCCAGGTTTTTCTATCCAGCGCCGAACCGGAAATCAGTAGTGTATAGAGATGTATGAAAACTTTCACATGGGTTTTCCGGTAACCCATAGATAATCCGGGCACAATGTGTAATGTCCGGAAAAGCCCTATTGAACGTACATTGTATGTACGTTCAAAGTCAGTTTGCTCACCTTTAAAGCACTGCGTGGGAGTGCTCTGGGGCACCTAATGGAGCTCCTGTCTCCAGCAACTACAACCTTGCATGGACAAACACTGAGGTCAGTTGCATCAAGAAGCAGCTGCCTGGACATCCCTGCAAGAAGGCCCCGCACTGTTTTTGGAGACAGGGCATTCAAGGCGACCGCTTAAATGACTTGGAATGCTATTCCCGCCTCACTGAGGGAACTGGATTTGAATAGACTTTTTAAAAGAGGTCTTAACACTCACCTCTTCGTCCAATCATATAGACAAGCGCCTTTACAATGACACACTGTCATAAAAGGCGCCATATACATTTTGTATTAATAATAATAATACATTAGAATTAATCACAATTAGTTTAAAAATAAGCACAAAAATTCAAATCTTAACATCCTTTTGCTTGTTCCAGGTTGTTCACGCCATTGTGGGTCTAGTCCCCTCCAACGTGATGGTCACCTTGATGCAGGTCTACTCCCGCGTGTATCTGGTGTGGGGCGTGTTCCTTGCCACAGAAGCCGCCCCAGCTGGCTTTGGGCTGCCGCTGGCCCTGCTGGCCTGGTGTATCACGGAAATTATCCGCTACGGATACTACGCCGCCAATCTAGTTGGGAAAGTTCCGCATTTCCTTGTGTTCTTAAGGTAATAAAAAAAAATCATGGTAGATTAAAAAAAAGGCACTAATTAGTCAAACTGAGAAAAAGAGAAAAATGTTAATCACAAGCTTAAATATATTTATTGGATTTTTACACGAAAATCAACAATGAAGTTCACACATAAATTAGCATAGACAAAATAATGTTACCCTGCCAGGTTGCTAGGAAAAAGACAAATTGGTCCCTAAGCATGACAGCCCCATAGAAGACTGACATTTGATTGTTGAGAAAAAAAGTTCCAAATTCAAAAATGTTGGGAGTCCATTGAAAGGTATTGGGCTGGATTCTCAACAAAGCACAACAAAATTATCAATAAACTTTTATTTACGCTCTTTGCTTGGTTGAAAAATTTATCCACCTTTTTCAGAAAACTGGATCTCATTTTTTAAATTGGCCCTGACTAGCGATGACCTCTTCAGGTGTTATTCACCTGCTAAACAGCGCTCACTGAATAAATCAACCTGAAATTGATTTGAATGAAAAACTTTTACACAAGTTTTAAAACCAGTGTTGGAATTGAATCAGACGTTTACGATTATACCCCTTGGCCCATCATAGACATGGGTAAAACGTCTGGAACCTCCAGCTCCCCACAGACCACGGCATCAGATCCCGGAAACCATATCTCCAGTATCGTGTAGGATTACATTAACATTTTTATAGTAGACTCATAACAAATTCCATAGATAACAAAATTGCGTCGCCACAAAGCTGGTAGGCTATGGAAAAGGCAAACAAATATTTTGTTATTGATTGTCAAGGACCATTGTCACATAGAAGACTGACATTTGCCCGCCAAAAATAACTAATTTGTGCTTCCATTTGTAGATGAAAATTTTAATGAATAAGTATTTGATGTAAATTACAGATGCACAAACATGCATTCAATGAATGGTCAACTCAATGATGCAACATTTCAAGACAATAGAAAGTCTCTGGGTGGCAAGCACAGAACATTACTGTATTTCTTGTGTTGTCATGTAATGCCTGCTGAATGAATATTTAGCAACAGTAATGATGATTTCATGGCATTGAACCTTGGATTAAATGCTTTGCTAATTTATATGAGTTGTAAAATTACCATTTTCTCAACTTTGTAGTACAAATTATGCAACTTATTTGAATTATTTCTTTTCATAGTATTACAGTCCGGTCGGTAACTCATTTTGTAGAATGCTTGCATTCCATGCATAAGGGCTAAGGTTCGATCTCCACCAAAGGTGATAGACTGGTCCGTGGTCTAGTAGTAACGCTTCGGATTCGTAAATGGAAGTGTGTAGATTTGAATCCCGGCAGAGCACAAAAAATATATCATGTTTATTTTCAAATATGCTCTTTGCTGGGTTAAAAAATTCATATACCTTTACCAAAGACCGGTCACTAATGGTCCATCCAGCCTTACACCAACTGGGTCATGCTTGAGAATTGTTTTTCACAATGTGATTTTTAAAAAAGGAAGACTATTAAATAATTTATTTTCATTCCAGGTATACCCTTTTCATAGCATTATATCCGATTGGCGTGAGCGGGGAGTTGATCTGCCTGTACCACGCTCAGCAAGAAGTCGGAGCCAACCAGAAGTGGTCATTCTCGTTCCCCAACTCGTTCAACTTCCTCTTCAACTACCAGTACTTCATCCTGTTCTACATGTTCCTCTATATTCCACTGTTCCCCATGCTCTACGGACACATGTTCACCCAGAGGAAGAAAATCCTGGGAGGAGGCAACACCGGCCATCAGAAAACAAAGAAAGCTAATTAAAAATATACATGTTTTATTTTTTAAGTTTGTAGTTTGTTAATGTTAACTTCTCTGTTTCTCTCATAAAGAAGTCTGTACATTTGTTGTGACATCACACAGCCAGGTTGCTAGGGAACTAGAAACTTACATGGATTATACTTAATGTGGTCAAAATCAGAACTAACATTGCCATCTCAACATGTGAGTAGATTATATGGCAGATGAGGAGTTAAAAGGTCTGTTATTTATTTTTATACTTATGCCATAAATGCAATAACTATTTTTATGTGCTCAAAGTAATGTATATTTTTAGATTAAATGTTAACTTTGACTTACTATTTTAATAAAAAATCTTCTACCATAACCTTATATTTTTTGCATAACTATTACTATATTTTTAACCATACTTAGGTAATACAATATGAATTTGCATATACATATTATATTACCTAAACATTTAAATCGGGGAAAAATGTAACGTCACTTTGCCAGGTTGTTAGGCACTTGCAAATAGTTAAATGGTTGCTAAGGATTTAAATTTTTTCCTTAGTTTTTGTACCATTGTTGTGGTACTACCATACGTAAATCATCAACCAAGCAGCACATATGGGGCACCATCTTACCCCGTTGTTCCCAGAGGGAATGCACGTGGTGTTTGAAGTCTACAGGTAAGGGGACCGACCCTACGCCAAGCACTTCAGTTGAAGTTGGGGTTCCCAGCTCCTGGGGAGGCTGCTTCTCCTTTGTTGAAATTTTTTCCATATTCATCATTTCCAATTTCTACTTGAGGCAGACCATGCAGCTATATAAAGTAGCTAAATCGCTACGTACAGTATTTAACAAATCTTCATTCAATGTCACTTTAGCATGTATGGATATTTGAGAATACTGTATAATATAAGGCAATCGCTAATTTTCGTAGTATAATTTATAGGAATTCTTTATTCCGAATTGAAGAAAACCTGTGATGTCATCTAGTCAAGGGAAATATTGAATATGCGGATGCCATTTCAAAGTTTAATAAAGGATATATTATGACAGGAAATAGTAATGAGAAAAATGACAATGATCAAATATATAGAAATGCATTTATGAAAATAAAATATTTGATAACTAGAAAATCATCTGAGAAGAGAGCATATCCTCTTTATTCACCATTGGGATATAGTTGAATGTTTATCAACTGTTTTATCTCAAAGATAAATGGATACAAAGTTCATCACTTTTAATGTTGCGGTTAATCCAAAGCTTAATCCATTTTAAGCACATTGCGTGTATTACAAAACAGCTCACAAATGGATTTTAAATCAAGGTCAGATTCCTCAATGTTTCGTCAGAGTCATATCCGGCTTCATCAGGAGACAAAAAGGCGGGAACTGAACTGTTATTTGTTTGTTCTTAAAATTATGTATTTTATTCAAATTTACTGTTGCAACTATTGCATGGGACTTAAAATTAATTGTAAGTACCTATCTACATGTCATTATCATCAATGGCACGACAACCCGGGGCGGGTCTTGGCCTCCTTGATCAACCACAGCCACCGCTGCCTGTCCAACGCCTTCTTCCTCCAACCCCATGCTCTCACTCAGTCCTTAATCTGCAGTTTGTTGCAACTTCCTTGCTCCCCTTAAGGTTCATTATCACAACCAGGTGCCTGCATAGGGTATAGGCAAATACATTTTGGAATAAACATTTTCTCCCATTTCTTTAAAATAACTCATTTTAAATTGACTGAAGTGCTAACAATGGCTCCAATCGATTTTGAATTTAAAATCTCAATATCAAGCTTAAATACCATTATATTGCCTATACCTGTTAGGCGCATGTGGCTGTATGGGATGCACAACCATCATTTTCAGGCTGATCTAGTCGCTGGATGTGACCCAGCCAATGTAGTCTGCTGTCTTATATAGGTATAGTTACCTGATTTGTGGAAGTAAATAGGTTCCAAAGATTTAATCACCCAATGATTCCGTGTAAGCATAATATGTGATTCCAAAATTCCAACCAACATTAAGTTTCCACATAATTTTTTCTGTTTTATTATTTTCAACTGCAAGTTAATTCCGTTCCATGCTACTACAAAAAAATAAATCTTATATAATCTAAGTTGCAAAGATATGTAACATTGAGGATTCACATTTTATGCATTCTCACAAGCAGACACGTACAAGTTTGCGCTTGCACATGCCGCCATTTGAACCTACAACATAAAAACCCAAATCTCAAATGGACATACACCCTGCATCTCTTGCCGCCCTTCCCTGAAACAGGGGTGACATTGGCAAAGTGAACCATTTTTTACAGCATGGTTGGTCAGCCGCATACTAACCTATAAGTCAAGGAAATATAAGTAATAGTAATAATAAAAAAGAAGCGATAAAAGTGGAAGTAATATAATATTTTATTTCATTGAGTTATTTATTTATTAATTTTGCTATGGATGGGTTTGATAGGTATTTGTGTTCAGTAACATTCGAACGACCACAGACAATAATAATTCAAATTTGAAATTTTTAACGCGCCAACTGTCAAAGAGCCAAAACAGAAGTGTCAAACTCGGACGAGTTTTTTGGAAAATATTGTTTTACGAGTCGTAGATTAATCAACTGAACATACGCACCAGAAATTATAATTCCCAGACACAATGACCACTACGGGAGCTGAAAAGTCCCAAAAACGGCAACAGAAAATAACAAAAGCCTTTAGTAAACAAGTCAGCCGCGTAGGTAAGACACCTTTTTAATTTCAGTTTTAGAGTGTTTCTTTCTTTATCCCATACGACGTTAAAGGTTTTTGTTATTTTAAAGAATACATAATTTTTAAAATAAGTCGTGTTTTAACGAAAAATCACAAAAAATAAAAGATTATAGGTTAACCTCTTAAAGTTAGTTAATTTTTTGTTTATGCCCGCTTTCCACTGCGAGCGGGAAATAGCTGAGCGGGAGCGGGAAATAGCTGAGCGGAGCGTAGTGAAATAGTTTTGGCCTTCCATTGCGAAAGAGTTTTAAAAAATAATGGTATTTGCCTTCCACAGCTAACGAGCTCGGCGGAGTGAGCTAGGCGAGAAATGAGATGAGTCAGATGAAAGAGTTGTTTGCCTTCCATCTACAGCTGGCTTAGCGGAGCCAACTAGTGTGTGACAGCTCGTTGCAGCCTACGCCCAGATCAAACGTTTTAATTATTAGTAAAAAAAGTTTGTTTTTTTGTTTCGAAAAATAAAAAGTAATATATTATTTTGCTTTAATACATAAAAAGTAGATGTTTGAAATAAAACATACATTTTAATATGTATGATGTGCAGTGTGTGACAGCTCGTTGCAGCCTACGCCCAGATCAAACGTTTCAATTATTAATAAAAGATTTTTTTTTTGTTTCGAAACATAAAAAGTAATGTATTATTTTGCTTTAAACATAAAATGTAGATGTTTGAAATAAAACATACATTTTAATATTTTCAAATTAATAAAATAATGTATGATGTGTTTTTGTAAATCATGTATGATGTGTTTTATCGCTGTCACGCAACTACGCGGGTTGGCGCGGGGGGCACGGGGGAGCGAAGTCAGTTGAAAACTAGCGGCCGAGACCATGACACAGCGGAGTCATTTTTACTCGCTCAGCCTGCTCCGCTCACTCCGCTGTCGGTGGAAGCACTTCTATGAAATTTACTGTTGCTAGTCGAGCGGAGTCCGTACGGAGTCCGCTGGAAACTCGCTCAACTCTGCGACCACTTTCGTAACTCTTTGTACTCGCTCAGTCCGCTCCGCTGACTCGCTGTCGGTGGAAGCACTTCTATGAAATTTACTGTTGCTAGTCGAGCGGAGTCCGTACGGAGTCAGCTCCGCTCGCAGTGGAAAGCGGGCATTACTCCATAACTGAGTTGGTTGAACGTTTGCGGTAAAAGCAGAAGACTAGGGTCCGATTAGCACCTAGGGTATAAACCTTAGCCTGAATCACTAGAAGACTAGGGTTCGATTAGCACCTAGAGTGTAAACCTTAGCCTGAATCACTAGAAGACTAGGGTTCGATTAGCACCTAGGGTGTAAACCTTAGCCTGAATCACTAGAAGACTAGGGTTCGATTAGCACCTAGGGTGTAAACCTTAGCCTGAATCACTAGAAGACTAGGGTTCGATTAGCACCTAGGGTGTAAACCTTAGCCTGAATCACTAGAAGACTAGGGTTCGATTAGCACCTAGGGTGTAAACCTTAGCCTGAATCACTAGAAGACTAGGGTTCGATTAGCACCTAGGGTGTAAACCTTAGCCTGAATCACTAGAAGACTAGGGTTCGATTAGCACCTAGGGTGTAAACCTTAGCCTGAATCACTAGACCAGTGTTCCGCAAAGCGTGTGCCGCGGCACACTGGTGGCATCAGTTGGTGTGCCGCGGAAAAAAGTCAAGGTTTTGTTAAGATAACTGTTATTTTCCTAAGCGTGGCCTGCCACCTATGGACTGGGTACAGAATCCATTCTCGGATAACATTTCCCTTGGATACCTACCGATAAACGAGCAAGAAGAATTCATGGAGTTAAAAACTGATCGGACATTAAAACTAAAATTTTCCGAAGTAGAGGTAGCACGTTTTTGGCTGCATATAAAAAATGAGTATCCACTGCTTTCAAAGCGTGCTGTTGCAATTCTATTACGATTTTCCATAACCTCCCAAGTAACCATTTAGGTTTTAAAAAGGTTACAAAAGGGTCCCACAACCTTTGTATGGAAATCGGCACGTAAGTCTTAGTAGTCTCAATAACGTTATATTTACCTTATACTAACCTCGTGAGTGCTAAAAGGGCCCCAGTTTTAGAACCTTGCGAAGAGCTACACCAAAACCTATAGCTCAAATACAAAACCGCTCTACGAGCTACGGCAGAACCCAAATATAACTTCGGCAACCTTAATTTTACCTCAATATAACCTAGCAAGACAGCGTTTACGTTCTAAATTAGTCTTGGATGTAACTCGTATACAACTTACAACTCGGGTTCTCTCGCTCTCGCTCGGGTGAGCGAGAGCGAGAGGACCCGAGAAACATCTCGCTCTCGCTCGGGTGAGCGAGAACGAGATGTTTCTGTGGAAGATTTTTTACACAGCCGTGAATTGAAATACATATTATAATGGCGCGTGCGCGCCATATTCCGTCTTACCAAGTTTCAAAATGGATAGATAAGTATGAGTTGTTTTCAAACAAAATACTAAATGGCTTTATAAAGCAGGGGAAATGTAAAACATACTGCGAATGGCACTTTATCGTGATACTTTAGGAAAATAGTTCTGTATACGAGACGGGCCTTTCGTAACTTAAAAAAATTAATATTTTAATTTTAATTATTTTTTTCAATTAAGTGTTTGGTGGTAAGTTGCATTATAAATAAAACTTATATTCATACAAAAAGCATGTATTTTAAATCGCATAGGATACCATATTTAATTTTGCATAATTAAATAAAAATATTTCTGTTGATTAAGATAGTTAGTTTTTTTTCATTGAAAAAATATGGCTGCCGTAAAGAAATTACCAGTAAGCTTTAAAATTTACCTTTTCAGAACCATAACAACCAAAAACTCTTACAGTGTTATTCATTAGATTCCACCCATTCCTGTTTAGTGCGAGATTTTGAGAAACCAATTTAAATCTGTACCAGCCCGCTAAACCAAAATAAATAAAAAGGTGATTCATTAGCGAAATACGTGCATTTTTTTTTTTGGTTTACCGAATCCTGCTTAAACAGACTTCCGGTAGCTTTTTCTGTATGAAAAAATACGAAATGCTCGACATTTATCTAGGTATTTTGGTGTCTATGAATTTTTTTGAGGTTTTTGACAACTTTCGGAGACGCTCGGATGCATTCGGGTAAACGCCCCCTCCCGAACGTTTCCAAACATTCCAGCTGTCAAACTCATGTCGATTGCAGCTTTGAATGAACTAAAAATGGAAACAAGTATTTTTCAAAGCATGACTTCATTGTGGCTTCAGGTTTTGGCTGTAGGCATCACGAAGAAAATCTCAAAGATGGGCCTTCATACTTCATTTACAAGAAATGTGACAGTTTTACAAAATTGGTGACTTGAAAAATAACACGACGCGGCATCTGTCACTTTTTTTCTTGTCACAGTTTTTATATTTGTTTCGTTGCTGCATGCCGTAGATTTGTTGTTATAGTGTAAAATTCTAATGTTTTAAAGTTACTGTAATTGCTGAAACTCTTATTTGATTCATAAATCTTTTATTCTGAAAGTTATCTCGTACATTACGATCAGCTGGGGAATGAGGAAGATCGCCATTTTGCGTATGTCGATCTAGTTTAGAACGAAATAAACCTACTCGTAGGTGGTTTACAAATGTGATCATGTTTTGAAACACGTTTAGTGTTAAACTGAATTATAAAGTTTTTATGAATCACCTTTTTTGTAAATTGAGATTAAATCGAGAAATTAAACCAGATCTCTAAAGAAATCTGGTTTAAAAAATCTAATGAATAACACTGTTAATGTTTGCCAAAAAAAGAGCTAAAGGTTATCTCGCGGAGCTACTAACAACCACAAGGCTATTTTCGCAGCTTTAAGCTTATTGCGAGGAGCTCTTAAAGATTTGTCAGTCGCGACAATAACTGCGAAGAAACATTAGTTACCTTAAGTTTTGTTGCTGACAGGACGTGTTGTTCATCGAAAGAGTGCTAAAAAAACAGCTACAGGGTCCTCTGAAAGTAAGTTCATTTTTTCAATCCCTTGAAAGTCAAATGTTAAAAAAACACTTGGATTACGTTTTACGTCAAGTTTGTCTTTTTTAACTCGCAGGTATTTTATTTTAAAGTTGTAAAAAATATACATTATTGTATTTTATAAAATTTCCTTTAAAATAGTGTTTGTGTTTACTGTTGCTATTATTACTTTTTCTTTATTTTCCGTATTTACTCAAAAACTATTGACATTATACAAAAAATGTTAAGTACGGAACCTAAAAGATGTATAGTTCTGTAATTAAAAAGCAAAAGCAAAATTCCAAAATACAGCACACATGAAAAAAAAGCCAAAAATGTAAAAAAACGAGTTTTTTAAAATATTTTTTTGTGATGGCAATTCTTCAGTTATATATTTTGTTCAAGCTTTAGGTATAATTAAGATGCTTGATTTTTTTCATTACTGTAACTATTTAGCTAAGACCAAGTATAATATATATAATATATAAAGGGGCCGTCCATAAATTACGTCATCGATTTTGGCCGATTTTCGACCCCCCCCTTACAATCATCCTATAGTCATTATCTAATGACCCCCCCCCCCCTCTTGCTGTAATAATGGATGAGCTTAATAATTAAAATTGTTATATAACTTACATAATATTTTGTATATTTTGTAGAAATTGGTATTTACAAGAACAACGTCACTTTTGGTACTCGTACATCATTTGCCATCATCTGCAGACCAGACTCCCCCCCCCCTTAATGCGAATGACGTAATATATGGACAGCCTAATATATATAATATATATAAGACTAAGTATAACAAAACCAAGTGTAAATATTATATGCTGAATCTTCTCGGGGGTAGTCGGCTACTTCCGGTAGCGGTCGGGGGTCTTCGGCACCACCGGCGATACAGCTTTCACCACATACCAGGCTACCGAGAACGCCCGAACGACTCCGGAGCGGCTCCAGACGGAGTGGACCGACAACGCCGGACGGTCCTGCAAGAAATCTACGGCGGAGATTGCCGAAGACCCCCGACCGCTACCGGAAGGAGCCGACTACCCCCGAGAAGATTCAGCACATAATATTTACACTTAGTTTTATTATAACGTTATAACTCTAAAGGTCCGAAGATGGCTTCCCTTGCGAGGCTGAAAATTCACCTATTAAATAATAAAAATCAAACGATGTTTCCAAAAAACAAAATCATATTCCACGTCGTGAAAAAAATTATCTAAATATATACATATATGTTTAGATAAAAAAATTCACGACATGGAATATGATATATTTCTTTATTTTAACGATGTTTCCAAAAAACAAAAAAATAAATCATAAATATATATACTCGTATATCTAAAAATCTAAATCTTAATCTTAGCTGCAAAGATATGTATCATTTGAGATTCATATTAAATGTATTCCCACAAGCAGACACGCATAATTTCGCGCTTACACATGCCGCATGTGGACCTACAATAAAAAAAAAAAATCTCAAATGAACATAATCCCTGCAACTCTTGCTGACCTTCCCTGAAACAGGGGTGTTGATAATTCGTAAAAAAAAATTACGGACTTAACGTTTAAAATTTCCATTGAATTTCTTTGATATCACCCTGTGTCGGTTCATCTTACTAGGCAACGTATTGCTTTGAAATTCCGTAGACAACTAACAGCTGTTGAGAATGCCTTTTAAAGCATTATAATATTATACTGGTAGCTCCTGAAGACAACCTATTGGTTTAGGTTCTTACCACGCAGTCCTAATTTGTTTGCCTAGACAAGTCTTATACAACCTAAAGCAATTTCAACATTCTTTTACTTTATGGTTCTAACAATATTAAAAAAATAACCTTTAGCTCTCACTTTAGCAAATGCCAACCTCTCTAGAACGTAATCAGAAGTCTTAGACAACCTTAAGATCATCGGACTATAAGCTCTTGAAACTTAAGTCACAATAACGTTAATTTAACCTCTTGTCAGCAACTTCTACGTTGAAATAATAACCAGTTGGTTTTTGGACGTATAAGTTATCCTCAAGCCATTTATATGACCAAATAGCAAAGCATTAACCTTTTTATGAGCCTTATAAGACCTAAAGACAATTTTCACAACTTAGGACGACTAAAGTGGTTACTTGGGCTACTTATGCAAATTTGGATTTTCAACTCTCACTACTATTAAATCGAAAAAAGAGAGCGCCTGAGGACGATCAATGAAGAGATGAGAGCAGCCTTATCAACGATTGCTCCAAATGTTGATCGTCTGTGCTCAGTTAAACAGGCTCACATTTCTCACTAAACATCTTTTCACATTAGGTATATTGATTTTAGTAATAAATAAATATTAAATAGTCATCGCTTTTTTCTTTGGTGTACCTCTAAATTTTTATGATTTGATAGGTGTACCTTGAAGATAAAAAGTTTGCGGAACACTGCACTAGACTACGGACTGGTAACAATATCGAAACAAAACAAAAAAACAGCGCTCACTAAATTAATATTTATATTATTTTGAAATGCATTGTTTACTACATTTTGCCCACCTCATGTGCCTGTATGGAATGCTCACCCTTGCTATGTATCCATGTATCCATTAGAGCAGCTCCAGAAGAAGTTCCTGAGGTACCTCCTCATGAGAAAGCAGGGAAACTACCCTTAGTTCATGCACCATTAGGAGCTGCTTCGGGAAACTGGAGCTTAGAAAGTAGGTGCAACGTGACCTTTATGGTGCTCTCTCGTAAGGTCATCAACGGGTTAATAGACAGTCCCACCCTGTTGGAGGGTTTCAAGTTGTACGTGCCCAATCACTATAATCGGGGAGGAGGTCATGATTTATTTCATGTACCGGTGGAAATGGTACCATGGAACGGTGGAAATGAAGCATTTGAGAAGTATGACAGGAACACCTCTGAAGGATAGAGTTAGAAATGAATGGGTTAAGAAAGAATGTAATAAGAAAGAGGATGTGAAAGTTAAGGTACAAAATAATGTGATGAGATGGTTTAGGCATGTGGGAAGAATGAATGATGATAGACTGACAAAGTATATATTATACAGTGTGAAAGGAAAAAGAGGTAAGGGACGACAGAAAAGTATGGAGTGATCAGATTAAGGAGATTGTGAAAGAATGGGAAATACAAAGTGAGCTTAAAAGAAGAAAATGCATGAAAAAGGTGATGGATATGAATGAATTGAAAGAGGTATGTAAGGATAGGAAGAAATGGAGGCAGCTCTGCAGAGGCTCTGGCCATCCCTAGCGGAATGGCGACAGAGTTACAGTTACAGTTACCGATGAGTCGCACTGGCGTCTTGGCGCAACATCCTTTAACTCAGAGTGTTTAACTCATTAACGAAGCAAAGATTGACATATTTCAATACAATTTAGACACCTTTAAAACCATGGTGAAAGAGTTCCTCCCAGCTTGTTGATAGCTGAGAGGGTGCACTGTAATAAGAGTAACCTGTTTTGCAGCATGAAAAAAAGAGTATGTGTTTTTAGAAGAGGAACAAGATGAAGAGCTCCTGGAACTGTTGGAAGAGAACCAGCGTCTTCAGGAGGAGCTGGATGCTGAGGAGCTGCGGCACTTCCAGCTGATGAGGGGAAGTCTGCCGCAGCCAAGGCCCTTCATTGCAAGGAAAGGATCTTCCATCAGCAAGGAGGTGTCTGACATGAACCATAGAGAGGTGAACACAAATATAATAGGAGTTGTAGCCTTACACGGCCCTTTAGCCTGAAACACCATTTATTTATTTAAGTTTTACGCAATGCAACCGCAACCAAGCTACACATGCTCAAACCCTCCTCATACCCGTCCTGCATGTATGTGTCAGAAGGACCCACAGCACATGGACCTTCATATAAAGCTATATATTTTCTCAAGTGGCGAAAGGACTTCCAGTGAAGTAAAAGCAATGGCACAAATAAAAAAAGAACATCTAGGTCAGAGGCGTGCCCGTGACTCTAAAAGTAAATGGTTCGATGTTACTGAAGCTAATAGCGCATATAGCGCAACTTCTTGCCGCGTTATCCCCGAAGGGTTTTGCATGTGGTAAGTGAAACCCAGGGGCGTGCATACAGGCACATGCGCCTAATAGGTAGGCAATGTATGGTAAACAACGCATTTAAGCTTGATATTGAGATTTAAAATTAAAAATATTAAGTTCGATTGGAGCCATCGTTAGCACTTCAGTCAATTACAAATGGGTTATTTTAAAGGAATGGGAGAAAATATTTATTCTGAAATGTATATACCCTATGCACGAAATGTGTATAACCTATGCACGCGCCTGGTGAAACCTATTTATTTTTACACGTAAGGGGGCCGGCCTTACGACAACCACTTCAGTGGAAGTGGAGGTGTCCCAGCTCCCAAGGGGCCTGGTACTCATTTCTTGTGAAGACTGAGTAATCCTTGCCGGTATTTTATTTTGGGATTTGAAAGAAACACCGAAACGGGAAATAATTTTTGAACCCTCGGTGAGATTCGAACCCGAGCTTTCGGCATGGAATGCAAGCACTCTACCACCTGAGCTATCGACCGGTCAATTTTTTTAAATTTTAAATTAGAATGTTGTATTTTGAGCTATCTAAGTTATAAATATGTGACACACATTTTATTACAGTATTGTTGTTCTATAATCTATAATTTAAGTTGCAGAGATATATAATATTAACATTTAATAATAATAATAATAATAATTGGACAATTTGTATACAGCGCCGTTTAGTGGCACTAGCCACCCCAAGGGCGCTTTTATGTGTTGAAGCTTCTGTTAAACAAATGTGTCTTAAGCAACTTCCTGAAACTGCCAACACTGGTCTCTGTTCTCAACTCCAGAGGTAGACTATTCCAGCAGGATGGACCAGCCGAACTAAAAGCCCTGTCTCCGAAACCAGTTCTGTTCCGTCGAAGAGGCAGTTGAAGCCTGTTTACGGCGTCACTCTGTGCAGAACGAAGAGTGCATCGTTTTCCACCTATCTGGTCCACTCTGCACAATTCACACAAGTACGATGGGGCAACTCCTCTGAGGGCATTAAAAACAGAAACACATATTTTGTACTCAATCCTCTTAAGGCTCTCAAATGCATACCCACAAACAAACATGTGTAGTTCGCGCTTATAAATGCTGAATGTGTACTTACAAATAAAATCTAAACCTCAAATGAACATAAGCCCTACAACTTTTGCCGACCTTACCTGACACAGGGGTGACATTGGCAAAGTGAACCATTTTTTACAGTATGGGTGGTCAGCCTCATACCAACCTATAATTCAAGGAATTATCAACCGGACATTTTACGATAAAGTGAATTAATTATTACAGGTGAAGCTCCAGGCGCAGCCCAAGTTCCTGGAGGAGAAGCTGGCCAACTATCTGCTCCTCCTCGGGATGCAAGTGAAGATCTTCACCTCCTCCCAGGTGGGCATCGCCTTTGAGGTCTGCATTGATGGACAGATCTGCGGAAATTACGCCATCAAGCTGGTCAAAGGTTGCTAATATATTTGTGTTTTTGTTTATCTATAACATTGATTCTTTTAGCCTAGGAAGTGGTTCATTATATCAATCTCTAACCTAAGTTGCAACAATATATTACATTAAGGTTATACGAGAGCTTAAGAAGATTATTAATATCGGGACTAAAGAACCTCTTTAATAAGTTTTATGAAACTAAAATCGTAATTTTATGTCAAATAACTTTGACTGATCATGGCCAGATGTCGTTGCTGAAGTATATAACTTAATGTTCTTACTCAAGCATTACGTTTCATAAAAAAATAATGTAAATTATCTTGACACTCTTAGCGAGCGTTTTAGTTTTTATAAACTTGTGTTTAAACGCTATTGTTGAGTATTTACGACCGCATGGCTCATTCCGTAAGTTATGCATCAAAAATTGCAAAAATAAATGATTTGACACAAGTATTATTCTATGTTAGAATTATTTAACTTTTTTTGCATTTTGAATCGACACGAGGAACGTGTGCCCAGAGCATGTTTTGTCGTTTTAACAAAGGCATGCCAAAGTACTGTTTCGTCTATCTCACACAATATATTATGTGGATATTTTTTTTCATATATCGCACGCTTCTAATTAAAGAACAATAAGTCCAAAAATAAGAATGATGGGAAATTACGTTTGATGTTTTGCATGTTTGACTTGTTGCACTAATGTACAAAAAACCGGTAAAATGGCCTTTTTTTCTCAAAATATAAGAAATGAATCTAAAAGTAGATTTCAACCTTTAATTTTGTATAGCAATTACCATCACTTGAATTTACTTAACTTTTAGTAATAAACTCAGATTAAAGTTCTTTACAGATCACCGAAGTTAAGCTACATTGGGCGCGGATGCTACTTGGATGGGTGCCCGCTAGGTACACCGCGTGTTGTTGGCATTTCTTGGACCGGTCCGTAGTCCAGTGGCAACACTTCGGACTCGTAAATGGAAGGTTGTGGATTCGGATCCCGGCGGAGCACAAAAATATAACATTTATATTTCCAAATTTACTCTTCGCTGGGTTGAAAAATTCATAAGCCTTTACCAAAGACCAATTTTACAACAACTGGGTCTTGCTTGAGAATTGGCGCTTTCTACAGCAACGACCAAGCTCGCAGGGGGCTCTTAAGGTGTAATACACACAAAAACAACGCTTACCAAATAAATCATCCTAATATTATTTATTCTTGTTAATGTACCTATTCATATTCGTCCAAATTGAACGACTGTCACATTCCAGCTTTTCTTTTCACATTTTTATGGCGTTTCTACATTAAAATCGATTTTCCCAATTTCGGAGTTATTGCTCTTTACGATTAAGGGTGCGATGCGGATCTTTTGTATATGTACGTATTTTTTTTATATTTTCAAAGTGTAGGTCCTAGCGATAGCAAACCAGTGTATTAATAAAGTTTGGCGATAAAAATATTTTCATTTTATTTATCACTTTTTATCTTCTTTTATATCTTATCAGTCCGTAGTGCAGTAGTAACACTTCGGACTCTGAATGGAAGGTTGTGGATTCGAATGCTAGCGGAGCACACAAAATATACCATTTATCCTTGTAATTTATCCTTTGTCGGGGTTATAGCCGCGGGGGCCAAGAGGGCTGATCTTTCTAGCGTGTTTCGAATGGAACAACGTTGGTTCGATCCCCGCTTGGGTCACTTGACTTTAACTTTGACCCTGGTTCAACAGATGCTATTGGGTAATTATTATTTAATCATTCATTAATAATAAACAATAATGAATTATTAAATGATGATATTAATACCTGTTTCTGGCCAGGCAGAATAGGTTGGTGAATTGCATTCCTCTTCACAATTTTTTTTTTTAATTAAAAAAAATATATATATGTATGTATATATATAACCAGTAAATACTAAATATACCAGATCCTCGATTGATAGATTGGTTGATTTTAGGTTTTGGTTTCAATTTGTAAATACACATGCAGCATTTGTTAGTGCGATTTTACAAGTGTGTGCTTGTGAGAATGCACTTTATATGAATCTTAAATGTTAACATACCTTTTCAACTTAGATTATAGATTGTGGTTATCAAGCGCAAAACTTTGCCGGTTCACTTTGCCAATGTCACCCCTGTGTCAGGAAAGGTCGGCTAAAGTTGTAGGGCTTATATTCATTTATATATTCAATGTCTTTCAAATTTCTTCAAATACAGTAAAAAAGTACGAAAGTTCAATAATAATCTGCAATCTATAGTGCAAAGATATATTAACATTCAAAACACATATCAAATGCATGCCCACAAACAGACACTTGTAAGTTCGCACATACAAATGCTGAGTGTGTACTAGTAATTAAAAATCAAAACCTCAAATGAACATAAGCCCTGCAACTTTTGCCGACCTTCCCTGGAACAGGGGTGACATTGAGCAACTGAACTATTTTTTACAGTATGTGTGGTCAGCGCCATACCAACCTATAAGTCAAGGTATGCGTGTAATTAATAACATTCTAATCTAATCTAAGTTGTAAAGATATGCAACATTGGGGATTCACATTAGATGCATTCTCACAACACGTTTTACACGCAGAACCATTTTCTACAACATGGGTGGTCAGCCGCAAATCAACCTATAAGTCAATGAATATACACAACAAATTACATTTAAAAATAAACATCTAGATAATTTACAATTTCCAAAAAAGGTTTTCGATTTCTATAATAATTTGGAAGCTCCCATACACCCAATAGAGTAATATAATAGTATTGGTTTCAAAGCCACGCGAACACGTGAAAGTTAAACTCCAAGTATGAAAGTCAACGTTTTAACTGAGCCGCGGCGCATACACATAATGTATCAAGAATAAAGCAGCACCTCTCACGAGCGTCTCAATTTCTATATATTATAATAAAATGAACAATGTTTTACGTTTAAAACACGAGAACTCCTGTGTTAGCAGAGTTATAGGTATATTAGAGTTATATATTATGTCAATGTCGCTATGTCTTTTCACATATGTAGTATGACATTTTACGTTTTAACTCAATCATAACGTAAACAAAAAACCTATTAGGTCTTATACAGCGCTTCAAGTTTGCGTTATAATTTTGATGTATTTTGACAAAACGATTTATTCGAGTAACAACGTTAAGTTTTATTTTCTTGAATATGAACTTTGTAAAGCCAGCGAAATAAATTTTGTTTTGCCAATGCTCCGCGAATAATTATTATTTTCTAAGGTTCCCGGAGCGGCCGCATGGCGCTGAAATCAGTCAAAATTGTGTATGGAACTCTTTCTTTTTCCATTATTAAATATTACTTGGAGGAGAAAAAATAAAACAAGTATTGCATTACAAACATAAAAAATATTACTTCAAATCCTAAAAAGAAAATATACCATTATAATGCAATTTTAGCTACACGATCGTATGCAAAATTTGGGTACTTTTTAAATAATTATAAAAAATCAATGAAAAGTTTAAAAAAATAATTTTCATCTAGAAAAAATAAAACTAATCAAAATGAATGTTTTGAAATAAAAAAAAGTTAGGATTTATTCATAAGAACAGTGGAAATCTCCATTTAAGGTATCTCCGTAAAAAAAATTATTTTGAATTGGTATTTTATGGAAAAAAATACCTAATTTTATGTGTTAATTTAAACTGGAGAAAAAATACTACCTTACCATTCAAAATATGGGTTATTTCGGTCATCAAAGTTGGGCGCGCTGACCTCTCAATCACCCTTTAAAGATTCATATTATGGCAGTGGCTAAAAACTTTTATTTGCAACGTACTGGTCCGTAGTCCAGTGGTAACACCTTGGACTCGTAAATGGAAGGTTGTGGGTTCGAATCCTGGCGGAGCACAAAAAAATACCATTTATATTTTCAAATTTGCTCTTCGCTGGGTTAAAAAACATCAATCTTTACCGAAGACTGTTCACTAAGAGGTCCATCCAGCCTTATAGCAACTGGATCTTGCTTGAGTAATGGCGCTTTGTAGCAACGACCAAGCTCAAAAACACCTCTGCGGCACTACAACAATACGTTTGCAGCTTAGACACGTAGTTGCATTTTTTATTTTTTTTTAGAAATCCTGTGCAGGAGACTCTGGAGCAGGCCAGTCCAACATACGGCCCACGTAAGCCTTTCATCCGGCCCACGTAAGCCTTTCATCCGGCCCACGTAAGCCTTTCATCCGGCCCGCGACGACATCAATAGTTATTGCGCAATAAGTTCATTACTCTATTTAAGGAAGCAGTTTTCAAACTGGGGGGGGGGGGGGGGCGCCGGCCTTAATTTTTTTTTATCAATTTTTGAAAATTGCGTGCCTACCTCCCCCCCCCCCCCCCCCCAGAGTTTTTGCGAATTTTACCCACCAACGAGCGATTATTTGTTTTGTTGCCCATTTTATTTGACCACACAAAAATGAACCTGTGGAAATTATTACGTGCCATCCCCCCTTCCACCCCTGTCGACGCTTTTTCTAGCCCTCCACAATTACAAAAATACTAAATCTGGCCCGCCACGATTTTGAGTTGGACACCCCTGCTCTAGAGTTCGATGACACTTGTTGTAGTGCCGCAGAGGTGTTTACGACCTTAGTCGTCAGTACAAAGCACCAATACTCAAGCAAGACCCAGTTGGACCTTTTTAGTAACCGGTCTTTGCTAAAGGTTTTTTTTATGAATTATTCAACCTAGCAAAGAGCATGTATATACTTACAATTGGTACATTTATTGGGCTCTGCCGGGAATCGAATCCACAACCTTCCATTTACGAGTCTGAAGTGTTGCCATTGGGCTACGGACTGGTCCAAGAAATGCCAACACCACGCGGTGTTCCCAAGAGGTCACCCATCCAAGTACTATCCGCGCCCAATGTTGCTTAACTTCGGTGATCGGACGAGAACCGGTTCTTTCAACATAGTGTGGTCGCTAGCCGATGATTGTTATCTTGCATTTCTGTCATTTAATTTATCTTATCTTACTCTGCAGGCGCTGAGGACTGGGAGGTGGAACGCTACCATCTGCCCGTTGGCTTAAACCTGTCCTGTCTCTCCAGGCATGACATCATGTCGAAGGAGTACTTTGTGGGCCTGCACACGGCCTTGCTGGCTTACCACAAGCGGCTGAATCAGATCCAGGAGCTCAAGGTTTGCTGTTTGTTAAACATCGGCACAAATTTAATAGATAACAAAATCATGTCATCACAATGCTGGGTAAAAGTTATTTTTTATTTTTTTTATTTTTCTTTTGCTCCTAATGCCATCCAATATCCAGAAGTCCAGAAGAATAATATCCAGAGTCATAATAAAAGGAGTATGAAGAAGGTTATGACTCTGGATGAAATGAAAGAAGTATGTAAGGACAGAGAGAAATGACAGTTGATTTGTAATGCTGGCGGCTAGGGCTAGGGTTGGTCGCAACGCAAAAAAAACACAACTAAGCTACACATATAGTGTAATTTCTTGCCGCGTTATCCCAGAAGGGGTCGCATGTGGCGAGTTGAACATATTTATTTTTTACAGTTAAGGCTTACAGGTAAGGTTGGCGTAAGGCCGGCCTTACGCCAACCACTTCAGTTGAAGTGGTGGTTTCCCAGCTCCTGAGAGTGCTGGTACTCATTTCTTGTGAAGGCTGAGTAAACCGTGCCACTATTTTATTTTGGGGTTTGAAATAAACACCGAAACGGGAAATCATTTCTGACACCCTCGGTGGGATTCGAACCCGAGCTTTCGGCATGGAATGCAAGCACTCTACCACCTGAGCTATCGACCGGACAATTTTTTTAAATTTTAAATTAGAATGTTGTATTTTGTATTTGATTTTAATATTTATTCATATTATTATTTGTTTATTTCTAAAATGTAATTTGTTGTGTATGTTCCTTAACTTATAGGTTGGTATGCGGCTGACTACCAATGCTGTAGAAAATGGTTCACTTTGCCAATGTCACCCCTGTTTCAGGGAAGGTCCGCAGGAGTTGCAGGGCGTATGTCCATTTGAGATTCGTTTTTTATGTTGTAGGTTAACATGCATGCACAAGTGCGAACTTACATTGCCTTTAGCAAAGACCGGTCGCAAAAGGTCCATCCAGCCTTACAGCAAATGGGTCTTGCTTGAGAACTGGCGCTTTCTATTGCGACGACCAAGCTCGCAGAAGGCTCTTGAGGTGCGAGTCTTACGAACAGCGCTCACCAAATAAATCATCCTAGTACTAATTATTATATGTTCTCATGTTATCCAGAGTGTGGTGCCTGCTAGTGTCCAAATCTACAGCATCTTGAACGGCTCCTTCGTGGAGATTGTCCTCAAGATGCTGAGCTGCGATGGAGACTCGGAGGCGCAGAATGTTGTGCTGTCACTGAAATACGATCCCTTCAAAGCAAGACCTGACGATGTTGTCATATCCAGATCAAGTTTGTTACTTTTATTGCCTGTATTATTATCCTCTGATATTTTAAAACTCAAATTTATCATCCAGTGGCAGCCCACAATGTCCAAGCAAGTGGGGAGACCCCAACTGAGGTGGCTGGATATCATCAAGGGAACTGCAGGCAGAGGATGGCTGAACACAGCAGCCGATAGACAAACATGGAGAAAATTGGTGGAGGTCTACATCTAGAAGTGGACTGAGAAAGGCTGAGGAAGAAGACGTGATATTTTAAAAACTATAAGATGAAGAAAGACAGTTTTTTTAATCATTATGTTGGCCCCTCCAACCATGTTGATGATGAAAAAGACGCCTGGGAGTTTTCAGACTAGTCCTATTCTACCCAGCCTCCAGTTAGCCAATCAAACACCATGTAAACAATCCAGGGCTGGAAGTCACATCACCACGGTAATTCTTACCTACCGAATATTGGTAATATTTGTATGAAGACTAATCAGCTGTTCACTTGGGGCCATCTTGGATTGACAGGTCTTCATACAAATATTACCAATGTTCGGTAGGTAAAAACTACCGTGGCGATGAGACTTCTAGCCCGGGCAGAATGCATTCTGTGTTAAAGCAAAATCATCCCGGTAGAATAGTTTGTGTCTGAAATGGGCTTTACAAAGTGAATATCTCATCAATTTATGATATTTGTTGTTTTAGTGATGGATCGTGATGACCGGGATCTATTTGAGTTGACGCGGCAGTTTGAGCCCCTCTCCGTGGGACGCCTGGCCCCCACTTTCATGAAGTGCATAGAGAGGAACGAGGAAAACCAATTCTACTGCCCTGTGGAGTCTCAAGGACAAAGGAATGCTCCCAACAGAGGAAGGGTACAAATCTATTTAAAAAAAAATGAAATGTGCGTTAGTGTCGAGTTAGGCTATAGATTTGAAGTTCTAATAAACACAAACATTTTTAACATACAGTCAGTCAGGTCTTGAGAAGGAAGGTTTGATCGGTACAACTGCACCAGGGTTCTCCACATCCAAAGACTCAAATAAAAAATGGAAATAAACATTTCAACATCATTTTCTTAAACATTCATCACATCATCTCGTACTTTTTTTTTGTTCCTAATGATGTGAAGATTGTTCACAAAATCGCTTGTAAATGAATATTTTTTTCTCACTCTGTTACTAAATACAAATTGGTTTTGATTTTTCAATTATTTATAAATTATTGGTTACAAAGTAATTGTCTTATCAATCAATGATAATTTTATTTCATATTGGGGGCGCCTAAGAATATTGCTTATGTTGCTGGGATCCGTCAGAGCACTTCAGTAAGAAGAAGAAATTTGTCAGGAATCAGCTAGAAGTAAGCTACAATATGGATAGCTTTGAATGTTTTTTGAAAGAAAAAATTCTAAAGAACCTGAATACTAAGATTATTTTTTATTAAATGGACTCACTCAAACCACAGGCAGAAAAATTATGATTTGACATGACGCGGTTACTAGAGAATAGAAAACTAGTATATTGTTATTAGGAAAACTCTAATTTTTTGCCTAGTGCATTATCACATTAGTAGTTTTACTGCAATACATGAATATTATTTGACTTTTTTTCCGTTTGTTTAGGAAACGAGGCGAAGTCCAGTTCAACAAAAGAGACCAAATCCATGGCAAGCTGCTGAAGATGATAGCGAAGATGATGATATGGGCTATGGAGACAACATGAACGTCCAGACATTTGTCCCAAAGCAGAGACGGCAAGAAGTAATCCAAGAAGAGTCGGAAAACTCGGATGACAATGGATTCTCAGGTCTGCGGCAGAAATCCAAGTCAAAGAAACCGTCCAAGAAAAGTGGAAGCTTCAAAGTACCTCTGCCACCCAAGCCAAAGCAAGTCGGAGCCAAGAAAAAGCAGGTGGCGGAAGCAAACAGTGATGTGTCTCTGGATGATGAAGTCAGCAGCATTCTGACCTCTAGGAATACACAAAGTACACACAGAGGTAAACCGCAACGCTATCAGCAAAGTTCTCCGTCTGCCATGAGTGAATCCAGCATGGAATCTTACACGTATTACCCGGAAAGGGATGAAGAACTGGCTGTTGCGTCTAAAAAGGGTAAAAAGACTGCGCAGAGAGCGGTTGCAAACAATGATGTCGCAACACCGCTTGGGAAAACAAGCGCTTTTAGCAGCAAAACAAGTGTTCCGTCAAGAAAATTGCCGCGGGGTTTGAGCGTGGGTAATTTTAAAGGAACTCCACCTGTCAGGACAAAGTTCTTGGGCCAGCCGGTGAGAAAATCTCCGAGAACGGGAAAAGAAAACAACGGGATGCAGGGATTGTTCAAGAAGAATAGAGGACATTGAAACAAAATAATTTATTTGTAATTTTCTTTTACATAGCATTTCTTATGGAAATTATTTTAAGTTTAAATATTTAATCATGAAATTTTGGTGTCATATATTTTTCAAACGTAATGGAGTCGGAATAATGTTTCAATTTGTAAATTTCTTTCTGCGGGCGCATGCCCCAGGTCTAGATGACTAAGATTCTTAGCAACCAAAATAAAATAACATTATATAGTCAGCTGTTTACCTGTGGTGCAGGGTCCCACAACACAATTCCCATCGGCTTCCCTTTTGTTATTAGGCAAAAAAAATACTTTGAAAAGTATTTACAAAGGAGAAAATAACAGGAGGATTTGATTTAAAATGTCATAATCTAATCTAATCTTAGCTGCAAGGATATATATCATTTAAGATTTATATTAAAAGCATTCCCACAAGCAGACATGTATAATTTCGCGCTAACATATCGCATGCTTAATAATAACGAGAAATAACTCGAAAATTGGGAAAATCGAGATTTTGTAATAAAATGCAAGAACAATGCGAGAAGAATAGGTAGAATGCGACAGCCATTCAATTTGGACCAATATGACCAAGATAAAACATCGGTCGCCTTTTTCATCCCATACAAGTTGTACTGGTTGTCTGAACTTCAAACGTGATTTCCCAACATTTTTGTTTTTTGAGTTATTGCTCTTTATTATTAAACGTGCGACATGCCGCATGTGGACCTACATTATAAGATCCCATCTCAAATGAACATAAGCCCTGCAACTCTTGCCGTCTTCATAATAACCAGTCATATTTGAATTTTTGAGAATAATGTGTGATTCCTCTGTCAAACTAACTTTTTTTAAGTTTGTATGTACGTTTTGTGTTTCATAGATTTGCTGGATTATCTGTAAGTCCTCAGTTAAATTAAAATATTGCACATATTCAAATAGATTGAACAGTTTTTTTACTCTGCGAGAAAATTATTTTTTTATAACAAAAAGCATGTTACCATAGTTGGGCCGTGCTCTTCCAGACATGTCAATTGATTATAAAAGGAGGGACGGATTTTCCAAATATTTTCAACCTCTCTTTACCAAAAATATAAATGAATTAAAGGTTGCTACCATGGAGTTATAATATAGGGGAGCGGTAACTAAAGTACTGAATTGGTTCACACTTTTTCCCTGTTGCGCTCCTCATGTGTCAAACGTTGTAGTGGTACCCCGAATGTACGGCGGCAACAATTACAAATATAACGCATTAAATATCACAATGGTTATAATGAAATGAGTGATAAAATTAAAATAAGATTATACACTTTGAAAATATAAAATACTGGCATCAATTTTGGCGACTACAATATTTATAACGCGTGTTATCTGTCAACTTTAGCTATTTCCGGTCAAATCGGCAGCCATTTTTTGCAATGGTACCAACATTCAAGATTATTTTTTTGGGGCTGTGTTGAGTTTTGTGTACAAACGAAAATGCAACTGTGAAGTTCTTTGTTCTCTTTCTAACTAATGGCCATTTTCGTAAGTAAGTTGAGACAAATATATATGTCTATTTTCGTTAAAATAACTACTTGTCCACAGATGTTATTAGTCAATGGTTGCTACAAATTGCACAAGATATTTTGTTTTCCTTGCTTACTTTTTTTTTCAGTCTAACTCTGTGTGGAATATTTCAGGTTTTACTGATATTAATAATTTTTCAACCGGCTTCCCTTCTGTTTAATGTCACCCTTCGCCACTGCTGTTAATTTCAACCTGACCTTGACTTTTTGTCTGATTTTTTTGTCTGTCACTTGTGTCAACTGCATTATTTGTATATTGATTTTCTAGTTTGTATCAAGGTAATAAAATAAAAATTACTGGCTCCTTTGTGTTTTTAAACATCCATATTTTTTTATTGAAATAAATATTTTAAAAGTACTTATGTGTTGTATGCTGGTATTTTTTTTTCATCCATTGCTCCATGGAGATATAATTCAATGGAGGGGCTATGAATGTGATTTAGTACCAATAAACATGATGCACCTTATTTGACACCATACATAGTTTATAATGCTGTCTCGCTCACGACATATGAAATGCTTTTCTTATTTTCTCCATAAGCAACGTATCACCAACATATCACCATATAAACCATGAAATCACCATGGCAACGGACTTTGTTACTAGTGTTGTTGATCTGATAAATTTCGAATTCAAAAATGTTCCGACCTCATTGTGTACGGGATGATTTTCACAAGTATCTATTACCGCGAGCATAGAAGTTACATACTTGAATAAGGAAGTACCTACATACTTGAACATCGCTAGTTCTAAAAATGGCTGTCACTTTTGCGAGCAAAATATTTCGACAAATGAAAAATATTTTTTTGCACATTATCATATAAAATATATTTTTAAGTGAAATATTATTCCACATTTTGTACAACATTTTTTTTTTTGTTGGCACTTAAGAAAATACCCAGTGTGGCATTTATATGGATTTTTTTTCCAATTAGGTAACACACCTGTTGACAGTTGGAAGGTTACCGATAGACTGAATTTGGATTTTTGTATGATGAGTGGGTTAGACGCAACTACGCAAACGCAACTAAGCTACACGTATAGTGTAACTTCTTGCCGCGTTATCCCCGAAGGGGTCGAATGTGGCGAGTTGAACCTATTTTTTTTTACAGGTAAGGGGGCCGGCCTTACGCCAACCACTTCAGTTGAAGTGGGGGTTTCACAGCTCCCGAGAGAGCTGGTACTCATTTCTTGTGAAGGCTGAGTAAACCTTGCCGGTATTCTTATTTTGGGGTTTGAAATAAACACCGAAACGGGAAATCATTTCTGACACCCTCGCGCTCGGTGGGATTCGAACCCGCGCTCACGGCATGGAATGCAAGCACTCTACCAACTGAGCTATCGACCGGACTAACCTAACTAACGGACCGGTTAGCGCATTTCTAATTCTCAAAGGATTGATTTCTTCGCCCATCTAAATCTAAATCTAAGCTTCAAAGATATGTATCATTCCCACAAGCAGACATGCATAATTTCGCGCTTACACATGCTGCATGTGGCCCTACAATATAAAAAACCCAATCTCAAATGAACATAAGCCCTGCAACTCTTGCCGACCTTCCCTGAAGCAGGGGTGACATTGGCAAAGTGAACCATCTTTTACAGTATGGGTGGTCAGCCGCATACCAACCTATCAGTCAAGGAATCAGCCCATCCTGTTCTTATATATCGATGAGTTGCTCCCTCACTAAATTTCTTAGTTTAAATTTCGCGCTAGAACGAAATTTCAGTTGTACCACCATTGAAGTAAATTTCAAACTACCTGGCCATCAGCATGAAAAGTGTACAGCCATATCCAATAGCTCAAGAATATTTTTTTAGTGGTATCCCCGATCGACTCGTTTTTCCAAATGTCGTTCGTTTAAATATTTTTAAATTATCTTATCTCAAATCAAATTGTTCAATGTGTATAAACTGATAACGACAAAGCGATGGTAAATATTTCATGCTCCTTTTTAGAGCATTACTTGAAACCGCAGGAAACTGACATCTTTCGTTAAACTGCGCAATTTTTATGTTAATATAAATTGTACAAAACTTCAGTGAATACTAAAACAAATTGATTTATTGTTTTTCTATTATCTTTAATATCACTTTCAGTATGGATAATTCAGCAAAAGTTGTAATAAACATTAAACTGGATAGTAATTCATAGTTATTATTTTATTTACAATTCATATTTTTTTGGTTAAAATTGGTAGTGATGTGCTAGGTTACCTTTTTAAAATTTATAATCTAATCTGGATTTAAGGATATACTAACATTTAAGATTCATATATAATGCAAACCCGTAAGCAGGCAAGTGTAAGTTTACGCGCACACATACTGAATGGTTACTAATAAAAAAAACAAACCTCAAAAGGACACACACCTTGCAACTCTTGCTGCCTTTTCCTGAAACATGGCTGGCACTGCCAGAAAAGAACCAATTTTTACAGTATGGGTGGTCAGCATCATATTACTCTATACCTACATTAAAGTTTATTCTATAATCTAAGTTGCAAGGATATATTAACATTTAAGATTCACAGAAAATGCACACTCACAAGCATCACATGTAAGTTCACGCTTACACATGCTGCAGGAGTACTTCCGAAATAAAAATCCAAACCTCAAAGGGACATAAATCGTACG
This sequence comes from Agapetus fuscipes, assembly GCA_951799405.1. Taxonomy (NCBI): domain Eukaryota; kingdom Metazoa; phylum Arthropoda; class Insecta; order Trichoptera; family Glossosomatidae; genus Agapetus; species Agapetus fuscipes. The sequence goes on along the minus strand of OX637343.1, from coordinate 12,030,947 downwards.
ACTCTGGCCATTATCTGGCCCTTGAAAATGGCAGATATACCTACAGACACGACAGGGTACTGGAAATACTAAAGCGGGTGATCGACGTACGAGCTATTATACCGCGGTTTTAGAGCGACGGTTTTACTCGCGGCTCGTCAGCGCTGATCGACTAGCGAGCAAAACAGTCGTGCGATCGCGGTCGGTTCAAGATGTCGAGCTCAAAATATGAAGTTTTGTGTTACCTCGCTATAGCATGCAACGAAATTAGAAAAAATAAGCGTAGACGCCCTAGAGTTTGGGTTAAAAGTTGGATCGAAAAGAGGCAGCACTTGTCGCATACCCATTTGATACGTGAATTGTCAGCAGAACCACTTGATTACAGAAATTACCTCAGAATGTCTGCGGATTTGTATGACGAATTTTTGACGTTAGTGGCACCCATAATACAAAAACAAAACACAATAATGCGGTTTCATGGCGAGCCGAGTAAAAAATCAAACATACATGACGAGCCACGAGCCCGGCTCGTCGGTATATAATACCGCGGTATTGCAATGATACACCGGCGAGCATTACCGACGAGCCGCAACACCGCGGTTTTACTCGCCCGTCGATCAGGGCCTTAAGGGAGAGTATAAGCCTAACAATTTCCAGAGCAAACAAAGGTTTGACAAGAGAGTCCATTGAAAAAATAAAATTTGTTAAGCCTGGAGAAAAGGGAGAGCGAAGGGCCAGGACCCAGACTTCCATTATAAAAAAGGCAAAGGACTGGAGGCTTGTGATGGATTCCACCACAGGACGATACATTTTCCCAGGAGAACTATGCACTACGGCTTTGAGACCCGACATAGTTCTATACTCAAATGAACTAAAGCAAGTACTCTTGGTTGAATTGACGGTGCCGTGGGAGATGAACATCCCTAAGGACCATGCCTACAAACTAAATAGGTATAAAGGACTAGTGGATGAAATCACAAATAATGGATATACCACAAGATTGTATGCAGTGGAGGTGGGAGCGAGAGGACTGCCAGCCAAATCGGTATATACTTTCCTTAAGGATCTGGGACTGAATAGATCCCAAATAAATGGATTTCTGGAAAGACTAACAAAAGCGGCCATCTCGGGATCATACCACATTTGGCTGCGAAGATCTGAGAGCCCAGACACCTCTGGACATGCAACGTAGTTAATCGGACTTACATATTGGAAGGAAGGATGAGTTGGGAGGAATTGGGAACGTTGTCATGACAAAAGGATCCTTAACCAACCAAAGACAGGTCGTAAGTCCTGTGACTCCCATCTCATCCTGACTCCGTGCGGCGGGCCTGAGTTTGGGTCTTGGATTTTCAAAATTAGAGACCTGACTCGGTGAGACCGTGGATGCTCAGCTATTTCACAAATATCTATAATCTAAGTTGCAAGGATATATTCATTCAAAGCTCTCAGATGTATGCCCACAAACAAACACGTGTAGTTCGCGCTTACAAATGCTGATTGTGTACTTACAAATAAAATCCAAACCTCAAATGAACATAAGCCCTGCAACTCTTGCCGAAATTCCCTGAAACAGGGGTGACATTGGCAAAGTGAACCATTTTTTACAGTATGGGTGGTCAGCCTCATACCAACCTATAAGTCAAGGAATAATTCATACTAATAAATAGTTATTTTATCTTACAATACCGAAATTAATTTTTCAGGATATTCGCAAGTTCTTTGGTGTCAATACGACAAACGGTGGCGCTCCTTCGGGAAGCCAGAGCACAAGAAATGAGAAGAAAAAGGTTAAAGCCTTGCAAATATCTGACGATGAAGATGTCATTCCAGATTCTCCATTGCCGGCTACACAAGACAAGGTAAATGATCACTTGGTAGAGCTCCAATCAAAATGGCCGGCATTGCAAATCATACCAAGCCTTTCCCCGTCTATAATTCTATAAAGTTGCAAAGGTACGTTGATATTCAAAGCTTATATTGTGAGTTGTGACGCCACATGACTGGTTTTGCTAGGGACAATGCTAACCAATATTTTGTTATTGGTTGCTTTTTTGCTAAGGACACTAGTCACCTAGGTTTTTACTTTCAACTAAGCTATACATATGTGTGACTTCTTGCTGCGTTCTCCCTGAAAGATTCTGCATTTGGCGAGTGGATCATATTTATTTTTACAGGTGAGGGTGCCGGCTTTACGTCAATCACTTCAGTTGAAGTGATGGTTTCCCAGCTCCCAATTGTACTCATTTCTTGTGAAGGCTGGGTAAAAAAGTTTTATTTTAGGTTACAAATAAACACCAAAATGAGAAGTAATTTCTGACACCCTCGGTGGGGCTTGCACCCAAGCTCTCCATGGCGTAAATCAGCATGAAGAATTCATGCTGATTACGTCGCATGTTAAAACAACATCATCATTGTTATAAGCTCTCTTATTTGTTTGTAGAAAAAGAAAAGAATAAAACATCAGCTGAGTTCCGATTCCGAAGATGAATTTGTTCCTAATAAAGTATTAAAACCGGTGTCGCCTGTTAAAGATTCAAAACAAAAGAGTAAGGAAGGTGAAAAGAAGAAAAAACTAGAGGCTGTCAATGTGATGGATGTATTTGGAAGTAGCAAAGCCAAGAGAGTCATGGAACCAGAACCCAGCAAGGAACCTAAAAAGATGAAGCTCGAACATTCAACCGAAATAGGTGTGCATGAGGATAAAGATTTTCAAAAAACTTTGGTGTTGATCGATAGTGACAGCAATTCTTTATTTGAGGAAAAACAAATTAACACACATAAAAGTGCTTTATCAGAGAAAAGTAAAAGTAAAGATCAAAAGGAAAATAAACATACTGGCAACTCTAAAAGATCTAAATCCAGTTCTTCAGCTAGAGAGACCGAGTCCAAGAAAGAAAGGATTGAGGTGAAAAAACTTGTAACGCCTGTTAAAGATGTGTCAAATGATAGAAGTACAAGATTGATGCGTTCTTCGTCAAAAACTCCCATTAAAACAGAGATTGAAGACGGTAGAGCAGTGAAAAATGGAATTGTACAAAAGTTGTCGTTGGATGGGGAAAAATCTGAGAGTAAAAGTCATCACAGATCAAGGGAAAAAGAAGGAACGTCATTAAAGGTTTCTAAATCAAGTGAAAAAGATAGGAGCCGTAAGGATGTTGAGAAACATAGAAGTAAAAGTAAGGAATGTCATAGGAAAGATAAGAGTAAGAAGGAATCTCCACAGAAAGAAGAGAAAAGAAGTAGAAGCAAGAATGAACATGATAAATCATCAAAATCAGTTAAAGATCATAATAAATCATCAGTTGCTTCCAAGTTATCAATATTCTCAGCATCACCAAAATCAAGTAATAAAAATATCAATAAATCTGATTTGGAGAATGACAAAATTTCATCAGGAAGTTCGTCGAGAACTGCTGTTATGGAAAATAAGTTAACAGAGAATCGGAATAAATTTTCAGAGTTTATTGATAACAATGTTGCATGTGAAGAAAATAAAGAAGATAAGGAATCAAAAGCTAAGACTCCAGTCAAGGAGTCTAAAAATCTTGAGGTCACCACTCCTAAATCAGAGACAAAATCTAGGAAGCGAAAGGCATCTGCTACGCCCGCGACTCCAGGTACTTATTTTACTTTCGGTTTGTTAACATTTAGGATGCTTGCTATAGTTAAAAAAATTAAAAATATAAAAGGAGATTCAAGATCAGCCGACTTTTTATACATTCCCACGAAGATGAAGTCATTTTCGATGATACATTCAGGGGTTTGACTAGAAAAAGTGATATCCAGTAGCATTTGCTTATGTAACGAGACTCTTTAGCAACATTCGTAGTTGAAGCAATTTCTTTTAGTTTTCTGTGAGTTTTGAGGTGTGAAATAGCGTTGACACATAAGTGGAGGACTTGAGTTGTAATTGCTACAAAAACACACTCTAAAATTGTGTTCTGGGAAAGATAAGTATTAAAAAACAAATCAAATTAATCTGATTTATTTGGTGAGCGCTGTTTTTGTGTGTATCACACCTCAAGAGCCCTCTGCGAGCTGGGTCGTCGCTGTAGAAAGCGCCAATACTCAAGCAAGACCCAGTTGCTGTAAGGCTGGATGGACCTTTTGATGACCGGTCTTTGGTAAAGGTTTATGAATTTTTCAACCCAGCGAAGAGCAAATTTGAAATTATAAATGGTATATTTTTGTGATCCGCCGGGATTCATACCCACAACCTTCCATTTACGAGTCCAAAGTGTTACCACTGGACTACGGACCGGTCTGTTTAGTTTTCCATTGTAACTTTATTCTGTCCCCGCTCCACTAGGGTTTCCCGTTACTTCAGCTTAGCATGCTTTTCCTCTGTCCTCGCATTCTTTTTTATTGCCTCAAAACTCATCACTCTTCTAATGGTCTCAATTTCGATAGCACCCCTAGCAGCATTATTTACTTTCAATTAATCTATCCTCCTTTCTCACTTGCTTTCATTCAATGCCTTTATCTCCCCTCCTAGGGAAAATTGCTTAGTGACAGCTAAATTGCCGCTAGGGACGCTATCAAAATTGCAGCCTATCTATAATTTGTTTTTTTGGTTGTAGAGCTTACTGAGGAGGAACGACAAGAGAGAAAGCGGTACAGTGCGCAGTTGTACAAGAATTATAAGAACAGAAGTGGACCTAAGAATCCCGGCTCCAAACCAGTTCCACAAGTAACTTTCATTCATTAAAAAAATATTTTTAATTTTTTTAATGAAATTCTACAATGTGTCATTTCTGCAAATTTTTGTTTCAGGGATCTCCTAATTGCTTTTTGGGACTTGCCTTTATTGCCACTGGAGAATTGGAATCCCTGTCTAGAGACGAGGTGTCGGAAATAGTGGCTCAATACGGCGGAGAAATGAAGAAAGCACTAACTGGCAAGGTGCATCCAAAATATTCAATTACTTTGATTTTCAGCTCTTTCAGCTCATAGTAGATATTTTATGCTAAAGGTACTGGTAAATAATCATATTGAATGGTGCCTTTACTTTCAGGTGACTCATATGATCTGTGGTGAAGAAGCTGGACCAGCAAAAATGGCAAAAGCCGAACAACTCGGAACTAAAATATTATCTGAGGATCAATTCCTGGATCTGATTAGAGAGAAATCCAAACCAGCAAGTGGTAAACAGATAAATAGTGAGGGTTCCAGTAAGAAAAGAAAGGTGGAAAGCAAAAATACACCCAAGAAACATTTAAGGGAAAAGGAGGCAGATTCATGTGCTAAAGCTAAGAAGTCTTTAGATTTGGATAAGATGGAAGTGAAAAGGAAAGTTGAAAAGAAGGAGGATGTTGAGATGGATTTGGAGAAGAAAGAAGATATTCGGTTGAGCGGGAAAGAAAAGGATGGCTCAAAGGTGGATAATTTGTGTGATATGCCATGGGTTGAGAAATATAAACCTGAGAACATCAAGCAGATTATTGGGCAGCAGGGAGAAGGAAGTAATGTTAACAAGTAAGCATGTATATGCTTTTTTAAAATAAATACCTACACATCCTGAGCCTGCAGATCTTTTTGGTCGACGAACAAGGGATCCAATATGGCCACTTGCAAACAGCCGATCAGATAGCATAGAGCGCATATTTTACTGTTTGAACAGCTGTTGACGTGCTGCTATGTTGGATCGCTCATTAATCGACTGATACAGTATACCGAGGCAGGATTTTTATTATGCAATTCTTTGTCATCATTCACGCACTCCTCTTACATTTCTGTTCAGTCAACACACTCTAGGTTTTATTTTTGCCCGGCATCCTTTTGGGTCCATCTTCACTACCATCTTCTCCATGCGATATGTGTCACAGCAGATATAGACTGATGACTACATCAAATCAGAATTTTGATAGGGAACATAATGTTTTTTATTGTATTTTGTATTGTTTGTGTATTAACACTGTGAAAATTCATACTGTTATAGTTTAAAATTTTTTGAGGAATTCAAAAACACTGTTTATTTTCACATGAATATATTTAAAAAGATTACAATCTTTAGAGTAAGTTACTAACGTTTTCGACCTAGAAGGTCATCTTCAGGTATATGTTTTTTATTGTATCGTTTTAGTCAAATATTCCCATTGTGTTTCACATAAAATATAGTATTGTCCTTTTGAAGACATTGGGAGAGTTTTATTATTATTGTCAGAATTATGTATTCATTATTTTTTATCTTTCAGACTGTGCACATGGTTACAAAAATGGTACACAAACAGAAAACTTAAAATACCAAAACCGAGTCCATGGGCAAAAGGAGACGGGGGCTATTATAGGGCGGCTTTACTCAGTGGTCCTCCAGGTGTTGGAAAGACAACCACCGTAGCTCTCGTCTGCAAGGAGCTCGGCTTTGATACTGTGGAATTCAACGCATCCGATACCAGAAGTAAAAACTTGATCAAAGAACAAGTTTCCAGTTTAGTTAGTACAAATTCTCTATCAGGATTTGTACACGGAAAGACAGGTAAAGGCGCCGTTTCTAAGAAACATGTTGTGATTATGGATGAAGTAGATGGAATGGCGGGGAACGAGGACCGAGGAGGGATGCAAGAATTAATTGCACTAATCAAACAAACTTCAGTTCCCATCATTTGCATGTGCAACGATAAAACAAGCCAGAAAATGAGATCGCTAGTCGGGTATTGTTACGATCTCTCATTTAGCCGCCCTAAAGTACAACAAATCAAAGGAGCAATGATGCGGATATGTTGCAAGGAAGGAATCAAGATCACTCCAGCTGGCTTGGAGCAAGTCATAACTGGAGCACAGCAAGACGTCCGTCAGATTTTGAATTTACTTTCCGTTTGGTCGGCAGCTGAAAAAAACATGTCAAACGAAACGGTTAACAAAGATTCAAACTTGGCAAAGAAAGACTTCAAGATGGGTCCGTGGGACGTAGTGAGAAAGGTTTTCTCTGAGGAAGATCATAAGAAGATGAGCATCCACGATAAGAGTGACCTGTTTTTCCATGACTACAGTTTGTCTCCGTTGTTTGTGCAGCACAATTACTTGAAGGTTGTGCCTCACTGTCCAAAGAAGAGGATGTTGGAAAGGTTTGCGGAGGCGGCTGATTGTCTGAGTATTGGGGACCTGGTGGATTCCAAGATCAGAGGAAGTATGGCGTGGAGCTTGTTGCCAGTTCAGGTGAATAAATATTTTTCATTTTCCCTAAAATCGGTAACAAAGTGTTCTTCTATGGAAAATTTGCAGTTATTATTCCCGTTTTGTCTTGAGACATGATAACTGTAAACAGTTTATTTTTTGCTTTGTATTGCTCTTCCGGGTTTGAACTTCTTCCTAAGCTTCTTCTTGCTTCTTATTTTTTCTTTTTTCTAACTTCTTTCTTTATTATTATTATTATTATTTAGTGATGTATAAAATGTAATTTGTCGTGTGTGTGTGTTCCTTGACTTATAGGTTGGTATGCGGCTGACCACCCATGCTGTAAAAATGGTTCACTTTGCCAATGTCACCCCTGTCTCAGGGAAGGACGGCAAGAGTTGCAGGGTGTATGTCCATTTGAGATTTGGTTTTTATGTTGTAGGTTCACAAGAGGCATGTGCAAGCGCGAACTTGTACGTGTCTGGTTGTGAGAATGCATGTAATGTGAATCTCCAATGTAACATATCCTTGCAACTTAGATTAGATTAGATTAGATTCTTCCTGCTTACATTTTGTTGCCACTGCGTGTAACTTTTTTGGAGCTCATCTGGCTTCTGGTGCTAGTTGTAAAATTGGTGTTCATTTATTGTAATTTGCTTGAGGGGGCGTGGCTTAATTCTTAGGCTTAGAACTAATACCCTGTATCACAACTCCAATCGAACTCAACCATGTTGAGTTCGATTGTTTAATTTTAAGTTTCTCTTTTTCATTGCCAAAAATAGTCCTTCCATTCTCTTTGTCCTTTAAGCGCCCCACCTTCGGGTCAGTTTTACAAAAAAACATGCTACCATCTGTTTACTTCAGCCTGACCGTGTAATACTGACCGAGATGATGCACCTTTGAATTTTGTAATTATTTGTGGCTTATTGTGTTCATGCGATAATATAGCGGGCAAAAATATTCAAATTTATAATTTGAATGCTGTTTTCAGGCCATGTACAGTTCAGTGTTGCCAGGCACTCTATTGTCAGGCCATATGGCTGGACAGATAGAGTTCCCCGCATGGCTGGGACAGTATTCCAGAACTTCCAAGATGCATCGGCTGGCTCAGGAGCTGCATTCACACACTGGACTGAGGTAAACAACTACTGAATTAAAATAAAATGGATTCAAAACTATCTTACGGCATTGAAGGAAGTATGAGTGACAATAACAGACCTTTCAAATATAGACCTGTCAAACACAACAGTGTCCTCAAAACATTATGATTTATTGCTTTCGCTATCTTGTATTTCAACACCCAGAATATACACATACTCTGATGTCTTATGCCTTTTCTATACAAATTTACCTATCAAAACAACTTTAAATGTGTGCACAAAACGCTCGCACAGAGCAAACTTTTAGGAATACCAACTTTGCAGAGAAATTTTGAATCTTCTCCCACGTATCTCTGTTTGGAATGAAGTCACATAGGGGCATCTTTGTTCTCTTTCTAACTTAGATCCGCAGTCCGGTCTGTAGTCCTGTGGCAACACTTTGGACTCGTAAATGGAAGGTTGTGTGTTTGAATCCCGGCGGAGCACAAAAATATACCATTTATATTTTCAAATATGCTCTTCGCTGGGTTGAAAAATTCATAAAACCTTTACGATAGACTGGTCACTAATGGTCCATCCAGCGTTACAGCAACTGGGTCTTGCTTGAGTATTGACGCTTTGTAGCTACAACCAAGCTCGTAAACACCTCTGCGGCACTATAACCAGTGCCATAGACCCCTAGAGTCTCATAATAAAAAAAAATGTTTTGCCGGTGTCATAACAGTTTCTTCAGCATTGGATCTTGAGAATTGCACTTTTTTTCACTTTGACCAATCTTCCAGTGGACTGCAGAAGTGTGAGTCACACAAAAACATCGCTCACCAAATAAATCATCCTAATATTTATGTTATTTCTTTATTCAAATGTTTGATTTCAGCACGTCAGGTTCCAAGCTGGCTATGCGTCTGGACTATGCCAGCCATTTGAAGGACGCCATCTTGCATCCGCTTATAAGTCGGGGCAGTGAGGGAGTCCAGGAGTCCGTGGATGTCTTGGAGGCGTACCACCTACTGCGGGAGGACCTGGAGTCTCTGCATGAGCTGGCACAGTGGCCTGGGAAAAAGGATGCCTACGCTGCCCTTGATTCTAAGGTAATCAATGACGAATGATTGACAAAAGAGTCTTGAAGAGAATTAACTGTTTTTATGTTGTTATTTTTCTTTTTGCAAATCTAGGGTCGGCGGACAAAAGCATATAACTCAAAATAACGTATTTTACAGGAAGAACAAAAAACTGTTTTAAAAAAAAACAAAGTATAAGAGTGCTTCAAAAAAAAAAAATTATTACATAAAACATATACAACACACACAAATAATAAGTTTTTTGTCACCCAAGATCAGTAATTTAGCTTTTGATTGACTTATATGGTCAGGTACACAAGCTAGACCAACTGAATGAAGGAGATATATGGTTTTGTCAGTATAAAATAATCAAATTAAAATATCATCAAAAATATAAAATATTATTTTGAAAAAGGCGTATTAAGCTTAATATATAAGCTTATAACCATCAAATTAAAAAAAAAGTAAATGAAATTCTTAGAATAAAATATTTTTGTGTGAATTTAAAATTAGATAGGTAATAATATTGTAAAAGATTTAAAATAAAAATGATAAATTTAACTTATTGTATAAACATGGGTAAGTAAGTAGGTAAGTAAAGTAAGATAAAAAAAGCATTAAAATTCAATTTCTTCGTCACTGAGGATGTCGGGATCAGTGTTTTTGGTTGATGCTGAAGTTTTCAAATGTTTGTAAAAGTCATGAAAAACGGTCGGAATAAGTGGTAAAAGCGATAGTAGATCTAGTTTTTTTTCTCTTGAAATTTCCATAGTTTGTAGCGATATTATGGGTATGGTCTCAGGTACACGGCCGCTTCTTCTATTAAAATCTATAGTTTTAAACGGAGAATCGACATCAAGTGTGTTTTTGAATAAAATGTTTCCAAACTGATGTGAATAACGAAGCCATCTTGTTTCTAGCCACTTAAATTGGATTCCCTCAGAATCTTTGTGTCTCAAAACTAGAGGTCCTTATAAAAGCGAAGAGAAAAGAGAAAATCATCGCTTTTCATTTCAAAAACCATAAAGTTTTTGCTGCTTGAGCGAACTAATTGCATCCAGTCATGGGGATGATAAATCTCAATGTCAGTTTTTTTCTTTTTTTTCTAAATGATACCGTGATCCGTATCCATTTCTAATGAATTTGTGATCGATTATTTGAATCCTCGAAGATGGGTCCTTTAATACCCAGGTAAACATTGCAGAAACATGGGAGTTGCGGTTCTGTCCTCCGCATGTGTCTGAATAATAAATAACATGGGCAACTTCGGTTGGCACGACAGTTTTTATATGTTTATATAAACATGAAGCTATGTGGTCAGCCCCCCTGCCGGCAACTGATTCGTACCACATGTAACATGCAGCTTTTCCAGTGGCATTATCGTGGACCGTTAGATTATAGGTCCACAGCTGTCTTTTGTAAAATATTACAGATGACCTTAAATCCGGTGTCGGTAGACATTGCTGCAAATCAAATGAGTAGGTTTTAATATTTGTGACGTTTTTTGCAGTCAGCGTGTCATTGCGTTTTTCTTCGTACGCTTTATCTGCCGCTTTTTTGTGAGCTTCGAGCTCTTGAGACACTTGATTTTTTTCTGCATCGTCTTGAGTTATCTTCAACTTCATTTTGAACTTGTCGCAAGTAACACATGTGTCAACTTGTGGTTTTTTGAAGGAAAGGTTCAGTTTTTTAAATTCTTCTGCGTATATTTTTATTGAGACAGGATCAGTTTGCGATTGTTTATACAAGTTAAACATTTTCTGCATAGTAAGATGTGATGGTAAATATTTCCTTTTAGACTGCTTACGACTGTAATGTGACTCATATAGTGGAAAAGAAGTAATGTGTTTTTGTATTTCAGTACGCTTTTCGTCTCTGACTTTGTGTTTGGGGGTGTGCTTGCCTCTCATATCCTGTACTGATGTTCCCGCGATGGTTGAAATTTTTTTTGAGGCCACAGTCATAATAAAATTTGGGCTTTCGTCGAGGGTTTTCAACAAGCACCCTTTACAAATAGGAACTTTTTGTCCGTGTACAATTAAGTAATATTTATAGGTTTTTAGCCTAAACTTTTCCTTATCCGCATCGGTGGCTTTTAAACGAACTGATGCTTTGTCGTACATTTCAATCAAAGAGGACACGTAAGCCAATCTCTTTGAGTAGGAGGCCATATTCCAATACTCTGTAAATATATTTTTTAAATCCTCCTCGTTGAACCTGTCTTTGCACTTCATACGGCAGCTATCCAGTTGTTTCATTTTCTGTCCGGGAATACTTTTTCCTTTCAAAGTTATGTAGGCTTTTCCCGTATTTCTGAGAGATTTTCTTTTTCGTTTTAATGCTCTTGATGTTGTTCTTGGTTGCTGCGCTCTTGATTGTACTTCATGTGGATTCCACCTTTGTTGCAAAGAGCTTAAAGGAATGTCATCATCGGAGGAGTCAAATGGCGAATGAACTGGGATATTATCACTGGAGGAGTCTGATGGCATGCTGTCTGGTTGATACTCAGGGTGTAAAACGGATGTTGTGGAAAAGTCACTCATTGGTGAATCAGAGAACTTAGAAAACGATGGTGCATCTATATGAGCATAGGAAGTGCTGGCTTGTACATTTTCATATTCAACTGCAAGTGAAGGTCTTATTGCAATCTCAATTGCACCAAACCATATAACTTCTTTCTGAAATAGACGCTAACGATCAAAACCATATATGTGGAGTTATATCGTTTTGTCCATCTAGATTTTAGATGAAATAAAATATATGATTTGGTACATCACTTGGCTCCGATACTTCCATAAGCTTTAGAGTTATATGGTTTTGTCAGTTGATGGAGCGATTTTTTTTATCGGGTCTGGTGAAATATCTCATTTTTCGACTTTTTGTAGTTATATTCTTTTGTCCGCCGACCCTAGAAATGTCACCTCTGTTTCAGGGAAGGACGGCAAGAGTTGCAGTTTTATGTTCATTTGAGATTTTGGTTTTTATATTGTTGGCTCGCATGCGTCATGTGCAAGCGCGAACTTGTACGTGTCTGCTTGTGAGAATGCATATAATGTGGATTCCCAATGTTACATATCTTTGCAACTTAGATTAGATTAGATATGTATACAAGTAATAAAACAAGTATTTTGTGTACCTACATTTAAGAATATTATGTATGTGTATTTATAAGTATACATACCCTATTATTTATATTCTATTATTCGCTTCATATTTTCTCATTCCTCGTATACTTTATGCTAAGGTCCCTTGAGGTGTGCTACACACAAAAACGGTGCTTTAAACACATTATCCATTCATATACATATTTAAAGAGATTGTACAAAGGGAAAATAAATGAGGAAGACCGAGGAAATAATAAGTATGATTGAAAATGACTGAAATCTGCAGAGTGAGAAAAAGAGAAGAGTATGAATGAAGAGAGTGATAAATAGTGAAGAAACGAAAGAGATATGCAAGGACCGAAAAAAGTGTAGACCCATCGACAATAACAGTTATCCTTGAAATGTAAAAGGACATTTTGGTTAGGTTATTAGAAAAATTGCATTGAAAAAAAATCAACATTCAAGATAATTTTTACATAAATTCCTCAGTTTGACGTAGGAAACCTACTTCTTGGGGAATAGGGCAGTTGCATCTGTGATGTATTATTTCCTTGTTTCTCCAGGTGAAAGCCGCAATGACTCGGGCTTACAACAAGCAGGCGGCCCCGCTGCCGTACTCGCAGATCGGAGTCAAGAAGAGTCGAGTGGCAGCGGCGGCCGACTCACAAGAAGACATGGAGGCGGTGCTGGGAGAGGAGGCCACTGATAATGAGGAGGAAGATGATGGAGACGTGAAGAACGATGCCATGATCAAGGTTTGTAGTGTCATAATTTTATGTGTAAGACTCAATTAAAGCAAACAAAAAAACACCATAGATTTATTTTAAAAGTGTCTAAAGGTTTTTACCTAATACCTTTTGCCTTTCGTTCAGACCTCTGAAGTGAGCAGAGCTCCGAAGAAGTCACCTACAGAGGAGACGAAACGTCAGCTGAAGAAGAAGCAAGAAAGAAGAAAAAGAAGCAAAAAGATTGACCACGGTCAAAACCCGGAATCAAAAAATCAAGCAATAATAATAATGTTAGGATGATTTATTTGGTGAACGCTGTATATTTGTGAATCACACCTCAAGAGTCCTGTGCGAGCTTTGAAGTCGCTGTTGAAAGCGTCAGTTCTCTAGAAAGACCCAAAGGCTGGATGGACCTATGATGACCGGTTTTCGGTGATGGTCAAAAATGAAATATATTTTGGTGCTCCACCAGGAATCGAGCCCTCTAACTTGTAATCCTGAGTCTGAAGTATTAACCACTATACTGCATCAAAAAATAGATGGAGTATGTCAGTTTCTTCCCATAGTAATGCACATGCTACCATAATCCTAATATTTTTATTTTATTTACGCATTGTATTTCTTTGTTGCAGATGAAAAAGCCAATTAAATCTGCGGCTAACAGTCAAGACTCTGCCAGCAGTTCTGGCTCTTCAAAAAGTAAAGCGAGCTCCAAGGGAAAAGGCAAGGGGAAAGGGAAATGAGTCACCGTTATCAGTGTGTCTATCTACTGTTTTATGTGCATCCATCTAGCGCAAGGTTGACAGGGCTGGAAGTCTCATCACCTCGGTAATTCTTACCTACCGTATATTGGTAATATTTTTATGAAGACCTGTCAATCCACTTTTTGACTGCAGTTTTGGTGTTGATGGCCTCAGAAGAAAATCAGTGGTCAATGATTTGGGTGTATTGTTGGACGAGAGACTGAGTTTTATCAACCATTATGAGCATATTACTGAAAGGGCGATGAAGACGTTATATTTTATTGTTAGGAATACTAAACTTTTCAGGAATCCCCAAGTATTGCCCTTGTTCAATTCATATATAAGAATTGTACTTGAGTTTTGTTCGACTGTTTGGAACCCCAATTATGTTGTCCATATTAATGCTATTGAAATGGTCCAAAAAAAACTTGTCAAGCAACTGAACTTTCGCAATAGACAACATTTCAACAGTTATTCCCAAGCATTGGAGCATTATGGTTTACGATCTTTGGAGGCAAGGAGAAATATGCTTGACATCAGCTTCATATATAAGATAGTTAATAACAAAATTGATAGTGCACCTCTCACAAGCCTCCTTCCATTTCATTGTCCAATCAGAACTCATCGAGACAAATCCTTATTTTATGTGGGTGCAGCCAGGACAAATTATAAGCAAAATTCTTTTATAAGTAGAGCCTGCGTTGCAGTGAATAGTGTCCAAAGGACTGATCCTAAGTTGGACATTTTCTTTCTGTCTGCACAGTCATTGAAAAAGAGGATTTTGAATCTTGCAGGATTTGAATTTCATTTTTGAATCTCATTTCTAATTTCTTTAATCATTCCCAATTCCTATTTGGTTTTTATTGCTTATTAATCATCATTGACGTGTTTAGTGTGCGCATTGTTTTTCTACTCCCTTTCCTTTCTCCTGACCTTTCTTTCCTTATCCCATCATGAGGACGAGATTTATTGTTTATTTTAATTTTAATTTTTATTCTGTTTTGATTTATGTATTTCTTTGTTTTTGGTTTTGGATGCTGCTTCTTTTTTGTTTTTCTTTACTTTTTATTTATTTACCTGGCATGATTTGTAATTTAAAATATCAATTTGTAGAATACAGTAATAGGCGACATGAATTGTAAAAAATATCTTATATATGTACAAAATTATATTCAATGCTGTTGTATTCTTGTTTAAATAATAATAAAAAAAAAATCCAAGATGGCCGCAAGTGAACAGCTGATAAGTCTTCATTAAAATATTTTTGATATTCGTTAGGTAAGAATTACCGTGGTGATGAGACTTCCTGCCCTGCTACCTTGCATCCTCAATACAAACTTCAACTTAGTAAGGTATTGGTGAGTATTTAAAATTTCCTATAGAATGTTGCAGCGCATGTGCCTGTATGGGATGCACGCCCCTGGCCCAGAACTACCTATGCAAGGTATCTGCAGCTATTTCAGTTGTTCTACAAAATTTGAATTACTCGCTTCCTTATTAGGTAAAAATGGTGCAGCTATTTGGATTCACCTGTATTTTTAGCAGTTATGTTCCGTACCAAATATTTTCATTTGTATAGCTTAGTTCCTTGACTTATAGGTTGGTATGTGGCTGACCACCCATGCTGTAGAAAATAGTTCACTTTGACAATATCACCCCTGTTTTAGGGAAAGTCTGCAAGAGTTGCAGGGTGTATGTTTATTTGAGATTTGGGTTTTTATGTTGTAGGTTCACATGCGGCATGCACAAGGGCGAACTTATACGTGTTTGCTTGTGTAAATGCATATAATGTGAATCCCCAATTTTACATATCTTTGCAACTTAGATTAGATTAGCTTATTCTATTCAGAATCACGCTACTCAATACTGTACCTCAGGTCATCACCATCATAGTTACTTAATACTTTGTCTGATACACCATCATTGTTTTTAATTAATACTTGAAGGGCGCCAAAGCATAACATTGCAACTGTGAATCAACAACTCTTCTGTTTTTGAAATTAATTTGTTTCTACTCAATTTTGGACATGAAATTCTATATTTTCAACAATTTAAAAAAAAAAAAATGATATAAAATTATGTGTATATTTAAAACAGTTTTTTTAAATATTATTTTTGGATATTTCATTTACAATTTTTTAAATATTACTATTAATCGAGTCAATGGAATCAAAGGCGGCAATACAGGATTTTTTGTGATAAATGTATGGAAGTGATTATAATAATATGTTGTTCTGTTTTTCTAATATTATGAGAAATCCTAGATAGTAACCTTTGGTTCTTCCATATAACTCAAATTAAACAGAAATAATGTAAATTTACCGTTTTGGTTTTGTCAAATTTATGTATTGTGTAAGATTTAAGCATCTTTCTTATTTTTTTAAGGGTCTTTATTTTTTAATAAAAATGCGCAAATTGTACATACCTTGTGTTTCTTATTAAATTAGTTATATTATTATTATTTTTTTTAATTGTGCACAACAGGTTACCCTAATTACAGTGCACCCTCACAGCTATCAACATGGCGGGAGGAACTCTGTTGCTAGAATTTTAAATCTGAATAAATTACACTAAAAAATGTCTATGTTAGACTTATTTAAGAGCTTTATACTCCGAGTCACAGGGTGTTGCGCCACAACATCAGAACGGCTTTTCGGTACATGAAAAAGAAAAAGATTATGGTCTATTCCTCCTTCTCAATTAAGTCAGCACAACAAGAATGGAGAAAAAAAATGTGATCTCGATCTGTCGGGAATAGTTGATATTTTTTTATTCCTTTCAAAGTTGAAACTACAAAAAAAGTGTACACAAGACAGCTTTGGTTGATCGCTGTTATGTCCTTCTATAATTAGCGCTAATGCTGTTGACCGGATAAGCTTAGTGACTGCCAATAACGCTGCGCACTTATTGGTTCACACCATAATTACAAAGATCAACTGTTTCTCGTTTTGCTCAGAGGCTGCGAGCAGTGTTGGTGCGGTGAACTATGATCATGGGACACACAGGATATAAGCAATTGACATCGCGCATTATATGAGGTTTCTCACCCATTTATGTCTACATTGTTGCTTGCTAAGAACCATAGTAACATTGACCTGCGACATTTGCCTTGGATCATGAAAAGGATTGCCAGCATTTCAATAAAGATATTCGGTAAAAGTCGGTGCTATGGCCACAGCGGTCAAGACACTAGTTCAGATAACGTTGGTTCGAGCCATGGCTGGCCCCTTTGACCATAACATTGACCCTGGTTCAGATGTCGTTGCGTGCACACAAGCTTCTGCTTTCGCATGAAGACAACTGACCAGGCAAAATAGGTTGGTGAATTGCATTCCTCTTCACAAATTTATTTAAAAAAATATATTGAAATAAAACACAAAGTTACATGATAATTATATTTTAAATAACAGATTTGCAGTAGGTACACAGATGTAAATATTCACATTTATAGGTTATGTTGTCTTCACTGAACCAAAATAATAACGAACTAGTTTCTAGTGATTAGAATCCCCCTTTCTTGATGAATGGAACTCTTGGATCGTCAGGCCTCATAATGACGATGCCGCTTTTATAGGTTTTGTTGGCATTATTCTTCTTTACGTAGTTGTTCAGGCCAAAACCAGCCAGCACAATTCCTAAGATTCCCAGACCACAGCTGCCCACTACTTCAGGAATTTCATTCCATCCTTGCTTGAGGAGTCCAACAACACCCTTTTTGCTGGCAAGGGAGGCCATTTTACCGGACTTTAAATAAAAATTTGCAAATTATAAGTAGGTCGATACAAACGTCAGATTTTGACAATATTATGCAACAAGAAAATATTCTTGTTAGCACACCTATTATCGAGTAGCATAAGCTTTTGACAATGGTAGGCTATTTTTGTACCTACCGTGGGTTTGAATTTTGAATACTGGCAGTTTTATGAAAATAATAAAGCAGTGCTCAAATGTACACACAACTCGTCATATAGACAGTAATAATTGATGACAGATAATTTTGTATCTTAATGAAATTTGTGTACAGATTTTGTTTGAGATTCTGGTATAGAGTTTGTATGACGGCTGTGACATTTTGTGATTTCACGAGAATATTTTTATTATCGTTCAGTTGGTACTTGCGCTGTGAACATTTGGGGCGCGTCAGCCATGTTACGTATGTTTGTATCCAAAAAGTGTGTTTTTATCGTGTAAATAATGGTTTATACGCACCGCCATGCGATGGACGGCTAGACAGTTTGGGGCAGTGTACATATAGCAAAAGTCCCGCCGGGAATCGAACCCACATGGTGTGATTTTTTTTGTGATAATAAGTGCTTTGTCTCCGTGGGTGACAAAATATCAACCCAAGATGGCGCACCAACTAGCCCCGTCTGTAAACTGTTCATTGGATGACATTGACCTGAACGCTCTGAAGGTAAATAAATAAATACAATTAATCTTATTCCTAGCCGGCGACTGTTCCCACAGCGGAAACTCTTCTTATTTCTTTTTAAATAGTGAGAAAATTGACGTTGATCTGTTGTTCATTCACTTGCCGAAAGTACATAGAGCGATTTAGGTACTGTGAGAAATTCACTGATATCATGGGAAATAGAGCTAAGGGGTCATATCTCTTCATTGGAAGGGGCATCGGAATTATTGGGCAACGAAATACCGCCATTGTGACGATTAAAACCTTTCTTTTTGCGGTTTTATTTGATTGTGCAAAATGGGTTGCAGAATGTGTTGCTTTTGAAAATACCTGAGAAAAATAATGTGGCAATTTGAATGAGAATCCCATGAATGAATTTGGTGTGACAAATCACTATTGAATTGATCATTTTCTAAAGGAAAACATGAAATAATTTGTAAGGAAATAATGGTGTATTTATAAATGTGAAGGTTTAAGTACTTTTATGATTCACTTTCACACACTGTTTTATAAATAGAATTGAAAAGTAACTTTGAATGGACTCTTGCATTAAATTAAAAAAAAAAAATCTTGGCAGGCAAACTTCTAGGGTTTATGTGACTAGGTTCCTAAGCAACAAACAACAAAATATCGGTTTTACCTTTCGCATAGTAACCCGGCTGTGTGATGTCACAATTTTGTTGTCTATGTAATAGCTCAACCTGGCTTTGAAGCTTGATCACATTGGAAATGACTTCCTACTACCTCTGTCTGGGAACCTGCTCTTTTGGGAACCGGACAAGCCACCACATTCAATGAAATGTGTGCCAGAAGAATATCTACTTTACCTGAGGATATAAATAAATGGAAAGAAATTACCATGGGGCCTCGCTAATCCAGGCATTAACAAGCATAAAACAGACCCTTGGTGGGCGGTCAAACTGTCCGAATTGCAATCTGTTCAATGTGAATAATTTATTTAATTTATTCTATAAAGAAATCATCAGGCATTGCTAGATTGTGTGATGAGTACCAAGTGCGAAAAGCCTGTGAAATTGGGTGGTAGTGAGATAAAGTAGATCCAGGTACTTAAGTACCAATTTTGAAGATGTTGAGATGATAGACTGACAAAGTGTGTATACAAAGAAAGTGTGAAAGGAAAAAGAGGGAAGGGACGACCGAGAAAAGTATGGAGTGATCAGACTGAGGAGATTGTGAAAGAATGGGATGTATAAAGTGAGCGTAAAATGATGATGATGATTTCCTTATCAGCGCCGTTTCGTAACTCAATGTTACTCCAAGGGCGCTGAAAAGAAGAAAATGCATGAAAAAGGTGATGGATATGAATGAATTGAAAGAGGTATGTAAGGATAGGAAAAAATGGAGGCAGCCCTGCAGAGGCTCTGGCCACCCCTAGCGAAATGGCGACAGAGTTACAGTTACAGTATGTACCTAATCAAAATGAGCTATGAAAAATTCATACAAACTGTAGTTGATAAGATGCCAATTGGTCAACCCCCTGCTGGAAGACCTAATATTGGGGATAGCCTAAGTTAAGATGTTGACTTTAAGTGAAGATAGAAACACCATCTTGTAAAAGGTGCATAGGAAATATTTATTTTGTGATCTGTGGCTAGATGTTGCAAATGATGCCAGAAATTTGCTTGTCTTCAGTGCATCCATGGTCCTCTATCTCACTCACATGATGAGGCAGGTGGTTCCAGGCCGAAGGAACAGCAACTGCAAATGTATGCTCTCCAAACATTGTGTTAACTCTTCTTGACGGTTCTTCAATCAATGTTTTGGCTCCGGTTTCTGCCGAGCGAAGTTTTAGGTTTTGTTTTCCGAGGATGGCAGGCTTGATTAGATCAGCAAGACATTTGGGTGTTTTTCCAAGTAGAACTTTGTGGACCATCACATTTTAAGCTCAACCCATTCTGAGACACGGAGCTAGTGAAGCTTCTGGAGAAGAGGAGTAACATGATTAAATTTCAACCAGCCCTAATGTAAACATACTTGAGTCACAGTTACATCCAGATGTTGGAATGTAGGTAATAAATAGCAATTACGTTCCAAGTTTTGTCCAGACATGTAAGTTGAGGGTAGGTACATGCTGGGAGATCATATTAATTTGATTTAGGTAGTTGCCCACCTCCCACACAGTATTCTGTACCAAAGCAATGACTGGTAGGTAATGCCAGCAGTGACAGTCAACTAATGGTGCTATGTGTGATGAAATGCATAGACTAGCTTACGTCATTGAAGCATAGTATGGGACACAACTGTCATCTAGACCTGTCAAATACAACAGTGTACAGTATTTACAAAATGTCCTATGTTTTCTTGCTTTCTCCATCTTGTGTTTTTACATTCTATAATAATGACTTTTATTTTTAAATTGACAAATTTATCGACCATTACAACGTCAAAAACGTGCTTTGGTTTTCAAACTGTTACTTTATACCTTTAAGGTAGCTTAGATGCCTCAAGAAATGAGAACTTACATGTGTCTGTTTGTAGGCGTGCATTTTAAATGAATTTAAACTGTTAATATGTCTTTGAAACTTGGATTAAAGATTATAGATCTATCTTTAACCTTTTCGATTCTGAATTTATTTGCTACATACGCACCGCCAGAACGGAATACTTTTTTGAAGTTATTTTTTTACACATAAATTGATTTCCTACCTTAATTACTTGATGAAACTTCAAAATTTATGAAAAAGTATATTCATTAGTTATCCAGGAACACAAATCACAAACTTTCAACACATGTTTTTACTTGTTGTTTTATATAAAAACAAGTAAATCACAATAATATTACTTAAAAAAATATATTATACGCACATTCCATAACTAGATATTATATCCATTAGGTTTTAAACAATTTTTTTCCTCACTTAAATACTCGTCACTAAAGAGAAAAATATATTAGTTATTTTACAAAAAAACAAAAAACGTGAACAGTTATACCTATCTGAATAGAGTATACTTGCCTGGATTTTGTTTTTAAACATTGGTACACACGCGCGGGACAAGAGATTGAGCTGTTCTGACAAAATATTTGAGAAAGAATATTTTCAAAATATGTATAATATGAGATTATATTAGTGTAGGTACCTATAATGTAAGCAACAAAAAAGTTTGAAAAATTTGAACACCGATGTCAGGGGAAGCTTTAAACTACGATGACATGCATAGATGCCAGCCGCACTGTATGCAAGTTACGTCATGACATCTATGCATGCCAGCCGCAGCCAAAGGGTTAAAATATGTACATTTCTAGATGTACTAATTAGACGGAGGCATCCACGCTTGAATTATCCGTAAGTGTATTCTGATGATTTACTGTGGATATGATTGTTGTGCCCCGAAATGAAATGGTTGCGCATGGCTGGCCGCTGATTGCAATTAGTCATTTGCCGCCACTGCATTGTTCACTTATAAATGTAATCAATTATAGATTATACACATGAGACAATAAACTTGTCTTATTGAGGAGGCCCACTTACCCTTTATAACTCTCACTTATCAGCATATTCTTGTATTGAGGGATCACTCCTTAAACACCTAAAGTCTGTAATTAGACTTATCTTACTTCAAAACTTGTGTAATCTTGTCTGTTTTTAATAATCCATTGTCCGGTCGATTGCTCGGTTGGTAGAGTGCTTGTATTCCATGCCGAGAGCTCGGATTCGAATCTCATCGAGGGTGTCAGAAATGATTTCCCGTTTCGGTGGTTATTTCAAACCCCAAATAACAATACCGGCAAGGTTTATTCAGTCTTCAAATAAATGAGTGCCAGCACCCTCGGAGCTGGGAAACCCCCACTTCAACTGAAGTGGTTGGCATAAGGCTGGCCCCCTTTCCTGTAAAAATAAATAGGTTCACTCGTCACATGCGGATCCTTTGCGGCAGAACGCGGCTTGAAGTCACACTATATGTGCAGCTTAGCTGCGTTTGCGTTTTTCAGTGGAGTTGTGCAGGTTTATTTGTATTTGGTATCGTATTATTAATATTCAAATGGTTATTAATATATCCCTGCAAGTTTAGATTATATAGATCAGGGGTCTCCAAACTGCGGCCCGTGAAAAGATTTGGTCCGGTCCGCAGACGCTAATGAATTAATTAATTTGTAAAAATAGACTGGAAATGCTTAAAAACACTGTTTCCAAGTGTCAAATTTTCAAAAATTTCCACCTTAGGGGACAAGTCACCCAATGCATGCAATGCAATTCTTTTCATGTTTTAACCAAGATCTTGAGCAGTTGAAAAAGATGGAGCCAAAGATTTGGATAATGTTTTTCTGGTTTAATTTCTAGCATTGATTATTAAGCAAAAAATCCCCAAAAGATTTTCAGTTTTCCAATAATGTTGAAAACCATGTTTTCTGAAGGGATTACATACAGCTGATGGTACTGTTATATTACACTATGTACTGCATAGTGTTTGATAAGCATTATCTCATATTACAATGTGTGTACAGGCAAATACTTCATCCTATCACATTGTGTTACCCTTTGACTCAAGAAAACTATTTTTAAAACTGGCAATAATTTCCTCCTATTGTCAGGAACATGGCTTATGTTGATGTGTGAACAAAGATTCCTTAGAGAATGACTGTTATGATATCCAATATGATTTACTATTGAAGATATATATATATATCTGTGCCTCCTGTGAAAAGTGATACAACTCGAGTTATACCCTTTTTGAGATTTTTACATAGAAATAATCAGAAAAAAATTAGCGATTTTTTGGTCTTACTCACATTCTTCTATCTGCTATAGTTTAGGAAATATAACTGGCAGGATTTAGGCAAAAAAACGTGAAAAGTGATATAAGTCAAGTTGTATCCCTTTTAGTAATTGATCCACACATTGTTTTTTACAAATCTATCGTGAATATTGATACATCTCGACTTATATCACTTTACACCAATTTTTGACTGGAATTTTAGCCAAGTTATACGATTCAGGTAAATTATGAAAATACCACTATTTTAAGTACAACAATTGTGTCATTGGGGTAGTATTTTTATAATTAGTTTGAGCAACATTCTGCCTGGACCATTATCTTATGAGTTATTAAATTTAAAAAATATTAAGCTTTTTGTGTATCACTTTACTCAAAGACAACTTAAAGGTGCAATATAATATAACTCGACTTGTATCATTTATCACGTAATAAATGATACAAGTACAGGCAAAAAAAAGGTACAACTGACAGAGTTTAATAAATTATTTGTAAACTATAATAGTAACCATAAAAATTAGTATGCACAGTGAAAGTGAATGTTTTTATCTACAAAATAAGGTACTTATGTGTAGCCTAGCCCACTTAGTTCATGAATTAGAATTTTTTAAATCTTGTTTTTGCTCTCCTGTAAAATGATGATTTTTGAGTTGTATCACTTTTCACAGGAGGCACAGATATATATTCTGCTTGAAATTAAACGCTCAGTATTTTTGCTCACCCAGGTCTTCACTTCTTTTGAAAATAAGAGAAACTCCCAATTTCAGAGAATTAGGTGGTATATGTTATTTATCTATAATCTGTGATCCAAGGTGTATTTGTAAAGGTGAGAAATCTTATTTAAAGTGAGATGGGGATCGTGGATTGGCTGCGTATCCCATGATCTTAGTTTGCTGTACCTACACTGCTCGCAGCGCCGGGCCCCAAAAGGGGAAACAGCTGATTGTTGTTATTATGGCGTGAACCAATGGACGCACAGCATTTTTTGCCAGTCGCTAAGTTTGGACACTAGCGCCTTTTTAAAGGAGGGCAATTAACCAAATCTGTCTAGTGTAGACACCTATTGATATGCACCTTTCTAGGATCAAATCTAAAAATAGATAATATTTAAAGAGACTGTTTAATACAAATACACAACCATGGAATTATACACAGATTTACCTACTTAATTACATATTCCTTTTGGACTTATCATAAAACCCTGATTGCAGATGAAACCAGAGGCGGCTCGTCATTAGAAATGTTGGCAGTTCATAATTTCTGCATTTACATTTTTTCTTTTATTTTCCATTTTGCTTGGAATGAAAGTTGCAAGAAATACATACATATTATAAATATTTTATTTAGGTATACACGAGAATGTACCTACACCCGTTTTGTTGCATATAACAAACAATTACAACAATTAAATGTATTTGAAGCAAGTTTTTTTTACTAAGCCACATATATAGTGTAACTTCTTGCCGCATTTTTCCCGTGACGAGTGTAACTTATTTATTTTTACAGGTAAGGGGGCAGTCCTTACGCCAACCACTTCGGTTGACGTGGAGGTTTCCCAGCTCCCGTGGGGGCTGACAGTGACGGCCGATGGGTCAGAATATTGGGTGGCAGAAATTTTCAATATAATTATGGCCTACACCTCTTCCCCCACTCCCCCCAATGTACCATACACTTCACGCTGACCGGCCTTGAAAATGTTCGCTGAAATGTTAGCACGAATATTATAATCGATGACTTACATTGTGTAAAAGAGCTTCCTTTAACGGGGATGATCGCCGTCGGTAAATCCAAATTAATTCACTTCATAACAACACAGCAAAACATAGCACTTAAAAACACTTCACATAAAACCTTTTCCTTCACACCAACACCATTTAATAATTAATCTACCTCACAGCTTTTACATGAATATTTGTTTATTTTATCTACCTCACAAATGAGTGTTAATTATAAATTTACATAAGAAATTCAATATCCTCACTTAAAATACGAAAATATATTAAAGGGACTAAGGTCTGCCTCCGGAGAAAAATCCAACTTAACTGAATTTAAATTAAATTAAGATTATGGAGCAGGAGGAGGAAAGATCTGTGACATCATCTTGTACTTACATTCTTAAAAATAACAAGAATGTATTGTTCTGCAAGATTAGCAAGTTCAGAGATTTGCAACCTTTGACAAAACTAATCATCCATACTTTAAAGTATGGATGATTAGTTTAAAGAGATATTTTAAAGTACGTTATAGTGGAGAATATGAGTGATGGTACAAAAGAGTACAATTGGGCGTATAGCTGGGCAAAGAGTTTAGTTGAGCATCTACAAATAATGGACGATTCACGACTGATAAAAATAGTGCACAAAGATGATCCCCAAGGAAAGCGTGGAAGAGCAAGACTGACAAATTAATAAATTGATTAAATAAGCAACATTTCAAATTATTGAAATCTGCAGACTGAAAAAAATAAGAGAACTCACGAAGAAAGTAGGGAATGCTGAGAATATAAAAATAAATATGCAATCACAGAACAGAGTAAAGACGCTGACTGACGCTGACCGCCACTAGCGTAGAGATGGTTGCTTTCATATCAGTTAAAACACAGTTTATCCATTTGTATTATTTTGCTTAAAATGCTCGAAAAAACACTTGTTGACCACGACTGAATATTTTTCACTAGGAATGGAATCCTCAAGCAAATAATAAAAACGTCGATAAATTAAAAAGTAATGAGTTTTTGTTGGGCTTAACTTGATCTTAAAATAAACAATTTGTATCCTGGCTAACAATAAAGCATTGTATTTGAATTATATTTTAAGCATAGAGCTTTATGGTAAAACACAAACATACTTTATGCGAAGATTTTTATTGATACTAAAGCAGCATCTGTTGTGAGCGTTTCAGTTTTCATTATTTTTTTTGTAAACGCAATAGTTAAGTGTCAGGAAATACTTTATAGTTTTGTTTTAAATGACGAATATTGAAGTCTTTTAAACAAAGAGTTGGATATGGTCTGAACATAAGAGTTCCTTTGGTAGAATAAAAAAAAAAGTTTTGACACAATTCTTCTCCGTTCATGTCATGTCACTTACCTAGGAAAAGCGTGCAGTGCCGGAGCTGCTATCTAAAAATGTACAGGCACCTCAGTATTCACCGTTTGAGCTGTTTTTTCAATAAATGTATGGACTTCATAGAAGGAAGTATGGGGCATTGCCACATATGCACGCGATAATATTATACATTTAAATACCTAGCAACTCGTAGTCTTTACATGTTCGTAGAGCTGTATAATATGTAAAATAATGATAAATGTAAAATAGGACTTGACACAGAGGATATTTTATGGGGAACAAAATTGTAAGTGATGGGTCGTGGCATTCTTACAGGACGTGCAATGCACCGATGCACCTTAGCTGGAGCCGCCACTGGATGAAACTCAAATTTATTTTATCATGCCAATACCCACTAGGTTGGCTCAGCCTCTACACAAAATAGATACCTGCTCTTTTGGTTGTATTGAAAATAATATTTTTTTTTTAGTAAGACCCATGTATTTTTTTGATAGAATACACATCTGAATCATATGTTATGCTTCATAACATTCAAAGATACCATTTTCATTTAATTGTTTCTGAGAAGCCATCCAACATTAATTTCTCTCTTTTGTACCAAAACCTAATATCAAATACTGACTCACACAATTCATAGAATTCGTACTCAAATTGTCATTTTATTCATACAATAAAAACCCCCTTATCTAATCTTATATTTGCTCCTTTATATTTTACTTCCTCTATATAGATTTATTACATGAATGTTGTATTTTTTTTCACAGGACCCAGCTGGGATATTTGAGCTGATTGAAGTAGTGGGAAATGGAACTTATGGACAAGTATATAAGGTGCGTATTGGCTTATATATTTTTTTGTTTTTCTGATATCACTTAGTGTAAATATGATTTGTTTATTTACCTTGATAGTATTGACATGAAATGAAGACACAATGATATTGAGGTTCATTAATCTTGTAGGCACTATATGAGTGTTTTGACTGCCTGCAATAAAACTGATATGCTATTTTAAAAAAACCTCCAAGCTTAAATTGCACCATATTTAACCTTTTCGATTCTGAATTTATTTGCTACATACGCACCGCCAGAACGGAATACTTTTTTGAGGTTATTTTTTTACACATAAATTGATTTCCTACCTTAATTACTTGATATAACTTCAAAATTTATGAAAAAGTATATTCATTAGTTATCCAGGAACACAAATCACAAACTTTCAACACATGTTTTCACTTGTTGTTTTATATAAAAACAAGTAAATCACAATAATATTATTAAAAAATATATATTATACGCACATTCCATAACTAGATTTTATATCCATTAGGTTTTAAACAATTTTTTTACTCACTTAAATACTCGTCACTAAAGAAAAAAATATATTAGTTATTTTACAAAAAAACAAAAACGTAAACAGTTATACCTATCTGAAAAGAGTATACTTGCCTGGATTTTGTTTATAAACATTGATACACACGCGCGGGATGAGAGATCGAGCTGTTCTGACGAAATATTTTAGCAATAATATTTTCAAAATATGTATAATATGAGATTATATTAGTGTACCTATAATGTAAGCAACAAAAAAGTTTGGAAAATTTGAACACCGATGTCAGGGGAAGCTTTAAACTTCGATGACATGCATAGATGCCAGCCGCACTGTATGCAAGTTACGTCATGACATCTATGCATGCCAGCCGCAGCCAAAGGGTTAAGAAAAGTCATACATCAAGTTGATTTTTTACTGCATTTTATTGGAGCAATTGAAACATGCAGAAATGATGGAATTACATTCTTGTAGTAAACATAAAAACTTAATGACTTGTGGCATTTATAAAGAAAAGGAACTAACAGACTATTGTTCTTATTTTCATTGTACTTAGTAACACAGTGCATAGGTCCGTCAACATGGCTGTACATAATTTAGTTTTCTGTATTAAAACCCTATTGAACTAGTGGCTTACGAAACTGGCAATTGTATTTTTATTCTTAGAGCCTTTTCACACACAATGCTTTTAACCCGGTTTGTCTATTGATTATCGGACAAATTGTGCAAGAAGCCTTCATACATCCTCGTTTACTGCTAGACTTCCAGCCTGGCACCAGATAGAAAAAAGAACATAGATAAACTGGAAATAATATGTTAAGTGCGAAAAGCCACTTACAGCTAATGACAAAATGATAATTGTAAACCTTTACTCTGAGTGTAAAACATTGCGTAATATTCTTGATTACGCAAATTGAAAAAATGTATGAAAACAAAATAACTCGCTAGAATTGCCATTGTATGTTTCATACATTTTCAATTTACGCAATCGAGGAGAGCTTTATATAATGTTGTATGCCCGGGCTACAATCTTCTCCCGCATACAATTTCCACACAATTCAAATATTTTCACTTGAATACACCATCTTCAGGAAAATGACAAAATTGGCATAGACCTACACAACCTTTTTGCATCAGAATATTCTGGCTATATATATACCCTCAGTACGGAATACTTTTTCCTGCACATTTTCAAAACATTTATTGTTTCCTACCTTGATTGATTGACGACACTTGTGAACAAACTATGTGCACGTCACATGTTTTAGTTATTCAAGAACAAAAATCACAAAAACAAAAATCACAGGTTTAGCTCATTTCACTTGCAGACTTTTGAATTGTTGAACACAGATCGCTTCCCCAGTTCTTGTTTACCGTGTAAGCCAATCTTGTCAAATATGACTTTTTCATGCAGTTGTTTTATGAATCAAATTCTACACAATCTGAGCTAAGAAAAACTGTAAAACTCGATAATGTGAGAGTTCTTTTAAATATTTTTAAAATAAATTTCTTGTTTTTATAAGACACATTGGTCCAGTACACATGCAAACATTGCTCATGTAAAATTTTCTCAATGGCGTTTACGGTAAACAAGAATTAAGGCAGCGAGATGTCAGGGATAAGTTCAAAGTGGATGACGTCTATGATTGACAGCCGCACTGTATGCAAGTTTACACTTGATGCCGATGCGTGTCACCCACAGTTAAAGGTTAAATAGACCATCTTCAAGAAAATTTAATTTTTTTCGTAGACCTACACCTAATAAAATTGATTTATAAAAGACTATTGTTTTGAGTTGTGTTGTGTTTTGCTGCGCAGGGCCGGCACACCAAGACCGGTCAGCTGGCCGCCATCAAGGTCATGGACGTAACGGAGGATGAGGAGGAGGAGATCAAGCTGGAGATCAACGTGCTGAAGAAGTACTCCAACCACCGCAACATCGCCACCTACTACGGGGCCTTCATCAAGAAGAGCCCGCCCGGCAAGGATGACCAGCTGTGGCTCGTCATGGAGTACTGTGGAGCAGGTAAACTACTTCCTCACCTATATAATGTTTGTATTCTATGTCGAGAGCTCAGTTTTGATTCCCACCGAGGTTGTCACAAACAATTTCCCATTTTGGTGTTTCACACTTCGAACACAAAAATAAAAGCACCGACAAGGTGTACACAGGTTTTACAAGAAACGGGAACCTGTCTCCTTGGGAGCCGGGAAACCCCCATTTCAACCTAAAGGGTAGGCGTAGGGCCGGCCACATTACCTGTAGAAATAAATAGGTTCCTAAGGTAGGTACGTGACCCTTTTGGGAATAACTTTACGGTAAGAAGTTAAAATATTATATTTGGAGCTTAGTTGTGTTCTTTGCGTTGCGTTTTACTATCATATCATCTTCCAGATTGCACCGCACATAAATAGTTATATTTGTGATTGTAAGTTGTAATATTGAGTATGTAACTTTGTGTGCTTAGGCTCGGTGACGGACCTGGTGAAGTCCACGAAGGGCCAGTCGCTGAAGGAGGAGTGGATCGCCTACATATGCCGGGAGATCCTGCGCGGCCTCAGCTACCTGCACTCCAACAAGGTCATCCACAGGGACATCAAGGGGCAGAATGTGCTGCTCACCGACAACGCTGAAGTCAAGCTGGGTCAGTGCACACAACTTAACCACATAACATTATTTGTTTATTTTTAAAATGTAATTTGTGTATGTTCCTTGACTTATAGGCTGGGATGCGGCTGACCACCCATGCTGTAGAAAATTGTTCACTTTGCCAATGTCACCCCTGTTTCAGGGAAGGACAGCAAGAGTTGCAGGGTGTATGTCCATTTGAGATTTGGGTTTTTATATTGTAGGTTCACATGCCACATGTCCAGTACCCTTTAGTGTCTTATCGAGCTCTTCTTATTTTCTCCAGTTGATTTTGGAGTGTCAGCCCAGCTGGACCGCACCATAGGCCGCAGGAACACCTTCATCGGCACCCCCTACTGGATGGCGCCTGAGGTGATTGCATGCGATGAGAACCCCGAGGCAACGTACGACAACCGCAGCGATCTCTGGTCCCTGGGCATTACGGCCCTGGAGATGGCAGAGAGCCAGCCGCCACTGTGTGACCTGCATCCCATGAGGGCGCTGTTCCTTATACCCAGGTATGACAGTCATGTATATAGAGAACCCCAAGGCGACGTACGACAACTGCAGTGAAAGAACAAATCTAAGGTTAACATTGTATAATATGTCCTAATATTTATCTGTACTGTGGCCTACATGAATTAAATTTTGTTAATTTCATACGGGGCTATTCTTAGACATTTTAGTCGTCGGTTGAGCCCACGCTTTGATGAACTAATGATGCATTTGTATGAAGACCTGTCAATCCAAGATGGCCGCAAGTGAACAGCTGATTTGTTTTCATATAAGTATTAGGGTTCACTTTGCCAATGTCACCCCTGTTTCAGGGAAGGTCGGCAAAAGTTGTGGGGCTTATGTTCATTTGAGATTTGGATTTTATTTGTAAGTACACAATCAGCATTTGTAAGCGCGAACTACACTTGTTGGTTTGTGGGCATACATCTGAGAGCTTTAAATGAATATATCCTTGCAACTTAGATTATAGATTATTATAGATTACAAAATTTAGTAGGTAAGATGACTGCTGATGAAACTTCCAGCACAGGCACCATTATTTTGTCTAAGCTTGGGCTCAACTGACGACTAAAATGTCTAAGAATAGCCCCGATAGTGTATTTTTATGGTCAAAGCTTATCTTGATCCAGTAAATTACTGAAAAGCCATTTTTGACAATCCAATATTTTTGGTAATACGAAACCACCACTGTCCTGTACCTGTCAGATTTCTGAAGCACAACTGTACTCTGAAAACTACTCTAGCAATCAAAGTTATTTAATTTTTGAAATTGTTATTGTTCACAGAAATCCTCCTCCTCGTTTAAAGTCAAAGAAGTGGGCCAAAAAGTTCCATGGTTTCATTGAGACGGTGCTGGTGAAGGACTACCACCAGAGGCCTTACACGGAGCAGCTCCTCAAGCACCCCTTCATCAAGTAAGCGCAGCTCTTGCTCTAACATTGCTTTCTGAAGAGAACCACTGTAGGAGACACTCCCAAGGAATACCTTAACATATTATTATTAATATTATTTTATTTATTTAATTGAAGATTTAAATCAAAACACTGTTTTGTATTTTCACGATTAAAATCAATAAAAATATTTTTTTGTATACCTGACGATGATATTTTATCGAAAACGCTTGTAAATTAAATAATAAATTGATTTTAATCGTGAAAATACAAAATAGTGTTTTGATTTAAATCTTCAATTAAATAAATAAAATAATATTGAATATGAATTTTCACAGTGTTAATACACAAACAATTCAAAATATATTATTATTATTATTGTATATTTTGGGTAAATCATATGTGAAAAGCTTTTTAAAAAAATGAAATTGTAAACAGGATATCGCACGTTTAATAATAAAGAGCAATAACTCGAAAATTGGGAAAATCGAGATTTTGTAATAAAACGCTAGAACAATGCGAGGAGAATAGGTAGAATGCGACAGCCGTTCAATTTGGACGAATATGACCGAGATAAAACATCTGCAGCCTTTTTCATCCCATACAAGTTGTACTGGTTGTCTGAACTTCAAACGCGATTTCTCAACATTCTTGTTTTTTGAGTTATTGCTCTTTATTATTAAACGTGCGATATGTTTGATGTAAGATTGGGTGAACTCTTCTGTGACAGTTTTGGAATTCTATATTGTTAAAAATGATATTATTTTACCATTGCGTGTTTGCACCATCAGGTGTCCAATGGACTCACATTTAACCATAAAGAGTCCTGAATTAAATTTGTCGCAGGATCAATGAATCACGCTCATATGGTTAGAGTGTGGGTAAAATGTGATGTCACTTGGGTGAGCCACTAGGCAGCACAGAGACTTCTAATTTCAATACAATATTATATAGAAAACTAAAGCGCTGCATGCTGCATTTAGCATGACTATCAACTGTATAGGTTTCACAATGTTGTAAAATATAAAAATTCCTTGATTATCGGGAATCCGTTTTTTTTAATTTACATTGGTTGACGTTATATAGCTAAGGATTTTTTGCATTGAATGTAGAGGCATTTAATTTGTAATCTTTCATCTTACAAGATAAAAAATAAAACAATTTTGTTTTTTATAACTGTGATATTCAGTTTAACGACCGATTTTGCAAACTAACTGTTTGCATCCTCAGGTGGCTAAATAATTACTCATTATTGCAAATTAGATGCAAACGGTTAGTCGGAAAAACCGGCTGTGGAACTGACTATACTCGATGTAATAAAAAACAAACTGGTTTTATTTTGTTATCTTGAGGCATATTTGATTGTGCCAAGTCTATTGTTATGATTTTACTGGGGTTCTTTTAATCAAACTGCGATTTATTTTGCACAATATTGGTTACACTTACACATAAGGTACTGTTTACTCATCTCGCTCTAGCTTATGTCTTCGCGTTACAATGTTTCAAGCGACCTGGCTCCCCCACAGAATCTTTGCCCCATATATATATGTATATGGGCGGCAGAGACGATTCTTGTGTGTTCGAGATACTTCCACTAGAATTGCTCGACACTATTCCAGAGTCGTTACGCACAACAGCAAGCTACGTGCCTAGGTACACGTATACACAAACTCATAGTAGATTATGCTAGAGGCAGGCACACATACCAATAAGCTATGTGCTTAGACTTATGCCCCCACGAACTCATACGGTCGTAACAATATGAAATTGTTTGTTTCAGGGATCAGCCGACGGAGAGACAAGTGAGGATCCAGCTGAAAGATCACATTGACCGGTGTAAAAAGAGAAAACAGGAGAACTCTGTCAGAGAGGACTACAGGTACATCTTAATTATGTTCGACAAAATATTTAGCTCTATTTTGAGTTTCCTTGGTGCTCATTCAGAATAATATAATACGCCTATTTTTATTTCAGTATACAATGTTTTTTCCATATAATAAATAAGGAAGTGTA
Source organism: Agapetus fuscipes (assembly GCA_951799405.1). NCBI lineage: Eukaryota > Metazoa > Arthropoda > Insecta > Trichoptera > Glossosomatidae > Agapetus > Agapetus fuscipes. The sequence goes on along the minus strand of OX637343.1, from coordinate 11,997,529 downwards.
GGAAATACATAACTTCTGATGTTCTACCAAATTATACTCTTTAATTCACTTTGCCAATGTCACCCCTGCTTCAGGGAAAGTCGGCAAGAGTTGCAGGGCTTATGTTCATTTGAGATTGGGTTTTTTATGTTGTAGGTCCACATGCAGCATGTGTAAGCGCGCTTAATATGCGTGTCTACTTGTGGGAATGCATTTAATATGAATCTCAAATGATACATATCTTTGCAGCTTAGATTTAGATTTAGATTTTAGAATTCACTTCCTTTTGATGTAAAGTACCAGATAAGAGATATGTTTTGTATTTTTGGAGATATTTTATATCAAAAGCATGAGCTTCATGACGGCTGAAAATTGCAGGCACACTAGACTGTTACTGTTACTGTATCCTGCCGCCGTTGCACTAGGGGTGGCCGGTACCTCCGCAGATGTGTCTCTCACTCTGCAGGTTCCATTCTTTTGCAATCTCACCAATTTGGTCTATACATTCCTTCCTCGGTCTTCCTCTTCCACGCTTTTCTCTGACATTTCCTCTGTACACTTTCTTCGTTAGTCGTCCATTCTTTCAAGATGTCTGAACCATCTCATTGTGTTTTTTTGTATTTTCATTCTTAAATTCTATTTATACCACACTCGTTGATCACCCAATCATTGTAGGCACACTAGAGGCTAAGCAAGAAAGCTAGTCACACGTGCCGGGGGCCGGTCGATAGCCCAGTTGGTAGAGTGCTGCATTCCACCACGTGAGCTCGGGTTTGAATCCCACCGAGGCGAGGGTGTCAGAAATGATTGTGTTTATTTCAAACCCAAAAATAAAATACACGCAAGGTTTACTCAGCCTTCTCATGAAATAATTACCAGCCCTCTTAGGAGCTGGGAAACTTTCACATCTACTGAAGTGGTTGGCGTAAGGCCGCCCCCTTTACCTGTAAAAATAAATAGGTCATACTCGTAACATGCGATCCCTTTGGGGATAACGCTGCAAGAAATGACACTTTATGTGTAGCTTACTTGCGTTACACGTTATGCTTGTATTGCAGGTACTCGGGGTCCGAGGGCGAGGAGGAGGAGGCAGCGGTGGCTGGGGAGCCGTCCTCCATCGTGCACCAGGGCCCCGCGGGCGGCGACACCCTGAGGCGCAACTTCCAGCAGATACAGGAGGGCAGGGCGGCCGCTGCGGAGCAGGCTGCGCCCGCACCGGTGCCCCCGCCCAAGCACAGGAGGGACAGGGAAGAAGGTAATGCCCAAACATAACAATACATCATCAACTCAATTGAGTGGGTTTGAACCAAAGATGACATTTCCATTGTTTTGAGTAAACAGACTTCAAAGTCACATAATATGGTGCTAACACTGACTTCCTCCTTGACTTATAGGTTGTTATGCGGCTGACCACCCATAATATAAAAATTGGTTCACTTTGCCAATGTCACCCCTGTTTCAGGGAAGGACGGCAAGAGTTGCAAGGCTTATGTTCATTTGAGATTGGGTTTTTATATTGTAGGTCCACATGCGGCATGTGTTAGCGCGAAATTATACATATCTGCTTGTGGGAATGCATTTAATATAAATCTTAAATGATATATATCTTTGCAGCTTAGATTAGATTAGATTAGAACACTGAAATGTTTTCGACCAAAATGTGCCGTCAGCTGCAGCACTTGTAGTAGATATGAGCCTTGCGGTCACCTTTGGCTCTGATGGATATTGAAATAAAGGGGAAGGATATGTGCCTAACACATTTTTCTTATTATTTTGGGTTAGTTTGGCTCTTACCCACTCAATTGTCAATGCTATGGCCAAGCAGATAATGTTTTAAACTAGCCCAAAGTCTAGGCCCGTTGTTTCCTATTTGACCCTGGTTCAACAGATGTCATTGGGCCATTTAATGTACACGCACAAGCAGAAGCGTGCATGTTCATGTTTATACATTCTACATGCTTATTTACAAAATAAACCAAACTTCACATGAACACAAACCTTGCAACTCCTGCCGCCTTTCTCTGAAACATTGGTTTGCATTGGTAAATGAAGCATTTGTATGTATTTTTAATTGTTAATAATTTGTATTACAGAACCTGTGCCTCCTGCTAGACCAGCAGTTCCTCAAAGGTTGATAGTAGTGCCAGACCCACAGCCTGTCCATCAGAATAGATACAGGTATGCACAACTTATTTTCTTCAATAATAGGATCCTCGTATACTGCATTCATCCACAACCCATTCATTTCAGATCCTATCATTCATTCTTACAAGTCTGCTGTTTCTACCGTACTTAGTTAATTTTAAGCCATTCTACAGTCAACCCATCGCCACCTGTAGAAAAGGATTAAAGGAAATGCTGTACTCAAAGAACCATGGCACCCGTGAGACGGTCATGGACCATTAAACGTCGGCACAGAAAAAAAACATCCATCTTCATCATTTGTTTGTTCCCTCTCATATTCTCATTTGATATAAACATTCATAAAGCAGTAATCATTCAGCCTTACTACATAGTCATTGCTCTTATACAAGCCATTTCTACCACACTTAGTTTGCTTTCATTCACCGTCTATGTTTATACCTAAATCATGCTTTGTTGTTTTGGTTACGCAGGCCGCTGCCCCCGACTCCTCGTTCCTCTGGTTCATCCAACAGTTCGGGCAACGGTCCTCCCTCCAGCAACGGAGGAGGAGACGGCAGCCCTCTGTCCTTCAACGGGGGCGCCCCGCCACAGCCTCAGAGGAACTCACAGCACATATTCAAACCAATGGTAAGTCAGCAGACCAGCTCTTGTCGCAAAAGATGAAACCGCTTAACTTTGGAATCCATAAGAGTGGAATGAATGACAACAGTGTAAGACAGGTCTTCGTAATTGAGAAATGTGCTTAGTAGGATCAGTCATTCATTTGGAAACAGGACTTTCTTGTCTCTTTGGGCCTGCAAGAAAGTAAAAATGTGTTATTGAATGTAGACTTCATTGTACCTTTTTTTTTTACGATGATTCCCTGTGTCAGGGAAGGTCTGCAAAAGTTGTAGGGCTTATGTTTATTTGAGGTTTTTTATTTGTAAGTTCACATTCAGCATTTGTATGCGCGAACTACACGTGTTTGTTTGTGGGCATTCATTTGAGAGCTTTAAATGAATATATCCTTGCAACTTAGATTATAGATTATTATAGATTATAGAACCACTTTTTTTTATGGAATTATTTATTTGAAAATAAAATAAAAAAACTAATGCCCTTTTCACACAGCACACATATTCTGTCTGGTTTGTTTATGGATCTGGAAAAAACTGTGTGAAAGCTTTCTTCCTAGACTTCCTGCTAGACTTCCGATCCAGCACCGGATAGTAAAAAACCATAGATAAATTGGGCAGAATGCGTTTTTTGTGAAAAAGCCATCAAGTAAAGCTGCTTTTAAGTCATGTAAGGATCCTTAGAGGTGGAATATAAAGACATTATTTTTTTTGTGAAATAACTAAGTAACCCACGGTCTCACCGAGTCAGTCTTTATTTTAGAAAAAAATCCAAGACTCAAACTCAGGCCTGCTGCATAGAGTCAGGATGAGATGGGAGTCACAGGACTCACAATCTGTCTCTGGTTGGTTAAAAATCCTTTCGTCATGACAACTCATTCTCCCAATATGTAGATCCAATTTATTACATTGAATGCCTAGGTGTCTTGGCTCTCGGATCTTCGTAACCAAATGTGGTATGATCCCGCAAAAAGTAGCACTGTTTCGGACGTAAACAAAATGATTGGTTGATAATAAAGGGGTTTTTAGTGTTTGTTGCAAAATTTCAAAAATGCCATGCACTTCTGATGAAATGTTTCATCCAGAAGATTTGCTTGTTTTGTAAAAAGCGGTGTTATGATCAGCGTTTCTTTAACAAGATCTTCTTGTAGAATGATTGGAGGGGATCAAAATCTGTGAAGAGAAGCTATTTTATCAAACCCAGGAAATCAAATGAACATGTCGCACGCTTAATAATAAAGAGCAATAACTCGAAAATTCGGAAAATCGAGATTTTGTAATAAAACGCAAGAACAATGCGAGAAGAATAGGTAGAATGCGACAGCCTTTCAATTTGGACGAATATGACCGAGATAAAACATCGGTCGCCTTTTTCATCCCATACAAAGTGTACTGGTTGTCTGAACTTCAAACTTGATTTCCCAACATTCTTGGGTTTCGAGTTATTGCTCTTTATTATTAAACGTGCAATGTTATAGTAAATTATGGACGGTGAGTGAAAGGGAAATTAGTAAAGTCCATACAGTAGAAATGGACTATCTAAGAAGTATGATTGGGAAAAAACGAAGTGACAGGGTGAGGAATGATTTTGTAAGAGAAGAATGTGGTGTAAGGGAAAGTGTGAAAGTGAAGATTAAAAGAAGTATGTTAAGATGGTTCGGGCATTTGGAGAGAATGAGTGATGAAAGATTGACGAAGAAAGTATATGTTGCTAGAATAGATGGATGTCGTGGTAGAGGAAGACCGAGAAAAGTATGGAAGGATCAAATCTCTGAAATAGCGAATGACTGGGATATCCAGAGTCATAATAAAAGGAGGACTTGTATGAAAAAGGTTATGACTCTGGATGAAATGAAAGAAGTATGCAAGGACAGGAAGAAGTGGCGGCTAATCTGCAATGTTGATTTCTAATGTTGGTGTATTCATTTGCTACATTTTTTGCATAGGAAATTTTTGACTTTTTTTGTATAGATTTCTTTGTAAGGTTTTGTTCTTTTTTATATTTAAATGTAATTTATTATTCATATTCCTTGACTTATAGGTTGGTATGAGGCTGACCACCCATACTGTAAAAAATGGTTCACTTTGCCAATGTCACCCCTGTTTCAGGGAAGGTCGGCAAAAGTTGTGGGGCTTATGTTCATTTGAGGTTTGGATTTTATTTGTAAGTACACATTCAGCATTTGTAAGCGCGAACTACACTTGTTGGTTTGTGGGCATACATCTGAGAGCTTTAAATGAATATATCCTTGCAACTTAGATTATAGATTATAGATTATAGAGTCATTGGGACTAGTTGTTAGTTTCCATTTCTATTACCCTCTATGTACATTTTGCTTGTTTGATTTCAATGAAAGCAGAATTTCTGTAGTTGTTACACTTGTATTATTATGATTTGTTTCTGCTTTTACGCTGAGTTTACGCTTACATATAATTTTATGATTTCCGCTCACATTATTGCATTTGTATGTTTCTTTTTCGTTTCATGTGTCGCCGCGTTTGTTAATACAGCCCCCAGCCAGGAGGCCCGAGGTACGTACCATAAACAATCTTGTCATTTTACTTTTGCGTGCTGTGTATTTTTTTAAATGATTTATTTCTACTTTTTATGCTGTTTTATTTCTGTAGAAAAATATAAATGTATCTGCCTATGTTTAAATTTTTTCTCTATTCAGAGAGCATTGACACTTACTGTAATCAATGCAGGATGTTCTAGGAGTATTAATAATTGGGTGCCTTCAGATGTCTTTGTATTAAGGTTTAGAAAAATTGAATGTCCTTTTCACTAAGATGGAGGAATGTTTGTTAGGAATATGTTTTTCCGATTAATCAGTGACGGCTGATATAAGCTCTCAACTGAGAATTTAAAATGCTGACACTTGAGCATTTGAGGGTTAACTTTCAGGATCTTTCAGCTTCTGAACATTTCACCCATATTTATGATGGGCTTCTTCATTGTGATATTGATGCAACTTTTAATGTAATAACATGCATCAACTTTACTGTTTATGTCAAGACGGTCCTCTCTGCTGGCAGGCTTATTTAATTTTAAATTACACGTGAGCGCCATTTTTGTGTGTGACTCAAGGGTCCTCCGATTACTGGTAAAACTTTTTTAAAAGGTGTCTCATCGAAATACGCCACAGATTTGTAGTTTTTCACTCCAGACCTCCACTTCACCGGACTCGCAACACAGAAGGCACATCTCCAAAATTTTTGCACATCTGACAGAGCGGCTGAACCAAATTGACCACCATCACGGGCAGATCTGAGGGTCTACACACATTATTGTACATCTCGACAGTCAGTCAGATGAGGTGAAGCCAAGCCATTGATGGCTTTATATGCCATCATACAAACATGTTAGGCCACCCTCTCCAGGAAGCAAAGTTAATGCAGTATATTAGGAGCGTAGTGATGTGAGCGAAGAGTTACTGTATTGTCTTATTTGGATGTTCAGGACTTGGACATGCTTGCTGCGCAGCTGAACGAGTTGGGAGTGGTGTCGGGCCCTGAGGCCCCCGCTAGAGGAGGCTCCAGGCCTGCCCCCCCACCCCCCATCAGCGCCCCGCAGACAACCAATGGACACACACACCCTCAAGGTACGCCAATTTAAATATAAATATTAGAATAATTTATTTGATGAGCACTGTTTTTGTGTGAATCACATCTCACATGCAAGGCAAACAAATGTTTCAACCTGCGAAGAGCATATTTGAAAATTACATGATATTTTTTGTGCACTGCTGGGAATCGAACCCACAAATTTCCAATTATAAAATTGAAATCGTCCTGCATCCCCTTCTTCCCTCACACGACACTCTCAACGATTAATTCCGTATCTGAACCATTTCGTATTTATTTAACCACCTGATGATGCAAACAGATTGTTCGCGAAACCGGTCGTGGAATTATAATATACTCACTGTAATCGAATACAAAATTGTTTTTATTTTATCTATTTAAATGAACGAAAACAAAGTTAATGCGTCTACAATCAATACAATTGAAACCACTAGACTATGGACTGGTCATGCCAACCTATAAGTCATTCTCCGTGGAAAACAAATTTGCCTTCCTGTTGATACGCAGACACAAACATTGATCGTGAAACTGGATTTATCTGATTGTTTTTATGTTCCCAGTGCCACCTCCTGTTGAGAGGAACATCCTTGACCCGCTGGAAGACTCGGACTCTGATTCAGAGCCGGAAGAGAACAACGGGAGAGCCCGGAACGACGGCACTCTTCTGGCCAGCGATCCTCCCAAACCACTGTGAGCAAACACTAACTGACTTACGCTAAACATCACACAATTCAAAACAAAGCCAATTACATTTATACCTGTTTAAAGTCACTTAGCTTTCTTTGCAGGGGTTGATTCTTACTATGAGAATTACTTATTTTATATTTAAGTGTCTGGAGAATGGTAGTGTCCTCATGAATTATGAAGTTCTAAATTCATACTCTGTTATTCTCAAAAAGCAAATCCATGTCTCATTTGCTACATACAGTGAATTTTCCAAACAAAAATCAATGCTCCGTAGATAAGCTATGGATGAAATGTTTTGTGAATTCCGCTGATGGAATTCAATGTGATCAGTCCCAGCCTGCAGTGGGCTGGTCACATTATTAGAATGGACGATGTAAGCCGCTTCGTGTGCCTAATACTCTCAATACCACAAGGCTGAAAGAGAACAGGAAGACCGAAAATGTGGTGGATGGACGTTGTCAATACAAATGCAGCCAATGTAGACATACGTAGCTGGAGAGCAAAGGCGATGGACAGGCAAGAGTGGAGGAGAGCCCTGGGTTCAGCCAAGGCCCACCCAGGGCTGCCCTAGGCGATGAAACCTACAAAGCATCACTAGTCTTAAATAATCCTGTATGTTAATATAAGCTTTTTTTATGGGTTAATCAAACATATTGTGTACTATTTGTATGTATAGGCAAAGATTATAGTCAAATGAACTGAACTGATTTATTTGGTAAGATATTAATGTAATGTCAAAATTAACAATACACCCTAAATCCCACATCCCTTCCCTTTACTATATTATTTCATCACTGATTCACTTTTCTTTTCAACTTGATTTCATCACACTTTTGAATTTAATCTGCACATTTTTGTTTTGTCCCCGTTCTTTGGTTGTCCCTCTCCAGCCCTGAGTTTTGTTACAGGCCCGGCCTGGGCCCCCTCTCTGAGGACGCGGCACCTTCCTCTTCCTCGGGAGGCGGAGCTTCCACCACGGCCTCCCTGGGGGCAGGGCCACCCAACAGGCCCCTCCCCCCCACTCCTGACGATGATGATCAGCACGCTCACGGCGACAGGACGCTCGTCATGCAGAAAAGGGTGTGTATGCCTTGGTTATTGGTGGCAGTTTGTTAGATTTTTTTAGAGTTAACGATGTGTACATGGAATGGTGACAAGCTTAATGACCGAAAAAAGAATACTCCAGGATTCTTTGATAGAAATCAATGTTTCTTTAACCGGCTTTTACTTGGCTTTGTAGAGCGCTGTAGGCTTTTCTACAACTATTTTTTTTTTCAATCAATTGATTTAATTTTTCATTTGCGTTCGATATCACTTTTAAAACAACGTATATTTAATTTATGATTTTATGGTTTCTCGACTAATATTTGGTTTGAGGCTGACCTCCCATACTGTGCAGATAAGTTCATTTTTGACAATGCCACTCCTGTTTCACATGGAAAGGCAACAAGAGTTGCATACTTTATGTTCATTTGACTTTTGGGCTTACTTTTGTAAGCACACGTAAGCGCACACTCATACGTTAGCTTGTTGGTGTGTAAATAAATGTGATTCTTTGCTGATAATGTATCTTTGCAACTTAGATAACATGACGCCTATCATTTCAACTCTGGATATTTTCATTGTTGATGATTTATGAAGTCTTGGAAATAAAGAGTTTGTACAAAGCAAATGTATGTAAAGTGCACACTGGAGACTTCACTGGTTTATGGTTTGAACTGGGTGTATTGTATTGCAACTCATGTACATCCTTTTTATCACTGTACACCGTCCTTATGATTTTGATGTTTGATCAAGCTATGTGATGTATCCAAACATATTACCTATTTTTATTCTCTTTGATTGATTGTCTCAATAATCCAAAGTGAGTAAAAAGAGAAGGAATGAAAATCTCCCTTTGAAAAATAGTCCTTCATTTTAAAGACGATTGCACTCTTTTTGATAAAAATGGTCTTCACTTTTTTTTTGTGAAATATTTTGTAGATTATGTTTTGTTTATCACATAGTTTTTTTTTGTTTCACATGGTAGATGCTTTTAAAAATACTACAACACTTGACACAATTTATTTTGAAAAGGTGATGATAGTCAAAAATATAATATATTCCCTAGTTTAGAATCACCTTTGCTCAGTATCTCGAGTGAATATTTTACTCATCAATGAGTATACTGGCATATTTGAAACATTCTATGTGAACCAAGCAGACCTATAGAAGATGCCCATTGCATAATTTAGTTCACTTCTTATTGATTGCTTATTTAAAAGCCTGTATCATGTGAGGAGCACACCATGCATTGAAGATGCATCAGTCTATTTGATACAACATGTTGTGTCAGTGTACGTTTCACGCACATTGCATGTTGTATGCTTATTATTTTTTATTTTTCTGTTTTATCACCACCCCGCCCCACCACCCTCCACCCATCCGCCATCGCCGCTCACGCAAAACAAAATCCTAACCTAAACACACGCAGGACAAGGAGGACAATAAGCGACAGTCCGACGTGGAAGAGGCCACGCTCATGAAGGAGTGGGACTTTGCCAAGTTCTTCCCCAAGAAGGTTGACGAGGACAAGAATAAGAGGAACAGCGAACAGAGCAAAGAGAGCGCCAAGAATAACATGCAGAGGCAATCCAGGATCGAAATGGAGGACATCAAAAACAAATACAAAGATGATCTGACTCAACGGAATAACGTTAAGTCTCCTGCTAAAGCTGAAGGGAAGAGCTCTGCTACTCCGACTAGAGAAAGCAAGATATCTTCTATCTTCAACATGCACAGGAGACAGGAATCTGATTCTAAGCTCAATCCATTTGCGAGAGGAATCAGGAGGGAGAACTCCGACCTGTTTCCTCTGTCTAGTACAAGGCACTCGGCTATTTATATTCCCAAAAGTGATGCCATTCCAGTGCAGGCTAACCCACTGCGATCTAGCGGGATTTTCAATAATAATCGTCGCCCTGCTCGTGGTGAACCTGTTTTAACAGATTTCATCAAGATGAATGAAAGTCTTAAGATGTCCAATCAGGGAGAGATCAAAAAGATTGTCAAGAAAGATAAACCGAAGCCTGTGCCGAGCGAAGCAGAGAATGCGCTGAAAAACATTGGCATATTGGATGAGCAGAGCATTTTCAATAGCAATGAAGATTCCCCGACTGCCAGCATCTCGAGCAGCATTGCTCTGTTCTCTGGGGATTCCAATGAGCAGGAAGCGGGGAAGAATCGTGTTTCCAATGTGGACAATGGAAGTCCGTCCGTCCTGCGCACTCCTAGAGAGTTTATCGCTGACTTTCTGCAGAAGCCCCGGAGAGAGAAGACTGAGTCTGAGATTGTGTACAGAAACCATGCCGTGGGAGGCTTTCGGCCCGTGGGACTGAACAACCAGGTAAAGAGATTAACTCGCGGTGTAATATTGCCATAATTTCAATGATCCTGTTTGTAATATTTCTCTCTGACACTCACGCTAGCTCTGATGGAGATATTTTGATGATTTTGAATCTAAAAACACCGTTATTTTGATGATGCACTGTGTGTCTAACCTAACCTAACCAAACCTAACCCAATTTGTGGATTTTCTGTTATTTTGCTCAATTTTTAACCCGTTTTGGCTTTGAACTTTCTTTGTTTTTATTAAATTTTAAAACCAGCTATTTTGATACTAACATTCTTTCAAAAAAAAATTGCCTTTGTTAAAAACACCTTTCTTATTTTTCATTAATTTACATTAATCATTTTCTCATAGTTCAATTCATTTCTAAATTAATCCCAGAGTTAAATTTGGCATTTACTTTATTTTATTTTCTGTATTTTGTTTCAATGTTTTATTGTTTTTTAGTGAATTATAAAAGGTGTTGGTTATTAAAATATATATTTTTGGAAAAAAAGGTTGAAGGTTTGTATGTATACATCTTTTTGTTTTTAATGCTTTTGGTGTATATCCTAACCCATTGACATAATATTTTAGTCTAGCAACACTCAGTGACTGATTCAAAATTTTAATTTGAAATAGAACACAAAAAACAGAGAGATTTTTTTTTAAAAAGGAAGTCAGAAGTGATGCCACCGTGAAAAATACATGAAAATAAAATAAAAAGCATGATTCAGATGCTACTGCATGACGACGGCGTGAATTTTTAAGCATGGCAATACCGACAAAGGATTTGAAAAAAATGAGATTTATTAAATAATTTTGTTTAAATCTGCTTTCTATGCCACACGCGATTTACACCTCAACAGCTTATCATTCCCATACATTTTCTGTCCATTTTTCCTTGCACCATTCAACCATTCATTTGTTTTTTTTTCTTTTTTGTGCTTTTTTGTTTGTTTTTATTTTATTTTGTGTTTATTGTTTGCTAACTGACTAACTCTTCAATGTTTTTGTCTTAGTTCTAATGGATAGTTCAATAGTTGATGTATTTTCAAAATATTTAATTATTTTTAATATTAACCTCTGAAGCGCCAGCGATTTTCCGCCTAATTCAGCCATCCAACTCCTGGTTTTTATATTAAATATCTCCAAAAATACAAAACATATCTCCTGTGGGGTTTTTTTTATCTCAAAAAAAAGTGAAATAGTTTTTTTAGTGCCTACCAAAAAAAAAAAAACTTTTGTGAAATTTTTATACTCTATATTATATAGAAAAAAGATCGAGATTCTATAAAAAGATATACCTCATTAGTATGCGTAGGCACGAAATCCAAATACATCGCAAAAAATAGAAGTTAATGACCCTTTTTATGTACACATAGATTTTTTTGAGTGTGTTAGTGTTCTTATGTCAATAAATTGTGGAATTCGGCTTTTTCAAGAGTCGGTTTTCAAGGTCAACTTAAATATTATATTTTAAATACCTATAAACAAAAATGAATGCTTTGAATTTATTGGTGGATGGTTCTACCCAATAGCAGTACTTCATGCGATTTTCGATCTTATTGCTGTGTAAAAACTAAAGAAAAATTAAAAAAATGACGTTTAGTAGTATGAGCGGGGATCCGCGTTCCGGCGCTTGAGGGGTTAAAATATATTTTCAGTTCCTGTACCCCAAGTATTAAAGTGATACGATGACAATATTTGTATGAAAATATTTTTAAACAAAATATATTCAATAGGCCAAGTCATTAATAAAAATATGACACTCTTATTTTACATGTTAACATTTGAGTCATGTAGAACCTAATAATAATAATATTAGGATGATTTATTTGGTGAGCGCTGTTTTTGTGTGTATCACACTTCAAGAGCCCTCTAAGGCAGAAATCTATGAATTCTTTCCTGACTTGCTTGAGTATTGGCGCTTTGTAGCAACGACCAATAATAATTGTGTATAATTGTATAATTGTGATTGTAACCTTGTCGCTTTTTCGCTAGAGATAGCCAGAACTCCTGCAGAGTTGCCTCTGTTGAAAGAGGTACAACGTATGCAAGGACAGGAACATACTAATAAAATGCTTCTCCCATGAAACTGTTGCATTTAATTGTGTTAATGATTGAAGGGAGGTCGCAGCAGCGGGGTGAGTGGCACCGGAGAGGGCGCCCGCACCAGCTCCGTTCTTCCCGATCTCCTCAGCCAAGCCGGCAGGCCCGCCACCCCTCCGCCCAGGCACTCGGACAAGCAGCCCGAAGAGGTAAACATAACCTTCATCTACACACTCATAAAGATACCATGTCTCTTGTTGGGATCGTAGGGGACATTGATGTACTGAGTAATAAGGTGATTTTGCATTATTTTCCAGACGGGAAAGGTGCTTTTAAATTGTCTTTAATTTGATAATGGTAGCATATTTGAAATAGAAAACTAAAGCATTGAGTGCTCATTGACTAAGGCAAATATTTGGCATAAATTAACTCAAAACTGCCAAAATTTGAGTAGTCTAATAATAGCATTGGACCCTTTGTATCGATACATTGTCGCAATTCAAGATGGAACTACAGTTGAACTTGGTGTATAACGATCATGGAAATTGTGAGTTTACGGCTACAATGAGCAATAACTTTCTGATGTGATGTTTAGATTTATTTTATATAATGGAGCTCTCTTGATGGATTATTTTTTACATTGATTTTTGGACGTAAAATTTGTTGAAAAAATGCCACTGTGAAGAGTGTTGAAAATCTATTGCAATACAAAAGATTTGCCACAAATCAAAATTGTAGTTTTCTACTTTTGCCTGAATCATTTTATACCATTGGATATTGATCTTATTTAATTTCTCATTTGATTGCTTGCTAGTGCCCCTAGTTGCATCTACATGTGAGGTTAGCCCGTGGAGAAAAATTTGAATCTACAACACGTGTGTGAAGAACATTCCAGTCCATTGAAAAAAAAAATCATATTCTCAAAAAGAATACTCCGTTTTTTGATTTGTGACAGTTTAAATGAGAACTCAAAAATATTTCACTATAAATTAAATCATCCACAGAAGCTTCATTCCTCAAGGTGCCAGTGTGAATAAACAAATGTTGTTAATACTGTAAAAACATGCAACTCTCACGTCATCATGTCTTCCACGACATAACTGCACTCACTTGTGTTGGGTTTGTGTCCTAACTAGAATAATATCTCAGACCACAACCAATTAATAAATCCACCGTCTTTTTTTAATGCTATTACTCGCCGAGGTGACCATAATTCTGCAGCCATTGAAATTGGTGTTGAATATTGAATAGGACGCTTGCTTTTGTTAAGTCATCATTCCGTGTATTCATATTTTATGTATCGACTATTCTTAAATGTTTCTACGAAAATAAATTTTGGGCAATAAGGCAAATGATGCTGGAGAGATGCTTTCCGGAATCTGTTGTCGTGGTCTGTGGGAGCTGGAGCTTCTGGACGTTTCGCCCATGTCTACAATGGGCTGCTTCACGTAAAAGTGAAGTAAAGAAGGTGACACTGGGATTATTACAATTTTGATAATAACGATAGACCACAGCAACAGGTCCCAGAAAGCAACTCTCCAGCATCATCAGCCAGCCGTGTAAGCCTAAAACTTTTATTCAATTAGGTAAATATTTGTACATCATCCACCTAGATATGTGAGGATAATTTATTTTATTTACGCATGATAAAAAAGTGCAGTTTTTGTGTGTGTCACACCTCAAGGACTCAACTATGCAACTTATGCCTCCATAGGTCAGCTCTCTCTTAAGCTATGCCATAATTTAATTAAAAAAATTATAACGCAAGTTTAATTACAGATGTTCGAGTAAAATAAACTATACTATGGAATTTATAAATTCAATTTGTTTGTAATTATTTTTATATAAACAAAAAATGTAAATGAATATTGAAAAAGTTGTTTTTCTTTTATTCATATTTTTGATTGAGAATACATATCATGTTTTTTTAATGAAAAAAGTCCTAAAATCTTTCACAATAACCAAATAAATTATTCAACGCAATATTTGCAAAAGTCCAAGCCATAAACAAATCACAGGATGAATGCTTTATACGCTTTCTGATTTTCATTGTCAATCATCACAAATAGACAATTTAAAAACAATTAACGCCTTCTCCATATTTCAAATTGGTCCTCTTTGGTCGTTACTCACCCTTTCATTTGAATGTATGTAGGTATTCAATTATTTACTCCAATTTTTAAAGGATTAGGTATTTACATTTATTCCCAAGTCTATTATATTACATTGTCCGTGGTCATATTACACAAATGTCTGTTGTCTTTGTCCGGCCCCGGCATATGCTAACCCCGGCCCCCGCGATGAGTGACTGGCAAACCCCGGGAAACCCCGCACCAGTAAGTAGCCACACACAAGCCTGCCAACACCACCACACAAGCAAAATCCTAATTGTCTATTATTATCATTTATACTCTATACTTTACTGTTGTCGATGGTGTATGATTTGGTTCATCAATGTATATTTTTTTATTTTCTTTCCGTTCTCTTTATTTACTATAATTTTCTCCCATTTTTTTTTTTTTATTGTTTGAACGATACCTGAAAAATAAAGTAGAATTACAAATTTTTTAAATCTGCATTTTTCATGTCAAAAGTCATTGTATTTTCTCACGGTATCTTTATCCCTAGTATAAAAAAAGTAGGATACCAACTGTCATGTCGAGGGGAGTAAAAAATTATCACAGTTTGTTTTGCCATTTTCTCTCACTGGAGACCCTGTTGATTCTTTGTGTGGAAGATATGGGAGAGCAACTGAGGAACGCCGAAGGACATTGTGGCTAAAAACCCAATGGTTCAATTAAAGCACCAAGTCCCTATTTTGAGTCGTAGCATACAAGGTGAAAATAGCCATGCCGATCTTTGTTAGAAGTAGTACCAAAAGAAGAAGATGGAAGATTCAACAGTGCCTCCAGTGAGCATATATGGCAACGCAAACTTCCATACATTTTTTGCTCCCACCTACATGTGAACATCAACTAGTATGTTTATACTTTGGGTACTAGTTTTTTCAATTTTAATTGTGATGCCAATATTCCACCTTATATTTTATCTCAAAATGTCCCACACATGTTGGAATTTGTCACATTTTTTGGGGCATAAAGCCTTGCATCTATTTTCAAGTATCGTTTGAACAATATTCAGTGTTGTAATCGTATGCCTGTCTAAAATGAGTAATACAAACAGATACATCCGCCAAGTAGAGAAAATCTCTTAGAAATTAATCCCTTTTTTTTTTGTAAAATATCATACAAATCAACTATCAATTTAAAATATAACTTATTTAGCTTTAAATCCACAATCTCATTGTTTGGAAAGCGCACACAAACATCATTTGCATCATCAGTTCTCCATACATTGAATGATTCATGGCATTGTATACTTAGAAAGCATACTTTACCCTAACTCTCTCATGTACTTTCAAATAACAACCATCTCTCGCATATCTTCCCCTTCATAATTTTTAACTTCTCTGGTTTCTGGGCTTGCTTTGGGTCGACGGGGCAATTCTTGTGCCAAGCCATGTTGATAATTTGGTGCATTCATCCTTTTAGAATTCATATCTAGTGACGGATACTCCCCGTTAGCTTTCTAAACATTAATCCTTCATATTTGTTATACTTTAGCTGATTTTGTACATAGAAGTTTAAATAAATACATGTTGAGACATGAATTTTGAAAGTTTATTACCTTTTGAAATAATAATGTTTTGAAGCTTCCTTCAAAAGAAAAAGCTTAGGAATTTGATTTTTGTAAACTTTTATATATTACATAAGATAAGATGTCATTGATTGTAGAGGCATTCACTTGGTAATCTTGCATACACAAGATAATGAATAAAACCAGACCGGTTTCACAAACAAACCATTTGCATCTTTTTATATGTCAATCAATTATTTTACAATTTATTCCTCCTATCTTGGAAGCAATGTAAGTTTTCTTTTTTGTGGAAATTAACACATAAAATATCTTTTTGTTAACACATTCGCGGACACAGGAAATGTGAAGTAGGCTAGAAAAAACACACTTATTTCATCATCTCAAATTGTATTTTTATTATAATTTTTTTTTTTTTTTGACATCCAGGGACAAAACGGCTATTGCCGTGTTCTTTGGATTTCTGTTGGGACGCACAGATGCTACATGTATGCAAGTTCTATCAGAAATAGCTGTTTCGTCCCTAGTAATAACGTTTTATCACGACGGCTATTACCGTTTCATCCAGTCCTAGATAAGCTCATAGAGCGGCTATAACCGTTTCGTCCGCGAACGTGTTAAAGCCAAAAAATAAACATTTGCATCACACGGATACGTTAATTAAATAACTCAAAGATTTAAAGACAGAATGAAAGCCAATATTTAAATAAATGGATTTTTTTTATACGTCATAATCTAGTGTATCACCATATCGTAGCTTACTTATTAGGGTGCACATTTTTCCTCGTTACTAAAACACATAACCAATCCAATTATTTACAATGTGCATTATTTATTTCAGCAATTCCGTCAGTCGCGGCATTCCCCCCGTGCCACGCCTCCTTCCTCGGCCACCTCCACCCCCTCTAAGTCCTTCCTGGTCTCTCCCTCTTCCTCCCTGCACCATCACCAGTCACCGCAGAGCGCCAACACTCCAGGACAATTCCTTCCTCTCCAACAGAAGCAGCGCAGCTTCCTGACCTTTGGCTTTGGCGCCGGAGGCTCCGGGGGCCCCTCCAGGCGAGAGAGCCACGTCAATGTCAATGTCACGCCCACCAGCCATGACATTGGGTCAGATACGCCCGAGATTAGAAAGTACAAGAAGAGATTCAATTCTGAGATCCTGTGTGCAGCGTTGTGGGGTATGTAGTTGTTTTATTTCTTTGCGAAACAGTAAATATATAGATAAAGTAAAAAACAATTTTGTTTTCGATTACGGCGTTTTATTAAAATGATTGATTACAAAGTGAATTCATTGACAATCAATACATTAGTAAATATTCTCTCTGATACTGACACTACTAGAAGGTCTGGTTGATAGCTCAGTTGGTAGAATGCTTGCGTTCTAGCCAGAAGGCTAAAATTCCATCCCCGCCAATGATGTCAGAAATAATTTCCTGTTTCGGTTTGTATTTCACACTTAAAATCAAAATACTGGCAAGATTTACTTGGTCTGAGGTTATTTATTTTATTGCTGTACTCACCAACTTTCTTTCCATACATTGTTGTTCTATGAATTGCTTTTATCTCATCATTTTCACAATGTGTTGAAAGGACGTGTACTCCTCTTGAAAATGTTTCAGTTACAGTGTATGACTTATTGTTGTGTAGAAGCTGTAGGCTTTTACAGCCAGTGGTTGACACTGCAGAGTTGCTTTCCGGGATCTGGTGCCGAGGTTTATCAGAGCTGGATAGACCAAGATAGACTATCTTCACCTATATCTGCTTCTGACTTCTTCAGCGTGATGATGATGTGATGTGATGTTGGTATAACTGTTATAACATACATCAACAGGCAACAGATCCGGGAAAGCAACGCTCCAAAAGAGTTCTTGCTGGTTAATGATTAGGAAACAAATGCATAAGAATGATTGCACTTTTCGGTCGATTACATTTTTAGGAAGTTTTGGACCTTGGAATTTATTCTAGTAATCACTACAGCCCTCTGGTTGGAAAGCTTCAAGACCCCTGTTTTGGGTTTTGGTTTACAGCTAGTATAATTTGTCAGGCGCGTGCATAGGGTATAGGCAAATACATTTCAGAATAAACATTTTCTCCCATCCCTTTTAAATAACTCATTCAATTTTGACTGAAGTGCTAACAATTGCTCCCATCGAACTTAAATTTTGCATTTGAAATCTGAATATTAAGCTTAAATGATTTTTTACTATGTATTGCCGTTTATTATTATTGTGGGTTAATTATAAATCTCATGATGCATTTCCTTGATCTCCAGGCGTAAACCTGCTCATCGGCACGGAGAATGGTCTGATGCTGCTGGACCGCTCCGGGCAGGGCAAGGTGTACCAGCTGATCTCCCGCCGCCGCTTCCAGCAGATGGAGGTGCTGGAGGGACAGAACATCCTGGTCACCGTCTCTGGGAAGAAGAACCGCGTCCGGGTGTACTACCTCAGCTGGCTCAAGTCCAAGATCCTGCGCTCTGATGGACTCAGCGATGTGAGGCTATGCTCTGTATTCCATACCATTGTTTTGATTTTAGAGAGTTTATAGATTTGTAACTGTCTTCAACCTTAACCCTTTAACTGTGAGTGACACGCATAAGCGTCAAGTGTAAACTTGCATACAGTGCGGCTGTCAATCATAGACGTCATCCAACTTTGAACTTACCCCTGACGTCTGTGTTCAACAATTCAAAAGTCTACGAGTGAAATGAGCTAAACCTTTGTGATTTTTATTCTTGATAACTAATGCATGTGACTGTGCACATAGTTTGTTCACAAGTAAGGTAGGAAACAATAAATGTTTTAAAAATGTGCTAGAAAAAGTATTCTGTACTGGGGGTATTCATATAGCCAGAATATTCAGAAGCAAAAAGTTTAAATATGAGTCTTAAATTTAAATATATCTTTGCTACTTAGATTATAAAATATCAACATGCGGTAAAAAATTGCACTTTGTGCAAGGAGTAAAAAAATCCTGAAAAAGCTGATCTTTGTTACAATTTTCCACAAATCTCATGTCCTCATTTTAAAGGCAAACATTATTTAGATTCACAATTGATTTGATGTAATTTCCCAGCAACAAGTGGAGAGGCGCAACGGCTGGATAAACGTGGGCGACCTGCAGGGCGCCGTGCACTTCAAGATTGTCAAGTACGAGCGCATCCGCTTCCTGGTGATTGCCCTCAAGGACAGCATCGAGATCTACGCGTGGGCGCCCAAGCCCTACCACAAGTTCATGGCCTTCAAGAGCTTTGGCGACCTCTCCCACCGGCCCCTGCTGGTGGACCTCACCATCGAGGAGGGCACGCGCCTCAAGGTCATCTACGGCTCCGCTGAGGGATTCCATGCCGTGGATCTGGACTCGGCTACTGTCTATGATATATACCTTCCTAAACATGTGAGTTGTATTGTTTTCTTTACTTTATGAAGGACAATGCCATAGGTCAGGTGTATTTTTAATTGGAAAATATAAAGTAGAGTAATAGGGTTTTGGGGTTGCAATCACTGATTTATGGTGAAAATGACTGATAAATTAGTAAATAACGGTTTATGAGCAATTACAAGTAGGTACTTTCGACTTGCTTACGAGTGTCAAGTCAAAAGTACTGGGGGTCAAATAAATACTCAATTTGTGAAAATAAAACTTGTTTATTTTTATTTTTATCTATTACTTATCTAAGTTGCAGAGATATATTAACATTTAAGGCTCTCAAATGCATGCCCACAAACAAACACGTGTAGTTCACGCTTACAAATGCTGAATGTGTTCTTACAAATAAAATCCAAACCTCAAATGAACATAAGCCCTACAACTTTTGCCGACCTTCCCTGACACAGGGCTGACATTGGCAAAGTGAACTATTTTTTACAGCATGGGTGGTCAGCCGCATACCAACCTATAAATCAAGGAACAAACCGAGCATAGCCGAAAGATATTTTGTAGCTTTGGAGTCCATTAGTTACATGTTGTGTATGTTCCAGACTGCTGGCGCCATCTCTCCGCACTGCATTGTCCCGCTGCCCAACTCCCTGGGCATGCAGCTGCTGCTGTGCTATGATAATGAAGGCGTCTACGTCAACACATACGGGAGAGTCCATTAGTTACATGTTTTGTATGTTCCAGACTGCTGGCGCCATCTCTCCGCACTGCATTGTCCCGCTGCCCAACTCCCTGGGCATGCAGCTGCTGCTGTGCTATGATAATGAAGGCGTCTACGTCAACACATACGGGAGAGTCCATTAGTTACATGTTTTGTATGTTCCAGACTGCTGGCGCCATCTCTCCGCACTGCATTGTCCCGCTGCCCAACTCCCTGGGCATGCAGCTGCTGCTGTGCTATGATAATGAAGGCGTCTACGTCAACACATACGGGAGAGTCCATTAGTTACATGTTTTGTATGTTCCAGACTGCTGGCGCCATCTCTCCGCACTGCATTGTCCCGCTGCCCAACTCCCTGGGCATGCAGCTGCTGCTGTGCTATGATAATGAAGGCGTCTACGTCAACACATACGGGAGAGTCCATTAGTTACATGTTTTGTATGTTCCAGACTGCTGGCGCCATCTCTCCGCACTGCATTGTCCCGCTGCCCAACTCCCTGGGCATGCAGCTGCTGCTGTGCTATGATAATGAAGGCGTCTACGTCAACACATACGGGAGAGTCAGCAAGAATATTGTTCTGCAGGTACCAACAAACTATTATCATCTTCCTAATGTGTGTCTTCATCGATGATATTGTAGAGCATACTGATGGGCTTTTTTTTCTATTAATATGTTTATATATTATAGCCATTTCGAAGAGGAATGTAATTCACCAACCTATTCTGTCTTGCCAGAAACAGGTATTAATATCATCAATAATTCATTATTGTATATTTAAATTAATAATTAATTAATAATAACTCAATGACATCTGTTGAATCAGGATCAAAGCTATAGTTAAATGACCCAAGCGGGGATTGAACACACAATATTTTATTTCAAATACGCTATAAAGATCAGCCACTTGACTCCCTCGGCCATAACACCGGCTTTTTGAGATGTGAATGTGTCGCAGGCTACCCTTTTTATGAGTTTGAATGAAGATTTTCATTGATAAAGGTTAAATAAGTTTCCTTAAGAATTCAAGCTTGGCAACAGTAGAATGTCCTGTAGGCATTATATTACAAAATACTATACAATTCTAAACATTGCAATCCTAGTCAATGTGCAAAGAAAAATAACATCAGGGCTGCACAATCTCCAGCAATGATTTGGCATATCAGTGTTAAGTTGTTTAGAAGACAAGGCAAAAAAGCTTATAATAATATTTGTTCATTTCATTCCAGTGTTACAGCCATTTCACACTAGAGGCATTCTGCCACCATGCTGCCTGGTTTGTCTATAGTTTTTTCTAGCCACCACCAGGTCAGAAGTCAGTGGTGTATGGAGATGTATGAAAACTTTCACATAGTTTGTTTGGTAATTCATAGACAATCTGGACGGAGTGCATTGTCTCTGCAATGGCAAGGCCCTCACACTTTGAAATAAAAATGTTATTTGTATGATTATATTGTTTGCTATTGTCTTTCTCTGCAGTGGGGAGAGATGCCCACCTCCGTGGCGTACATCGGCACGGGCCAGATCATGGGCTGGGGCAACAAGGCCATCGAGATCCGCTCCGTGGAGTCTGGTCACCTGGACGGCGTGTTCATGCACAAGAAGGCGCAGCGCCTCAAGTTCCTGTGTGAGCGCAACGACAAGGTGTTCTTCTCGTCGGCCAAGGGGGGCTCCTCCTGCCAGATCTACTTCATGACGCTCAACAAGCCCGGCATGGCCAACTGGTAGACTCCAGCTTATCCAAGACACGGAGATAAACTGGCTGGGAGACCCCTGTAGAAACCTTTCCATAAAGAATACTTCCAGCTCGCTCAGAAGTGGATGTAAAATAATTGGGATACCCTCTCAGGTAGACCTTTGTTGTCCTTTCCGCAAACAATACTTCCATCTTATCTAAAACTTGGAGATGAACTAGCTGGTGCATCTTAGTAGACCTTGGTGGACCCTGGTAGACCTTGGTAGACCCTGTTAGACCTCCTTAAACAATACTTCCACCTTATTTAATCTGGAGATAAGCTAGCTGATACACTGTGGTAGACCTTGGTAGAGCCACTCTGTAAAAACCGTACTCAAAACTTGGGAATAAGTAGCCAATGGATCTAAAAACAAACTGAGAGATAGGCGTAGGGAAATGGTTGGGTTTTTGAGCTCCATCAATGCTTAAAATCATGATTATGATTTGATTTTAACAGTGGATGTAAAAGAATAGATCCCCCACTATTAAAAGCTCAGTCTTTCAAGTGTATTGTTATTTGCGTGTAGCAGCAAAGCTAGTGTACATTTTTTCCAGGTTATGTGGCTTTTTGGTGAAAGGGTCAAGTATTGGGATAGTTTTGCTGTCATTTGAAGTAAAATTAAGTAAATATTGGATTTTTAAACAAAGAATATAAAAATATGTGTGAGCTAGATTTCAAGTTGTACTCCTTTTCCTTTTATCCGTGTTTTCTGTTTCATCTATGTTTTTGTTTTTTGGTCATTTGTGTATAAACTTAACATTTTATTTTATTCAATTATTGTATTGTGGAGCTAATTTGAAGCCATTTTAATATATACGAAAAGGTCTCTGTACCAAACCTCTGTGAAAGTTAGCGTAGAACGTACTGAAAAGATTTAAAATTTGAAAATGGAATAAATTTTGAATATTGTCATGCTCAAAAAATATAATTTATAAAAAGCCAATAATTTACCTACCTAAATTGATTGTATTTCACAGGTATACAAAATTTATTATATAGGATCTGCGTGTGTTACATTTTTTTGAGATGTATTTTTGAATTGGTTCCGGAAGAGTTCTCTTGCTCAAATTTTCAAAATTAGAATCTTAATATAAAAAAAAACTAGTTATCCAAGTGGCAACATTAGTAATGGAAATAGTACGATTTAGAAGTATAAATTGGTAAAAATAAATCAGGGCTTTGTAACTAGCAACATTGACATTTAAATTTATGAAAATTGTTTAGGTATTTACTTTTTAAATTCAAAATTACACTGCCGCCATGCTTTGATATTACGATTCAGTTGTATTTGTGACAAATTCATTTAGTTTTTTTTTGTAATCAAACCTTGCAAAAAGCTTTAAAAACAAAGACTATTAGAATATGTTAACCTACATTTTTCGAGTTCAAATCTCTCCTCCCATGTTTTTTTTGTATTTCTAATTTGTGTTCCAAAGTAATGGAGTCCGTACATTTGACATAAACAAAACAAAAAGTTGTCAATTTACACGTCTGGGTTGGTTGTTGAGCAAAGGCTTACTAATATTTTGTCTTGGGTTGGTAAGGACATGTTTCATAGATGTGTGGCATTTGCCCGCTGAGAAAAATTCCAATACAGAACATCCATGCTGAAAACTTTCCGACTCCATTGTCTTTGAAATGCGATTGTTTACTATTCTATTCCAAATTCAAAGTTAAATCACCATCCACCTTGTTTTACTTATTTTGAATTTGTTTTCCAAATTAATTTCTGTTTTGATTTTTAGTAAGATTACAAAAAAAAGTGCCCTGTTGTGAA
This sequence comes from Agapetus fuscipes, assembly GCA_951799405.1. Classification (NCBI taxonomy): domain Eukaryota; kingdom Metazoa; phylum Arthropoda; class Insecta; order Trichoptera; family Glossosomatidae; genus Agapetus; species Agapetus fuscipes. The sequence goes on along the minus strand of OX637343.1, from coordinate 11,973,833 downwards.
AAATAGATTTGTAAAAATGGTTGATTAAAAAAAAGAATACAAAAAAAAAAATGTAAACAGTGAAATAGATTTCTTGCAGAGTTAACCCAAGTATAAATTCGAGTGCCCTCAACTTTTACAGTTTTATATGATGAACAAGAGATGTGTAATATAATATTATATACCTGTATAAAAAGTGTATTGGTAGTCCTTGTGTGTAGTGTCTTTTCTACTTGTCACAAATACTCATCTGTCGGATAAAATAAAAATACAAAAAACTTAATTATTTAGGCCCATATTAAATACATAACCTTCTACTGTTGTAGTCACTATTGAGTAAAACTTCATGATAATGTTGGTACAGTCAATCTGTAGATGATAAACGGACTGTCGCACGCAACCCAATGAGGTTTTTTTTAATTAAAAATAAATAAATAAAAGGATTGCAATTTGTCAATCTATTTTGTCCTGTCCCAGCAGTCTCGATATCGCTAACCATCATATAGGTTAGATAGAAAGCGATGTAACATGGCCGCGTGTAAGCAGCTGATCTCGCTATCAAATGTTTTCCATATCAATTGTATAGAGAACGTTTGTTAGCGATGACTTACCCGTGTTTTATTGTTTTTATTTTTATATGTCGAGACTTCTCACCCTGGTCAGTAATAGGTATTGATATCATTTACCGATACTTTATCAATCTTTATTTGATGAATTATTAATTGGCAATTGCCCAATGACGCCTGAGGGGTGATGTTTATTTCAAACATACCGCAGTCAAATTACCACCGCTGGACTCCTGGTCTGAGCGCCGACATCTAAAGGTTGTGCTTCATTTCAATATCTTGATATTTACTTCCTTTCATTTCCAGTATGACATCTCAAATAATTAAGACTTGATAAATCCACTGTCCTCTTTTTTAGACAATTTTTTTGTATGAAAAAGCTGCGCATAGAGTTTGAATATTTGGTGAAGTACATGAATATGGACAGGTGCTTTGGAATTCTGTGTTTGTTTAAAAGCCCACAGTGTAAAAAATGAATCACTTTGTCAATGTCATCCCTCTTTCAGGGAAGTTTGGCAAGAGTTGCAGGGCTTTTGTTCATTTGAGATTTGGGTTTTGATGTTGTACGTTCTCATGCGGCATGTGTAAGCGCAAACTTATAAGAGTCTGCTTGTGAACATGCATTTAATATGAACCATAAATGTAATAAATCTTTGCAACTTAGATTATAGATTTTGAATGGATTTGATTGGTTTTCTGAGATTTGGAGATAAATCTACATGTGACAACACCAAGAATCCATCATGGCATCAATGATCCCTTACTTGGCATCACACTTCAACATTTTTACGCATTTAAAAAGATTCTAAAGTTGTAAAAATTTTAAGTGTGAAATGTTGCAGGATTTCTTTAGTTTATTTAGAACTGCAATCATATTTTGTGGTTTTCTCATCAGTATAACACATAAAATAAAGTATTATGCAATTTTATTTCAATACATCCGTCAACTGCATTTACTATTTACAGATATTGTGTTTGTTTTTCTTTGTATTATCTTTATGTGACACATAACATTTATATAATTAATATAATTTAATTGTGTATTTTACGCGTCAAAGTGTAGTTATAAAATAGTACATCTTCTTGTTGTCAATACCTTTTAGTTAATGCAATAGTAATGATTCATTTGGTGAGCGCTGTTTTTGTTTCAATCACGCCTCTAAAGCCCTGAGCGAGCTTGATCGCTGCTATTAAAAGCGTCAATTCTCAAGCAAGACCCGTTTCTGAATGGCTGACTGGATTAAAGCCTATTAATTTTTCAACTTAAAAATTTACTTATAATTTTTTTTGTGTTGCACTGGGAATCAAACTCCTGATCTCTGTTTACAAGTCCGTAACATTAAGCACTAAACCACGGACCAGTCAAAGGAGCTTTACAGCCTTTACACCATTTGTTGTTCAGGCATTGTGCTATTCAAAATCCTTAAAAAATATGATAGACGAATGATTTTCGATGCAAAATAAATTTCATGGATCATTTGAAACTTTCAGAGGTATTGCCAGCAAGCGGACTTTATTTAATTAATTGGAGTGGTAATGACAGGCGTGAGTGTTTTTCGGTGCAATTTTAAGACTGTTATTTTCAATTTGTCGACTGCACTTCTCACTAGAAATATTATAATGGTAAAATTGACTAGAGCTGATTTTCCTCAATTTCTGTAAAGCTAAACTGTTTTGAGTATTAAATCAATAGTTGATTTTTTCTTTGGTAGCTTTACTTATGAAGAGATTGAGTTGAATATGGCCGCATTGTAAGCAAAGCCACTGAAAATAAAATAAAGAAGTAGCTGTACAGTCTCATGAAGGTTTCTAGGAATCTAAAGGACATCATCTTGCTTAGTGTTTTGAGGTCAGCCAAAGTTAATGGATGTTTTCATGTTTTTTTAATTAACCCAAAAGAGAGGGCAGTTATAATCTCAATTCCATTTTTGAAAATCAAAGAATTTGATTGAATTTAAACTGTTTGTTTGACGTATTTACAAAATTACTAATAAAATGTATGTGATGAACCATTATTGGAGAACTCGTTATTATATCATATCTGCGGTAACAGGTTCATCCAACATCCATTTTTCATTTTGAAAGGTTCATCTCATATTTCTGAATTTAAAATACTGATCCAATGATTTCAGTTGCCGTAGCTTTATTTTCAGTGTCTATGCTGACTGGTAATATTTGGTAATATTTCAACGGGAATCATGAGCGTTGTTTGACGATGTTTTGACATTTCTATTGTAGGATTGTGGAAGTACATAGGCAAAAAGTAGACGAGGATATGAAAGTAGGCTTTGTAAATGACGACGGACGGGAGGTACTTAGTGTAAGGACAATTTTGTATATAGATTTATATTTAAATAAAATATATTATATAGATTATTTAAAAATGGCTTTATTATAATTGTTTTTCGTGTTTATGGATGCGAAATGTTACTTGTCTCTTCTAGTCCACATCAGCTAGAGTATTTGATCGAAAAAAAACATTTCTACAGTTTGTTTTGTGCTGACAAATTTGATACATATTTTTATGTAAAGTTATGACAATTTAAGTCCAATTGCTTCTAATGAGAGCCTTATATCCGAGTTGCATAGAACCAAAGGTATCAATGTGTTAAATATATGGGAACACAGGGAATAAATACTATTTTCTATCCTATGACTGTATCTCATTTTTACCCTAGATTGTTGCCTTTGGGTTTGTCAATTCATTTCTAGTAAATTCTTCTAATTTTGTTTGAAAACCTTGCTCAAGTGGTTTGAAAAGCAGTTTCATGTTTATTTATTTTTAGCTAACTCCATTGTGAAAATATGCCTGGTCTATTTAGTAACAAATAGTCTTACAAGTAATGTGAAAAATTGTTTATTCAATATTTCATATTCTCATGTGAAATATTGTTTATTCAATATTCTCATGTGAAAGCAAAAAGACTTGAAGTGCTCTGATAAAATTTGACAGACATTTTTTATAATCATGACAATTATTTTACAAAGTTATCCAATGAGATTATCAGTGTTGCCAATTTTGTTAGCAATAAAATGTAAAAAATTGCATTTCTGAAAAATTATTGTGGGTAAAATACCAAGTATAGACAATGAAAATATGTTGAATTTTTCGGTCAAAAATTAAAGGCAACCAGATTTTTTAAATAAATTAAAATATATTTTAAAGAGATGTGCATTTGTTTAAGTACTATATTCTAGTTTAATTTTTTCTGTCCTCTGAAAACTAATATTTCTTATATCATTTTACTATCTATAATTTAAAAAAAAAAATACAGGTTTGTCCCTAACTTAATCCCTAAGACTGTTTTTAAGTGGAAATCAATTATCATTTAGATTGATTTCCGTTGATCTCTACTATAGATCAAATTTTGTAGATCATTTTTCTGGTGAATCTTGCACCGTTCTTAAAAAAATCAATTTCATTTGATATGTGTAAAAAAAATCATTAAATTTTTATACATTTGTAAAGGAACAATATTTCTTTTACGGTGCAAGGATACCTTTAAATATAATATTTCAAACGTATACAAGGAGTCATACAAAACCTCAGGCAACAAACTATGATTTTTGTAAAAAATGAGTAAAACATATGGAAATATATGCAGAATATGACTTTTGTTCCATATATTTATTTAATTTAAAAAAAATCCTCGGTCACCGTCTTTGGTTCCATATGACTCATTTCTAATTCAGTGCAGGAATACCTTTAAACATATTTCTTGTGTGTATAAAATATGACTAAACAAAATATTCTAACTTTAATTTTAAATTTGTTTTTTTGACGAAACACTACTTTAATGGCAAGACTTATTTGAAGGTAATTTGATTATTTGTAACGACTAGTAAATTTTTTTCATTTTTCTAGCGCATACCAATTGAATAAAATAAATAAATGAATAAAAAAAAAACATCTATTTAATCATAGATCATAAGGAGTTCGCTGCAAGCTAGTTAGTAAGAAATTTCATTTCTTTTTAAATATATATAACGTCTTCGTAAAGAAGGGCTTTTTATACACATTTTATGTTTTTTTTAATGACAATGTATTAGAAATAATAATAAATATTATACTTCAATACTCCCCTTATTCTATTGTAATATAAATTATATTATTTTTTTGTATAATTTTTTTTTATAGATTATAGATTTTATTTTAATTTGAAATCAAAAAAAGGCGTTAGAGGCGGGAATGAAGTGTTGCGTATTATCATTTTAGCTAATTAATAATTTAAATTTTTCTATCGGGTACTATTCTTGTGTGAATCATACTTCGAGGACCTTATTACAAGCATTGCTAAAGAGTGTAATTATTAAACGTAAATCCTATGTGGAATTTACGGACACTCAAATGTGCTTTTTCTATGTGTAAACTTTTGGGATTATTTTTAATGTAGCTTGGTTAACTTCTTGTCTTAAATGAACAAAATATGATGTTATCTTAGCTGTCGCAACAGTATCTTTTTATAACCCAGGAGCTGTCAGTCCATACAGGCTATAATATGTGGTAAAAAAACACATTCAATATTCTAAACAACATCTATAACTGAAATGTATGTTTCATGTTTAGCCAGTGCTGAAATTCAGGCTTATTTTTTACATGTTTTTTAAGGACAAATAATTGCGGAATGTGATTGCCTCTGCCTACTGCTCCTCCCTGGGATAGTCCCGCCTCTAACGACTTCCCACCTACCTCTCAACGAGATTAGGTGTTAAATGAATAACGATTGGGTTAATATTTAAATTATCAAGTATTAATTTTTAATACGCATCCAAAAATGTCTAACTGGTCATGTTATTGTTTGTTTTTTTGATTTCTTTAGGTGCTAAATTACTGTTATTGTAATGATGCTATATGTTGTGTACATATTATAAAACACAATGGTTATGAATATTGTCACAAAATGGTGTCACAAGAAGGAATATGTTTTGTAAAGTTGCCAACCATATTTCTTTTTTTTAATCTTGCTCTATGTGGGTTATCTAAAAATAAAATACCATTTTATATAAAGTTTGTTTTTATTATGCTCTGTCAGCTTGTTTGAATGGAAAACTCTTCCCACATTTATGGCCCTAAAGGTCAGGAACACACTTACTGCTTCCATGACTCCATTGATTCCAAAAAGGTCCAGGTGAGGGGTTCATGGGAGACTTGACGGTGGCTATGGTGGCGTGGCATTACCTCGATAAATTATAGGGACATCAATATATTTTTTTCTTCGGGAGCAAAATGTGTAATTGTACAGCGAATGGACCATCCAAGTCTGGAAAAGATAATGGACTCAAAATATTTGAAATTTTGGGAATATTTGTGATGTCACCTGGCGGGGTTAAAGACAGTACAAAGCTCCAGAATTTCAATACAATATAATGTAGGTAGTTTGAAAAGACGTCCAGTGCACTGTACCCTGAGTACGAGTTGCAAAACTTGAGTAAAGTAAAGTTTGCGGAAAGTATTAAAGAGTGGGTTTTCCCAAAATCTGCCGTTTTTGTTTGTTTGAACTTGATTTTCTTCATCACTGTAACTCTTTTGCTAAGACCATAAAGTGTAAGAAACAAAAACAGCAGATTTTGGGGAAAATCGCTCTTTAATACTTTCCGTAAACTTTACTTTACTCAAGTTTTGCAACTCATACTAAGGGTACAGAGTGCTGTGAACTAGATAAAATCCCTGATTACCTAGAATCCATTTTTTATTTGCTATATTCCATGACTTATAGGTTGGTATGAGGCTGATCACCCATACTGTAAAAAATAGTTCACTTTGCCAAGGTCGGCAAAAGTTGCAGAGTTTATGTTCATTTGAGGCTTGGATTTTAATTTGTAAGTCCACATTCAGCATTTGTAAGCGCGAACTTATACATGTCTGTTTGTGGGCATGCATTTGATATGAGCTAATGTTAATATATCTTTGCAACTTAGATTATAGATTATTATTATTATGTGGGTGGCGACACAGGAATATTTTGAATGTTTGGAGGATAGGTGTTGTGTTTTTATTTTTCCTGAAGGCTGATAATAATAATTAACACCTAATCTTACTTCTGATTTGATCAGTTCCATCAAATTAGGGTTCACACAAAATTTTGGTCACAGACAATTTGGCAACAGATAACTTGTCCAGAGAAACATCGATCACGGATAATTTGGTCACTCCATAGTTCGTTAACACAAAATTTATGTCACATACAATATATGGTCCACAGACCCCATCACAGAAAACTATATTAATTATAATGGGGCTTCCACACGCTTGCCAACCCATCACAAGTCAAGCGCACAGTGTGTCGTCTAGAACATGCTAGCTGGACAAAATTTTGTCTAATGGACTAATTTTGTCCAGCTAGCATGTTCTAGACGACACACTGTGCGCTTAGCTACAAGCCAAGTGTGCAGTGTGTCGTCTAGAACATGCTAGCTGGACAAAATTTTGTCTAATGGACTAATTTTGTCCAGCTAGCATGTTCTAGACGACACACTGTGCGTTTGACTTGTGATGGGTTGGCAAGCGTGTGGAAGCCCCATTAAGGTTGTTTGGAGAGAAAGTAGCAACATAGACCCCCATCAGGTCTCTCATAGACCCCTGGACCACTTTGGGTATCACTGCGGCCAAAATCATTATTATTTTCAATTATTGATCAATGTCAGAGAAGTAGTCTTGCAGTATAACCATATAAGATAATTGGATATGTAAGGACTATGATTTAACAGAGGGATGAATAGAAGTTTTATTCATTGGTAACTTACCGATTTGAAATGGATGAACAATCCAAAATATCACAACTTTTTAAAAATGTACACTTCTCACTTCAAATTTAAAATATAAAATCGTAATAGTCTACTTACATCTTGAAACTATATATTTCACACCGTTACAAATATTGTTTTGTTACCAAAATTTAATTCAACATTGAAAGTAATAATTAATATAGATTATCATTGAATTTTAAAGTCTATGGCACAAAAGATATTAAGAAGTGTAGAGTCAAAGGTGACAATCTATGATTTTTTCGAAAATGAGATAAACGTCAGGAAATGAGATTTTTTCCTGTTTCCATATTTTTATCCCATTTACGTTTGTTTGTGTGCGATTATTATGCCACACATATTTTTTATATTTGCAATGCACTTGGCTTAAATTCCACAGAGAAGAAATTGTGACGTCACACAGCTGGATTGCTAGGGAAAAGGTTAACTAATATTCTGTAATAGGTTGCTAATGACCCTTGCCACATGAGAAAAAATTTAATGCGGTCAGAACATTTTTGATTTGCGACTTTTTTCTCATCGAGCCAACTTCAGCCTTGTATGGGACTGCCATCCTTAGCAACCAGCAACAAAACATTTTTATGCCTTTGAAAAATTTGATGGGACACGGCCGGGTTCCTATGGAAAAAGCAAAGTAAGATCTTATTGCTTGCTGATGCCCCGTGACGCTTACCGCTTACCTGTGGCGTTTGCTGCTTAAAAATTAAATCAAACTTTAGGCCAAGTCCATTTGAACTGTTGGCTTGACGCCATCAATCAAAATAAAAGAAATAGTGGAGGAGATCAGTTCCTTCCCATGGTAATCTACATGCCATGTAGAAAGGTAGCAAGGTAGAAGGGAAGCATACCAAAATAATAAAATACACAGGAAATAAATTTTATAGAGAAAATATTTAATTACTTGTAAAAAATACATAAAATAGTAAAACGTATAAAAACAAAAAAATAGTTGTAAGTACAAAATATAGGTATTTATATACACATTTTATTTTCTAAATAATAGGTACTTAAATAGGACTAATAGGTAAAAATGAAGAAAAATAATTTCATATTTTATTGATTTTTTTAATTATTCAACAAACCAAGCATCAAACTGAGATCCACAATAGAGCCGAGTTATTATTTTTACATGCTTCATTTATTTATTTAAATAAAATCAAGTTATTTATTTTTACAAGCAGCAGCTGTCATTTGGCGTGCCCGCCATTTTGGATAACATTTTATCTTGGACACAAACCAGTTCGATGGCCAAAAGGCTAGTAGGTATATATTTTTTAATCGATTTTTGCTCAAAACACGCCACAAATCACCTCTGATTTATCTTAATCATTAATTATTTGTTGATGAATAAAAGCTTTCTCATTTTTTTGTCAAAATCATAAATATTGTATCGATTAAAGTGTTTTTTACCCATGTTTATTTTTCTATTAAAACCTCGATGCTTCTCAAGCTTGTAAGGCGATGGACCATTTCATGTATAGGGTGGAAAACTAAGGATATAAAAGTATGTGCTAAAAATGTATCAACCAGATGGGGTATTAGAAGATTAAAAAGTAGGACAGTGCGAATAAGTCACATATTAAGAGGAAAGCCAAACACACATAGCACTCAACAAGACATAGCACCTTCCTTAGTAACATCTTTGAAGAAGGTTTGGGAAAATAAACAATTAATGGTCTTTAAAAGGATTTATACCTCCAGGACTTCCTTGACTTATAGGTTGGTATGAGGCTGACCACCCATACTGTAAAAAATGGTTCACTTTGCCAATGTCAGCCCTGTTTCAGGGAAGGTCGGCAAGAGTTGCAGGGCTTATGTTTATTTGAGATTGGGTTTTTATATTGTTGATTCCCATGCGGCATGTGTAAGCGCGAACTTATCTATGCATGTCTGCTTGTGGGAATGCGTTTAATATGAATCTTAAATGTCATATATCTTTGCAGCTTAGATTTAGATTTAGACTTGAAACGGGATCACCGTCTATTCGCAACTCAAGAGGATGACGACCAACAGATACAAATGGCTATCACAACAAGACACTAAACATATGACATAAGTGTGTAACTTGGGATTTCTTGGAAAAACATGTCTTTTCGTAGACCTTACCACCTTTCTGACCATCTGAAAAACTAAACCTTAAAAGTTGAGGAAAGCCATTAAAATGTTTTACTCTGATTGCTTCATATTATTCAGCAGAAACACACACACCTCCATACATGGAAAACTAGATGGCGAAACAGTGAAAGATGCACTAGCTACCGGTACCTGGGATGTGTGGTCAACGAAAAGTGGGACATGTGTCAAGGAGTCAGAAGCAGACTGGAGCAAGCCCGAAATGCCTGTGCCAAAATGAGTAAAGTACTGTTGTGCCGAGATTTGTACCTTGAACTCCGTAAGCGCATGGTGAGGTGTTATGTCTTCCCAATCGCTCTGTATGGTATGGAGGGATGGACGCTCACACAGGCATTGGAGAGACGAATCTAGGCGTTCGTGATGAGTGCCTACCAAAAAATGCTTCGGATGTCTTGGTATGATCGGTTTGGGTCACTAATGAGGAAGTCCTCATTCAAGAAAAGGTTGAGGGGAGAAAAACTCAGGGACACTAAAGGACATCGTGGCTGAAAAACCTGAGTCACAAAGTCCCCATTTTGAGCCGCAGATTCCAAGGTAAAGATAGCCATGATGATTGACGATCTTCGTTAGAAGCGACACCAAAAGAAAAATAAGTCTTTATCACCAAAAAATTAGCAAACAATGTCAATAACGGCGCGAAAGTCCTGGGAGTAAAGGGACCATAGAGGGATGCGGCACTGTAAGTAAGCCGGATTTAGTAAGACGTAGATAATAATAAAAAAATCGGGTTTGAATACAAGGAGGTTAAGGAGGTTAAATCATGAAATATGAGTGCATCAAAAATCCAAAAAGAATAATATAAAATGTATATTATGCTAATAAAATGCATTTTTCTTATATTTTTTAATTTGAAATGTTGGCCAGAGGCGTGCAGTGTTTACCATTTCATAAATTAGACAAGAATTTGAATGATGAATGTAAAATTTCACTTCGGCATCGTTACATTTTACTACCAGCGAAATTATTCATTTATTTAGAACATGTTTTTTTTCGCAAACGTTTCGCTTTGAATAATATTTAGCCTTGGGATTTCAAAATCACCCAAGTAATCTATGACTAGCACAACAAATCTGCCAAAAGTGTGTAAGTATATATACGTAGATATCTAAATGGTAGATTGTTTTATCACTTGATAAAAATTTGAATTGCATTATTTTGTATCGATCTTAAAAGCACCTTCAAAAATATCCTGACTTATGGAGGTGTCTGTTTTAAGTAAAAATCACAATCGATTGAAAATAAAATAATGGTCACAAATTTTGAAGAGTCATTTTACCTATGATTTTCCATTTACCATTTTACATATTTTCAATGTTTTTTTAAGTACCCAGGAAAACACGAATTTCACGGCTTTTCCAGAGTTGCCAGAGTTGCCAGTGAAACTGAAAGCATCCATATCTATCAAATTTTATAATGGGAGAAATATCGACTACAATAATGGCCGCCTTGAATTTTATGGCCATTAAATTATTAACAATAAATAACCAAGTTTGACGGCCGAGCTCTATAAATAATGCACTTTTCTTTATGCTGTATGCACAGTCTCTAGGAGCAGCCATTTGTAAAAAATGAAGAGAAATTTAATTCGCATCGAACTAGTTTTGGGTTTTTATCATCCATAATAATATTATTTTGTTTTACCAAGTAAATTTAACCTGCACATCCAAATTTTAAGGAAAATAATATTAATTGTCTAGGATATTTCAGCTAGTAGCATTGAACAAACGTCAAATTTGAATTCAAAATAATTATATTCTTAAAAAAATACAAAATGGCGGCACACAGACAGCTCATAAGTATCAAAATTCCCCTGAACTAAAAAAAATATAACCGGCTCTATCCTTCATAAACAAAAATAGATGTACCATCTAAATCTTTCTGTCTTTGCAATAAACTAATTTTATAAAATAATTTCGATGACACAACATAAATAACAATAAAATGTTTATTTTTCGTTGTTTTTTAGTGTGTTTTGTGTCAATAAAGTAAAAAAAAATGAAAAATCATCAAATATTCAAAATAAGAAAGAATTGATTTCCTTCTCCTTTTCTTAGTTTCTGAAGTTTAAAAAATAACAAAAACTTTAATATTTCGGTAACTGTTTTTTTTTAAAGAGATGAACAAGAGGGTAAAAAAATAAAAATAACAGAGATATCTTATAAATGTCATGATATCTGGCAAGAATACGATAATCTTAAAAGTATAAATAAAATATAAAAAAATGCAATGCAAGCATTAAAGAATAAAAATAAAATAAAAAGGAGCAAAAGACAATAAATTAATATTAGTTGAGAAAAAAATTAAAAATGAGTATTCAAATAAATTTACTAAGTACAAAAATAACCATAAAATTTTATTTATAGGAATTTAAGACTAATAAAACTTACACAATATTTAATTAAAAAAATAAATACTATGGAAATAATTAAGTATTTAAATAAAATAATATTTATAAGTGTACAGTTGTATTTTTTTAATATGGTAGGTGTGTAGATAATTGTTTTATCTTTAGTTACAAACAAAATATATTTTAAAATCAAGTAAACTATTACATACATTTCATTTAATTACTTACTTAAGATTATATAAAATTGTATAAAAGGTAAACTGAGTTTTTTGTTCGTTGTCATGGTTTTTGGAAGACTTGAGTATTAAAAAGTATTATTTACTATTTTAGATTACATAACAATTCAAATCTATAAATTCGGTAATAAAAGATGTTTTATTTATTAAAAATAAATCAAAAGCTAATAAATGGAGAAATTTGTCTTTTTCTTTTCAAAAATCATCCTTTGAAACAGAAATGAAAGTTTAACTTTTATGCTGAGTATGATGAAGTTCGAATATCTTTGAATTTGGAACTTCTTTCTCAGCGAGCAAACTTCTATGGGAATCGCATCCTTAGCAACCAATGATATGATATTTGCTAACCTTTTCCCTAGCAACTCGGCCGGGTGACGACTCAATATTGTCTATGTCATTTTCACGTGTGGACCTTGACTTTTAGGTTGGTATAAGGCTGACCACCCATGCTGTAAAAAATGGTTCACTGTACCAATCTCACTCCTGTTTCAGGGAAGGACGGCAAGAGTTGCAGGGTGTATGTCCATTTGAGATTTGGGTTTTTGTGTTGAAGGTTCACATGCGGCATGTACAAGCGCGAACTTGTACGTGTCTGCTTGTGAGAATGCATATAATGTGAATCCCCAATGTAACATATCTTTGCAACTTAAATTAGATTAGATTAGACTCATTGTAGTTGCCATTTTTTTTCTTTCGTTTTCTTGGTTGTTTCTTTTGGACTCAACATTCTAAATTTTGAATTATCTTGGCGTTAAAGTGCGTCAAAGTTTATGTAACTTTAGCAAACAATAACAAAATATTAACACTAAGCCTATTCCCTAGCCGAGCGGCCGTGTGACGTTACACCTTTGTGTTGAATTTGTGCCGCCTCCATTTCTAATGTTGTTTCCAGCTGATTGCAATTTATTATTGCAATTTATAATTTAAACTGGTATATATTTTATTTTACATGTTGTAAAAAATTGCAATGGCGCGTTGCTACGTAGGTAGGGTAATTTTATAATAATTAAGCACAATATCTACCTGCCAGTAATCGCCGCGCACTCAAATGGTAGCATTCACAATGCTGGCAGCACACATTTTAAATTGAAAACCGCGGAATAATGACATTCCCGCGCAAAATGAAAATATAATTGACAGTTGTACAATGCAAAGCGTTTTGGGTTAATCAAGATGGCAATTTGCTCAATTTCAATTGCTTTTATATCCAACTCGAAAGAAAGTTTGAGGAATTCTATGCGCATGATTGATGGCTCTTCTACATGGTTTCTATTTGCACCTGAAGGATAAATGGTGTGTGGAAATAGGAAAGTTTATGTTTACATGGATGTTTATAATCATCTGAAAATTTTATTATGTTGATCGGTGTTTATGGCTAACCTGAAAAGTTTATTTAGTTGTTTGACGAATTCGTGGGAAGACTAAATTGCTTTATATTGTGGTTTGCGAACATATACCTATATTTTTTTTCAATTTTATTCAATTTGAATTTGACAATCGACTGTAGTTTCAATAATTACCCAAAATAAGTGTGCTCTCTAAAAATAATGTTCTTTGTAACATTAAAACGATAATAATGAGGTCTGCACGTGAATTGGCAAAAAAAATATTGTGTCATCACGCGGCCGGGTTGCTAGGCAAAAGGTGTACACATATTTTGTTATTGGTTGTTTAGGACGGCGGTTCCATACAAGACTGAAGTTCAAAATATATAAAAGTTTCCCACCTTATTTTATGGACGGATTGTTCTAATTTTCTTTCAAAAGTTTATTATAAAGTCAAGAAGTTTTTTTAATCATTAAAAATATAAAATGAGTTCAAAAATGTACAAAGTATGAAAGACATAACTTCATTATTTACTTATGTAGCAAACATATAAATTTAGCTAATTAGTAGTAGTTTCATTGTGAACGACTATTTTTTTGTGGCATACTTCAAAAATACTTTTGTTTATTTTAAAATACGAAATATATAAGCAAAAAATCACAGCTCTTGGTTTTAAAACTTACGTTTTTAACAAATAAGTACAAAAATCATTAATTTAAAAATAGAAAAAGCTTAAGATACCTTACAAAATAATTATTATAAACAATATTACAAAGTTCATGGGCGTATGTAAAAAAAACAACAATAAAAAATCTAGGAACAAAATGCACCCTACTTCTTCTAAAAACTAAATAAGTCTAAAATAAAATACTATGTATGGATTTACAGCATTCCTTAAATTCAATTAAATTATTATTCATTGTTTTGAGTAATAACTTAATTCAAAAGCTTAGAGTATAGGAAAAGTGTACAAAAGTTTACAATAAATATATTTTCTTTAATTTTTCATATCGAAAATGGCAAGAAATAAACTAAATTATTTATAATAAATGTCAGTTTTTACTTAGGTGAAGATTTTTGTACATTAAAACAATAAAATCATTCCAATATTAACTAATATAAGTAAAAAATATTGGAATTCTAAAAAAATATGTACAATTTTTAAACTATAATATAAATTCTTGGCAGTGAAAAACGGTAACATGTAGCAACGACATCAAAAGACAATGTTGTCATGAAAATATGACAGTTCTTGCTATCTGTCAAAATTGAAAATACTATAAATAGGTTTATATTGTCTGTGGTAATATTTCATATTATCATAGACACACTTACCATAAGCAAACAAATAAAATATTTTTCATCCTATTCATCAAAAATAAAAATAAAAAGAAAAGCACCCGCTGGTCGTAAGGTTTTTGATGTCACATAATCAGTTTCAAAGAAGTACCTACTTTTAAAGATTTGCAAACAATATTTTAACTGTTTATATAAAAATATGAAATATTATCGACATAATTTAATGAAGAAATCAAAATGGTTGTAAACACTAAATTAATTTTAACTATTTGTACAACTTTCCTTAATTTTTATAGTAAACAACTATTTGATTGTCATTTTTTCAATAGACTTCGAACCATTAATGAGGGAAATTTCACAAAGTATTTCAAATATTCTATTCGGGTATTTACACAAAGAATTGTAGGTATTATAAATATTAAATTTATAATATTAAATTTGGTAAAAAGTAGATAATAATATTGTATCCGTATTTCAAACAGTTTCCGAGCATATTAATACATCGATCATTGATACTCTAGAATTAGTCTAGATATTATTATTACCTACTTATATTTAGACATTTGCACCTCTTCCTCTTTTCAGAAATCGTCACTTCGCAGAAAAATAAGAAAAACTATTTCAAAATGAAAGCTAAGAGATGAAAAGACAAAATCAAAACAATACTTTTGATTTTTACAATTTTTAAGCTGGTAGGTATTTTCTCGCAAAAAGTGCTTCATTTTTTTAGTGCGCGGCGTTGTGGTACACCTGTGTGTCAGAATTGGGTTTCCCGCCGATTTAACGAGCGCGGCGGCAACTTCGTGATCCGCCATGTTTGGGAAATGTAGGTTGGACGGCAAGCCCACAACTCTGTACATTATATACTCAATACTGCATAGCTCTATATGCATCTATCTGTGTGCCCACGTTTGGCAAATGTGTGCTATAATGATGGCGATTCCTAAAATGCAACTTTAGGCCAGTAAAAAAAATATGTAGGGCAAAATGATAAACATTGGGTAGGTACTAACTGTCAACAGAGTCTTATTTCAAACCAGAATTTTTCTTTGTAGGTAATGTTGAAAATTCTCCTGTAAAAATGATTATTTCTGCATTTCGAAAAAGTCTCTGCAAATAATAAAGGTACTAAATATTGCTATTTCAAATATAAATTCCTGAAGATTACATGTTTCACTCTGTTCTCAAATTTATATCTGACTTGGAATATTTCATACGAACGAGTCAAAAATTAACAACTATCCATTGCAGCTATCGATTCAAATCTTCAGGTAAGAAGACAAATAGTTTTTATTAAATCAATTATTGTTAAATAACTGCACAGTTTTAATTCACATTCAAAATATTTAACATTCGATTGTATTTCACTTATTTGACTTTTATTCAAATGATTCTAAAATGTTGATTTTAATTTACTTATTTGACTTTTATCCACAACATTCTAAAATTTGAATTTATTGTAGGACTTTTATACAAAACATTTGCTACAAAACAAGGCGAAAATATTTGAGCAATAAAAAAATTAAAAAATGTGAACTAAAACTGTGTACTTAGTTATTTTACAGTATTTGATTTAATAAGTTGATTTTTGTACAAACTAAATCATTAATAATACGAATGGCATCGTTCTTCATATTTCTTGGAAAATATATTTAAAAATGTGTAGGCAAAATAATTATTTTACCTATAACAGGATCTAATGAAATACTAAAACGAGTGATAAATATGCAGTTATGTTTTTCTTTTTTGAAATAGTTGTTTTTTAAGCGCAGCAGTAATGATTAGGTATTGGTTATTTTGTGTTTAATAGGTTGGCAAGATTGTGATATCGGAATGTTCGGGAACGCCCCGTGTTCGTGAATTGCACGCTTCAAATGTCAGGGTGCGTTTGGTTTGCATTCTCGAACAATGCTTTTTCAAATGTCAAAATGGAAACATTTAAATTTATCATTTGCGCAGGCGCGATTGAGATTATGGGATAATAATGAAAATAAAACTAAATAAATCCGACCTCTATCAATCCACCATGAGAAGCTATAGGTCATGGTCTCTATTTTTTAAACCGGGTGTATGACGTCATATCTTTATAGTCTATGTCAAATGTGTCGAATGCATTATTGAAATACTGGTGCGTTCTCTGATGGAAGCGAAAATATTGCAGAATGAGGTCCACACGTGAATTAGCAAAGAAAGTATTGTCACCCGGTCGGGTTGCTAGGGATTAGGCAAAAAAATTTGATTGGTTGCTAAGGACGGCAGTCTCATACAAGACTGCAGTTTGCTTGTAGAAAAAAAATACGAATTCACAAATGATACCAGTCCATTACGTGCTGTAATTGTATTTTCTTTTTTTTTTCAATGAAAATAAATGGATTTTATTATTTTGCAACCGTACCAGTATAAGGTACTTAATTTGTATTCATTACGAATGAAATGCCGAGCCTCATCATTGACCTTCATCTCTTGCTAAGGGTGACTAAATTTGTCTTTAAAAATGAAAAATTGCGTAAAAAACTAGGAGAAAATCATTGAAAAATTAAGTGTGCCAAGAATGCCAATGCCTGTTCTTCAGAGGAAAATTGTTCTTGTTTTGAGCTTAAAATACAAACAAAAAAGTTAAGATTCTTAAAATATAATTTTTGATAGTTTTGTATTTAAATTTTGAAATACTTAAAACTGGAAATTCATAGTGAGTAGGTATTTGTTTACGACAAAGCATTAACTGTTTTTGTTTATTTTGTCCATCAATTTCTTAGTCATCGATATAAAAACAATATGATAATAACTCATTATTGAATCAATAGAGATTTGAGGAAGCAAGACTTCCGTAAGTAAAGTGAGTTTGCGTAAAAAATGTATTAATTATAATCCGTTTTTTTTATTATTGTGGGAGGAAATAATGAACGTCTGACGGATACAGAAAAAAAGTTTTAAGTAATTAAACCTGTTTAATGTACAGGAAAAGGGCGTATTTGATGACTTGCATATTCGTAAGTCAATCAACACACGTGAATGCTTAATGTTGTTTTTAAAAATCACTACAAAAAGACAAATGGATGCAGACTGTTAACAAAGAGAGAGTGTACAAAAAGTACATCACGCCCAGAATGACTTATGGTATCACAGTAAGAAAGATGTAGAATGAAAGATCTATTTAAATTTAAGATCATCAGAAATGATCAAAATATATTTAAAGGAGGGCTTTTAACATATAAATCCTAACGAGCAGATTTGTAGTTCTTGCAGACTCTATCCTTTTAGATAGACGGTGACTAAGTAAGCGCTGAACGAAGGTGATCCTGTAAAAAAACCTGATGAGAGAATGATCCCGAAAAGAAAAAACGATATAAAATTGCAATATTTCCGAATGTTTGATAATTGTACAAAATTAAGAGAAAGTTGGTGGTATTTATTATAGGATCAAGGTCGATGTCCTCTCTGAACAGATTTGAACAAACGATTGTTAATAATGATTTCCTTACAAATTTATTTAATAAGTTTAGATTTATTGGACGATTACAGTTTTCGCGGGCTTTCGACAAAAGTCTATCTTTAGAGATAGATTTGATGAGATTATAATCAACTCATTTAGTTTATTATATACCTACCTGTGCAATTTTAATGGCGATCTTGTGTTTATACCTACCAGAAAAGACGTGCCACACTAATTACACTCGATAGCACTCAACAGCCATAAAAGTAAACTCGGAGGCAATCTCCTGGCAGCACTGATTTTTATTGTGCCGTTGGTACTACTGCAGCTTACACGCTGTTTTTGACGTTTCACGTTAGAAAGTTCAGCTTTCAAATTTTCTATGGGATTGTAAAATTTAATGGATCAGATTAAGGTGGAGTCTGCTTTTGGATTTAATTACGGCGTACGATCTTGAAAGTTAACAATGTTATTGAAAATAAAGATCTGATAGATACCTATAGAGCCTATCAGTTTTGTAAATTGCTGATTTTTCATTATAAAACGAATACGATTTTAATATTCATTTTCTATATTGAAAGTAGTTTAGTTTTAGTAGTAGGTAGTTACCATACAAATTTGTGTTTTGCTAAAACCACAACAAAGCCAAAATGTTGTTCGACCTTCGCGATAATTTTCTAAAAAAAATCCTTACTCTAAAATGGCGGCTTAGAATGAAAATTATGTGGTTATTTAATTTTAATAAATAACAATACAAGTAAAAAAGTGTTGCAATAAATATACAGGCAATCTAATCAGCAAGTAAATTACAAGGGTGTAGAAGTTAGGGTTAAGTTCGTTTTTTTATCCAATAATTTTATTGCGAGAGGTAAAATGTCATCGAATGTTTTTCCTTTATTAATTAAAGTCTTTTAAATGATATCGAATCAAAGATTCTATAGGTATCTCTAATAAATAATCTAAGTTGAAATGATATATTAACATTTAAGATTTACATTAAATGCATACCCACAATCAGACACTCTTCGACATAGACCCCCAAGACTTTCAAGAATTGGGGAGTCTCCCGCACAGAATTCCTTAAAAAATGTAAGTTCGCGCTTACACGTTCGGCAGGTGTACTCATAAATTAAAATACAAATTTAAAATGAACATAACTCTGCAACCTTTGCCGACCTTCCCTGAAAGAGGGGTGACATGGAAAAAGTGAACCATTTTTACAATATGGGTGGTCAGCCTCATACCAACCTATAAGTCACGGAAAAAGTAAAGAAAAAGGTTTAAGTATGTTTTAAACAAACTCGTGAAGGTTGTGGAGAATATTTAATTTACGAGTAAATATGAAATTGAGTTTTGGTAGTAAAAATAAATTTAAGGTTTTTTGGTGATAAAATACAGATTTTACATAAATGACATTTTGAACGGTAAAAACATCTATAAATAATTTTTGTGAAATAAAATAATATTTCTGGTTTGCGAATTGCCGCCATAAAAATTAACAATCGCGAATGGTGTCAATTTTCGCTAAAAACGCAGCAATAATGTCATAAAATGTGAATTATTTCGTCTTAGCACTGTATCAAAACAAAACACTAAGCTATCTGACCCGCTTTTATAATTAATAAATTGTGTTTTAAAATAATTTATTCGGATTTTACTTCCATATTTTAAGTATCCTGTAGCACATCAATAAAAAGGTTTAGGACATATGGTACACACGGAATTTTTGCATTAGAAAAGCTGTATTTTATGGAAAGTACGTAAACATTTTTAAGTTTGTAAAAACGATATCATTTTTGATTTCAATACACTGAGAGGAAGGATATAGTATGCAAGTAAAGAAATCTTTTACGAAACTCGACTGAATTACACAAAAGCGTTTCATAGGAGGTAAGTACATAACATGCAAGATTTGCACCTAGTTTATCTTTTATCAATAATTAAGATATTTAATCGTTTTTTTTTCAACGTGTCGAGAGAAAACAGAAAATAATATTTCGGATTTAATAAAGCTTTAAATATTTTGCATTTCTATCTTAAAGTGTTACATTCACATCCGCATAAGGAGTTTCGGTAAACTCTATTTTCACAGAATAGTTTATGACAAAATGTACAAAATAGTAAAATTCACAAGCCATAATAAAATTTCTGATGGTATTTTTAGCGGTTATTTTTTAAAAGTTACTCTGTCACAAAACCTTGTTTTATCTCAGTGTGCACGAAATACCTAGTGTTTACAACCAGTTTTATGCCATAAATTTGGAAATTAATATTTTAATACTTCTCGTATAAATTCATATTTTTATAACATACAATTTTCCTAAGGCAAGTGATGACTTTCCAATAAAAAAATACGAATTTAAATAAATAAGGCTATAATTATTGTTAAAATAAGATAATCTCATAATTTTGTATATTTATGATTTCAAGATACATTTTATGGATGGATTTAGCCATAAAGGGTGAAAAAAAGTAAAATCAAATGAAAAATTTATGGGCAAACTAACCTTACAATTTATTGCAATAATTTAAAGTTGGTTGGTAAAGTGGGTTTCACTTTGCTTGTCATTGAAAATCAAAGCAAGGACTTATTTGATCTAACTGGATTCTAGGATAGTCAAAAAATAATATTTGAATATATCATAATCATTATTTTACGATAAAGGCATTTTATTAAAATTTCAGGTTAAAAAAATACATTTAAGCTCGATTAGTTTTTCAAGTTGGCAAAATATGCAATAATTACTGTCTCTGGTTTTACTACATTGTCTATGATTTGAAATGACTGACTGTTGCCATAATGTAAATCCTCGTAAGTGCTTTTTCGTTTGGTCAAATCATAATTATTTTGATAAGTTGGATACCGTTATTAATAATGTTGCAATAAAATATTTATGCGAGTAACTTTAAAATTTTAGTTGTATTTCATATATCATAAAAAGTACGAACCCTTGCCTGTGACACAATAATTTGCAGTCTCTGTCATACAAGTTAAGACAATTCGTCAAAAAAGGAAGTTACTTTAATAATATTTAATATAATAAACTACGAAGGTAAAAATAACATTAAAAAGTTACCTTAACGGAGTAGTTTTCTTGATTCCCTAAGCTTAATATTGATTAATGTCAAAATTAAAAAAGTAAATAATAAAGTAGGTAGTAACAAAGGTGATATTTTTACCATCAATACTTTGTTTTCATGTTACTGTCATGGTCTACGAGTACGTTAGATTATGATCACATGGCTTAGTTTAACTTTCACTTATTGTCATTCCACGACAACTTACAATTATTTTAAAAACACCTCGCGCAATATTCTCTTCTTGGAATATTCAAGGTTAATCGATTAATTAAAACGGAACTATACTCTTTTGATTTATCACAAAGTTGCTATCTCTGCTTTCCGTTTTTGACAGCTGCTCCCGCTGCCGCTGCGTTCTTCTGCGCTATGTGAGTTTGGTAATGTTTCGCGAGATGCGCCTTTTGTCTAAAACTCTTCCCGCACAACGAACAAGCGAATGGCTTTTCACCCGTATGCGTTCTTATATGCACATTGACAGAATATTTATCTTTGAAGCCTTTTGAACATATTGAGCAATAATGTAAAGATCTTTCTTTTCTTATTCCGTTAGATGTTGACGACGCTGCTTGAGAGTTGGTGTTGTTTGACGGCTGCACGTTTTGGTTCTTGCTTTGAGATCTTTTGTACTTCTTTGTGACAGTTTTTGTGCTCGACACCGCTGGTGACGTAACCATTTGTAAATGCGATTCTTGGTTTTGAGGGATCATGGTTGTCACTACTGTTCCATCTAATTGATGTATGCTATACACAGTTCTCCCGTTGACTATGTGATCATCCCCGCAGAATTGCTGAACTGATTCTGCTACTTCATTTGCGATTCTGTTGAATTTTTCATAGTCGTCCGGATAAGTTGTGTCAAGCTGTGACAATAAGATGTCGTCGACGCTGTGGGTAGAGGAAGGGTTTTCTTGTTCCTGTTGATTGATATTTGGGTCTTCAAACAGAACAATATTCACACCGCTGTCTGCATCCAAAGCCATGACGAGTCTATCGGACCCTGGCGTTAAAGCAGGAGCTTGGGCTGGTGGAGATGCTCTGGCCACGTACCTCGTCCCTCTACCTTGTAAAGCACTCCTTAATAATGACTCCCCAGACCCATTCTGATCAGCCAGCTTCCAATCATTATTGTTATCTAGAACTTCTTTGTGGTCAGCAAAGCCGCTATCTTCAAATGAAAATGGTTCAGTTTTTATAATAGGATCATTCGTAAAGCCATCGTTGAAGCCATTCATCTGAACAGGCATAATGTTCAAAATAGCATCTAAGTCCATTGAAGAATGTTGTAAGTGATCTGTTGGTTCAGCAGCAATCTCAGGACTTGGTAATTCTTGCTTCATCCTCCCCCACGGAGCAGCTCCTGTTTCTCCTTCTAAGACTGTCAAAGTATAAATCTGTCCATCCGTGTTGTCACCGTCCGACTTGGCAGTTCCTTCTCCATTCGGCGAGTTGTCCATTTCTTGTTCTTGACTCCAGTAATATTTGTTTAGATCTTCTAAAATCGCCGTTTCTAGACGGTCTCTTTCTCTGTCCACATTCCAGATGGAATCAAAGCTTTGTAAAGGAGGGGCAGCCGGTGCTGTTGGAGTGGCGGGAGTCGAGGGGGTGAGGGAAGGCCTCGGGTCTCCAGAGAGAAGTGGATTCGCTTCACCGGCCGTGTCAAAGAACACGTTGACTGACCTCATTTGTTGCCTGAACTGGGCGTCAGTCAACTCTGGCGAAGTCACGAGATCAAAGAAGTCTGTTTTGGACACGTCCGACTGGCGGAAGGTATCAGCCATGTCCATTCTGAAGTTTTTTTTTAAATGCATCTGAAGATAATTTGCTAAAGATATCACGATTTCCAGGCAAGCTCTTTTCGGACTTTCACACTCGCTTTAATTAGGAACACTGAGTTTTTTAAGCATATCGATTTAAATTTGTTATTATTATTTTTTTAAATACTGTTCTGGCAATGTTCATTTAAAATGTGAATACTTTGATTTAAAAATTGTTTTTAATATATATTATTTTTATAATTTAAGGATGTTATTTTAGATTGACTGATGATTTGAGATGCCAGATATAAACTTATGCAAGCGGATTCCCACACTAAAGTTGGAAGCATTCATAATTGATCATGGATTCATAAACTCAATGTTGCATCTGCAGAGCATTATTGAAGCATTGAACATAATTGTTTATTTTATTAACCAGAAGAAATTCTAATTTATTTTTAGTGTTGCCAAGATGTCGAAAGTTGAGCGTTGTGTTTTAATGAAGTTTTAATTACGCACTTCATGTTGGTACTGTTGCACTTATAAGTTTTTTAAGTTGGTAGGCCTGCAGTGCTGCTCTATGGTCTTGTCAGAGTCAGCTCTTCAATGGCGGCATCTGAGAAAAAAGGAAAATGTAAAATTAATAAAGACAAGTTAATTGAACCTTAGTAGTAAATGTACAAGTACGTAGTTTTTATATTATCAGAAAATCATAAAACAAAAAACCCACTTTCTTCATAAAATACGATAATTTATCTAATGACCTTTATAAATCGCTAAGACGAAGATTACTATCAACACCCATAATAAAAGTTTTATTGTAATATCCTCAACTAATAGGTTGGTATGGTGCTGACCCCCCAAGCTGTAAAACATGATGCACGTTTGTCAATGACACCCCGGTGTCAGGGAAAGGTGGTAGGAGGTCTATAATCTATAATCTAAGTTGCAAGGATATATTCATTCAAAGCTCTCAGATGTATGCCCACAAACAAACACGTGTAGTTCGCGCTTACAAATGCTGATTGTGTACTTACAAATAAAATCCAAACCTCAAATGAACATAAGCCCTGCAACTCTTGCCGACATTCCCTGAAACAGGGGTGACATTGGCAAAGTGAACCATTTTTTACAGTATGGGTGGTCAGTTTCATACCAACCTATAAGTCAAGGTAAAAGATTTATATTCACGAAAAATTTTGTCTAAGTTTTCAAGCTAAAGTGCATGACAGCCAACAAAGACATGTGACTGTTACAGAGAGGTGGGTTTTGAAATCTTCTGTGAATTGAACCATGCACTTTTCATTAAATAGTCCGAGTGGACATTCTTTATATGTTGCCGAATCCAAACGGTTGATCTATGGGGCAGGTATTTTTTTGTGATGATTCAGTCATTTCAAGTCAAGTGTATTGTTGTGTTTTTAGGGTTAAAAAAAAGTCTTTAAATTAAAAAAAAACTGGTCTTCTTTCATGGATATTTATTTTACACTTAGATTTATTTAACAATTTATATTTATTTTTAACAATTCACATTTATGGTTTAGCACTTTACATTTACTTCACAGTTGGTCTTCAATGTCTTTCTTGTTCAGAAGCAGAGCGACGTATATGGACTGACTCTTGCGAGCCGCTTGCAGCTCTTTATACTCCTAAAGACAGTAGTTGATGGAAGCTAATTTTACTATAACCTACCAGAAAAAAAAGCTTCCAGTAGGTACATAATTGAATTATTTTTCCTAGGTTACTATAATAATTACTCCAACTCTCATCGGCTATTAATACACCTACCTATTGTAACGAGATGGATTTGTTTGTTAGGTAAAATGGAACATGAGATTTGAATTTGAATGAAAAGGAAAACAAAGGAAGGCAGAAAGGGGAGGAGAAGCTTGCCTGGCGGGATAGCCACAAGCCTGTGTAATTAAGAATAAAGAATATTATTGTGCTGTGGTTAATTGTGTATACATTGTGAAAGAAATAAAAGTAAACATATTAAAGTGGCTGTTAATTATTAATTGTGTCAATCAGCAGGACAGAAGAAAAACCCTCACATTTTGGCGCCCAACGTAAAAGAAAAATCTGTAAATGAAATTCCTATAAGAAAATTTTTCACAAACAAAAACAAATGACAGTCGATTTCAACAAATGACATTGAAAACAATACAATATATGAAATAATTACAATTGGACAGATTTATGGTTGTGAAAGCATCAACACGTTTAAAAGCTATTGAAGGCATCAACTTATACAATTTAAAACAAGAAATTGCAAGTTTTAAAAGGCGGTTTTGAAAATATTGAACGGCTGTTTTGAAAATATTGAAGGCAAGAGAATTCAAATTACCTACCTACGTTCGGAAGAAATGAACATTTAAAAATCGAACGTCGCGGGGGAATGAAGAATGGATATGAACCAGTTTGTTTCAAATCAGTTTAGATAAATATATATAGATGGTGTTATATTTAATTTGTATGAAATTTTTTTTGAGATGAAATGATTTTTTCTCATTACACAAATTGAAAATATACAGCAAATGATGAAATCTAAAAAAATAAATAATAAAAAGGATTTAGAAAGTAACACAATGGAGTCCATAAATTTTGATCCTCTCAAATTAAAAATATCTTTTAATGGTGAAAGTGAACCAAATGAATTTATAATAAGGTTAGAAGAATTAGCCAAAGTCTACAAATTAAAATTAGATTATTTGGTAGAGTGTATGCCTATATTTTTAACAGATTTTCCGTTAACTTGGTACAGAGCAATTAACTGTGAATTTGATTGGAAAATTTTTAAAACCAAATTCTTACAACAATTTGAAAAATATGACTTTCAAAGGAATCTTAAGTTAGAAATTTTAAATATGGTACAAGGTCATGATAATGCATCTGTTTATATTTTAAAGGTCAAATCCAAAAATAATTTATTAAATAAAAGAATGCATGATAAGGAACTTATGGACATAATAATTCATGGATTGTCAGAAAAATATGCAACTTTACTGACAACATCTGAAATTAAAAATACAGAGGAATTATCTACAATATGTAGCAAGTTTGAATCATTTATAAAATTTAATGAATGTAAAAATTTAAATGTAATGAATGACATAAAAGAGAAAAATGTAATGCAAAAATGCAATTTTTGTAATAAATTAGGACATGATGAAATAGATTGTTGGACTAAAAATAGAAAATTCGATTACATACAGAATAAATGTAGAAGTTTCACAAATAATATAGTATGCCACTTTTGTAATAAAAGAGGACATGTGGAAAGAAATTGTTTTATAAAAAATGGAAATTTTAAAAAACACACAGTAATCTGTTACTCATGTAAGCGTACAGGGCATGTACAAAAAGATTGTTTTGTTAAAAATAAAAAAAGTGATTATACAGACAAAACAAAAATGAACAAAGAAAATGGGATACTTTTTTAGATTCAGTACAAACATAATCAAATTAGATTAAAAAAAAAAAAAACATATTTTCATGTGTATGAAAAATTTGAGGTGATGAATGATACGGTGAAAGTTGATATAAAAGTGATCAGTGAAAGAATGAATTATGAAACATTGCATGAATGAAGGTATGAAACATAAATTAAACAAAGTATTACATATGAAGGTAAAGTTTTTTTAAAAAAAAAAATTGATGGACTGATAAATTTATTAATGAAAAATAAATTTGAAATAAATTTAAATATTGGGAAAGATGTGATACATGTTTAAAAAAAAAAAAAGTTATCTTAATGAATTGATTAATTAAATGGTGAATGTTTATTATGTATTGTTATTTGATTATTTTGAATTGTTGAATTAAGTATATAAAAAAAAAAAAAAGTTATTTTAATGAATTGATTAATTAACTGGTGAATGTTTATTATGTATTGTTATTTGATTATTTTGAATTGTTGAATTAAGTATAAAAAAAAAAAAAAAAAAAACAAATATTTGTTTATAATATTGAATATGAAATTTGTGTTAAAAAAAAAATATATTAATTTTAGTATGAAAATAATTGGTATTGTAAAAAAGGTATTAATGACTGAATAATGTATCAGAAACAGGTTTTTTTTATTTTCATATTTTTGAAATTTATCCTTAAAATAAAACAAAATATGTGGCGCCGGCTGAGCATTATGATACATTATTTACTCATTGTAAAAAAAAAAAAAAAAAATTGGGAATGTTTTTTTTTTATGAGAGGAAGGAGGTGTATTGTAACGAGATGGATTTGTTTGTTAGGTAAAATGGAACATGAGATTTGAATTTGAATGAAAAGGAAAACAAAGGAAGGCAGAAAGGGGAGGAGAAGCTTGCCTGGCGGGATAGCCACAAGCCTGTGTAATTAAGAATAAAGAATATTATTGTGCTGTGGTTAATTGTGTATACATTGTGAAATAAATAAAAGTAAACATATTAAAGTGGCTGTTAATTATTAATTGTGTCAATCAGCAGGACAGAAGAAAAACCCTCACACTATCTACCTAACATTTATAGTATATTTTGTATCAATCTGGAATTAAAAAAATGGAAATTTGTAGTTCGATTTCTAACTGGTAAAAATGTATGAAATGTACCTACTCGTATGACTATCCCGGGTAAGATTTGTACATAGTTTCGGATGATTAATTATTTAACATATGACAGATATTCTTATGTGCCTCGTATTCAAGAGCCATGTAGAAGACAAAACGATGCACGCACGTAAGTACTCTGTATTATATTTTCTCCTTGCCCTTCACGAGAAAGTCAATGATTCGGGTCAAATATTATCAGCGCAGTACAAAACTAGTACCAGCAATAGAAATGCAACAATAATTTCAAAGAAAACCTGAATTCATATTATTATAGCAAACGGTAGGAAGATGAGCCGATACGAGCTGAGTACCCATTCATGCAGTAAAAACTTGAATAAGGAAGTTGTAAATGTCTGGACGAATGCCTTTACCTTAATTTGACAGCTTCGAAATATGGATTTAGTGAACATCGAGTCTTGTTTACACTCCAAATGAGCCACGACAAAATTATTCCTGGATTATCAAAATGGAAAAAACGCAACGCAAACGCAACTAAGCTACACATATAGTGTAACTTCTTGCCTGCGTTATCCCCGAAGGAGTCGCATGTGGCGATTCGGGAGCTATTTATTTTTTACGGGTAAGGGAGCTGGCCTCACACCAACCACTTTCAGTTGAAGTGGGGGTTTCCCAGCTCCAGGGGGGGCTGGTTCTCATTTCTCGTGAAGGCTGAGTAAACCTTGAGATCGAACCCTTGCTTTCGGCATGAAATGCAAGCATTCTATCAATTGAGCTATCGACCTTTTTTACGAGCCTGGTCGTCGTCGCTACTAAGCGCCAATTCTCAAGCAAGACCCAGTTGCTGTAATGCTGGATGGACCTTTGGTGACCGGTCATTGATAAAGGTTTATGAATT
Source organism: Agapetus fuscipes (assembly GCA_951799405.1). Classification (NCBI taxonomy): domain Eukaryota; kingdom Metazoa; phylum Arthropoda; class Insecta; order Trichoptera; family Glossosomatidae; genus Agapetus; species Agapetus fuscipes. The sequence goes on along the minus strand of OX637343.1, from coordinate 11,945,476 downwards.
TGATGGAAAACTTAAATAAAAATCCTGGGATGAACTACAAGCGTTGTCGAAACGAAATGGTGTGTGAAAGTATTGAATTAATCAATATGGACCGAAATATGGGGCGATTTTATAATACGTATCCAAATTGCAAGAAGGAAGAAATGTTGAAAAAGTTGGCCAAGATAGGATGAGAATGTTGAACGATGATTGAGCCAGCACGTGAATTGAAATATATAAAATTGTGTCAAAACCAGGCCGGGTTGCTAGGGAAAAGGCAAACAAACATTTTGTTTTTGATTACAGGTTGGTATGAGGCTGACCACCCATACTGTAAAAAATGGTTCACTTTGCCAATGCCACCCCTGTTTCAGGAAAGGTTGGCAAAAGTTGCAGTGTTTATGTTCATTCGTGGTTCGGATTTTATTTGTAAGCACACAAGCAGCATTTGTAAGCGCGAACTTACACGTGTCTGTGGGCATGCATTCAATGTGAATTTTAAATGTTAATATTATATCTTTGCAACTCTATAGGTTATATAAATTACTAAGGACGACATATCCATAAAAGACGCACGTTTGCTTGCCGAGAAAAGTTCCAAATTAAAAAATGTTCGAAGTCCATTAGAAGACATCAACAATTTAAGATTTTCGGCAATTAATGAAAGTCATATCTTATTTGAAGCTAAGGTGCACGAATCAACAAAGATATTTGGCTATTACATGGAAGAGCATTTGAAATCTTCTGTGGATTGAACCGTATACATTTTCATTCATAGTCCGAGTTGATATTCTTTCTAATTTGAAAAATCCAAACGGTTGATCTATGGGACTGGTATTTTTTGTTGTGATGATTCAGTTATTTGAAATTTCGATGAGGCACATGTGAGAAATTTAAACAAAATAATTTAACACGTTATCGTGAATATGTGGATAACACAAATGTACTCGTGGAGAGATGAGAGATGAGAGACTCCAACCCTTGACCTTTCGCGCCCAGTCTGTGAGAATATCGCGATGGCCGGGCAGGTTAGGAAGTTACAGAGGTCAGAGAGTTGATGGATAGGCCGTGTTAATACGACAAGAAATAAAATTTGGCACTTTTTTTATAATGAATCAGGTTAAAAAAAACTTCCGGTCGATTTCAAGAAGTTTCAGATTAAAAGTACACACCTTCTCTCAGGGTCAGTCTCCCCTCCACTGACCCACGCCCTGTATATCCATCCCATCCGGGGATGTGTCACAGGACTCGCATGCAAAAGTTATGTGAGATGCGAGTGGCAGAAGGCCCTCACGTGAAGCTACACTTTCCCAAGTGTTTGTACAAAGCAAAGGAGGCTCAGAAATCACTGAAAGATTATAGCCGTGAGGGTTTAGGGCTCTATGATTTTAAATTTACAAACAAAAATGCAAAGTGATTCTGAGCATCTTAACATATGACTTAAGGCCTAGAATTCGAGATGCTACTACTAAGACTGTTCGGGAGGTGCTCTCCTGACTAAGTGGCCAACCACCATAGAGGCGGAAAAGAATAGAGAAAAATAATAAACAGTGTTAAAAGTACACAGTGTTAAAATAATTTATTGTATCTGCATTTACGATAATGAAAATCTACTCCTATGAAAACAAGAAAGCACCTTGCAGTAATGTAGCTGACGTTAGACTGGTGAGATACTTCATTTTGACAATGAGAAATATCCGCTCTTACATATCATCATTCAGGGACGAATTGAAGGTCGACGAGCTTCAGGTCGAAGGAGAGCATCATGGTTGACGATTTTGAGACTGTGATTTGGCTGAAGCACAATATCTTTCTTTCGTGTGGCAGTATCTAAATCAAAATCTAAATCTAAGCTGCAAAGATATGTATCATTTGAGATTCATATTAAATGCATTCCCACAAGCAGACATGCATAATTTCGCGCTTACACATGCCGTATGTAGACCTACAATATAAAAAACCCAATCTCAAATGAACATAAGCCCTGCAACTCTTACCGACCTTTCTTGAAGCAGGGGTGACATTGGCAAAGTGAACCATTTTTTACAGTATGGGTGGTCAGCCGCATACCAACCTATCAGGCAAGGAATGCTTATACTTGCAGTATCAAAGGTGCAAATTGATATGATTACCGCCAATCTTCACTGAAGAGGCACAAGAAGAAGAATAAGAAGCTTGACTGTATATTTTTTAAGGAAAAATATAGCTTTTACACGCCAATGCCTTTGGAGACAAGTATTTTAAAGGGAAATATGCATTTTTGCCAGTGAATTTTTGATTAGGTGCCTAGTCAGTAAAAGATGAATTTCAAAATTTTAAGCTATGTAATTACCAACATAAAATACTTCTTGCGCAAAAAGAGGAAATTGATAATTATTAAAAATACAATGATAAGAATCGTTCATAAAATAACCAGCTAGTTTCTAAACACTAAATGGCCAGTAAATTCGTCACGCATCAGCCATAAAAATATTTAATAACTGCATTTTGATTTCGGGTCACACATTAATCGCTGCAGGTCACTCTGGCAACACTTGCGGTTTGAGATTTAGCAATTTTAGCTGTCATTAAAGTTAGGTTTTGTTTTAATGTGGCATTTATATATCTTTCAGTTACTTTGTTTAACTTCAGCATGTAAAAAATGATTGAAAAATGACAAACCTGCTTATCATTAATATACAAAATGGAAACCGTTTGGTATCAAAAGCAAATCTAATCGTAACAACGATTAGCCTGAAATAAAAATTTATATGTGTAACCATAAGTTATTTTGTAAGAGAGCGTTGGAAGATTTTCAGTTTAGATATTGCAAAAAATCTGCAGATTTCAATGATGAATATTATTTTTGATTGAAGATTATACACGGTTCAGAAATTTAGATAAAAATAATATCATAATTTAACAGCATCCGCGTTTTTTTAAAAGTATTCGTTTTTATCTATGGTGTAAATTTAATATCCACACAGAGCACAGGTGTCTTGTAATTTTAAAAATATTTTTTGTGGATAGGTTAAATAAGTGACCTATGACACGCTGAATTGAGTCGGACATGGCAACATTCTGCCGGCAAATCGATCAAAACGCGCGCTCACAAACGTCAAACTGACAGCTGGCTGTGCTGACATTCGAATTTCGAATATATAACCGAGGCTTATAGAGAGAATATAACCATGTTTGTTTTTTTATGGAACGTATTAATTAATTAATTAAAATACCTATTTAGAAGTTACTTCGAACTAAGTGATTATCATAAAATTAGCTCTGATTGGCACTAGCTTGATTACATGCTTAAAAAGAGTGTTGCAATTTTGCCGATAAAAAATCTAGATAGGTACGCATATTTTTTTTTAAGATTTCAACGGATGAAAGCGAGACTTTTTGTGTCAAACAATAATGACTTTATTTTGATATTATTCCTTGACTTATAGGTTGGTATGAGGCTGACCACCCATACTGTAAAAAATGGTTCACTTTGCCAATGTCACCCCTGTTTCAGGGAATGTCGGCAAGAGTTGCAGGGCTTATGTTCATTTGAGGTTTGGATTTTATTTGTAAGTACACAATCAGCATTTGTAAGCGCGAACTACACGTGTTTGTTTGTGGGCATACATCTGAGAGCTTTGAATGAATATATCCTTGCAACTTAGATTATAGATGTAGGTAATCTTAAACTTTCACAGCAAGAAACTGACATATTACAATTATATTAGTGAGTGTAGATGTATACTTTAGAACTGAGAAGATTGTAGGTACTTTGGTCATTTTTAATCTCTGTTAATGTAGCTGTACTTTGAATCAGACAGATTTTATCATTTGTATACTGTTGCTTAGAAAAATGTGAAGAATAGATCATATTTCCAATAATTGTTGGCTGTTCCGGCTCTACGTTTAAATGGGTCGATGGCCGCTGTTTATTTGGTCCGTCTTGATTTATTGCATATTGATATTTTAATCTGGTCTGTAAGCCGACAACTATTACAATAATATTATAACCACTGGCCTACCGGCCCATTCAATGCAGAGCGGTCAAAAGCATTCCATTAAAAATAATACTTACTTAGGATATACTTACTTGTGCTCACAGTTCTCAATAAATTATTAAGTGAGTCAGACTCGAGCGGTTATTTTATTTGGAAATTCTAAGTTGAGTTAATCCAGAGTCTCTTTCTAAAAAAACATGTCTAACATGGCAAATGGACTCTGAACGTTTTCAGCACATATGTTGTTTGGCACAAATTTGATTTATTTTTGGCGGGCATGTCACTGGGGTCGTTATTAACCATTAACGAAAGATTAGTCAGTTAGCATTCGCACCAGCAAACCAGGCGTATGACGTCATAACTTTATAGTCTATGTAAAATGTGTCGAATGCATTACTGAAATATGTACCTACTGGTGCGTTTACTGGATGGAAGCAAAAATATTTCAGAATGAGGACCACACGTGAATTAGCAAAGACAATATTGTCACCCGGTCGGATTGTAAGGGAAAAGACATTAAAATATTTTGTTATTGGTCGCTAAGGACAGCAGTTCCATACAAGACTGACGTTTACTCGTCAAAAAAAAAACAAATTCTCAAATGTTCTTATCTCAGTAAAAGTATTTTTTCGTTAGCCTTCAAAATAAAGTTGTAAGTTATTTTGAGTTCAAACAGTGACGCTAAATTGTGTTATTTTTCTTTCGGTTTTCAATCGTAATTTCAAGGATAAATTGTCTTTTTACGACATGTTTCCCATCTAACAGGTCTAAGCTCCAGCATGATTGTATATCCTGCTGAAATTGTATGGTATACCTACATGATTTATCTTGTATATTGTCTCTAACGCCTTTCTGTCAGTCAAACCTCAAGTAGTCGTTTTTATGCATTCACCATGGTGACATTTTTATGGCCGAGAGTACTGAATAAGAAACCTGATAAGAAGTAAAATAGGAAGCAATAAATGCATGAACGAAAGAACACAAAATGTGTCGGTGAATAAATTGAATGAAAATTGTAACACATGGCAGTTTCATAGAGTAGCAACTCGTACCGACGACTACGAAGGATAATATGAAGAAGTAGAAGCAATTCTGTAGACCGTGTACAGAGCTACACATATCAAATAAACATAACATGTTTATAATAAAATATATCTGTGTTAATTTATTAATAAATATAATATTATATCACATGTAAGTCCTTTCTTACAAGAATGTGCTTATTTGACAATGTTAACTTTTTTTATTCCTCGTATTTTAAAAATACTTCAACGCGCGATTGTATCCCAAACCTAAAGTGAGTTTTCCATCAAATTCTTCAGTGAATAAATACAATGGTTGAAATGACTTTGCGAGAGTTTCCAACATGTGAACGCGAGTCAATATATTTTTTTATAGTTTCCTATTTATTAGTATTTTATTGTAGGAACACAATGATAGGCCTCGGTGCAATTTGAACAAGGTTAATTTAATATTATTTCGACAATGAAAATAAGAATCCGCCTCGTGGAACAAATTTACTTTTTGATCTCCAATTTATAAACGATAATGGCGGCACAATAAAAATGGTAAATGAGAAAAAAAAATACCCACGGAAATATATTGTGTTGCCAGTTGATAATAAAATGGGCGAAAAAGAGAGCAACTTGTGAAAAATGAGAATAAAAAATGTCCGAACTGGGTCACGCGGCTCACGATTCAATTCAAGATGGCGGCGCGCGGGAAACTGCGCGTGGACCAGAGACAATGGGGCGGCCATCTTGAGAGACTCGCGCCAAAACCACCTGCCATGCGTGCTTGTCTATGGGCGACCACAGACAACGAGAGTAAAGTGGCGTGGCGATGCGATTCGATTCGGTTTAAAATGGATTAATCGGTAATTATGAAGATGACTGCGTAAAGAAAGAACGTTGTGCAATATTTGAGTAATTGTTTTCATTTATAACTCACAACAGAAAAGCTTTTTAATTACAGCATTACACATTGAGCCATATCACTTTTTACAGCTTTATCTCTGTAGTATCGGTAGGTATGTAGAAAATATTTATTTACACATTCATAAAAGCGAGCCTTTGCCAACCAACTACGGAATTTAATAATTGTAGTTAACTTTATCGTGAAAGAGATGATTCTCATTTATTGTGAAAGGCACATTGTTAGTATCAAGATTCAAGATTTACACTGTTTAAGAAAACCTTTGAAACAGGATAGGCAAACCTAGGCCTTCTTTTCGAAAGAAACTATTATTTTTGAACTATGAGGTAAATTCATCTTCAGTTGAACTTTGAATAGTAAGATTAAAATGACAAATGCAATGTCTCCATCTTATTTTAAAAGTTAGATCAAAGAAGGAAAGTTCATCAATGTTAGATAGGCAATATTTTTGTCAAGGATTGGAAATCTTATGTAGGATATAATCATATATTAATTGAATAATGACTAAAGCACAGCATTAATTTCCCTTTCAAACATACCTTTATTTTCAAAACGCGCTTTTGCTTCAAAAAAAATGTCTTAAAGATTTAAATTTATCACTTTTTAAAATAGATTTCTACTATGTAAGCCACAAAAGTACATAAACATATTTAGGAGTACTTCCGAGTGATTCAAATTGGGATCTATAATCTATACTCTAAGTTGCAAGGATATTCATCATATTCATTCAAAGCTCTCAGATGTATGCCCACAAACAAACACGTGTAGTTCGCGCTTACAAATGCTGATTGTGTACTTACAAATAAAATCCAAACCTCAAATGAACATAAGCCCTGCAACTCTTGCCGACATTCCCTGAAACAGGGGTGACATTGGCAAAGTGAACCATTTTTTACAGTATGGGTGGTCAGCCTCATACCAACCTATAAGTCAAGGAATAAACAGTGTAAATGATGATCGACAATCTTCAGTCAAAGAGACACAATATGAAGAAGGATTTGTAATGTAGGTAAATATTCAAAGAGTTAATAAAAGTATAATAGGTATCATTATGTATTCGAACGAAACAAAAGAATAAAACAAGCAATATTGGGCAACGCAAACCTGTAAGTACCTGAATACTTCTCACGACTAGGACTATGTAAAGTCAACGTTTGAGATTAAGCACGGCTGGAAAATTGATAATTATTGTCTGGTCGGTGCTAAAATGCTATCGCAGCTATTGTTGCTGACAAATAAATTTATTAAGCCAGGTAAACTTTGGCCTTTGTCCAAGTTAAATATTGTTTTTACATCTGGTTACATTTTGCAAATAAATGGAAATATCAAAGGTGGATAGTTCCTTGGCATATAGATTGGTATGCGGCTGATAACCCATGCTGTAAAAAATGGTTCACTTTGCCAATGTCACCCCTGTTTCAGGGAAGGACGGCAAGAGTTGCAGGGTGTATGTCTATTTGAGATTTGAGTTTTTATGTTTTATGTTAGGCATTATGACTGTTTTAAAAAAAAAGTATGCGCAGTAGGTAAATTTATTGTCTGATTTTGTAAAGCAATATTTAAACTAAACAAAACAATGGTCTATGGAAGTACAAGAACCTGAATAGAATACATATTAAAATGTAACAAAATCTAGTCCAGTAAGATAACAACTTTACTAGGGTATTAAACAAAGAATCAGATAAGAGGCACAGGCAACGACAATGGGATATCTGTTAAAATGAAATTTGACAGCTGGCCAACAATGGCGGGCGGGACGGTCAGTAATCCATAGACAAGCGCGCCCTTCGATACCGACGCGGATCTGCGCGCCAAACGCCCTGATTTACAATACCGACATTGTATGTCTCATCTTTCGCACTTAAATGAGGCCAACACAAAAACATATAGAAACAAGTTTATCACATTCAATTTAAGTTAGTTATAGGTTGACCTTCCTTGACTTATAGGTTGGTATGAGGCTGACCACCCATACTGTAAAAAATGGTTCACTTTGCCAATGTCACCCCTGTTTCAGGGAAGGTCGGCAAAAGTTGCGGGGCTTATGTTCATTTGAGGTTAGGATTTTATTTGTAAGTACGCATTCAGCATTTGTAAGCGCGAACTACACGTGTTGGTTTGTGGGCATGCATCTGAGAGCTTTAAATGAATATATCCTTGCAACTTAGATTATTATTATTATTATTATTATGTAGACGTTTGACGTTTACCCGCCGAAAAAAAACTCGTATTTGGAACATCCGCAATGAAAATCCTCTGACTATTGTCGCGGTACAATGTTTCAAATTAGTTTTTTTTCTCGGTGGGCATACATCACAGGAATGTATAACTGGGAACTTGGAACCCAATAAGAAAATATTTTTAAGTTAGCTTTTTAACTTATATACTCGTAGAACAGAATTCACCCAGAAAAATTGGAGCTCCAAGGGTACACCTCTAAACTAGAGAGTAATTGAAATATCGAGAAAATTTTCACTACTCGACAAATATAGTTCCATTTATGGATCATCCATGGCAAATTGGTCAAACGGCAGGTCGTTCATATGACTTTTCGGTCAACGACATTTTGGTAATATACAATATACGGACAGCTCTATCACAAAAAATATGCTCTCCCAAAACCCTTCGAAATAAATGAAATATTGATAATAAAGTATTCATAAATTCTAGTTTTCTGTGATGGACCTGTCAGTGGACTATAATATGGAAAGGACCGAAATGTCATTGACCGAATTATCCGTGACCGATGTGTCTATGGACGAGGTATCTGTAGCCGAGTTGTTTGTGACCGAAATGTCTTTAGCCGAAAAGTTGCGTGGTCGGTTTGGGCGAGCTGTCTTTGACCGATTTGTCGTGACACGCCATCTCTGTACGTAATCTAATCTAATCTAAGTTGCAAAGATATGTAACATTAAGGATTCACATTATATACATTTTCACAAGCAGACACGTATAAGTTCGCCCTTAAACATGCCGCATGTGGACCTACAATATAAAAACCCGAATCTCAAATGAACATACACCCTGCATCTCCTGCTGACCTTCACTGAAACAGGGGTGACATTGGCAAAGTGATACATTTTCTACAGCATGGGTGGTCAGCCGCATACTAACCTATAAGTCAAGGAACATACACAACAAATTACATTTTTAAAATCAAGAAATAATATGGATGGACATCGAACATCAAACACAAAACTCTAATTTAAAAAACCCTAGTCCTAGCCGTCAACATTACAGATCAACCGCTATTTCTTTCTCTCCTTACATACTTCTTTCATTTCATCCAGGGTCATAACCTGCTTCACACAAGCTCTCTTTTTATAATGACTCTGGATATCCGTACTTGAGACATATAATATTTCGATAAAATAGATCAAATTAAATAGTATGATGTGGGTGTAAGGAATAATTTCCCCTTTCGACGTTTTATTTATATCCATCAGGTTCTATTACCTAGAAGATTTACTCAAGCTTCAGTGGAAATGTTCTCAAAGTACCCTCGAGATGTGAACCACACAATTACAACGCTCAGACAAATAAACCATTCTAGTTATTATCATACAGTACGATGATTATATGGTTATGATTTTAGTTGGGTTCTTTTAATAAAACTGCAATTTATTTTCAACATTTATTTTACACAATGTCGGTCTACAATGTGTACTATTTTCTAGCTCTTGGTTTATCGACTTCACGGCTCAGTGTTTCAATCGACATAGTCTCTCACACAAATGCGGTCCAAATATATAGAGTCAAAACGGACGCCTCTCGCATATTCCGAACCCTTCTACAGTGAATCACACACTTCTCTATTGTTCCATATCATTTTAGTTACAACCGCATGACTGGGCACATGTATATCGACGGTTAAAAGGCAGTAGGGCATAAGCGACATAAACTAAATTGATCAGGAGAGCAGTTTAAAGTTTGAGATTGCAGAAAAATGGCATAATTTTTTTATTTTTTAACATATCGTTAAAATCAAAACAGCTCTAAAATTGCAAAAATAAAGACATTTATTGGAATTCCTATTAACGTGGTTATACGATTTTTTTATGTCACAAGCGCCTTTAGGACATAAAAGGCCAAAATCTTGTCGGCTACACCAAAACCATACTTCGAAAATGCAGTTGTTTGCTTGGGCATAAACAACACAAAAATCATCGTAGAGCTATGGGAGTTAGCGCATTAGAAAGAGTAGTAATTGTCGCTTATGCCTTTTAAACGTCGATATATTCAAACTCACAGTAGACTATACTAAAGGCGGACACACACACATAAGCAAGTCACACAATCGGGCTTCATAAGTTCGTTACAATATATTTCGGAGGAAATGAATATAATGATTTGAAGACATTTCTTGAGGAGTATTTGTTTTGGCTGTGTATAGAAATTAATGTTGACTTGTTGCAACAAGATTTCGATCAGCGGTCCGCCATTGTTGGGCTTACAATGTAATTAAATATAATTCAAGTTATTTGGGTCTCACAATAGTGGTCAAATGTAATTTGTTGCAAGCCCTTTTTCAATTATGTTTTTTCCATGTCTGCCTTAACAGTAAAGAGATTACATATTTGTCCTAGTTAATATTAATCTAGAATGATTTTGGACATGTAAGATAAATAAGAGTATGTGGCGAATAAGTATAAATGTTGTGTAGAAACATTGTGAGGAATATTTATTTGAGAGTATAATAATCATAAACATTTACTCATTCCTTTTTTATTTTATTTATTCCTTGACTTATAGGTTGGTGTGAGGCAGGCGCGTGCACAGGGTATAGGCAAATACATTTCAGAATAAATATTTTCTCCCATTCCTTTAAATTAACTCATTTGAAATTGTCTTAAGTGCTAACGATGGCTCCAATCGAACTTAAATATTGACTTTTCAAATTGTTTTGGTGAAACATTGTGGTTTTAGCCCCGCCCCCTCCCACATAAATTGCATGTCTTGTTATTAGTTTTAAGTTTAGTATATAAGAAACTGAAGATGGAGAATGATCTCCGAAAACGTTTTTTCAAAAAATAAATACTCACAGTGGATTAAAACAAAGTTTTTCATTTAAGTGTTCTAAAAATTATTTATTAATATTTTTTTAATCAAAGATTTAAATATTGAATTTTAAATCTGAATATCAAGCTTAAATGGTTTTATACCATATATTGCCTACCTATTAGGCGCATGTGCCTGTATGGGATGCACGCCCCTGGTATGAGGCTGTTCACCCATACTGTGAAAAATGGTTCATTTTGCAAATGTCAACCCTGTTTCAGGGCAAAAGTTGCGAGGTTTATGTTGAATTGAGGTTTGGATATTAATTTGTAAGTACACATGCAGCATTTGTAAGCGTGAACTTACACGTGTCTACTTGTGATTATTATAAGTTGAAAATCGGTTAGGTAAAATTGCTCATTCTTGATCACATTGATCATTCTTGTTGAATCCCTTCTCTTATTTCGTCCACATTTTGTTTAATTTGACGTAAATTGATAAAATGCTTTTCTATTAACAACTTCTAGTTTAAGCTACGAGTACAAACATACAATCATAAGATTTCTCTTTCATAAATTTTAAAGCAACATAAAGTAGAGTTGAAAAAAGTGAACCAAATCTAAGGATAGATAATCTATTAGGTTTTTGCTATAAATTAAAACAACAATGTTTATTTTGTAAATTTTCAAATTGTATACAATTATATAAAAGCGCTTCTTACCTTGTACCCACAATTATATCTGGGTGAAAGGAGCGATTAACTGAAATTATTTTTTGACTTTGATAGTTTTTGCCATTGACCCGATCTTTTCAAAATCATGATCAACGATTCTGATCCGAAAGGGACTTAAAAGAGGTGGCCCGATTTTCCGGCCTCAATTTCGCAAAAAAGTCGAATATCCGGAAAACAGTCGTAAACTTGGAAAAAGACGAATATCCATCAAGAAGTCGGAAAAAACGCAACGCAACTAAGCTTCACCCATAGTCTAACTTCTTGCCGCGTTATCCCCGAAGGGGTCGCATGTGGCGAGTTGAACCTATTTATTTTTACAGGTAAGGGGGCCGGCCTTACGCCAACCCCTTCAGTTGAAGTGGGGGTTTACCAGCTCCCGAGAGGGCTGGTACTCATTTCTTGTGAAGGCTGAGTAAACCTTGCCGGTATTTTATTTTGGGTTTGAAATAAACACCGAAACGGGAAATCTTTTCTGACACCCTCGGTGGAATTCCAACCCGAGCTCACGGCTTGCAATGCATGCACTCTACCAACTGAGCTATCTACCGGAATTGGGAAACCGAAGTCGGACACTTGGGAAAAGTCAAATATTAAACAAGTTAAATTTTTTACATATTTTTTTTTGTTTTAATCCATACATGAGTAAGTAAATACATTTAACTGTAGATTTTGTAGGGTTTGTGTATTCACACAGTGAAAATTCATTTTTTTTAAATAAAATTATTTATACATCACTCTTGATAATGACCTGAATATTGATGGTCGAAAGTGCTCGAGATATAAAATATTATTGTGAAAATTAAACTACGTTAAAAAGAAAAAATAATTTTATTTAAAAAACATTTAACTGTTTAGAATTATATAATAATCGTAAAAAAAAATATAACAAATAAAGTTTATGATAAGCCGATGTCATCTCAAAGAAGTAGTTTTTTTCTAGTTTAAATGGACTTTGAATAAAATTCAAATATAATTCAAATTTAATCAAATTGGACTTTAAAAATAATTATACGTTTATATTTTGACAGTGAAATTTAATTAAATCTATTTATAGAGTGTGTGAAAACATTGAGAGTGTTTATGAAAATTTGACTAAAGCAAAAATATTCAAAATATATCTTTATAATCTAAGAATCAACTTCTTAGAATAGCCAAAATTTAAAAGAACAAAAAAATGCATTTTAACTTTACTTAGAATTACATTGAAAATCATTAAACCATAATTTTCCGGATCCGTGAAATAAAAAATATTCTTGAAACCGGAGAGTACGGATATCTTTTCTATCTCTAGCTCTTATACAATGGAATAGATCCACAGTTTTCTATCTACAATTATCTTTTTAATTTTTGCAATTATTTCAAATCGCCCGGCGATTTTCTTTACTTAGATAAATTGTATCGTATACAGGTGCTTCTATTTTAATAGAATACTATTTTTTTTCTTTCACTGCTCTTGCTGTAATAAGACGTTTTCTCTTTCATCTAAAGGTAAGTTAGTTTTTTTTGACAAAAAAAAAAAACTTAATTATCGCAGGTCTATATAATGTAAATTTTGATAGTAAAAACGCAGGCATACACTTATATTTTTTAAAATCAGTAAAAGAAATGGTTGTTTTTTTTTTGTCAGAGGTGTTATTTGTAAAATTGAGGCAATTATTTTGTTTGACTGAACGAAAATTGAAATTATTAAAACAAACAGACTTAAAATAATTACGAATGTTTTTTATACAGCCTGTTATTATTTTTACAGTTAAAATTATTAAAAAAACATCGAATGGAAGCCTTTTAAATTTTAACAACCAACATAAGAACATATCAGTGTTACACAAATATATTTTTTTAATGAAAATAAATTATTTTTTAGCTCAGTTTGATGATAAATCTTTGTGATGATATTTGGACTATCTATAATATAATCTAAGTTACAAAGATACATTAACGTGTAAATAAGGTTCATATTTAATACACGGTCAAGAAGCAGACACATGTAAGTTTGCACTTGTACATGCTGCGTGTGTACTTACAAAATGAACCAAACCTCACATGAGCAACACCTTGCTACTCTTGCAGCCTTTCCCTGAAACGGAGTGGCATTGGAAAAAGTGAACCAAGTTTTTACATCATGGGTCAGCGGTATACCAACCTATTAGTCAAGAAAGATAATGACTTTAGATAGTGAAAAAATATTGTAAGGGTCTCTTGCACCAAACCTCCAATCAATATTTGATTGACATATCAAATTTGATTGCTTAATTCTGGTAAGGAACTCGGTTAAATATTTTTCAGAAGTGGGTAATAATATAATGGAATTTGAACAGAAAAGATGATGTAAATAGGCTGATTTGCGTATATGCAACAAATAATTAGATTTGTTGGGAGAAATCACACTTAATTTTTACTTCTCTCTGATTGGAGTTTGGTGCAACAGGCCTTTTAAGTAATGACCAAGACTCGAATTGTACTGTATTGTGCCATGGAAGAAGAAGAAGTAGATAAATTTAATGATTAATAGCATATCCAGTACTCAACGGAAAGGTAAGTTGAGTTGTGGGGTTTACATATCGCATGTTGAAGGAGAGAATGCATCTAGAGAGAGAAGTCGAATCATCAATTCAAATTGAGTTTAAAATAAAAACCCTTATCTAAGTGGTACAAATTCAAAAGCACCTCACGATTTAATCTCTTTAGTTTGGCTGACTTATTCAGACTAGCCCATTATATATTTTTACATCTACTATATACAGCAAACAGTCTCGTGATCTGATTTTCGACGTTTGTTATTTTCGTTGTGTTTTTTTGCCTTATCTCGAGCCACGCCTTAAATTTAATTCGACAACCATTTCTCCGATCGTGACTAAAGTTTTTTTTTCTTCTTGCATTTCTTTTGAATCTCGAGGCGCTGGTGAAAAGTATCGACGGAGTTATGAATGGAAAAAGGGCAGATTTATTGTTATTATTTGTGTTGTTGTAAATAGATCTGCACCCTGAGTATGAGTTGCAAAACTTGAGTAAAGTAAAGTTTACGGAAAGTATTAAAAACTGGTTTTCCCTAAAATATGCCGTTTTTGTTGGTTTGAACTTGATTTTCTTCATCACTGTAACGGTCGTGTAAGAAACAAAAACGGCAGATTTTGGGGAAAATCACTCTTTAATATTTTCCGTAAACATTACTTTACTCAAGTTTTGCAACTCGTACTAAGGGTACTGTAAAGAGGAATGCAATTCACCAACCTATTCTGCCTGACCAGAAACAGGTTTTTTTATATCATCAATTAATAATTAATTTTTGTGTATTTTTTTAACGAATTATTAATTAATAATTACCCAATGACATCTGTTGAACGAGGATCAAAGTGATGGTCAAATGAACCGAGCGGGGATCGAACCAGCGTTATTCTATTCCAAATACGCTAGAAAGATCAGCCACTTGACTCCCTCAGCCATAACAAGGATCATTTAGATTAAAAAGAAAAATAGAATCGTGAGGAAAATTAAAAGGAGATTGCAGAAAATGTCATATTTTCACTGTTTTTTTTCTTCCTACTTTATAGTTTCTAGTTTATAACATAGTTTTATTTTCACATTTTTTGTGTTTACAATGCCTAAGCGCTATCGGACTTTATCCGTCCATCTTCAGAGGCTAAATTAGTAACTGAGTTAGCCTCTGAAGATGGACGGATAACGTCCGATAGCGCTTAGGCATTGTAAACTCAAAAAAATGAGAAAATAAAAACTATTTTATTGATTGTAGAGGTGGATATCATCAGGTGGATAATTTATCCATAATTTATATTTTTATAATTTATCCACCTGATGATGCGAACGGATGTTTGCGAAACCGGTTGTGGTATCAAATAAAATAAAATACTCATAATACTCATACTTTTTTTGTATAGATTTCTTTGTAAGGTTTTGTTCTTTTTTATATTTAAATGTAATTTATTATTCATATTCCTTGACTTATAGGTTGGTATGAGGCTGACCACCCATACTGTAAAAAATGGTTCACTTTGCCAATGTCACCCCTGTTTCAGGGAAGGTCGGCAAAAGTTGTGGGGCTTATGTTCATTTGAGGTTTGGATTTTATTTGTAAGTACACATTCAGCATTTGTAAGCGCGAACTACACTTGTTGGTTTGTGGGCATACATCTGAGAGCTTTAAATGAATATATCCTTGCAACTTAGATTATAGATTATAGATAGATAGTAATCGAAAACAAAGTGGTTTTTCTTTTTATCTCTTAAAATAAAACTATGTTATAAAAAAAGTTTTTTTATTTCAAATTTAAATGAATTTTAACTCAGTGAATGCACTAACTTTAGAAAATTTAATTGTTTAGTTATAAGTAGTGTCTTCCAGCCAACTCCCTCTAAGAGCCCGTTCCCACTTGTCGGGTGTCGGACCGTACATTAATTGGAGGTTCCAGTGGCAGTACATTTTTGGACAAAATCGTTTTCCGACAAGTGTGAATAGCTCCATACATACTGTTCTGCCACTGGAACCTCCGATTAATATACGGACCCGCCACCCGACAAGTGGGAACAGGCTCTAACTAAACATCGATGTGGAAAAAATTGAACACATCAACTGGTTTAATGGCATGGAGAAGATTGAAGGAGGCTGAGGTCTAAGAAAGGCTGAGGAACAAGTGTGTATAGTAGTTTAATAGAAGAGCACTCAGCACTGCAACATCTCTTTGCCGTCTACGCATATAATTTAAATTGTATCTAACCGGTCTGAGGAAGCGAAAGTCGACGGACGAGTGGTGTGAAGACGTTCTACGCTTTACGGGGGAATGCAGTTCGATTCCTGTTGAGGCATCTTCTCGCCTAGGCCAATCAGCCATGCGCACCGTGTCACGACAAACTGGTCATGGACAACTCGTCCACAGAGAGCTCAGCTCGTCGGTCACAAGGTATTTCGTCCACACGGCTTCTCGTTCAACGACATTTTGGTCACATACAATGAGGCGCATGCATAGGGTGTAGGCAAATCGCTGCCTTAGTTCTTGTTTGCCGGATAGACCATTAAGCTAATTTAACGTGAGCAAAGACCGGTCCGTAGTTCAGTGGTAACACTTCAGACTCTGAATGGAAGGTTGTGGGTTCGAGTCTCGGTGGAGCACAAAAAATATATCATTTTTATTGTCAAATTTGCTCTTCGCTGGGTTGAAAAATTCATAAAACCTTTACTAATGACCGGTCACCAAAGGTCCATCCAACCTTACAGCAACTGGGTCTTGCTTGAGAATTGGCGCTTTATAGCAACGACGACCAAGCTCGTAAAAAGGTCGATAGCTCAATTGGTAGTATGCTTGCATTCCATGCCAAGAGCAAGGGTTCGGTCTCAAGGCTTACTCAGCCTTCACAAAAAATTAGAACCAGTCCTCCCGGGAGCTGGGAAACCCTCACTTCAACTGAAAAGGGTTGGTGTGAGGCCGACCCTCTTACCCGTAAAAATAAATAGGTCCCGAATCGCCACATGCGACCCCTTCGGGGATAACGCGGGCAAGAAGTTACACTATATGTGAAGCTTAGTTGCGTTGCGTGCTGTCTTTGAACCATATATTGTAAGTGACCGAAATGTCGTTGACCGAAAAGTTGTATGGACGAACTTTAGTATGGCTGAATTGTCCAATTGACCGATATGTCTGCGGTCGAGTTTTCTGTGGCGGAGTTATTTGTGATCAAAAAGTCGTGTCCGCAAACTGTCTGATTTGTCCATGGACGTGCTGTCTGTGACCAATTTATCGTGGAACCCATACACACATCCCAGATGTTCTAAGACTGATATTTATTGGCTGTATTCCATATTTAGAGAGGCGTTAAACTTGGATGATTTGCAGGTGGTATGAAATAATTACTAAACACTTATAAGGTGTTATTAACATAAACATGGACATGATTTTCGAAGTGGATATTTTGTCCATTCAGTTGCTTACAATCTAAAAGCCTTTTCAGACACAAATAATTATATCCGGTTAGTCTCTGTTTTGTTGCTGGATCGGAAGTATGGTATTAGTAGTGTATGGGGATGAATGTTATCTTTCATATGAAACCATTTGCAAACCGTATAGAATTTGTGATGCGTAAAAAGGTCGTAATTTGCAAGGTTACATTAACATATAAAATATATATTAAATGCACGCTCACCTGTAAGTTTGCGCTTACACGTGATGCATGAGTACTTAAAAAGAAATAAAATAACAAACCTCAAAAAAATTTACACCCTGAAACTCCTGCCGACCTTCCCTGCAACAGGATGACATTGAAAGAAGTAAACCAATTTTTATAGTTGGCGTGGTCAGTCTTATACCAACCTATGAGTTAAAGAAGCTTTAATAGAATAAAAACAATTATGAATGTAGTGCAACTTCTACCCAACGTTTTTTCTCCGTATAGATATAATATGGCAAGTTATGCCTATATATTTTCACAGATAAGGCGACTACCACTTCATTTGACGTAAGGCTTTTCCTAATCCCGAAGAGGCTGGTTCTCATTTCTCGTAAAGGCTGAGTAAGCCTTGCCGGCAGTATGATTTTGAGTTTAAAGTAAGAACCAACGTGAACACACAAATGTTCCTTGACTAATAGGTTGGTAGGAGGCTCACCACCCATCTTATCTAAGTTGCAAATATATGTTACATTGGAGATTCGCATTACATGCATTTTCACAAGCAGATACGTACCTACAAGTTCGCGCTTGCACATGCCGCATGTGAACCTACAACATAAAAAAACAAATCTCAAATGAACATATACCCTACAACTCTTGCTTTCCTTCCCTGAAAAAGGGGTGATATTGGCAAAGTGAACCATTTTTACAGCATGGGTGGTCAGTCGCATACCCATGCTGTAAAAAAATTATTCATTTTGCGAATATCACCCCTGTTTCAAGGAACCTTCCAGCGTCATTCAGTCTTCCTCGTAAGTATTAAATTAATGATGTATACGTTCGTATGGGTAAGATACGCTTTCCCCGTATTATGAATTAGAGACGAATGCACGCAGTAAATTATACAAGTTAGATTGCATGTAATAAATAAGATTTGTATTGAATGGTGACCCGACATACGAGCTGTATCAGATGAATAATGTTGTGCGGATTGTACAGCGAATAGGAAGTTTATTTTTTTAAGTATTAAAGATGCATGTTAGAATTTATGTAAGTACGCAGAATCAACGATGTCCTATTTGTAAATAAATCAATGTAAATGTGTAAAATATGATGAACTCCGAGCATTCAAATTATCCCTAGGCTCATCATATAACAAGTCGGTCAACACTAACTTGTCTGTGGACAAATCGGTCTCACGATAGTTCGTTCTCGTTCGTTTTCGGTCACAGACAATATAGGTGCACAGACTGCTCCATCACAGAAACTTGCTCTCCAAAGAACATATTGGGAAGTGCAGTGGCGTTCGGTAAAATGGTAAGACGACATTGTCGTGCTAGTACTCTAGTGCGGTCTTTGTCAAGAATGGGGAGCCATACCAAATCCCTGTCTAATCAGTCGAATACTTGCTTGCAATATTTGTTCTGTACGGACTTCGGTCAAAGTGAGGGGAAACCCTAATGTTTCTCCGTCAGTCTTGGGTAGTGCGCGCACTGTCGCTGCTCAATACTCTGACCTCCTCAGCCCCACACCTGGATATATTTACAACTGGTGTGGATCGCTTACTATCTGAGTCTGTATGTATATTAGAACGACGTATGGATGCGTAGAATTATGTATCTGTGGATCTGTATATTGTTCTCGTATGTCTACCATGTTATATGTATTGTGACGTTTTGGTGTCTCACTGTCAGTCATGTATATATTTGTTAAATAAATAAATAAATAAATAAATATTTTGTCATTACTGTACTTTTGGTTAATTTTTCTTCTCTGTGATGGAGCTGTCTGTGGACCATATATTGTATGTGACCGAAATGTCGTTGACCAAAAAAGTCGGTTAGACGATCTTTCGTGTGACCAGCTTGTCCGTGACCGATGTGTCTGTGGATGAATCATCTGTGGCCGACTTGTCTGTGACGGAAATTTCGTTAACCAAAAAGTTGTGTGGACGAACTGGAGTGTGATCTATTTGTCCATTGCCCTTCTGTGACCTTTTTTTTCGTGGAACATCCTTGGCAATGTGAATAAAAAATGTTGCTCGCTGCAGCTCGGAATAGGTAGGTACTTGTTGCTTTTGCCAAATCACTGTCGCAGGTTGTTCCGCCACTCTTAGCCATAAATGTCAATAATAATCATAATTATTGAAGAATATTAAATTTTTACATATATTACGTTTACAAAGATGAAATATATTTGGTTTCCTTGAAGTTCATTCGTAAATTTAAGCGATAAAATAATTAACGATCTTGCCGTAAAATCAGTTCTCATGTGCCGGTTCTTGTACTGAATAGAGGCTTTCACGACATATCGGTCACAGACAGAATGTTCACAGACAACACGGCCATGGAGAAATCGGTCACACGACAATTCATCCACACGACTTTTCGGTCAAAGACACGTTGATAACAGACTTATATTATGGTCTACAGACAGCTCCATGACACAAAACGGCAATAATTGCCAAACTGCCCGCTTATGGAATAAGCTACCGGTATCTGTGCTTTCATCCAAGTTTAACCTTACCCTTTTCAAATCCAATATTAAACGCCATTTCCTCTCAGTGTTTCAAAACAAAGCAACCCAACACGCAACGCAACACACACCACAGCACTGCGCAGCTCACGACCCTGCAGCCGGATAAGAACAACTGCCACATCACCAACACCTCTGCGGCACTATAACAAGTGTCATATACCCCTAGAGTCTCTTGAATCTAGGGAGTCTCCCGCACAGGCTTTCTTAAAAAAAAATACACAGTTTTATTGTTGAGTATTTTTTCTGGGATTGACTTATAGGTTGGTATGCGGCTGACCCCCCATGCTCTACAAATGGTTCACTTTGCCAATGTCACCCCTGTTACAGGGAATGACGGCAAGAGTTGCAGGGTGTATGACCATTTGAGATTTGGTTTTTATGTTGTAGGTTCACATGAGGCATGTGCAAGCGCGAACTTGTACGTGTCTAGTTGTGAGAATGCGTGTAATGTGAATCTCCAATGTAACATATCTTTGCAAATTAGATTAGTTAGATTAGATTGAGCTGGCTGTGGACCTAAATTGTATGTTACCGAAAAGTCGTGTGGACGAATAAACATGTGACCAATTTGTTCATGTGACGAGCTGTCTGTAGACGAGTTATCTTTGACCAATTAATAGCGTCACGACATAGAGCAGTCTACTATTTTTCTTGTAATTAAACGATCTTATTTATTAGCGAAAGCACGTCTCGGTACGATAAATTTAGCGATGGTTTTAGAGGTCATCGGGCGGTAGGGACGTAAACGATCGCTAGTAGTGATAAAACCTGAAAATGTAGTAAATACATGCAGGTGTATTGCATTTATTTGCATTTATTATTTGCCTCTCGTGAAAAATGGTGAACCGCGTGCAGTTACCGTTTGATTCTGTTGGCGTAACCAAAAACCCGCCCCTTGCGGAATAGAAAGGATCCTAGTGGTTGAACCCTCCTGTGGAAGCCAAGAAAGCAAATATACAGTCCACTAACCCGAAAACCTTCCACGCGACCTCATCTACTCTAATCTAATCTAATCTAAGTCGCAAAGATATGTTACATTGGAGATTCACATTACATGCATTTTCACAACCAGACACGTACAAGTTCGCGCTTGCACATGCCGCATGTGAACCTACAACATAAAAAAACAAATATCCAATGGGCATATACCCTGCAGCTCTTGCCATCCTTCCTTGAAACAGGGGTGACAATGGCAAAGTGAACCATTTTTACAGCATTAACCAACCTATGTATAAGTGAAGGAACTCGGAAAAAGGATGATTTTTTTTTTTTTCTAAAACGTAGTTTTATTTTCACAATAATATTTTCTACCTCAAGCACTTTCGACCTTCAATACTCAGGTCATTATGTGCTCAGGTTATTATGTGCTCAGGTCATTATGTGCTCAGGTCATTAATGACCTGAGTATTGAAGGTCGAAAGTGCTTGAGGTAGAAAATATTATTGTGAAAATAAAACCACGTTTTAGAAAAAAATAAAAATAATAATGAAAATAAAACTACGTTTTAGAAAAAAAAAAAAATATTTTAAATAAAATGAATTTTCACTGTGTGAATATACAAACCCTACAAAAACTAATTTATTTTTATTTTCTACAGATAAAAGAGTGCCGTTTTTGTGAGTGTCACACCTCAAGGGCCCTCTCAATCACGAATGAGATAGAGAAGGATGAAAGCCTCATTTTTAAGGGGCTGAGGTAAGGCTAGACCCCTAGCCTATGATAATATCGCACGATTAATCATAAAGAGCAATAACTAAAAAAATAAGAATGTTGGGAAATCACGTTTGAAGTTCAGACAACCAGTACAACTTGTATGGGATGAAAAAGGCGACCAATGTTTTATCTCGTTCATATTCGTCCAAATTGAACGGCTGTCGCATTCTACCTATTCTTCTCGCATTGTTCTTGCGTTTTATTACAAAATCTCGATTTTTTAAATTTTTGACTTAGTTCCTTGACTTATAGGTTGGTATGCGGCTGACCACCCATACTGTAAAAAATGGTTCACTTTGCCAATGTCACCCCTGTTTCAGGGAAGGACGGCAAGAGTTGCAGAGCTTATGTTCATTTGAGATTGGATTTTTATATTGTAGGTCCACATGCGGTATGTGTTAGCGCGAAATTATACATGTCTGCTTGTGGGAATGCATTTAATATAAATCTTAAATGATATATATCTTTGCAGCTTAGATTAGATTAGATTAGATTAGATTTGAGTTATTTCTCTTTATTATTAAGCGTGCGATATATCTTTGCAACTTAGATTATGCATTATAGATCTGCAATTCTCACATAAATTTTAACGTATCGAATCGGAGGAAAAACGAGTTGCGTACGTTTGCCGGTGCAGTTGTATTCGGCGGTTTAATTTTGCATTAACAGTGGTGGCCCACGAGGTACGACGCACCAAACCTGTCGAGCGCCGTTTCGCAAGCCGCCGAGTCCGCAGACAGAACTAGAACCGGTTATATTCAGGCACTACATGTATACAACTCTACGTGCTAACTTCACCAAAAGAGTTTTCCTTAAAGACTGAAGCAGCGCCTACGTTGAGTGTTTTAGATTCTGCATATTCTTTTGGTAGAACTCAATGGTTGAGTCTACACTTAGTTTTATACTTGCAGTACTTTGCAGGTCTTATTATCGCCATAGGGCCTTATAAACCATGCTGGATAGATAAGGGAAGTGCATCTGTTTAAGATATATGCAGAATATGCACAGTTGTATTTTTGTTTGTTTGTTAGATCACAGATTGGTATGAATTTAATAGGTATCAGTAAAAAATGGTTCACTGAGCAAATGTTAAGCCTTTGTTCAGGAAGGGCAGTAGAAATTGCAGGGTTTATGTTCATATAGCAATTTACATTCCTTTACAAAAGTTAAACTAGATTTTTTTGTATATCCTTTTTCATTTGAAATACATTCGTATCACATAATATTTCCTTAAATCTATTACATTGTTGATTATATTTTTCTTACGCTATACATCACTAAAAAGAGACTAAGCTCTTGTGTGTGGTGAGGGGGAGATATATTTTTTAACATAGGTATGTAATTGAATAAGGTAAATTAGGTACCTACTGTAAAATTGGTTCGCTACTACATCCCTTTGCCAATATGGGTAATATTTACTCTTCTTATTTAATATTTACTCTTTGTATTTAATATTTACTCTTTGTATTTAATATTTACTCTTTGTATTTAATATTTACTCTTTGTATTTAATATTTACTCTTTGTATTTAATATTTACTCTTTGTATTTAATATTTACTCTTTGTATTTAATATTTACTCTTTGTATTTAATATTTACTCGTATTTAATATTTACTCACATGTAATAATACTCTTTCAGGGAAGGACGGAAGGAATTGCAAGATTTCTGTTAATTTTACATTTAAAAAAATGCTATTTTGTGAGTTCACAAACAGCATGTGTGTAAACGATAACTTACACGTGTCTGCTTGTGCGTACTGAATATTAAATGTTGATGTACATTTGCAACGTAGATTATACTTAATACCTACGTGATGAATATTTACCATAGGTTGATCAACGGGAAAAAATATTCAGTCTACAACAAGTTAGATATAATAGACAGCTGTATAGGATTACAAAACGCATTGTACAATGTGCAGACTAATATCAGGTTCCACAACAAATCGGTCACAGACAGCTCGGCTACGTATAAATGGTTCACACGACACTTCGTCCACACGAATTTTCGGTCAACGATATTTCAGTCATAAACAGCTCGGCGAGTTGAACCTATTTATTTTTACAGGTAAGGGGGCCGGCGTTACGCCAACCACTTCAGTTGAAGTAGGGGTTTTCCCAGCTCCCGAGAACGCTGGTTCTCATTTCTTGTGAAGGCTGAGTAAACCTTGCCGGTATTTTATTTTGGGGTTTGAAATAAACACCGAAACGGGAAATCATTTCTGAGACTCTCGGTGGGATTCAAACTCGAGCTCACGGCGTGGAATGCAAGCACTCTACCAACTGAGCTATCGACCGGATACTGAGCTATCGACCGGACAGCTTCATCACAGAAAACTACATTAAAACTACTTAAAACACAAAGTTTTTAGTGTTATCTACCTGTGTACCATATATTGTATGCGATCGAAAAGTTGTGTGGACGAGATGTCGTGTGACTGCATTGTCCGTGACCGATTTGCTTATGGACGAGCTGTTTGTGGACGAGTTAGGTTTGACTATATTTGTCATGATATACTCATACCAACCTAGAAGTCTGAATCAATACGCGGGTCAAAAACATACTGTTTTAACGAGAAGAAAAGGTAAGCTGATAAATATTATAAAGACATGTCGCTCCGCTGTCTAGTCATGATAATCACCGTACTTCAGGTATCCGAGTACTGCAGTCAGCAGTGTATTATTAGGTATGTACAGTATATGGTATCTCCAGGTTTAACCGAGTAACTAGGGCACTGGTGTAGAACTATCATATACACAGTCAAGCCACTCTCAGCTCCATTGTTACAATACTTTGCGCATAAGTTCATATAATTATATTTTTAATTAAAAGTACAAGCATTACAAAATAAAATTCTTCATGTATTTTTTGGAGAGTAGGTATACCTACAGCTGTCCCTGGATAATCCGACATTTGTAAATCCGGTAGTCCGACAAGTACCTAGCGTGCAAAAAAAAAACGCAACTAAGCTACACATATAATGTAACTTATTACCTGCGTTATCTCCGAAGGGGTCGCATGTGTAAACCTTGAGATCGAACCTTTGCTCTTGGCATGGAATGCAAGCATTCTACCAATTGAGCTATCGACCTTTTTACGATCGTCGTCGTAACAAAGCGCCAATTCTCAAGCAAGCCCCAGTTGCTGTAAGGCTGGATGGACCTTTGGTGACCGGTCATTGGTAAAGGTTTATCAATTTTTCAACCCAGCGAAGAGCAAATTTGAAAATATAATTGGTATATTTTTTTGTGCTCCGCCGGAATTTGAACCCACAACCTTCCATTCAGAGTCCGAAGTGCTGCCATTGAACTACGGACCGGCCCAAAAGATAAAAGCCAAAAAGACAAAGATACTCGTATATTGAGATTTAAGGCTTTTATTTAATGCACGCCCACAAGCAGAAACGTGCAAGTTCGCGCTTACACATGCTGCACGTGTACCTACTTACGAAAAATACCAAACATCACATGAACACCAACATTGCAACTCTTCCAGCCTTTCTCTAAAACGGGGGTGGCATTTGCAAAAGTAAACAAAGTCTTTGTAGCATGAAGTTCGGTCTGATACCAACCTATTAGTCGCGGAACTCATAAGATAACGTTCAGTTTAGGAGCTTTTTCCCAATAATTATACATTCCATGATTCAAAATGGCGGAACGCCATAGAGAAGGTGATAATTAGCAGCTCATTGTGTTGCTATCATAAAAATGCAATATGTAGGTATTGAAATGATTTTATTTCGAATGGTGTCGGGGAAATAAATTACCAAGAGATAATATTAATAAATAAATAACAATAAAAGTTTAAAATGGAGAACAGTTGACTCACTTCGTGCAAGGTCACGCAACACAAGTAGTGGGTGATCAGGAAAAATAGTACGTTTAATTTTTGTAAAAAAAAGTCGATTGTTAGGTATTTACTTATCAGTTTGTAATTTTCTAATCAACTCGTTTTTTTTTTACAAAACACACTTTCTACCTAGCTTTTTAATTTTGGGGTGTAATTATCTACAAACCATGACCTTTTAAGTCGGATGAGCAAAACTAAATTCGTTACAATAATCGATTATAGTCTAGTGATTAACGCTAAGAACTCAATATCGGAAGGTGGTGATTAATTCACAATTTGAAATTAGACTTTGTTATTGGCGGGCAAACGCCACATAATATGTATGTGACTACGGCCCTAATAAAAATAAATAATCTTTTGCTAACCTATACAATAATAAAAGTCTGATTAATAATACATTTACAAATCATTTGTTAACCTTTCCACTAGCCATCCAGCCGAGTGACGTCATAATTTTGCTGTCGATAGGATTTGTTTCGAGTAGATTCGGAAATACTTTTCGCTCGTGTGAAAATTCGCTCAATTTTTAAAAATTGGATACAAAAGTTCATCCAGCCTCACTGAGCGTTGTTTGCAAAAATAACGCTCGTCAAGGAAATCAACTTTTAATTGGCTAGAAGAATAAGTCTAATATCCATGATTTTTGGAAATTTTCGCTAGACTTAATGATGATGATGAATGATCGTACAAATGGGACCGGTTAGAACGGTTCGTAGTCTAGTGGTTAACACTTTTGACTCGTAAATGGAAGGTTGTGGGTTCGAATCCCGGCGGAGCACAAAAAATATACTATTTATTTTTTCAAATACGCTCTTCTCTGGGTGAAAAATTCATATAACTTACCAAAGTCCGGTCACTAAGGGTCTATCCAGCCTTACAGCAACTGGGTCTTGAGTATTGGCGCTTTGTAGCGACGACCAAGCTCGTAAACAACACCTCTGCGGCACTACAACAAGCGTCATAGACCCTAGAGTCTCTTAAATCTAGGGAGTCTCCCGCATAGGATTTCTTAAAATAAAAAAGTGGAGTAGGGGGACCGCGGTTGAGATGGCTGGATGATATAGAAGGTCATGTAATGTAGGGATGAGGTAGTTAAACAAGGCTTACAAAATTAAAATAATTTAAATCGCCATCACAGTCAGAGATAAAAAGATCATCAAGCAGGCAATTAAAATAAAAATATTTGTACAAATATATGAAACATTTTTTCTGTATACCCGCTATTTTGTAAGGCGGCTCAACACAATGGCTATAAAGCATTTTTATATCCGGCTGGGCCAGCGGATCGAGTGGTAGGTATAATAATATAGAATACCTTAAGGTGTTTACAGTTATTCCCGCACTGGCAACACAGATCCTGTGACCTTGAACCCAACTCCGTTACCAACCGAAAGATAACAAATTACCTATCCTTTTTTGTTTTTTAAATAAAAGCAGCGTTCTAAATGTGATGTTTTTTAGTCTGTAGAGCTTACATTAGGATTTTGTTTTAAATGTTCCATGTAAGATTGTTACGGCTTCTCTTCGGATTGCAATGCTGTAAGTGTAACAGTCTAAAAATTAATGCTTTTCAACTAAATATTGAAATTCTTTTTAAATATCCAGTTTCGTTACTGAGGCAAACTAAATTCGTTATCCCTTTTGTACATTTCGACCAAAAAAATCGAAGCATGCATAAAATTGAGAACCCACCTTTTCAGAATACTTATAAATGAGGATCTAATCTAATCTAAGTTGTAAAGATATGTTACATTGGAGATTCACATTATATGCATTCTCACAAGCAGACACGTACAAGTTCACGCTTGCACATGCCGCATGCGAACCTACAACATAAAAAACAAATCTCAAATGAACATACACCCTGCAGCTCTTGCCGTCCTTCCCTGAAACAGGGGTGACAATGGCAAAGTGAAACATTTTTACAGCATGGGTGGTCAGCCGCATACCAACCTATAAGTCAAGAAACTCGGAAAAGGGATGATTAATTAATTTTTATTTTCTACAGATAAAAGAGCGCCGTTTTTGTGAGTGTCGCACCTCAAGGGCCCTCTCAATCACGAATGAGATAGAAAAGGAGGAAAGCCTCATTTTTAAGGGGCTGAGGTAAGGCTAGACCCCTAGCTTATGAAAATAAATAGGTTTCAAGAATCAAATGCTACCTTTTGGAGACAGCGTGGAAATAAGTTGTAAATGAGCAGACTTTAATGTGTGTAGCTTTGTTGCGTTTCTTTTAGTTTTTCAGCGGTCAGCCTCACACCAATCTACAATTTATTAAAAATAAATATCTTACTATGTAACTTAAGCCCGTGATTAAAAATAATTAGAAAGATTTATGTGTGTAATTAAGTTTTAATTAAAATTAATTAAAAGTTAATAACAACCAAATATTAGCAGAAGAGAAATTAATAATATATTAGCTTTATGCACGGCGCATAATATTACTTAGACGAGACAGCTAATGAATATTCCATCCGAGCATTCAATATTAATAATATAATTATAATAATATAATGAAATGCCGGCTTATTAAAGGTTTTAATTCATTTTTTATGACACGGAGGCCTCAAAACGTCAAACAAGATTAATCAAATGTATTATATTGATATTAAAAAGAAGCTGATGGACTTAAAGTTACTTTTTTCTAATATTAATCATTTGATGTAACTAAACAACTTCAATTTCATAATTTTTTTGATATACTACATTTTTTTATAATGTTTAAGCTTCTATAACTGTTAACCTTTTTTGGATTAGGGTTTATCTGCAATGTTGGAAGCTAATGATTTTAAATATTGTAATGTTCATTTTCATTGTTACTCTGTATTTTTTCATGTATTCTCCCTTTTTGTATCTAATCTAATCTAATCTAAGCTGCAAAGATATATATCATTTAAGATTTATATTAAATGCATTCCCACAAGCAGATATGTATAATTTCGCGCTAACACATGCCGCATGTGGACCTACAATATAAAAACCCAATCTCAAATGAACATAAGCCTTGCAACTCTTGCCGTCCTTCCCTGAAACAGGGGTGACATTGGCAAAGTGAACCAATCTTTTATACTATGGGTGGTCAGCCGCATAACAACCTATAAGTCAAGGAACATACATGACAAATTACATTTTTTTAAATCTTGTGTTGTCTTCTATTGTGTGTATTGTGTGTAAAATCTTGTATTGTGTGTAATATAATTTTTGTTACTAATATAGGTAAGTATGAGACTGACCACCCATGCTTAAAAAAATACCCACTTTTCCAGTGTTAACCTTGTTTTAGGGAAGGGCAGCAATAGTTGCAGGGCATGTGAAAGTTCGTGCTTACACTTCTTGTTGCGCCTGGTAGGTACTTAATAAATGAATTTTAGGATGACAAGAAAGGTTCAGTTGCTGTAAGGCTGGTTGAACCTTTTTTGAACAGCCTTTTAGTTAAAGCATGTTACTAATATTTCAACCTAGCAAGAGAAACCGTGAAAAAAAAAAATACATGCATTTGTTAATCGATTTTTTTAAGCCATGTGTCATTTAACTTATTTTTCATGTTCATTAATTATCAAAATCGCAAAAACTTAATAACTTCATAGAATGTATACTCACTGTGTGAACCATCAAACCCCAGAAAACATATTTTATTTTATACTCGAAGGGGATCAAAGCCAAAACCTTTCCATTAGGAGTCCGTAAGGCGTAGCGTCAATCTCTAGACTACGGACCGGTCATTCCATTGAGATTGGCAGAACTTAAATGTATTTATCAATATGCAGCAAATCTTTTTCTTCCATTATAGAATACAAACACGTGTATAAAACCTACAAAAAACTTTAAATTTCAAAACATGAGATAAAACAAATCCTTTTTTGTTTATACGCGCTGTAATTGATTGGGGTCAAAAAGTTAAAAAGCTATAAAAATCATTCACGCCATAACCTAATATACTTATTAATTAAAAAAAACGTAAAAAATAAAATCTGTATTGGGTTTTTTAACTATCGAATCGTGATCGCCCATTTTTTAAGTTGGTAGATAAAAATATTAAATTCATATTACGTATGTATCTGCTTCGGTACATTCATGACCAGTCGGTTGGCTTTATGCACGGGTACGATTTTTTTATTAACTTTTGATTTCTTTTACGTTGAAAAAATGTATGGGAAAAAAACACCTCTCTCTGATGTTTGTGGGATGTGAGTAATCTATCTATAAATAATCTATAATGACTATAACATACATAAGTTGCAAAGATATGTATATATATATATTTATATATTGATATTAAAGGCTTATATTTAATGCACACCTTTAAAGCAGCTGAAATGTTTATATTAATTTTGCTTTTATACATGCTGAATTGTGTACTTACACAATAATTGGTCTATCTCTTGTACTTATCTAATCTAATCTAATCTAAGTTGCAAGGATATGTTACATTGGAGATTCACATTACATGCATTCTCACAACCAGACACGTACAAGTTCGCGCTTGCACATGCCTCATGTGAACCTACAACATAAAAACCAAATCTCAAATGGACATACACCCTGCAACTCTTGCCGTCCTTCCCTGAGACAGGGGTGACATTGGCAAAGTGAACCATTTTTACAGCATGGGTGGTCAGCCGCATACCAACCTATAAGTCAAGGAACACAATAAATAAATTAAAAGCAAAAAATATATACCTATAAATGGTACGTTCAAGGGTGTGCTGTTTCAAGAAAAGTGAAATGACTATGACATCACAAAAACTATCTGCAACGCTTTTAGTTTGCTCTTTTGTTTCAGTTCAGAGTCAAAACTATTCGTGAAACAGCACGCTCCTATATGAGATTACTTTTCACTCATATAGGAGCGTGCTGTTTCACGAATAGTTTTGACTCTGAACTGAAACAAAAGAGCTTACAAAAGAATAAACCTTCCAACTGCTGAAACTTTATCTGAAACAGGGGTGGCATTAGCAAATTTACAGCATGGGGGGTAAGACTCATAACAAACCATTTGTCAAGAAACATAGATGCGATTAATAATGTTCTAATGTTTAATGTTGGACAACGAGTTTATACTTAACTTATAGGTTGGTATGAAGCTGACCACCCATACTGTAAAAAATGGTTCACTTTACCAATGTCACCCCTGTTTCAGGGAAGGTCGGCAAGAGCTGCAGGGCCTATGTTCATTTGAGATTGGGTTTTTATATTGTAGGTCCAAATGCGGCATGTGTGAGCGCGAAATTATGCGTGTCTGCTTGTGGGAATGCATTTAATATGAATCTCAAATGATACATATCTTTGCAACTTAGATTTAGATATTTAGAAGGCACCTTGATGCTAAGTGAATATGTACCATTTCTAAACTTCGTGTGAAAATCGAATAGCACGCATGTAGGTAATTTTAAAAACTAAATTTTGAATGTAGATCTATATGGCTTTCCCTCATTTCACACACGCTGGATTGTGAGCAAGCATACATTATACACCATACATCCCAAAATACTATGGGACTTCCGATTTGGCACTTTTTTTTTTTTAATTTTGGTGAAAATCGTAAATAGGTACCGCTGCCATCTTGTTAAACTTCTCTTTTGATTTACACACCGTTAAGCTAACTGGACTATTTACAGTGTTATTCACACACAGGAAATCCATGGCTCGATCGCCACTTAACGTTTAAATGTGTAAATGCTTAAATGTGTTGTGAATAACCCTGTTAAAGTTGAAGGAGAGTTATGTCAACACAGATCCAAATTATGCTCATTGATTTGTGACATTTTCTCATTGGTATGAATGTTTTTTTAAAAGCGATAAGTTTTCTGTTTTTGCACAAAATTTCAGTTCCTTTTTACTTTCTCCCCAAGCAAAAGCTTTTACTTTGGATAAAAAAAAATACATCTACTTGTAAACATATTTCCTGTTTATATTTAACAATTATTTTCTTTTGTTAGTCATGTACGCAGGTAGGTAATTATTTATTTTCAAATAGATCCGTTAAACGAGAAATAATTAATTTTGCTGGCCAGCCACGGGGAAACCGGTCGCCATAAACTGTGTACCTACCGTCAGATAGCATTTTATTTATTCTCTCATCTGGCAACACTGCGACCTGCGCAAAGGATTAAGCGCAGAGACGCTTTAGTTGCCAGCGCATGCGCAAGGCGAGGAAAATAAAAGTGCTAAATGTGACTTTCACGTTATGTTTCAAAATATTATTACGACTAATTAAAAGTAAACTGATTGCCATAAAAATGATATTTTATTGTATTTATTCCTTTCGTCCTGAGCTGAGGGAAATAAGGCAGATCATCAGGCAAAAAATTGATCTTCCTTAATTTCAGCGCCCTTGGAGTGACTACATCACGAAACGGCGCTATAAAGAAATCATCAACTCATCATCATTAATATGTCCCAAAAGAATACGATCTTTGTTGTCGAGCACTTGTTTTTAAGGGATATTGTTTTGCGTGAAAAATGAACTGTGTGCAAAATTCTATATAAGATTTTTTTAGACGGAAAAAGTCAAACATTTTAAATTAATGCATAGTTCGCACTAAATTTATGCATAGCTTGGTACATTTTCAAATATTTTTTTACATCACACAAGTTGTAGCATTTCTTGCCAAACATCAAAACCATCAATAATAATGAATTTCAAAACGAAAATCGATAAAAAGTTATTTTTAAATTCCTGATTGGTAGGTATAATAATTCTCGTATTACGATGCACTTGTTTATTTTTTTTCACATTGGCTACACTGATTTCTGAGCGCTGGCAACTTTCTTTCCTAATCGCGCCATTAATGCTGTCAAAAATAATCAATCAATCTATTAATTTATTGGTGAATCTATTAAACTTTATCTCGACCACTTTTTTCAATAATAATTTTTGAAAAACAAACTTTAAATCATCTTAATGACTTCTTGATTTTTAAGTTGTGCACATACATCGTTGATTTTTTATAGCTTGTAAGCGTCTATATAAATTTACACTAAAATCACGGCGTCTATTTGACTTTTTAACGATTTGTTGGTTGTTATACACACCTGCTGACATATTTTTTCAATAATAAGAAGTTAATATCCGCCCATGGTTTAATGACTAGAACATCTACTTGCTAGGTATATCTTAGTTGAAATTCAATCCAAGTCATAATTGATTATTAACTCTTTCGTAAGATTGCTCGAAACGAATAGGTTCAACACATCAATAAAGTCCGCATATTAAAATCGAAGGGAAAAATGTGTTGTCACTTGGCCTGGTTACTAGGCATTTGTGATTGCTTAAATGGTTGCTGAGATCCTTAGTTTCGAATCTGGACACCACACTCCTGGTACTTTCGAACATATAAAAGAAAATATTTCATTAAAGACGGAACAAATACTTTTAAACATATTGTATCGATTAATGAAAAAAGATTTGGCGCACAAATTGAAGTTGCATTTTTTGTCGGCGAGTAAACATCACATGTCTATTCGAAGAAGTTTCTTAGCATCCAATACCAAAATATTACTTAGCCTTCGCCCTAGCAACCCAGTCGTTGGTGTGTTCCATTATTTTGTCTATGTTATGAATTTGCGCCATGCCATTCTCCACTTTCGAAGTGGGGACGCATTAAATTCCATCTTTTATTTTTTCTTGTCTTATAAATGGATAGATTTAGGGTCGTTTGCAGCAACCTCCAATCAATATTTGATTCTTGACTAATGGGTTGGTGTGATACTTTAAAAAATGTTTTACTTCGACAATGTCACCCCTGTTTCAGGGTAGGTTGGCTAGAGTTGCATAGCTTAAGTTCATTAGAGGCTTGGATTTTAATTTGTAAGTACGCATGCAGAATTTATAGGCGCGAACTTACATGTGTCTGTTCGTGGGCGTGCATTTAATGTGAAATTTAAACATTGCCCTGATGATGCCTTGTAGGCGAAAACGTTAGACAAAATTAAAAGAATAGAAAAGTGAATTGAAACTGTGTTTTATTTAATTAATATACAATGGACTTTCACTGTGTAAACCACCAAACCCTTAAAAATATTGATATTTAAACGTTAATATATCTTTGAAACATAGATTGTAGATAGTATGAGGTTTGACATATTTGGGTTTTATTTTTATCCATGCGTTGATGTTTAATAGCGTTTATCATACAAAATATAAGCAACTGTCTGAAAAACCAACGAGAGAGAAATTAATTTTAAAGTTGAAGAAATGTTTTATGTTGTAAGTCCACATGCGACATGTGTAAGCGCGAACTTTACGTTTCTCCATGTAATGTGAATCTTAAATATAATATTTCCTTGCAACTTGGATTACAGATTATAGATTTACAGTTCGCTCCCCCAGTTCTTGTTTGCCGTATACGCCAATCTTGTCAAATATGACTTTTTCATGCAGTTGTCTTATGAATCAAATTCTACACAATCTGAGCTAAGAAAACCCGTAAAATTCGATAATGTGAGAGTTCTTTTAAATATTTTTTAAATTTTTTTTTTGTTTTCATAAAACACATTGGTCCAGTACACATGCAAACATTGCTCATCTAAAATTTTCTCAATGGCGTATACGGCAAACAAGAACTAAGGCAGCGAGTTATAGTTTAAAACAATGAAATGCAATTTCGTGTGGATATCTAATAAGAGGTTCGATTTTGGTTTTTCCGGCCTGGATCCATACATTTTGAGGAAACCACGCATTGTCTAGTTACTAGTATGTGTATCTCACATTCAGCTCGGTACACCTCGTTGTTCCGCCGGCTGGATACACTTGTTGGTCCAATGAGACGCTATTCTTTAGGAGGAGACTCCGTATTGAATTTGTGTTTTTGAAACGGAAGCGGGAATGAGGGCAGTATTGTTGGTTTTACTTGCGTGTATGAGTGTGTGCGGTATTTAAGTGAAATATATTTCTGTTTATTCGATTTGAAACGTTTTGTTTCGTCCATTGGCGTAGATTTAAAATTTACTTAAATGAGGTAGTATCTTTTTGTTTTTGTTTTTAAATAGATTTGTGGAAAGGAATGCAATCCACCAACCTATTTTGCCTGGCCAGTTGTCTTCATGCGAAAGCAGAAGCTTGTGTGCATGTAACGGCATTTGTTGAACCAGGGTCGAAGTTATCGTCACGGGATTCAAACCAGCGTTATAAGGTTCCAAATAACCTGTCTTGACCCCACGGCCATAACACCAACTAATTTTGAACTTTTATCTTAGCCATTGAGTAATAGCATAGAGGAGCAGAAACTAACTTACTACATTGATGCATATTAAGGCCCGCATTTGTCTCAGTCCTGTCAAACGTTGCATTAGTGTAGCCTAATCTAATCTAAATCTAAGTTGCAAAAATATATATCACAACAAAATTTGTTTTTGGAAAAACAAAGATTTTTGTTACAAATATCACTGCTCCTGAAGATGCCTTTTAAGGCGAAAATATTTATAAAATAATAAAAATGGACTAAAACTGTGATTTTGTTATAGACTATCTTATAGACTATCTATAACTAGATATCTATAAGTTCCCTTTTTTTTGCATTCCTCCTTGACTTATAGGTTGGTATGAAGCGGACCACCCATACTGTAAAAAATGGTTCACATTGCCAATGTCACCCCTGTTTCAGGGAAGGTCGGCAAAAGTTGCAGGGTTTATGTTCATTTGAGGTTTGGTTTTAATTTGTAAGTAAACATTTACAGTGCTATTCTTAGACATTTTAATCGTCCGTTGAGCCCACGCTTTGACAAAAGATTGATGCCTGCGCTGGAAGTCACATCACCGCAGACATTCTCACGGTGTAATAGTTGTATGAAGACTAATCAGCTGTTCACTTGCGGCCATCTTCGATTAACAGGTCTTCATACAAATGGATCATTACTTTATCAAAACGTGTGCTCAACGGACGACTAAAATGTCTACAAATAACAGCGTTAGCATTTGTAATTGCAAACTTACACGTGTATTTTTGTGAGCAAGCACTTGATATTAGTTTTGAATGTTTATCTATCTTAGCAACTTAGATTATATTTTATTGCACATTTTATTGTGTGTAACTTCTTATTGAAAGTGAAGTTAAAATAAACAAGTGTTCTTGGAAAACTTCTAAGCTACAGAATTTTCACACTTTTTCAGTGTTTTCTCTCGTAGAAAATAGGAAAAAAGGTTAATTTATCTGAGAAACCCATGATTGCTATGGTTTGGGCATGTGGAAAGAATGGATAATGATAGACTGACAAAGTATGTATACAAAGAAAGTGTGGAAGGAAAAAGAGGGAAGGGACGACCGAGAAAAGAAAGTATGGAGTGATCAGATTGAGGAGATTGTGAAAGAATGGGATATACAAAGTGAGCGTAAAAGAAGAAAATGCATGAAAAAGGTGATGGATATGAATGAATTGAAAGAGGTATGTAAGGATAGTAAAAAATGGAGGCAGCTCTGCAGAGGCTCTGGCCACCCCTAGCGGAATGGCGACAGAGTTACAGTTACAGTTACCTTTAAGGTATCGATATTTCTCTTGGTTGCGCCACTGCCTTGCCTTGGTTTTTTGACAGACACATGCATGGACCACGTCTGTTCCATTTACCGCGGGAATCGCCGCACTCTCCTCCACCTACTCGCTCACTTCCATCACGTTTTTATCACGTGCGTTTAATCTTAATATTATGGATCTATTCGATAGATAATTTGTATCACTGTCTGTGTTTAAAAAATCAAAAACACGACGAGAAAGTTGATGCCACTTAGCTGTAGGTAGGTACCCAGCACTACACTAAATGTAGTTTTTTTTTTGTATTTAATTACAGTAGCTTGTATGTAGAATACTTATTCATCTTCTTTTATAGAACTTCAATTTAGCGTGGTACATTGATGTGAGTGAAATTTTTGCAGTTTGTACCTACTCCCCTATAATTTATAATCTATAATCTAAGTTGCAAGGATATATTCATTTAAAGCTTTCAAATGTATGCCCACAAACCAACACGATACAACCCCTCCTGTTTATTTAAGGGTATGTACCTATAATCTCCTTGACTGATAGGTTAGTATGAGGCTGACCACCCGGGCTGTAAAAATTGGTTCACTTTTGCCAATGCCACCCCAGTTTCATGGAAAAGCGGCAGGATTTTCAAGGTTTATGGTCATGTTCATTATTTGTATGTAATTACATGCTCTTGTTTGTGGGCATGCACTTAATATGAGCCATGAATGTTAAAACATATCTTTGCAGCTTAAATTATATATTATATCCGGTCCAGTTTGGTATCCAGTTGGTAGAATGCTTGCATTTCATGCCAAGGGTTCGGTTCCCACGGAGGGTGTCAGAAATGATTTTCCGTTTCAGCGTTCATTTCAAATCCAAGATGAAATAACACCAAGGTTAACTTAGTTCTCACAAGAAATGAGTATCAGCCTCCCTCGGGAGAAGTTAAAGTTTAAATATATATGTGCACCTGATGATGACCTACTACGTCGAAAACGCGTTTGTAACTTATTCTAAAGATTGTAATCTTTTTAAATATATTTGTGTGAAAATAAACAGTGTTTTTGAATTCCTTCAAAATTGTAAACTAAAAAATATATGTGTAGATTGGTTGCGTCAGCTGCGATTTAGTTTCAACGTTTGCTACCATAATCTGAGTCTTTCTTCTGCCATGCGTCGCTTTGGGTCCGCCATCACAACCATCTTTTCCAGATATTTTTTTCGTTTGATTAATTTCGATGTATTTATCAGAACTAAGGTTTTTATATACAACAAAAATGAATCTATATACAACTGCTAAGTTAAGTTCTTAAGAAGTGTCAGTTCGTTAAACAAACTGACACGACTGAATAAAAACTAAGGGTAAATAATTTTGCCTGAAAAATATGGTTGTGGTGACGGACACAAAGTGGCGCAGGGCAGAGGGAAGATCCAGATTAAGGTGGCTGGATGAAGTGGAGGTAGACTGCCGTGCGGTGGGAATATGAGACTGGAGGAGAAAGACGTTGGACAGGCAGCGGTGGCTGTGGTTGATCAAAGAGGTCAAGATCCACTCCGGATTGTGATGCCATTGCTGACTACGATGATGTGTTTAACGATTGTTATAAGTTTGTCCTTTTCATTCTGTTTCAAATCGGTAAATAAAAAAAATATTTAGAAAAGATGAACCGTATTACTTACTGTTTTGTATATTGTTGAAATAATTACCATCTAATTTTGCATTTGTAGTAACCAACTTGTTTATATTTGTTGACTTGTGTTATTTCTTTACTGAGACAATATTTAACGGCGACGTACATTTCAAATATTGACATAAATATCCAAGATACTCAAACCTTAGCTTGCGATACTTAAAATATTTAAATTTTGAGAAGTAGCAAAAAAAAAAAATGCAGAAAACTTATTTTGGTTGATAATAATATAATTGATTTTAGTTTAAATCACAATTACTCGAAATTGATGAAAAAAATTGATTTTTAATTAAAACACCAGGAAGTTTTAGAGATCGAATACGATCAAGTAACTTACAAAAATCAAGTATGTACTGCCGATAGCTCAGTTGGTAGAGTGCTTGCATTCCATGCCGTGAGCTCGGGTTCGAATCCCACCGAGGGTGTCAGAAATTATTTCCCGTTTCGGTGTTTATTTCAAACCCCTAAATAAAATACCGGCAAGGTTTACTCAGCCTTCACAAGAAATGAGTACCAGCACTCTCGGGAGCTGGAAAACCCTCACTTCAAGTGAAGTAGTTGGCGTAAGGCCGGCCCCCTTACCTGTAAAAATAAATAGGTTCAACTCGCCACATGCGACCCCTTCGGAGATAACGCGGCAGAAAGTTACACTATGTGTGTAGCTTAGTTGCGTTGCGTTG
Organism: Agapetus fuscipes; assembly: GCA_951799405.1. Lineage (NCBI taxonomy): Eukaryota > Metazoa > Arthropoda > Insecta > Trichoptera > Glossosomatidae > Agapetus > Agapetus fuscipes. The sequence goes on along the minus strand of OX637343.1, from coordinate 11,906,800 downwards.
CGTTACAAAATGGGAATTTAGTACATAAATGTGAATTTAGTACAGCAATATGAAGTAAGTACTTAAATGTGATTTAGTGTTAAGCTTAAAGTTAAGTGAAGTAAGAGTTTGAATGGTACCTTCATCATAGAAAGTGAACTAATAATAAAGAAGTGCTGCTAGAAAACTTCTTAAATCCAGGATTTTCACGTGTTTATAGTGATTTCTCTCGTACAAAAGGATTTATTTGAATACCCTATATCATAGGGCCTATGATAGCTTAATATGTTACTTACTCCGTTTAACACTTAAGGCAGCGGTTTCCAAACTGGGCGGCCTAAAATATGCATAAAAATATTAGTATGAAAATTAAAAAAGGGAGGCGCGAATTTTTTTTTTGAGTGAGTTAACTTTTCAAAATACGTGACTACCCGATAGTCGATGAGCTTAAAAAAGAATCCGGTCGCTTTAACATCTGTGAACTGCTTGAGAACCATTGGTTGAAACTCATTTGACTTCTCAGTGCGACGGCTTGTACATAAATATTAGTTTATTCTGACAATGCAAAGAGAAAATATAATTAGCTCCAATATTGACTCTATAAACATGTGTACACATTTATTTTGTATGGTTGAAATGCGAAATAATTATTTAACAAGATTTCAGTAGGTAGCCACAATAATAATCTACGGTGCAAAGTTATACGTATTAGCATTTGAGGTTCATATTAAATGCATGCCCACAAACAGTCATAGTCACATGCCGCATGTGTACAATTAAATTAAAAACCCAAAATATCAAATGAACACAAACCTTGCGACTCTTACTGATTTTCTCTGAGACGGGGGTGACATTGGCAAACTAAAACAATTTTTGCAGTATGGGTGTCAGCTTCGTACTAACCTACAAGTCAACCATTTAATAAAATAAATCAATGAGGATTATTTTGTTTTTTTTTTGAACGAAAATAATAACTTTAACAACACTTTAAATTAGAATTTTGTATTTGATTTTAATGCTTATCCATTTGTTTATGTCTAAAATGTTATTTTTTTGTGTATATTCCTTGACTTATAAGTTATAGGTGAGTATGCAGCTGACCACCCATACTGTAAAAATGGTTCACTTTATCAATGTCACCCCTGTTTCAGGGAAGGTCGGCAAGAGTTGCAGGGCGTATGTTCCTTTGAGATTGGGTTTTTTTATATTGTTGGTCCACATGCGGCATGTGTTAGCGCGAACTTATACTTGGCTGCTTGTGGGAATACAATTAATATAAATCTTAAATTTAATATACCTTTGCAGCTTAGATTACAGATATTATCCTTTATTTGTTTAAAAAGACACCTATAAAAAAGGTTGGCTTGAAAATTTGGCTTTAAAATGCTTCATTAAATATTAACTGTGCTATTTTCAAACAGAAAAACCATTGGCTGATCCGAGGCGTACAGTGAATTTTCCAGCAACAAAATCGGTGATCCGTAGATCTGATACGGATCAAATGCTTTGTGAATGGCACTGTCCTTGACCACCCATACTGTAAACAATGATTCACTTTGCCAATGTCACCCCTGTTTCAGGAAAGGTCGGCAATAGTTGCAGGGCTAATATTCATTTAAGGTTTGGATTTTATTTATCCTTTTGTCGGTGTTATGGCCGCGGGGATCAAGTCGGGTTATTTGGAACCGGATAACGTTGGTTCGAATCCCGCGACGATAACTTCGACCCTGGTTCAACAGATGCCGTTGCATGCCCACAAGCTTCTGCTTTCGCATGAATACAACTGGCCAGGCAAAATAGGTTGGTGGATTGCATTCCTTTCCACAAATCTATAAAAAAAAAAAATTGTAAGTGCGAACTACATGTGTTTGTTTGTGGGTATGCATTTGATATGAGCTTTAAATGTAAATATTTCTTTGCATCTTAGATTATTATTATAACTGTGTTCCTTTGATGACATGGCCACAAATGAAATGTCATTACAACGCCCATTGTCATGCTAAACGTCTCATTGTAAGATGATGCACGTCACTGCTTGCTTTGTCATTCTTGCGGCAGGTGGAGGAGCTTTTTATAACATTATTCAATACACACCAACGTCACTTTTAGTTTCTTCCCAATGCCAATGCTGAATCAGTTGAACAATTCTGTCATCAGGGACGTACGTAGCATCGCAAGCGTGGGTAGGCAACAATATGGATTTTTTACAGTTAAAGTGGGATCAGGTATTTATTCTAATCTAATCTAATCTAAGCTGCAAAGATATATATCATTTATGTTTTATATTAAATGCATTCCCACAAGCAGATATGTATAATTTCGCGCTAACACATGCCGCATGTGGACCTACAATATAAAAACCCAATCTCAAATGAACATAAGCCTTGCAACTCTTGCCGTCCTTCCCTGAAACAGAGGTGACATTGGCAAAGTGAACCAATTTTTACATTATGGGTGGTCAGCCGCATAATAACCTATAAGTCAAGTCATATACAAGTCATATAACTAACGGGTTATACCCGCGTGTCGGGGTTATAGCCGCGGGGGCCAAGAGAGCTGATCTTTCTAGCGTGTTTCGAATGGAACAACGCTGGTTCGATCCCCGCTTGGGTCACTTGACTTTAACTTTGACCCTGGTTCAACAGATGTAATTGGGTAATTATTATTTAATAATTCATTAATAATAAACAATAATGAATTATTAAATTATGATATTAATACCTGTTTCTGGCCAGGCAGAATAGGTTGGTGAATTGCATTCCTCTTCACAAATCTATTTTTTTTAAAAAATAAAAAAAAAAAAAAAAAAAATAAAAAAAAAAAAATATAAGTCATACCTTTATTTATTAATCGTAAAAATTCTTTGTTACTACTTATTATACAGGGTTATTCAAAGCACATATTTTGATACATAGCATATCCATGGATCGTAGTTTTTTTGTATATAAAGTTCAAATTAATGATTGCTGGTCAGTCGAAATTTACACACATAACTCCTCTTCTCCAAAAGCTTCACTGGCTCCGTATCCCGGAGCACATCGAGTTCAAAGTGTGCACGATGGTCCACAAAGCTTTATTTGAAAAGACACCCAAATATCTCGCTGATTTGATCAAACCAGTCACCCTCGGCAAAAAAAGCCTAACACTGCGCTCGGCTGAAACTGGAGCCAAATCAAGGATTGAAGAACCTATAAGAAGAGTTAACACAATGTTTGGAGAGCGTGCATTTGCAGTTGCTGGTCCTCTGGAACCACCTGCCACATCATGTGAGAGAGCTAGAGGACCATGGAAGTCCGGAACGCACTGAAGACAAGCAAATTTCTGGCATCGTTTGCACAAGCACCCTTGGAGTGACTACATCACGAAACGGCGCTATAAAGAAATCATCAACTCATCATCATCATTAAGTGACGGTTGGGCCATGGATTTGCTGTTTGTGAATTACGCCGTTAGATTAAAGGTTTATAGATCTGTTGTTTTTTTAATTTTCCACACTACAAAATCTTTTTTTCTTTCAAAAGGTTTTTTTCTCAAGATTAATTTCAAAGCCTATTTTCTGTACCGGTACAATACAATAGATTTATTAAACTGTAATATAGTTTTTTTTGTATGTACATACTGATATAATAATATTTGTAAATGGGTCATTAATCTATTTGGTGAGGTCAGAGCTCGAATGAAATCATTTTTATATAACGCTCCGAGCCGGCCTTGTCAAACCCAAAGTTGCGAAACTGCAAACTACAATGCGAATAACCTACAATATAATCTAGACATATTGCTACTATCATACTTGTGGTTTGATATACGAAAACCTCAATATACGAGCGGGAAATAAAAAAACTCGAAAATTACTTAAATTCTTGTACCGACTAGGTCAACTCAGCCCTCACAACAAATGAGAACCTGCAAACTCGGAAGCACGGAAACTAGCACTTCAAGTAAGAGGTTGGCGAAAGCCTGGTCATTTTATATAAATATAATCTAAGTTGCAAGGATTTATTGACATTAAGGTTTCTTATTTATTGTATGCCCACATACAGATACGTATATAGTTCACGCATACCGCATGTGCACCTACTATAATAAAACAAAAACGAATCTCAAATGAACATAAGCTCTGCAAAGTTTTTTTTTTATCCGTCTAATTTGTTTAAGCGCGAACTTATGCGTGTCTGCTTGTGGGAATGCATCTATTAAAAATCTGAAATGTAATATACATTTATTTGCAACTTAGATTATTGATAATAATTTGAGTTACTATACTTTAATGAACTGAATGTCTCGTACACTCTTCATCTCATTTAGATTTCTGTGGTGTAAGTCTGTCTGAATTCCGTAGATCTTTGTTTTGTTGACGAAAGTGTATAGGTTCTTTAATTTGACTGTGCTTTGTTATGTAATACTTACTTTTTTTTCTAGATTAAACATTGTGAATTACTTTGTTATATATTATGTTAATGGACAATCATGTCCGTTAATAAAATAAAAACTAAAAAATAAAGTTATTTTCTGAAAAAGTGTTGACATTGGCAAAGTAAACCATTTTTTTACAGTATGGATGGTCAAAGAATGAAAACAATAGTGTAATCGTTCATTTCACTAAGAATTTTAAACAACAATATATTACTTTAACTATAATATATTAATTAACAATTAAAATGAATATTGAAAATTTAAAAGCCCTACCCGCCAACATAACAGTTAAACCGTTACTTTTTCTAAGCTTACATACTTCTTTCATTTCCTCCAGAGTCATAATCTTTTTCACACAAAGTGTATGCAAATTTTATAACATACGCAACGCAACTAAGCTACACATATAGTGTAACTTCTTGCCTGCGTTATCCCCGAAGGGGTCGCATGTGGCGCTTCGGGACCTATTTATTTTTACAGGTAAAGGGGCCGGCCTCACACCAACCACTTTCAGTTGAAGTGGGGGTTTTCCCAGCTTTCTGGGGGGCTGGTTCTCATTTCTTGTGAAGGCTGAGTAAGCCTTTGAGATCGAACTCTTGCTCTCGGCATGGAATGCAAGCATTCTACCACTTGAGCTATCGACCTTTTTACGAGCTTGATCGTCGTCGCTACAAAGCGCCAATTCTCAAGCAAGACCCAGTTGCTGTAAGGCTGGATGGACCTTTGGTGACCGGTCATTGGTAAAGGTTTTATGAATTTTTCAACCCAGCGAAGAGCAAATTTGAAAACATAAATGGTATATTTTTTGTGCTCCGCCGGAAATCGAACCCACAACCTTCCCATTCAGAGTCCGCAGTGTTACCACTGAGCTACGGACCGGTCTAAGTCATAAGTTATTACTATTGCTTAAAATTAATTAACCCGCTTTAAAAATACAAAATAAAACAACCATTTTATCCATAAAAATCGTGTCTTCATTTCTTTACATGAAATAAAAATAACAAAATCAAATCTAAAAAAAAAAACGCATCAGATAGTTTTGGTTTCTAGGTCAACCAGAAGAATTCACGGTGTAGGATATTTTTTTTTTGTGTAACGAATAAAAATTATAAAACACATTGAAGAGTGCGGAGCCAACGCGTTTAAATTCAGATTTAATGTTGGTTTTTTACGCTCGGACGAAGTAAGGTAATGGACGCAATATTTCAAACTACTTTTTTTTCTGTGAGGAAACTATTTTTGGAAACTCTGAGAGATGGGTGCCGGATTTGAAGTGTTCCTAATGATATCTTTTGATGTAATTTTTTTTGTACAGAGGTCATATATATATAAATATATGTATATATACAAGGATAATTTATTTATAAGGTACACATAATAAAAGAGCGCCGTTTTTGTGTGTGTCACACATCAAGGGCCCTTTTAAATCACGGATGAGATTTTTTTTGTAAAGATGTGTCTTTAGTGCTCCTTTAAAGACACCAACAGTTTCTGCCTTCCTCACATTAGGTGGTAGTCTGTTCCACTCCATTGGGCCCGCAAACCGGAAAGCACGATCCCCAAAATTAGTGCGTGTCTGACGGGACGGCTGGACTAAGTCAACCACCCCACACTCAGCAGATCTGAGAGTTTGGCGTCTCAAATCTATCTCAACACGTGAGAACATGTCAGACAAGTATGAAGGAGCCATACCATTGATAGCTTTGTAAACCATCAGACAAACACGGTAGACCACCCTCTCCGGAAAACGAAGCCAATGCAGTTTTTTCAACAATGGAGTAATATGGTTAAATTTAGACATCCCGAATATGAGTCTTGTTGCAGAGTTCAGCACAGATTGAAGCCGGCTGAACTGTTTTTTCGGCTGACCTATATACAGCGTTGAGCAATAGTCAACCCGAGACATCACAAAAGCGTTAACCAGAGTCCTGACCGCCCCTGATGGTAAACATCTCCTGATTGCCTTTATCTGGCGAAGTTCAAAAAACGAGTAGGATACCGTGTTATTCAACTGCTCTCCCATTGTGAGGTTCCGATCCAGTGTGACTCCTAGAGTCTCACTGAATCCGACGTCATCTTTTGGATAAAGTGTAAAAGTACCGGTCCGTAGTCTAGTGGTAACGCTTTTGTCGCGTATATGGAAGGTTGTGGCTTCGAATCCCGGCGGAGCGCAAGAAAGATGTCATTTGTATTGTCAAATATGCTCTTCGCTGGGTTGAAAATTTCATATACCTTTACCAAAGACCAGTGACCAAAGGTCCAACCAGCTTTACATTTCAAATAAACTAAAACCGAAAAGTCTAGAAGTGAGAAGCCCCGCCCAAAAATCTTAAATGATAACATTCAAATAACATTCAAATGACATTCAACGGCTTTTTAACAAACAAGTGGCCAACGACATAATTTTTTTTCTGTTTGCGGCAATTTTGATGTATCCTTACATAAAAAAAAACAGCTGCTGTTAACTAACTTTTAAAATATTTACTTGTAAATTTTATTGTGTTAAATAGTTAAAACTTTATTTACGTGAACTTACACTTGTCAGCTTGTGAGCATGAATTCAATATAAATCTGAAATGGGGCTGTCCATTTATTACGTCATTCGAATTGAGGGGGGGGGAGTCTGGTCTGCGGATGATGGCAAATGAATTACGAGTACCAAATGTGAATTATGTATTATTATGTTCTTGTAAATACCAAATTCTACAAAATATACAAAATATTATGTAAGTAATATAACATTATTAATTATTAGGCTCATCCATTATTACAGCAAGAGGGGGGGGGAGGGGTCATTAGATAATGACTATAGGATGATTGTAAGGGGGGGGGGGGTCGAAAATCGTCCAAAATCGATGACGTAATTTATGGAGGACCCCAATGTAAATGCGGGTACACCCTTGCACGATACTTGTCTCAATACTGTGGTAAACGTAAAGGTCTAGACAGAAGCGCTATTCTGCTAAATTGTTCCTCGACTTATAGGTTGGTATGCAGCTGACCACCCATGCTGTAGAAAATGGTTCACTTTGCCAATGTCACCCCTGTTTCAGGGAAGGTCGGCAGGAGTTGCAGGGTGTATGTTCATTTGAGATTCGGGTTTTAATATTGTAGGACCACATGCGGCATGGCACATGCGCGAACTTATACGTGCCTGTTTGTGTAAATGCATATAGGTAATGTAAATCTCTAATGTTACATAATATATTTTGCAACTTAGATTAGATTAGATTCTATAGCGATTCGTGTACAAAATAAGGTGTACTGTGTTTTTTTTTTTTATCTACGGAGTTCTTCCGCAAGCGCTAGCAAGCTCCGACTTGTAAGGAATTTAGCAGAATAGCGCTTCAGATGTATTTTTTTTCGGCAATAAAAATATTTAAGGTAGCTTCCTTTTCAGTTAACTCATCTCATGAGTGAAGTATTAAATTCAATTTGTAACAAGCACAGTTTTAAGTGAATTTTAACTCGACTCCACTTATCTCATCATTTTTTTTTTGATATCACAAAAAAACTGAATCGTTTTTTTCACTTGTCTAAAATACCATTTTCTATTTGAACTGACGAGTGGATTTTTTTCGTTGTTTATTTACAATAAATAAATTGGTCTTTCTTTAGCACGCGATATCAAAATTGTGATGGCGGACTCAAAAAATATGATGGGTGTAGTGGCTATTAAGTTTAGATCAAATATGTTATTTTCATGCGTTTATTTTTCAAATTTTGCAACCATTACTTTCTCTACAATATAAAATTACCTGCCTAAGTATAAATTTTATTATGTTTCTTTATTAAGTAAAATATCGAGAACTAAGTATAAACCGGAGACAAAACACGGATTGAAGAACCGGTAAGCAGAGTAAAAACTGTGTTTGGAGAGCGTGCGTTTGCAGTTGCTGGTCTTCTGGCCTGGAACCACCTGCCTCATCATGTGAGAGAGACAGAGGACCATGGAAAGTTTCGAAATGTACTGAAGACAAGCAAATTTCTGGCATCATTTTCACGAGCACCCTTGGTGTGACTACATCACGAAACGGTGCTATAAAGAAGTCATCAAATAGTCATTATAAAACAAAATATCATAATTATTTTATCGTTTCTTAAATAAAGAGTACTTACAAGAAGATTTAACTTCTCTAATTCTTATAATATCCTTTCGCAATTCGTTCATCTCCTCGACATTCATCACTCTCTTAATGCATGTTCTTCTCTTTTTCTTGCTCTGCAGATTCAAGTCAATTGTAATCTCTTTTCTTTCTTATTCAGTCATCAAAAGTTTTCAATATAACTGAAAATCTACAAGATTCAAGAAACAATGGCAAACGTTTAAAACAAAAAGTTGTTTAGAAATGATGAATCGATGATCTTTATGTTATTCTGTATTCGGTAAACAAAATCATGTTGTTTTTTGCCCCATGTAGATCATTGATAAGTGATAAATAGATATTTAGTTACGTCTGACATTTGAATGAGAAATTTCTTGTTGGAATAAAGTGATGGAGAATCAATCAATGTATTTTTATTTCATTTGTTTTTCACTTATATTCTTTATACTCGTACAAACTAATTTCACTTAATATTGCTGTTATATTGATTTAATTTAAATTGAAGTTAGTAGTTAGTAGTTTAGTTGTAGTTTTACAATCTAAATCAAAAGTTCGAATACGGAAAGATCAAAAACTATTCAGTGTTTTACACGAACAACAACAAAAAATATCGTCGTTTCATGTTTTACTTTAAGCTTTGTCTGATTAGCCTATTTTTGAGATTTATAGCCTTTTCTTAACTTTCTGATGTACCCTTCGGGGACAATAAATACGCAGCAGTGAATGTGCAGCTTCGTTGCGTTCTACAGCTGCTAAAACTTTTTTTAAACCAGCTATCAAAAAATTACGTAGACAATAAAGCATTTCGTTACTTTTTGAACTCTATGGGGATTTAAGCAAAATATATATTCTGCATATTCTAAGCCAATAACCACTAAACTCTGGCAATTATGAACATTCCTTACCGTCTAAGGTAGGCCGAAAGGTCAATAAATATACTTCATATATGTACATATGTTCGATCGATAGCTCAGTTTGTAGAATGCTTGCGTGTCACGTCAGAGGGCTAAGGTGCTATCCCCGTTAAGGGTGTCAGGAATGACTTTCATTGTGTTTCAGTGTTTACTTCAAACCCAAAATAAAAATACCAGCAACGTTTACTCAGCCTTCACAATAAATCAGAACGTGCCCGCTTGAACCTTCCCGTAACTTTACTTACACGCGTCTGCTTGTGGGCATGCATTTAGTATCAATCTTAAATCGCAACGCAACTAAGCTACACATATAGTGTAACTTCTTGCCTGCGTTATCCCCGAAGGGGTCACATGTGGTGATTCGGGACCTATTTATTTTTACGGGTAAGGGGGCCGGCCTCACACCAACCACTTTCAGTTGAAGGGGGGGTTTCCCAGCTCCCGGGGAGGCTGGTTCTCATTTCTTGTGAAGGCTGAGTAAACCTTGAGATCGAACCCTTGCTCTCGGCATGAAATGCAAGCATTCTACTAATTGAGCTATCGACCGGACTGTTTACGAGCTTGGTCGTCGCTATAGAGCGCCTATTCTCAAGCAAGACTCGATTGTTGTAAGGCTGGATGGACCTTTTGATGACCGGTCTTTGGAAAAGGTGTATGAATTTTTCAACCCAGCGAAGAGCAAATTAGAAAATATTTCTCTTCGCTTATAAAGAAATTTGTGCTCCGCCAGGATTCGAACCCACAACCTTCTATTCACAAGTCCAAAGTGTTACCACTGGACTACGGACCGGTTTTAATCTTAAATGTTAATAAATACTTGCGAATTAGATTATACATTGTAGATAGATCCTCCTGCCTCTGTCCATTGCACGCGCCTGGACTGGTAAGCCTGTATTAGGTATTACTTAATTACGGATGAATTTGTTTTTGAAATGTCGGGCATCCGGTATAGAATGGTGACAAGATTTGTATAAAAAGTTGTTTAACTCTTTAAACAGAAGTAGGCCAGACCAAAAAAAAACTATGTTTACTTATAGGAAATATCTTGCAGCATGTGCGGTGTTTTAAAACACGTCTAATTAGTGGAATTTTTACAAAATTGCTGAATGCGAGATGCGGTGTGTTTCAAGATGACAAGTATCAGGTAGTTTGAGACATATTTGGCTATTTTAACAAGAAGTTAATTAGATACTAAAAAAGTGACCGGTCGTAGTCTAACAGTTATCGCTCCAAATTTGTGCTCAGAAAACAGTCAATTCCCAATGGAGCACAAAAAACAGGCAATTTAAAAAAAAGGGTTGAAACGTTATCTTCTTTATTAAAGACCAGTCATAAAGGTACACCAAGCTTTACAACAAGTAGGTTTTGCTTGAGTGAGCGAGAAACTTCTAACTTCGCGTATGGCTCTTGAGGTGTGATTGCACACAAAGACTGCGATCATACAAATAAAGTATTCAAATCTGGATTCATTTAAAAACAGTTGGGTTGGAAAGGCTTTTTTGCAGCATAAATATGTTCAGTTTTTTTCATAAATTTATTTAAAAAATGTAGAATACAGCCCGGTCGATAGCTCAGTTGGTAGAGTGCTTGCATTCCATGCCGTGAGCTCGGATTCGAATCCCACTGAGGGTGTCAGAAATCATTTCCCGTTTCGGTGTTTATTTCAAACCCCAAAATAAAATACCGGCAAGGTTTACTCAGCCTTTACAAGAAATGAGAACTAGCCCTCTCGAGAGCTGGGAAACCCCCACTTCAACTGAAGTGGTTGGCGTAAGGCCGGCCCTCTTACCTGTAAAAAATAAATAGGTTCAACTCGCCACATGCGACCCTTTCGGGGATAACGCGGCAATAAGTTACACTATATGTGTAGCTTAGTTGCGTTTGTGTTATAATACACTGAAAAAAAACAAGACTCTCTTAATTATTTTTGTACGTTTAACTTTTAAAAATAATCTGTCTTCGCTCTTCGTGACGATGAAACAGAAGTAGTTTTAATTGATTGCTTTTGGGTAATGTTTGATTAAATCAAAATATTAAAAGGTTAACAGTGTTATTCAAAAAACATTTAATGCATAGCTGGTCCATGGATCATCGTTTTGTTGTATGGAAAATTTACGTTAGATGGCGATGGAGCCATGAGTTTGTTGTGTGTGAATAAAATCGATATAAATAATAAACTAAAACGCTCCTTCGATGCGCTGTTCTCGTTTCCATACATTTCAGGTGCAATTCTACGGTTAAGTGTAAACGATTCCGATTGATCAAAGGCTTTAGTCGATATTTGGTTGAAACTGAAACTTTGGTAGATCCCCAGTACTAACAATTTAAAGATCGTGTCCGGTTTATGTTAATCACATTGAGTATCGATTCAGAAGACATCTCATCGACTAGCAGCTAGCAAAGTACATGCAGCGTTGAAATATTGCAAAATTTCCTAAACCCAGTTCTGCCGATAGCTTAGCATATTATACTCGGATAGTCAATTATTTTTATTCACAATACGAAGCTAAAGCAGCACTAACAGATCTTTACCTTTGACATATATATTTCGTTTTAAATAAAAATAAAATAAAACATTTTGATTTCTATTAATTAAATAAACAAAGTTCACTTTTATAATTTTATTTCTGTCTAGCACTTTCACCTACAAGGCATCTTCAGGACAATTTTGATTTCTGTTTAACGTTAAATAGGTCCCAAATCGCCACATGCGACCCCTTTGGAGAAAACGCAGGCAAGAAGTTACACTATATGCGTAGCTTAGTTGCGTAGTTGCGTTTGCGTTTTGTTGTTTTTAGATCCCTAAATGTCATTTATTATCTGTATTTCTTGACTTATAGGTTGGTATGAAGCTGACCACCCATGCTGAAGAAAATGGGTCACTTTGCCAATATCACCCGTGTTTCAGGGAATGCATATAATGTGAATCTCCAATGTTACATATCTTTGCTACTTTATTAGATTAGATACATGGAAATGTTATTCATCCTTTTTTCTTGGATACTTCACCGCCACATTGCTCTAAAGTCTAAGGATTGCCCGCCAGCACATTGAGTCTTGCGTCAGCGGACATGCCAGTGAGTAAAGCAAAGAACTGTATACTGTAGATATTATGTACAAGGCGGCGTACTAGCTGCCCGCCAGCGCGCCGGTAGATGGCGGTTATTATTCCTATTTGGTACAGCATGCTACGTTACTCAGTTATACACAACGTGTGGCCCACGATAAAGTGTATTTGGTCTGAATTAGCCTGACAGTTTGTCAAACTACAAAGAAAGCTCTAATAGCCATTAAAAGTAAACATAAAAAGAAGACGTTTTTGTGTCTTCTATCAATTCGTATGTAAGCTATCTCTGTTGTACCGACCTCCCAGGAAGGTTGTGTTGCCTGTGCGTGTAAATTTTGACGAATATATGGCGTGTTAAAAAAACCACGGCTTAAATTTTCTTCGAGTTGTAGTCCTCTCGGGTGTTCCTCCTGTATTTCTTGATTCCCATCACCCGCCCGGATTTCTACCAGTTTTTTTTTTTTTTTAATAAAAATGACAAGAGTACTGTAACCTTGTTTTCGTTTCGCAAGCGGTGGCCAGTACCCTTAATACGAGTTGCAAAACTTGAGAAAAGTTTACGGAAAATATTAAAGCGTGATTTCTCCCAAAATCTGCCGTTTTTGTTGCTTACACTTTATGGTCTTAGCAAAAGAGTTACAGTGATGAAGAAAATCAAGTTCAAACAAACAAAAACGGCAGATTTTGGGGGAAATCACTCTTTTATAATTGCCGTAAACTTTACATTACTCAAGTTTTGCAACTCGTACTAAGGGTACAGAGAGAGGCACATAGAGTGTTTAGAAATGTTTTGTTATGAATTACGGGTTCAATTTAATAAAACTTGAATTAAATAAACGAAATATATCTATATATATTTTATAAAAGTTGAGATTTAATAAAACGCTAACACTTCCGCATGTGAACTTACAACATAAAACCCTTTCTCAAATGAGCACACGTCCTGCAACTCGTTCTCTTGGTGACATTGTCTGTTTCTGTTATTGTATCCTGCCGCCGGTACCTCTGCAGATGCGTCTCCACTTTCTTCTGTCCTTGCATACCTCTTTCATCTCTTCAACATTCATCACTTTCTTCATACAAACTCTTCTCATATTCTCACTTTGCAGGTTGCATTCTTTCGCAATCTCCCCTATTTGGTCTATCCATTCCTTCTTCGGTCTTCCCCTTCCACGCTTTCTTCTGACATTTTCTCCATACACTTTCTTCGTTAGTTGTTCATCATCCATTCTTTCAAGATGTCCGAACCATCTCATTTGCAAAGTGAATAATTTTTATAGTACCTATCTATGGGGTGTCAGCTTCATACCAACTTATTAGTCAAGGAATATACGATTCTCAAACCAAAGGCACTTCTATGTCAACATCCACTTACATAAATTGTACATTTGCAATTAAAAACATGTATTTACTAAATTTATCGCGTAAAAATGAAAAGGTTGTCGACAGCTGGCAGCAGGCACACCGCGAGATAGAATTCCGTTTGGTATTGCCAAACCTCGACTGTACAGATCAGCTACACAAATTATTCCCGCCAGTATCACTACATATAAACCCAGCAGAGTTAGACTGTAGCTGAGACTGAGGCTGTGAATGACATTGAGTAATAACACAGAGGAGCAAAAACTAACTAACTGCATTGATAGCCCACATTCGTCTCAATTCTGTCAAACGTTGCAGTGGTGTAGGCATACAAAACATGTTTTGATGTGTCAAATTCTATGTTTTCTGGCTTTCGCCAGTTTGTGTTTTGATACCTTATAACACATGCCATAATGTCTTAAAATAATGCCCTTTTCCTTTAAAATTTGTCAATTTTATCGATCACAAGATTTATACCGCATACGGCAAACCTGCCACCTTTCTAGAATCATTTTTACATTCGCCCGAGTTTTTTTTTACAAATGGAATGCAATTATGCAATTCACTTTGCCAATGTCACTCCTGTTTCAGGGAAGGACGGCAAGAGTTGCAGGGTGTATGCCCATTTGAGATTTGGTTTTTATGTTGTAGGTTCACATGAGGCATGTGCAAGCGCGAACTTGTACGTGTCTGGTTGTAGGAATGCATGTAATGTGAATCTCCAATGTAACATATCTTTGCAACTTAGATTAGATTAGATTGTGAAGTTCTTTGTTCTCTTTCTTACTAAGGACCATTTTCGTAAGTTGAAACAGATATAATATAATGCCTAGTTTCGTTAAAATAATTTCTAGTCCACAGATATCATAAGTTAATGGTGAATGATATTTGTTGGATAGCGCGTTGTTAACCCAATTCTGAGCATTTATGTTGTTTATCGGTAATGTAGGCATTTAGAAAATCCAAAGATGTGTGAAGAGGCTAGCAGGAGAAGCGCTAATAAACTACGTAACTTGTTGAATAGTTAAATAGTGAATAGTTAAACATTGTGATTACAATGTCGGTTCAAAGAAGCATCTTACAAGATGGCCGTTTTGATTATTTTAAATTGAAAGTCAACAGAAAACTTGCCTCAACTAGCACTAACTAGATTTGTAGAGAAGACTTTTTGTTCTTCTAGAAGATTCCTTGACTTATAGGTTGGTATGAAGTTGACCACCCATATTGTAAAAAATGGTTCAATTTGCCAATGCCACGCCTGTTTCAGGGAAGTAAGGCAGAATTTGAAGGGTTTATGTACATTTGAGGTTTGAATTTTAATTTGTAAGTACACATTCAGGATTTGTAAGCGCGAACTTGCACGTGTCTTTTTTGTGGGCATGAATTTGATATGAGTTTTGAATAATAATATATCTTTGTAACTTAGATTATAGACTTTTAATATGTTCGTAATATATTTTGGAAAAGGTTTGAACAATATTTAGGTTTTGCTCTTGCCCATGCGTTGATGTTTAATAGCATTTACCATATAAAATTCCGATAACCGTCTGAAAAACTTTATGTAAATAAGGAATGTATAACAAGAGGTCCAAGTGAGCCCCCAGGGGTCTATGGGAGACTCCAGCGGGGTCTACGATGGCGTAGAAAAAACATAGTCCACGAAAAAATATGGTTTGTATAAGCTATTAACCAAGCTATAAGTCAAGAAATACGAAAAATAAAAAACATTGAAGTATATAAAGATATAAAGAATGTTGGCTTAGCTTTACCTCAAATTATATAAAAATCGATAACCAGGTACCTACCCCCCCCCCCCCCTACCCCCCGTCGGCGATATTTTCGGATCCACAATTTAGACGTCAACTTCTTCAATCCCACATGTTCCTACACCCCTGAGGTGAAAAATTTCCACTGATTTTACTATTTCAGTTTCTTGATGGTATAATTAATTTTAGCGTCAAAGTTGAATTCAACTGCTCCATTTTAAGAAGGGAATTTCATGAGGGTGGGGGGATGGGAGGTGGGGGGACATACACGAGTTGCCGGTCCACGATAAATGCGCAGCGCAGCGTTAGCCCCGGGCCACGGTAAGTAGGTCGCGCCGCTGTCTTCTTATACCGACACGAACCGAGATCAAAAAATAATAATATACCTAGCTACCTGAAACCTCAAAATGAGTCAAAATTGAGCATGGTTTGATCTTCGAGCAAATAAGCAAGTAAGCAAGTAATTCATACATACACACGATTCTAAATAAAGTAGGTTTTTAAATATATTTTTTTAGTTTTTATCTGTAAGGGTTATTTTTTAGTTGTAGCTGTAAGTCTCTTTATATCACGGAATTCAAAGTAACAATTTGTGACAGTTCATATTTCTTGGTTTTAGACTTAAGAATGTAAATTTAGTGTCAAGGGCGTACCCAGGATCAAATCTAGGGGAGGGGCAGGTTGGAAAATTGAAGATCATCGTCACAAAAATATATCGTGACACGCAAATTGCAAGATTATTCTGATATTCCCTATCGAAATTTATAATATCGCAAAAAATATCAGTAGCTTTCAAATGGAAGGGGGGGGGGGGGCAGTTGCCCCTTCCTAGTTACGCCCATATATGTACCTACTGTGTTTTGAATAATACTGTTAATTTATACAGTATCTTCATTTCAATAAATGTAGTAATGGATAAAAATAAATATGTACATTACATAAATATGAACAAATATATCATTATTGAAAAACTAAGACAACAAATTTCAATGGGATCGATAAAATTGTATCCATTTTTACCCCGTTTTGTAATGTTTTCGTCTACTTCTTCCAATGGTACCTTTTAGAAAACTCAAGTTAGTTTTTAAAGTAGGTGCGTATATAATATACGAGTATATCCTACGCTAAAATTTGAATTATAGTTTTGAACGTAACAGAGCTTTAGGTTTGTATGTTTCGGAGCTCAAATAAATTTTTGAAATGAGTGACGAATATGAGGTTTTAACACATACATACATTTGCGTGAATCGCAAGTACAAATGATTTAAGAAATCATTAGGATTTTGAGCCTTGTAAGTAGATAAAATAAGGCATAATTTCGTGTATCTAGAAGGCATGTTTTTAATAGAGCTACGAAGTAAAGCACGATTTTGACTTGAATGATTAACTAAGCATATAAAAGCCAATAGACAAAACTAAACCTGAAGCACAACACGTATGGTCAGGTTTATACTTACTCGTATATATTTATTTATTACTTACTCGTATATAAATTTCCATTAAAAGCAACATAGATTTAAAAAACAAATAGTGTGTTCATCCCATATAGAGTTTCGTTGGCTACGTCGCCAACGAAACGTCGGGAATTATGTAAGTTCTCCAATAATGGTTCGTATAATAGCCAAAGAGTATAATTCACATTTAAATTAATTATTATAACTTGTAAATATATAAATCCCAATTTTCCATAGAAAAATATTGTAGAAAAACTTAATTGACAATCATCGACCCCAATCTTTGTAATATTTATAAAGATTTTAAGAAAGCACTCACCGGTTGATAGCCTAAGTGGTAGAATGCTTGCATTTCACGCTGGGAGCTAGGGTTTGAATCCCACCAAGAGTGACAGAATCGATGTCCTTTTCAGTGTTTATTTCAAATTCAAAATGAAAGAACTGTAAAAGGTTTACTCAGCCTTTTCCTGCTACCGAGAACAAGGAGACTCCATTTCAAGTGAATTGGTTGACGTAAAGCCAAACCCTTATGTGTGACAAAAATAGGTTCCACTTGCTATATGGGGGCAACGCGTTAAGAAGTTGCACATTTTGTTTAGCTTATTTGCGTTGCATTGCGAGCGTCAATCGAACAGGTTTGGAAAAATATTTCATCGAGTTCTATTTGAAATTTGAACCTGGCACCTTTTGTTGTCGAGTCAAAAACGATTATCACTAGACTAGGCGCATTGAACCGCTCGACCAGTGGGTGAAAAGTTGCATTTTTATTACATGCATCTTGGACATGTCGATAAATCAATTTATGTTGTAAATCATCCTACATCATCAATCATTTTCTGCACGTCGAAAAATTGTAAAATATATTTGCAATATTGCGGAACTTTCAATTTACAATTAACCCTGAGGAGGGTTCACAATGACAACGATGTCCGTATGCTTCAACAGATCCCAACTACTAAATTTGACGTTTAAAAACTTAAGTATGGTGTGAACAAAAAAAAAGACAAATCAAAGATAACTCGTTCACATACAGCTCTTTTGTGGACGAATCGGTCACACCACGACTTTTGATCAGCTGCATTTCGGTCACAGTTGTCTAAGCCACAGATAAATCGTCCGCAGACACATCAGTTACGTTCATTTTGGCCAAACGATGGCTCGTCCACACGCCTTTTTGGTCAGCGGCATTTTGGTTACATACAACATATTGCCCACAAACAGCTTCAACAGAGAAAACTGCAATTAATTTAAACTACATTAATTGCAAAGGTTTTTGGAGAGCAAGTTTTTTGTGATGGAGCTGCATGTTGGCCTAATTCAGTGGCGAAGGGTGTCATACAACCCGGTTCCTATCGGCTTCCCTTTTAAAATGATGTAACAAAGTAGTTAAAAAATATAGGCACAAAGAAAAAAAAATACATTTAAGACCAAAGAAACAATACGCTAGACCGATCCGTAGCTCAGTGGCAACACTGCGGACTCTGAATGGGAAGGTTGTGGGTTTGAATCCCGGCGGAGTACAAAAAATATACCATATATATTTTCAAATTTGCTCTTCGTTGCTGGGTTGAAAAATTCATACACCTTTACCAATGACCGGTCACCAAAGGTCCATCCAGCCTTACAGCAACTGGGTCTTGCTTGAGTATTGGCGCTTCGTAGCGACGAACAAGCTCGTTCACCTCTGCGGCACTAAAACAAGTGTCATAGATCCCTAGAGTCCCTAGAATCTAGGGAGTCTCCCGCACAGGATTTCTTAAAAAAAAACCTATTTTTTCCCCATTGAAACCATGCAGTCTACTTCATTATCATTTTTGCCTCATTTTAAACGGGAAACCGATGGGAATCGGCTTGTATGGCACCCTTCGCCACTGTGGCCTATATTGTATGTGACAGAAATTTCGTTGACCAAAAAGTCTATGAATGGGTTGTCTGTGACCGATTTGTCATGAAACAGAATTAAATAAGAGCCATTATAGAACGTTTCAATTTTCAAGCATTTTTATTCAAACGTAGTGATTGACTTGCAACATTGGTTTTTATACTTGGAAGCTGACAAACGGTTAATACAAAAGTAACCCATGTATAAAACCAAAGCGCTTACAAAAATGTATGAAATCTAAAATAGCACTTACAGTGAGCGTTGTAGTTTCCATAAATTTTTGTTAAAATGTTATGATCGAAATGAAACGTAAAACCTTATAATTTCGGTGCTGAAAAGCTGTTATAACAAAAGAACTCCATGTATATAGTATAGTATGTATATTGTATATGTATATAGTTATGTATATACATAACTTTTCGTTTATACTCAAACATTGCGTTTACCAAATATTCTATAGAAACTGAAAAAGAACCTCTAGTGAGCGCAATAGTTTTCATTAATTTTAAGTAAAACGGTATGGATGAAATTAAACGTAGGTACTAACGAGCGGATGAGAGAAAAGGTTTAAAATTGAAGTCTGTCATTTTGAATCTGACATTTTGCAAAATGCCCAGTCAGGTATCCGATGACCGTGGATGAAATATGAAAAATAAATATCTTGAATCAGTCGTGCCATCTGAGAGTGCAACTTTAATTAATGACAGGGACGAGCACTCTGCAGATGAATGGTAGACGACAACAGATAAGAAATGCATTCAATCTTAAATGTGAAATCTGAGATTGAAAATTCAGCCATAATTGTTATAGTTTTGTAAACACAATATTATTATTTTTCTTTTGTTGGGAAAATAAAAATGGCTTCTATAATATACTGAATTATCCACAATACATTGTCACCCCTGTTTCAGAGAATATCGGCAAAGTTTTCAGGGTTCATTTGAAATTCGGGTCTCATTAATAATTGTAAGTGCACATGCAGCATTCATAAGCGCAAACTTCTACGTGCTTGTTTGTGGGCATGCATTTAATATCAATTTTAAATGTTAATATATCTCTTAGCAATTTAGATTATAGATTATAAACCTTGGTTTTCTTTATATTTTGGTTTGGATATAATTTGATTCCACGTGCCTGAACTGCGTAGTGAAACACTCCGGGTAATGTGAGTATATTTTATATAAATCGAATGAACCGCGATTGAAAAGATGAAAGAAAAAAAAATGATTTCAAACATGTTCGCAATTTGAACCGCAAGGCTGTTCAAGGCTTTTCGAAATCGAATCTGCGATGTGTGGATGCACAAAAAATGTGCAACAAAAAACTAAATGAAATGCCAGTCATCTGACATTATCAAACTAACGTATCAGTGGAAGATTTCTAAGAAAATTGAATAAATAAAAATAATCTAAAATGATACTTAGCACATGAAACCTTAAGGTATCTTTTTCAATGTTAAAGAAATGAGGTTTTGAGCAATTTTCCAGTAAAAATTAAACCTTTTCGATATCACGAACATGTTAAAAAAAATAGAGTATATATTTTAAACAAATTTGGAATGTGTGCCAAAAATAAATTGGTCTGGTCTATAATATCGGTTCTCATACATTTAAGAGAATATTAAATCTTATAAATATTAAAGAGAGGAAGGCCTGTAACACGATGGTCAGATGATATTAAAAGAGTTGCTGGTGACTGGATGCAGAGAGCCCAGGACAGAGACGCCTGGAGAGATATGGGGGAGGCCTATGTCCAGCAGTGGACAAGAAGTGGCTGACTAAGTAAGTAAGTAAGTGAATCTTATTTGCAGAAGTATATTTACATTAGAAGCTCATTCTTAATTTATATATTTAAGTAAGCATGTACAAGTTCGGGTTTACGCATGCTGCAGGTGTACTAGCTTACGTAAGACAATCTGAACTGCAAATGAATCTAAGATCTGCAAGCTTGAATACCATTTCCAGAAACAGTGATAGCATTGAAGGGAGAATATGAATTTTCAATAAATACCTTTTATTGTTATCTGGAGTGCATGAAGGTCTCTCTGGAAACTGTCATGTCGTCCATTTTTGAAAAAGAAGAAGAAGATTCCTGAAAAAAGATAAAATAGTAATTAATAATGATGCATATTAAGTTTTCTTTTACAACTTTTCCACGAGATAAAACGCTTAAAAAGCGACAATCTGTGGCTTTCATTAAAATATTCCTGTTTCCTGTAAAATTTCCTGTTTTATGTCGTAGGTTCCTGATTATTTTCTGTAATAATTTTTATTACAAAAACACATAATAAGAGACCCTTTTTTTTGTCGGAGACAAAAGCATTCTTCGACCGCGAATACAACTTTTTAAAAAGGTGGGTCCTTAGTGCACCTCGAAACGCACTGAAAGATTTAGATTTGTTCACTCCAGGTGGCAGTCTGTTGCATTCCACCAGATCCACATTCCGGAAAGCTCGTTCCCCGAAATTTGTGCGCATCTGACAGTCCGGCTGAACTACGTTGATAGCACCATTATCTGCAGAACTGTACATATGTCTGGGGTATTTTGTATTTTGTAAGAACCTATAGTGACGATTTTTAAGGGATCGATTTTTCACAAATACACATTTTTGGACCCGTGGAGAATCTGTGTCGCTCCATTGTTTTTCATTTCTACAAACTGTGCCCGCATTCGAATAATAAAACTTTCATTTAAACATTTTAAACGCTTCACGTTTTGTTTTTTGTCTGTTTCGTATTTGCTTACTTGTAATCCATCCATCCCTTTTCCTCACGATATCGAAATACTGAAATCAGGCTACGACGCAGAAAGATAATAATTGTATCCAGTTTTTTTACCTATTTAAAAAAGGAATATTTTACAAATCTCACATTTGATTTGAGACATTTTATAAAGGTACCATTCATTGATATTATTGAACCATCGAAATTATGAACCGACAAGGCCGTTGCAACTTCTTGCTCCATAGATGGGGATTAGCTCCATCTCCAGGGTTTGACTGTGGGGCGGAGAACCAGACTGTGGCACATAGTGGAGGAGTGCCCCATCAGAAGACACCCTCCTGGCCTGAAAGATCTCCACGAAGCCACGCCAGGAGCAGTGAAGTGGATGGAGGGCTTGGATCTTCGCCTCTGACGCGGCCCAACGGCCATGTGATTTGCTGTGTTTGCCGGCCATACGCAAAGTAAAGTAAGTATTGATATTATTCATAGAATCATATAGAAAGTTTGAAATGAATTTCCTTCAGTCCACAGGCGGTATTGTTATAAAACCTCGCCGGTAAACGAATCTAATTTTCCACACGTCATTAAAGAATCAAACTCTCGTCTTTTTAAAGAACCACCGCCGCCTTCGATAATATTCGGTACTCTAAAGTGTTAAAGTACTCACTCAAATAATACACTTTATTGTATATCGGAGAAAGCTGATTTCTAGACGCGTTCGTGGCAACATATTCTGATCAATTGTGAATTAATTGAAAAAATAAAATACGAGTCTGCCGGATATTGTGGGCATGGATAAAGAACACGTTTTTTATTTCATTTTTGAATAAACCAGTAAAATAGTAAAAAAATATGAAAAAGGAAAATCCGGTTGCAGTTCTGTGTGGTCATTGCTTAGGTAGTCGCTGGTATGGTCGAGGGGTAAGGTAATTTGCGTTATTGAAAGAATAGCAAGTTCGGACCCAGACTGCACCGTGTCTTATCGACAATAGCTTTAATGGTTCAACAGATGTCATTGGGTAATTATTAATTAATAATTCATTACCATATTTTTATTGTTTCTGGCCAGGCAAAATAGGTTAGTGAACGGCATTCCTCTTCACATATCTATTTAAAACAAATGATTTATGGTTCGTATCTACTAAAAAAAAAAAAAAATTAAAATTAAAAATGTATGTTCGTATAACAGTTTTGATCGTATTGATCCCTTGACTTAAAGGTTAATATGAGGTTGACCACCCATGCTGTAAACAATGGTTCACTTTGCGAATGTCACCCTGTTTCAGGGAAGGTCGATAAAAGTTTCAGGCCTTATGTTCATTTAAGGTTTGGCTTTTAAATTGTAAGTTCACATGCAGCATTTGTAAGCGTGAACTTAAACTTGTCTGTTTGTGGACATGCATTTAACTTGAATTTGAAATGTTAATATATCTTTGCAGCTTAGATAAATGTTAAATCTAAAAAAAATGTCTTGCTTTTGATAACCGATTAATACAAATCTTTGTATGATCATTGTAACATTGCTCAATTTCTGAATAAATACAAATTAATCATTGATCTCTTTTGAAACAAATTCTAAGCACGCACTTGTCCACAATATCCGAAGTCTATTCGGAACATCTTCATACGAGCTGTCAATAAAACTTCAAAATTAAAACAAAATGGAACTCACACAAAAGATGACCGCCATTCCTACAGCAAGTTACATAGGAACTAAAGGCCCTTTTATTCTTTGACAGGTTTCAAACTTAATTTTATTATCAGGCGAACAGGTTTATTATGGTGTACAATTTAGATAAAAGCTTTCATTAATGAAGGTAAGAAAGCCTGTGTGGTATATTGGATTGAGAGCTTTACAAATTAAAGTTCAAGGCTAGAGGATTGGAAAGTTATTAAACTTTCCAATCCTGAAATAAAACAAATAAAAATGAAAAACTGTTTTATAAATTCATATTTTTTCATCCACCGTGAAGCGAAGAGTTCAGAAAAAACTTTTTTTAATCGAATCCTGTGCGAGAGACTTCCTAGATTTTACAGACTCTTGGGGTCTATAAAACTTGTTGTAGTGCCGCAGTGATGTTGTTTACGAACTTGATATCCGCTATAAAGCGCCATTACTCAAGCAAGACCCAGTTGCTGTAAGACTGGATGGACCTTTAGTGACCGGTCTTTTTTAAAGGAATATGAATTTTTCACCCAGAAAAGAGCGTATTCGTAAGTATAAATAGTATTTTTTTGGACCCTGAAGGGGTTCGAATGCCAGCGGAGCAAATCCGGATGTGTTGTAAATCCCGGCAATTGCCGTAAGGCTCGATGGGCATTTAGTGACGAAGCTCTTAAGGCTGGTTCGGACAAGGCGAGTAATTTAGTCAAGTAACGAGTAATTTAGTGGCTAAACGTGTGCGAACCCCAACAATTTAGTCCAGTAGTTAAGTCAATGGTTTAGTCAAGCCGATCCATTTCATTCTATTTTTTCGGGCAAGTAGCGGCCCCGCCCACCGTCCGTGGGCGAGTGTTGCCGAGAAGCCACGGAAAAGTCCGAGTCCGAAGAGCCACGGAAAAGCCCGAGTCCGAGTCGAGTTTATTAGCGGCCGCGCCATTGGCCGCTCACTCTTGGCGGGGAAACGGAAATGCAAGAATGGCGGCAATTTAAATTGGCTGCAGTTTGAAAAGATAATGCCCGTTTTCAGCAAGAATATTTAAAGATAAAGTGCTGTTTAAAAATATTTAAGTACTTAAGAACTTCTTATATTTGCGAGCCCGATGTTCCGCTCCCTAAACTTAGCGACCTGTCAGTGAGGTTATATCATGTTTAAACTGTAAATAAGTGGATATGCACACCGATATCCTTGTTTTTTTAGAAACTCTTGAGAATATAGAAGTTGCTAGGACTTATCTACGTCCAAAAAGTTTTGAGAAAGGTATTTTTTTTTCGATAAGAATAGTATGACATCGATTTTTGGTGCGGATATCAGCTGTCAAAAATACAATCATGTAGCTCCTTGCTGACAATAGAGCTGTACAAATATAGTTTTGGTAAAGATGTTGTGGAAATAACTATTATCGTCCATGAATTTATTACGTAATTAAAAACATCGATCTTTTACATTGATCGATGTTTATAGGTACCTACCATAAATTTGTCATATCACAGGCCTTATGATATCCTTCAGATGGATTGTTACTTGTTGTTTTGTACAGAAACAATTCAGTGACACACGGGGATAACTAATTAGAGGCATTACAATTTTATGCCACTGTAAGCCATCAGCTGGTATCTGTGACAGACGTGAGAGGCGTATGTAGCAGGATTGAACAAGTTTCTCGCGGTCAGCCTCTGAAAAGTTGAACCATGTTTCTTCTTTAACTTGATAATTGATTGGTGACCGCCGTGTATTTGAAAATGCCGATTTTACATGTCGAATATTGATGTTAATTGTCAACAACGAAAAACGCAACAGAGAAATGCATCTGAATGCAGCTGCAGACTACGAGCCGTATTATAGTGTGTGCATACAAAATATACTTTGTACACATCATTGAAAAGATAAAAATTCAATTAAAAAATAATGTTTGCAGCGTAAATGGTAGATATTATTATAAACATCAAATAGTCATGCGTAGTTTTTATTTAAAATGTGTATATTATTTTATAAACCATAAAATACATTTCGAATTTACAAAAGTCGAGTTTCGAAGTTGTTTGCTAAACAGGCTCCTAGCTAGGTGGCCGGGCATAAATCAGTTAATATTACCAAACCATAGCCAATTTAAAGGGCTTTATAATAACATGATTTTAATACTCAATTAATATTTTCAAACTGCAGCCAATTCAAATTTTCCGCCATTATAGAAAGGGCTTTCTGCAGCCAACTTCGCACTTGTGTACTGTACTGGACCGTAATGCGAACGCTTCACGGGCGAGTAGCGCCCCGCCCACTACTAAATTACTCGTTACTTGACTAAATCAGTGGCCTTGTGCGAACTAGCCTTTAGAGGGCTCTCAGAGAGATTCACACAAAAACAGCGCTCACCAAATAAATCACACAATTATTATGATTATTACTTCCCTTAAACAGGGGTGTAATTGGCAACAGTACACTATTTTTAACACTTATAAGAATTTTTACCAAGACGCTAAATAATCGAGTACTCACAAAAATTCCGGAAAATTGTAAACGTGCTATCCAATTAAATAAAAATGAGGGACTCTCGATGACTTTGTAGCGTCGTAAAAGTCTATATACTCTCAAGGCAGATCCTTTACACTTGAGTGCTTTGATTTCGCTCTTGCAAGTACCATGCAGAGTGATGTATTTTTTGTGATGAAAGTGCCGACCTTGAGTGGGTATTCCGGTTACGATGCGGTATCGTATATCGTGTACACTCGTCTCGTATTACGATGCTTTCTACACGCCAGTACAAGAAATGCGATACTAAAGACTGCCGGACTTAGCAAAGAGAAGAGGAGCTTCTGAATTTAGCAGTTGGCTGTTGTGATATTTTTTTTTGTCCGTGGTGCACAACAGGTTACCCTAATTACAGTGCACCCTCTCAGCTATCAACAAGATGGGAGGAACTCTTTCACCATGGATTTAAAGGTGTCTAAATTGTATTGAAATATTTCAATCTTTGATTCCTTAATGAGTTTAACACTCCAGTTAAAGGATGTTGCGCCAAGACGTCAGTGCGACTCATCGGTACATGAAATAAATCATGACCTCGCCCCCGATTATAGTCATTGGACTCATACAACCTGAAACCCTCCAACAGGGTGGGACTGTCTATTCTAATTTGTCGTTGGGGTGTAGAAATAATACTCATTAAACATTAAAAAAAAACCTCGGCTATTTGACGTCACTCATTGTAAATTCCAAATAATCAGGATTTTTTGCTGGCTTACAGCGCATTTGACAGCCACTTAGCAGGTCGAAGAAAGAACTAAGGGCCTGTTGCACCAAGTTCCAATCAGACAAAAATCAAAATTAAGTGTGATTTCTCCCATCAAATCAAAAATTTGGTTGCATATACGTAAACCAGCTAATATACATCATCTTCCTCGTTCAAATTCCATCATTCCGAGAAATATTTAACAGAGGTCCTTACCAGAATGAAGCAATCAAATTTTGATTGGATTTTTAAAGCTGAATTTCTTGCAGATTATAATGAAGGTACTCGGATATGGGTCATATTAAAATCAGTAAGTTAAAAAAAATAATTAATTTAATTTAACCGACGTAAAAGTATATTTTTCGCTGATTTAAACAATTGAGTAGGCGTATTATCTTATTTTGCATTAAAACATCGTAAAATCGGATATTCTTGTTTATTTAATTTTGTGTCAAATTTCTAACCTCCAAATGTATGAAAGTCAGATTCAAACGGTTTTGTATGGATATGAAATCAACACGTCTGGCGGTCAGATTTGAAAATAATCCAGTCAGTTGGATTCCCGGTTTTCTAAATGTTCGGACTTCATTACAATGTTTTTACATTTACAATACGTCACAGTTTTTTTTGTCTATAGAATATGTTCAGATTCCATTGCATACGTTTACAATAGCAATTATTCTATACGAATATTTGTTTAACCGCTCCAGCATCGAAGCTTAAAACTTTTTTTGGGTCATTTAAAAACGAAATTAAAATGAATAAGAGTTTAAGGCTTACACGGCCGGCTGATGATGCTGGAGAGATGTTTTCCGGGATCTGTTACCGTGGTCCATAGACGTCACCCATTGACAACACATTGGTCCATAGACTACGGCAAAAGATCCCGGAAACAATTCTCCAGCATCGGAATAAAATACTTGGACAAAAAAAAATACCCACCGACCTTTATCCCGTCGTTAAACGATCAGATAACGATTCGTTAAAGCTCGTAACGGCGTAAGTAATCTTACATGCCAGTCTGACACTCAGTTAATAATAATTTCATGAACTTACGGCCGCTGCTCGTTTATAATATGGATACAATGTTGATGTGGCGAAAACACGTGTAGGCTTAATAACGATAATGAGAAACGAGAACTGCTTAATGGAACATACGAGATAATCTGTAATCTATGTTGCAGAAGTCTTCTTCTTTTTCTTGTAGAAGAGCCAAAGATTTTTTTTGACTTCGAAGTTTCCGACGAGATAATGGACTCCAGTATCCTTAGTACGAGTTGCAAAACGTGAGTAATGTAAAGTTTATGGCAATTATTATTAAAGAGTGATTTTCCCCAAAATCTGCCGTTTTTGTTTGTTTGAACTTGATTTTCTTCATCACTGTAACTCTTTTGCTAAGACCATAAATTGTAAGAAACAAAAAACGGCAGATTTTGGGAGAAATCACGCTTTAATATTTTCCGTAAACTTTACTTTTCTCAAGTTTTTCAACTCGTACTAAGGGTACTGTTGTCTTGCCACCTGTTTGCTGGTTTTTCAGGTTTGTAGCAAAATTGTTGGGTTTAAGCTGAAATTACGCAGCTCTGCAGAGGCTCTGGCCACCCCTAGCGGAATGGTGACAGAGTTACAGTTACGTTCGTTTGATGTTTTTTCAATTCTTACATAATACTCGAAGTTTCGTTGGTGACATAGCCAACGTCGTCTCGTAGAGAAGTTGCCTCCTAAAGACGTTGGCTACGTCGCTAACGAAACTTCGAGAATTATGTAAGTTATTATAATTGTAAATTTGTGGTAAAATATTTGCAATCACATGGGGGAGTCTATCAGGCTTCATTCTTTCCGTATGGTCACTATAAAATGGTATTCGTTTCCTTGATTGCATGCGTACACAGTTTGCAGAAAGGAAGAACAGTGGAGAGACACATAGTATCTTAGTAAACTTTGCCCTCTACTGAGGGCTAAGAACTGATAATTAATTAAGTTACAAACTCTACAACTTTGGTATCTTTAAAACAGGGGCGGTACTGCCAAAGCGTACCAATTTTTTTTTTTCAAAATCCTTAGGTCAGAACTTTGAGTTAATTATAATTATATCTATGACTCACTATATATTTCGGCAATGTATTAAAATATTCAAAATCTAAATTGAATTTTTTGAAATAGATACTGAACAACTATTTGGTATTTTGATACAAATTTTACAAGACTTTTTATACTAAGCCACACGAGTTGCCTTCAACTGTCATTCTGATTTCTTACCGGTTTTTTTTGGACCGGTTTCGTACGGACATATGTTACCTATATTATCGTTGATTGTATACTGTAGGTTCACGTATAATATACTGTATATGATTATATATTTTATGTGGTGAGACTGGGTCACACAACCACGTGAGCCTTTATTGGAGGGAGTATTTATGGGTCCAGTGACTCGACTTGGGCGTAGTTAGTTCTAATATTGCGCCTTTATTATATTTTATTTATTTAATAATTAATGTGTGTCGTGATTTATTTTATTTTATTATTTTTAGCTTGCAACACTGCGTATCCGGTAATATGATACACAAAAAATATTAAAAATAATATTGTTACGACTATGCAAGATATTAGTAGTTGTGTTTGGTTTGTCTGTGTTAGTTTATTATTAAATAAGCCTATGTCTCTGGAAATGGTTGGATACTTAGGTGGATACTTGATAATAAATTTTAATTAATCTTAAAAATTTGCATAAATTAGAACCAAGATTCCTTGGAGGGACAGGTATGAATCAACCGTTGTACTGTTAAAATGTAAAATTCTGTCGGAACCGAAAGTGAGAAATAAATTGTATAACATAAATAAACCGCAGTTTTGAGTGAATAGAACCCAATAAAAACATAGTTATATTTTACGTCTTACGGTGCTATTCTTAGAAATTTTAGTCGTCCGTTGAGCCCACGCTTTGACAAACTAATGATGCACTTGTATGAAGACCTGTCAATCCAAGATGACCGCAAGTGAACAGCTGATTAGTCTTCATCTTTGCTGGTTTTTTAATTATTTCAATTATGCTTTTTGTACCAAGATGTATCATGTTAAAACTGTTTGTTTGCTATTGAAATAAAATAAAATACAAATATTACCGAAGTTCGGTAGGTAAGAATTACCGTGGGGATGAGACTTCCAGCCCAGGCATCATTAGTTTG
This sequence comes from Agapetus fuscipes, assembly GCA_951799405.1. Taxonomy (NCBI): domain Eukaryota; kingdom Metazoa; phylum Arthropoda; class Insecta; order Trichoptera; family Glossosomatidae; genus Agapetus; species Agapetus fuscipes. Next base: position 11,877,056 of record OX637343.1, on the reverse strand, counting down.
CAAAACGCGGGCTCAACGGACGACCAAAATGTCTAAGAATAGCACTGTGAACCTAAAAAATAAATTCATACCTGATGATGACCTACTAGGTCGAAAACGATTGTAATTTGTTTTAAAGATTTTAGTCTTTTTAAATAAATTTTATTGTGAAAATGAACAGTGTTGTGTTTGAATTCATTCAAAAAATTATAAATTAAAAAATAAATACTCGTTGATAAACGGTACACAGCCAAACGTCGTTCACGGAAATAAATCTGAAAGTTACAAAAAAAATTGAAACTTCACTACGCCACTGGTTTCACGTTGTATAAAGTTTAAAATTACTTGCCAGCTTTTCATGGCGTCGGATTCCATAAACAAAATCAGCTGCACATATGGATGCACTTCGTACATGTAAAACACGAGATGAAAGATGGCAGTGAGTCATCGCGAAGCTGACGATTCAATTTTAAATTGATAATTTTCACCTCCGATGAAAATTCCAAAAAATAATAAAATGCGAAATAAATTCCTTGACTTATAGATTGGTATGAGGCTGACTACCCATACTGTAAAAAATGGTTCACTTTGCCAATGTCACCTTTGTTTCAGGGAAGGCCGGAAAGAGATGCAGGGTTTATGTTCATTTGAGATTGGGTTTTATGTTGTAGGTTCACAATAAGCGCCAACTTATAGGTACGTGTTTGCTTGTGGGAAAACATTTAATATAAATCTTAAATATAATATATCTTTTCAACTCAGATTATAGATAGATATTTCACTAGAAACCATGTTTAAATATTTAAAACCTGAGAAGAAGTTGTAGGCTTTACGACTGGCGGTTAATTGCCTCAATTTTGCAAATTTTTGTAATATTTTCAAAATCAACACGCTAAAGAAGCCCGTCGCAGATACAAGCGAAACGTCCGTCCAATAGGCTACGACAACATATCCCAAAAAGTAATTCTCCAGTGTCAATTAAATAACTTGTTTCATTTTAATTTAATATCAAAGAAAATTATTCACTCAGAACAAAGACTATAACACTATTAAAATCAGCGAAACCGTCAAACTGTATTCTCATACGCAAGGAAACGTAAGTGAGCTACTTATATAGTGCAACTTCTTGCCGCGGTGTTCCCGAAGGGGATTTGACGTTTGGGACCTGTTATTTTCACAGGTTGGAGGGCCAGTCTTACGTCAATCACTTTACTTGAAGTGGAAGTTTCTTCTATATTTTTGTGGAGACTGAGTAAACCTTGCCGGTATTTTGATTTTGAAATTGAAATTGAAATAAACACCGATACGGGAGGTCATTTCTGATACGCTTAGTACGGATCAAACCCGATTGAAAGCAAGCGCTTTACCAACTGAACTATCGACCAAATGAAACTGTATATTTCTTCACATAGCGTTGTTTCTAAGAGATTGCATTATAGGGTGACCTATATCTTAAGACAGGGGCGTGCATCCCATACAGGTAAATCCTCCTAATAGGCAGGCAGTATGTGGTAAAAAACCTTTAATCTTGATATTCAGATTTAAAATTCAAAATTTAAGTTCGATTGGAGCCATCATCTGTTCTTCAGTCAATTTAAAATGAGTTCTTTTAAGGGAATGGGAGAGAATATTTATTCAGAAAGGTATTTGCCTATACCCCATGCACGCGCCTGTAATTTTAGGTAAAGCGACGTTTTTCTGCCGTAAAAATAAATTTGGAGCAACCGTGTTCATACTGGTATAGATTAACAAAGATGTATTTACAGGTTTTTAAGAACGTACTTATATTATATATTATTATAGATACTTAATTAATTGGCTGATGAACGAGTGTGGTATAAAAGAGAATATGAGAATGAAAGTACAAAAAAGTACGATGAGATGGTTCGGACATCTCGAAAGAATGGATGATGAACGACTAACGAAGAAAGTGTACAAAGGAAATGTCAGAGGAAAGCGCGGAAGAATGGTTAGACCAAATAGGTGAGATTGCGAAAGAATGGAATCTGCAGAGTGAAAATAAGAGAAGAGTATGTATGAAAAAGGTGATGAATATTGAGGAAATGAAAGTGGTTTGTAAGGCAGAAAAAAGTGGAGGCGCATCTGCGGAGGTACCGGCCACCCCTAGTGGAACGGCGGCAGGATACAGTACAGTAAGAACGGTAAAACTTTCAAGCGAAAATAAAATTGATTGTCTTGAGCGAGTCTTTACTTTATGAATTTACGATGCAAGATTACCTTCCATATTATTATCTGGGACTTTCGCGGGAATCCGTAGCCTGCAATGTAACCTCAACTGTTATCGCTTGTTAACATTATTTATTTAAAAAATATCTTCATAGTAATAATTATATTAGGATGTTTTATTTTGTGAGTGCTGTTTCTGTGTGTATCACACCTCAAGAACCCTCTGCGGGTATAGTCGTCGTTATAGAAAGCGCTAATTCTCAAACAAGACCCAGTTGCTGTAAGGCTGGATAGACCTTTGGTGAACGGCCTTTTGGTTAAGGTGTATGAATTTTTCACCCAGCGAAGAGCATATTTGAAAATGTAAATGGTAGTATTTAGTGTTTCGCCTGGATTCGAACCCACAACCTTCTATGTACGAGCCTGAAGCGCTAACGACTAGACTACGGACTGGTCAAGAAGTACGGAGAAGGTTCGGGCGTTTAGAAATAATGTAAAATAAGCGACTGAAAAAATAATGTACAAAAGGAATGTCAAAGCTAAGTGTGGAAGGGAAATTCTGAAGAAAGTATGGATTTATTCAAGAAGCAAGATTGAAAATGGCTGAAAATTGTAGAGATAAAAAGAGAAGAGCCTACGTTTAGAGAAAGAGAAATGTAGCAGAGAAGACAGAAGTTCAAAATAACAGAACAGAGTAGAGAAACATCTACGACGATACTGGCCACCCCTGATAAAACGGCGGCAGGATTGACAAACAAGAATGTAAAAAATAATTCTCTAGACATACTTCAGAGTCAGATCGAAGTATAAAGTTTACTTAAAGTTAACGACTACTGGGCTATTTTTAGACATTTTAGTCGTCGGTTGAGCCCACGCTTCGACAAACTAATGATGCATTTGTATGAAGACCTGTCAATCCAAGATGGCCGCAAGTGAACAGCTGATTAGTCTTCATACAAATATGACAATATTCGGTAGGTAAGAATGACCGTGCTGATGAAACTTCCAGCGCAGGCACCATTAGTTTGTCAAAGCGTGGGCTCAACCGACGACTAAAATGTCTAAGAATAGCCCCGTAAGGTCCTAGTTTACATACTCCATAGCAACCCGGATAAGAGACGTCACAATTTTTTTATTCGCGTCATTAGAGTCGACTCAATTTATGAGTCCATTAAAAGCAATTTTTACCCTGTTAAACTATATTTATCAAATATTTTTTTATTCATTAATTAATTATCACCCGTTGCAATTTTCGGTCTGCATAGTAACAATTAAAAAATCGTGCCGGTTTCGAGGTCGCCGGTTCGAGTCTTGGATCGGGCTACATTGTTAAAAGGACAGAACATCACAGTGACAAAATAACACATAACATAACATAACATGATAAAACATCACTTGGCAAAACATCACTATTATAAAACAACACTGAAAATACATTACACCGTAAAACAACACAATGACAAAAAATAACATACCTCAAACAGAACATACTTAAACGGTACCTACGTGGAAAAATATAGCAAGATAAAACAAAACACATGCATGGTTATTTTTAATAAAGTTTACCAAAAATTGGACTATAAGTCATAAGCTCAAAATAGGAAAAATTCATGTAGATATATTGTGTTGTTTGTGATGTTTTGACATGTGTCGTTAATGGTACCTATGTGATTTGTCATGTGGTGTACTGTCATTGTGATGCACTATCATGCGATGTTTTGTTATTGGTATGTTTTATCGTTGTGATGTTTTTTCATGTGATTTACTGTTATGTGATGTTTTGTCATTGTAATGTTTAATCTTAGCGATGTTTAATCTATGTGATCTTTAATGTTAAATATTTGTGATACATTTTCGGTATTGTTTTATCATTGTGATGGTTTGTCATGTGATGCTTTTTTTCATTTTGATATAATTATTTTCTGTGTTGTTATATCATTGCTCAGTCATTGTGACATACTCTTTTGTGATGTTTTGTCATGTGATGTTTTGTCATGGGATGTTGAGTCATGAGATGTAATGTCATGACTTGTTTTGCCACTGTGCTGTTCTATCACATAACCATCTTTATTATGAGATAAAACCGCAGTGGACCTGGGCCTCATGTTTCACAGGATTTCACACAATCTCTTGATTAATCGCAGAGAGGTTGCCGTGAACAATCTTCGGCCATTTTTATCCACAACGCGAGTATCCGGGTTGCGGGCAAAATAAATGCGATACAATAAACAAGCGCTCGAAGGTTTTATTTGTCATTTCGTGGAATATTTATTGTGAAAAAAATCGTATACAATATTCGGTCGGTAAATAATTAGAATGAGTTTTCGCCTTATAGTGTGATAAGTATGGAAAAATGCAACTAAGCCCTACATGTAGTCTAATTTAATCTAATCTAATCTAAGTTGCATAGATATGTTACATTGGAGATTCACATTACATGCATTCTCACAACCAGACACGTACAAGTTCGCGCTTGCACATGCCTCATGTGAACCTACAACATAAAAATCAAATCTCAAATGGGCATACACCCTGCAACTATAGCCGTCCTTCCCTGAAACAGGGGTGACATTGGCAAAGTGAACCTTTTTTACAGCATGAGTGGTCAGCCGCATACCAACCTATAAGTCAAGGAACATACACGACAAATTTCATTTTTTTAAATCAATAAATAATTGCAATATATGTAAGTGCAACTTCATATCTCGTTGGCCGCCAAGGGGTGGCATCTGGCATGTGGAAACTATTTATTTTCACGGGTAAGGGGGATCTTGAGTGTTACGCCAACCACAACCACGATTTGTGAAAAGGAATGCAATTCAAACACTTATCTTGTCTTGCCAGAAACAGGTGTTAACATTGTCAATTCATTATCAATCAAAAATTAAAAAGCAATAACCCTATGATATCTGTTGAACCAGAGACAAAGTTATCGTCGATGAGACACGGCTCGGGCGGGGTTCGAACTTGCGATCGTTTCAATAACGCAACTTCAAGTGTCGTCGCCTTTTCCGCTCGACCATAGCAGCGACATGTTTTTAATATACCTCGACAACTTAGATAAACAAAAATTCGCATACGTTTAAAACTTATTTTTAAAAGGAAAGTGAAATCGACTGTGTGTGTGTTTTTTTTATCGACCGGCAATCGTTCCATTTCCATTTGTCGATCTATGTGTGTGCGAATACGCAGGCGCTGCCGTGGTTTCTTTTTAAGTGTTCTTGAATTTCTCCATTACGTTTTTTTAATGGTGGGAACATATTCTACAGTCTTTTGATATCGACGGTTAAAAGGCATAAGTGACATAAACTAAATGGTTCAGGAGAGCAGTTTAAAGTTTTTTATTTTTGTCATATCGTTAAAATCAAAACAGCTCTAAAATAAATAAAAATAAGGCATTTATTGGCATTCCTATTCTAATCTAATCTAATCTGAGTTGCAAATATATGTTACATTGGAGATTCACATTACATGCATTCTCACAACCAGACATGTACAAGTTTGCGCTTGAACATGCCTCATGTGAGCCTACAACATAAAAACCAAATCTCAAATGGACATACACCCTGCAACTCTTGCCGTCCTTCCCTGTAACAGGGGTGACAATGGCAAAGTGAACCATTTTTACAGCATGGGTGGTATTATTGTGGTTTAATTATTATAATTTTAATTATTAACCTATGTATTAATGTGGTTTTACGTCTTTTTTATGTCACAAGCGCCTTTAGGACAAAATCTTGTCGGTAACACCAAAACCATACTTCGAAAACGCAGTTGTTTGTTTGTGCATAAACAACGCAAAAATCATCGTAGAGCTATGGGAGTTAGCGCATTAGAAAGAGCGGAAAATTTCAAGTAGGACAGCATTCATAACTCATTTTTGACCAAAATGTCGCAAAACGTCGCTATTGCCTTTTAACTGTCGATATGTAAACAGGACTTAGTAAGACCTTTGTAAACCGAACGTTAACAAAATGGTTCGGTAGAGTCTACACCAAGAATGTTGCGGATACGAAATTTCAGGTCTGGATACGAATACGGATATCCAGGCCGAATTCGCAGCGACAATGGCACAGCAAACTCCCCCACACCCTAAAACATTTCGTTATTCATTTTTACAAAAGAATCTTTCGTATTATTATTATTATTACTACCCTTATTTTTAATCAAACTAACAATTTGGTTATTTCTGGTGTTAATTTTGAGTAATTTTAATTGTAACAATGAGCTTAATCCTAAAATTGGTTTAACTGATGATGATGATTCCTTGACTTGTAGGTTGGTATGAGGTTGACCACCCATACTGTAAAAAATGGTTCACTTTGCCAATGTCACCCCTGTTTCAGGGAATGTCGGCAAGAGTTGCAGGGCTTATGTTCATTTGAGGTTTGGATTTTATTTGTAAGTACACAATCAGCATTTGTATGCGCGAACTACACGTGTTTGTTTGTGGGCATACATCTGAGAGCTTTGAATGAATATATCCTTGCAACTTAGATTATAGATTATAGATTAATAATTAAAAATTCCATCAAATAATAATTTCCCATAAGATTTTGAGAAAAAACTTTTAATTTTGCTTTTCCCATAGGAAAATTTTTGCCACCCCCAAAGACTTCAATAATTATTTTTGTTTCTGTAAAGCACATGCTTTTAATATTATTATTAAAGATTATCTTACAATCTCTTAATGAGATCACATTAACTTGTGCCCCCGTGTCACATTTACAATTAACTTTTTTATTTTCCACTTAAGAGACTCCGTCCAAGATATCAAAATGGGGAGTCATATTCTACAGGTTTTGGATACGGTTACAAATGTGAAATAATTTCGGATCATCTTTTAATTTTGGGACAGTGTCTTAGACTTTTCATGATTTGCATAGATAGGAACATTTTAGTTAGGTTTTTAGTTAGGTTAGGTTCAAATAGGTTTTATTCTAGTTGATTACAATAAATGCTTTGATTTTATTTCTAGGTAGGTTTTGTTTTGGTTTTGCAATAGTTGTTAGTCAAAGTGCAAATAAATATTTAATTTAAGGCTAATATTATACAAGCGGACAAGTATAAGTTTGCGCTTACACATTCCGCATAATATGGGACGCATATGGACTTACAAAATAAAATCGAAACCACAAATGAACATAAACCCTGCAACTCTTGCCGACCTTCCCTGAAACAGGAGTGACATTGGCAAAGTGAACCGTTTTTTACAGTTTGGGTGATCAGTCTCATACCAACCATAATTCATAATTTTTCATAATTCATAAGGTCTTTATTGTATTTATCAATATGTACAAAATATTACAATAAAAATAAATTTAAAAAATCTAATTACAATAAATACTCCCCAAAGTAAGCATAGCTTGTGTTTTGGGGGAGGAAATAGTAATACTTTCCATGGCTACTAAATTGAAAGTGTTCTATCTCCATAAACGCAACTGAGCTACGCATATAGTGTAACTTTTTGTCGCGTTGTCTTTAAAGGGGTGGATACTGGGTACTTAATTTTCAATTACTAGTTTAAGTTAGTGCAAAGGCGCCAGGTAGGTACGAGCTAAAAATGTTGAAAAAAAAATTGTTTTTGGTTTATTGAATACATAACACGCTCACAGATGAAGGTATGCTGTTATATAAAGCTGGGCGTGGTGTGTTTTTATGCAGGAAGTGGCGCGACTCGAACCCGCGACCTCGCAGCGCACAGCTAGGCGGGCAGACACGGCAACAACGAAAATACCGCGGGAAACGTGATAGCAGATCGACAACCATCCATCTTAATGATTATGCTAGTAACGCAAACGCAAAAAAAAAACGCAAATAAGCTACACATATAGTGTAACTTCTTGCCGCGTTATCCCCGAAGGGGTCGCATGTGGCGAGTTGAACCTATTTATTTTTACAGGTAAGGGGGCCGGCCTTACGCCAACCACTTCAGTTGAAGTGGAGGTTTCCCAGCTCCCGAGAGTGCTGAGACTCATTTCTTGTGAAGGCTGAGTAAGCCTTGCCGGTATTTTATTTTGGGGTTTGAAATAAACACCGAAACGGGAAATCATTTCTGACACCCTCGGTGGGATTCGAACCCGAGCTTTCGGCATGGAATGCAAGCACTCTACCACCTGAGCTATCGACCAGCAATGTAGTAGTAGAATGTAGGCTAGTAGAATGATTTTTTGGTGAGCGCTGTCTGTTGTGTGAATCACACCTCAAGAGCCTTCTGCGAGCTTGGTTGTCGTTGTTGAAAGCGCCAACCCTCAAGCAGGACATAGTTGCTGTTAGGCTGGATGGATCAATGCAGACCAGTCTCTGGTAAAGATAGATCCTTTTTTTAATCCAGCGAACAGCATATTTGAAATTTTTTATTTTTTAGTGTTAATCTGTGTTAACACAGTGAAAGTCCATTTTTACTTATTTAAAAAATTTAAATGGATTTTAATTTTAATTCACTTATTTATTTCTTTTTTGTGCTCGAACATTTTCGCTTAATGCATCATTCTGCTCCTGAAGATGCCTCATTAGGCGAAAATGTTCGAGCACAAAAAATAAATAAATAAGTGAATTAAAACTGTGTTCAACCCATTTAATATTTAAAATAAGTATTTGAAAAATGATTTTTGTTTTGCTTCTTGACTGACATGAATATGGTCCGGCCGATAAAAGTCAGCACACTGCAAAGGTTTGGTCGCATCCAGCGAATGAATCCTTGAAAGCTGAAAAAGACAGTTGTTCTGACAGACACAGAGGGTCGTAGAGTAGAAATAAAAGACAAATTAAGATGGCTGGACCTAGTGGATTTGAAGACATTTTTTTTTTCGGTTCCCAAAGAAAATTAATAAATAAGCTAAAAAACAAGAGACTAAACGAGACAAAAGCGAAGCAGAAAATGGAAATTTCGGTTCATCCTGGTGAGAAGACCATGGGAGGACAGAAGTAAAGTGAGAAGACTTGAGAAACGTGGGTTAACAATTTTGTTCATGTCTAAATCTAATCTAAATCTAAGCTGCAAATATATGTATCAAAATCTAAATCTTAATCTAAGTTGCAAAGATGTATATCATTTGAGATTCATATAAAATGCATTCCTACAAGCAGACACGTATAATTTCGCGCTAACACATGCCGCATGTGGACCTACAATATAAAAACCCAATCTCAAATGAACATACGCCCTGCAACTCTTGAAACAGGGGTGACATTGGCAAAGTGAACCATTTTTAACAGCATGGGTGGTCAGCAGCATACCAACCTATAAGTCAAGGAGTATAAGTTAAGGAAAGCCATTAGAAAAAAACGGATGAGTATTGTAAAAAAAAACCTATTATTTGTACAAACAGATAATAATGGGAGAAACATGAAGTAGCCTAGTTCTGAAGAGAAATGGCTTAAAAATCTATATAAATAAAGTAAAACGGATGTATTTATGTATATTTGTATCGTATGGATTCGTAATAAATAAATTAGTGTAGCTATATAAAAGTTAACGAGTTGCCGATCCCTGCAATGTTCGGTTACTCTAAAATAATAATACGCGTGCCTAGATAATGCGATATTATTTGGCGTATTTTTTTACACAAACGTCCTTGTGCAAAAAACCATTATAATTTGTAATACAGTATGGTAATATAGGCAATCAGTGTGGATATATACGTGAATCAATACATAGAGCAGTGTAGACCAACACTGCTGAGAAAAGTATTTGATAGAATACTGTGCAGTATTTAGTATTTACCAACTAAATATAGGAAATTCTTTAGTTGAGTGTTTAATGGACTTTCTTAATGAGAGTCAATGAAATAGCTTTTTAAATCGGATTAAAAGAATTTTATTACGTAGAAAAGATGAATTGGATAGCATTTTCAAAAAAACATTCATGTGAACAAAAGCTTGGATCGTTGTAAAAGGAGAGTTGTTTTTTTCTAAATTCAGAATTTCTTATTATAAATTATGTCATGTTAACTGTGAAAAATGCCAACTTATTATTGAAAAATAAATCCGATAACTTATAAGTTAATAAATAACCATTCTGCTCCTGAAGATGCCTCATTAGGCGAAAACGTTTGAGCACAAAAATTAAAAAAAATAAGTGAATTAAAACTCTGTTTTATCCATTTGAATTTGTATGTAATTATAAGTTAACAGCTTATGAATTATTGTAGCTATATTATAGTACAATAATAGCAATATTATTAAAGCTATTTGAATTTTTTTCCAAAATATTGTAAAATCACATTCAAAAGAGCAAGTTTTATCTATCTGTGTTTATACAACTAAAAACACGCACAACTCACTTGAGTAATTGTTTTTGAATATGCCTCACCTGATGAAATACTTAGTATTGTCGGCCAACATTTGACCAGTAGATAAGTAGGAACAAAAAATTGCCACGTAATATTTTGTTCAAAATAGGTATATTAGAGTACAAAAAATAACACTATTTTGTACTTGCCTACCTACAAACCTGCCTTTTAAATAATATTTGAGATACGGTTCTGTGATTTCCTGGTACATACTTTTTTAGGGCCCTTGAGGTGTGACACACACAAAAACAAAGCTCTTTTATCATGTAGAAATAAAATAAATAAATCATCCTCCCATATATCTATAATCTATAATCTAAGTTGCAAGGATATATTCATTCAAAGCTCTCAGATGTATGCCCACAAACAAACACGTGTAGTTCGCGCTTACAAATGCTGATTGTGTACTTACAAATAAAATCCAAACCTCAAATGAACATAAGCCCTGCAACTCTTGCCGACATTCCCTGAAACAGGGGTGACATTGGCAAAGTGAACCATTTTTTACAGTATGGGTAGTCATATATGAGTCGTATAAATGCAAACGCCGTCAACTCCTTACGCGATGATTTTGAGAAAAATAAACTTGTGTTTTGAACGCAATTTGGAACCAGTGGAGATGACGGCGTTTGCACGAAATCATACTTTTTCAATTAAAATTACGAAGGATTAGGGTTTTCATCACATTGCACACAGCAAATTATTTGTTACACTACGCAGAATAAAATTCAATAATTATCTCAAAAATCATAAAATTTGGAGATGACGGCGTTTGCAGTTATACGACTCATATATACACGTATGAAATACTAAGGGCTCAGCGAGGAACTTTTTTTTCAGGTAAGATCACGTTGGCATGAAGTAAAACGTATATTGCATTGATGTGATGTGGTATGCGGCAGACCACCCATGCTGTAGAAAATGGTTCACTTTACCAATTATGTCATTCCTGTTTCAGGGAAGGTCGGCAAGAGTTGCAGGGTGTGTGCTCATTTGAAATTTGGGTTTTTTTTTGTAGGTTCACATGTGGCATGTGCAAGTGCAAAATTAAACGTGTTTGTTTGTGAAAATGCATTTATTGTGGATCCCCAATGTTACATTTCTTTGCAACTTAGATTAGATTGATGTGTGGAATCCTTTATTCATTCTCCCCCTAACTCTCTCTCGATACAGTCTCATACGTATGTTTGTTTTATTATTTGGTAATATTTTGTATTTTTATGAATTCCTTGACTTATAGGTTGGTATGAGGCTGATCACCCATACTGTAAAAAATGATTCACTTTGCAAATGTCACCCCTGTTTCAGGAAAGGTCGGCAAGATTTGCAGGGCTTATGTTCATTTGAGATTGGGTTTTATATTGTAGGCCCACATGCGGCATGTGTTAGCGCGAACTTATACATATCTGCTTGTGGGAGTGCGTTTAATATGAATTTTAAATGATACGTATCTTTGCAGCTTAGATTTAGATGAATGCCTGTTATTGATTCTAAGTACTTGATTTTTTGTTTCCCGTCTTTTTTAATGTATAACTGTTGATTTCTTAAATAAAGATAAAATAAAAAAATTGTCTTTGACACCTTCGAATTAGTAACTAGTACCCAAGTTATGCAGTCTTAGGCCCAGTATTTTCAACGTTACCATAGCGACTTAACATTGAGAGAAAAGGACTCACTTAGGTCAATCGTGTGGGTAGTGTTTTTTATCACTTTAAAGTCACACATGCAAACGTTGAAAATCGTCTCACATTTAAACTTAGCGATTCAAACAATATGGTCGCGCGTGAACAGCTGAACAGAGAGTCTTATGGTTTCATATAAATTGTGACGGGCACATTTAAAATATTTTTGGTGTAATTTTTACGACAATTAAAACTCACTTTTATTTTTAATTTAAAATTTGGTGAATGCTCAATAATCTAATCTAATCTAAGCTGCAAAGATATATAACATTTAAGATTTATATTAAATGCATTCCCACAAGCAGACATGCATAATTTCGCGCTAACACATGCCGCATGTGGACCTACAATATAAAAACCCAATCTCAAATAAACATATGCCCTGCAACTCATGCCGTCCTTGCCTGAAACAGGGGTGACATTGGCAAATTGAACCATGTTTTACAGTATGGGTGGTCAGCCGCATACCAACCTATAAGTCAAGGAACCTGTTTAATAATAATTTTTATTTCAATGTCACTCTTATACTACCTACATAAAAATGTAAGAAATCAACCATTTTAAAAACGTGAATTTTATGTTGCGCAGAAATCATGATCAAAATAATCTACTCGTACATACATACATAAATACTGTACTTGTAAGTCGTATTCAAAAGTATTGAATTTCCGAGACCTTGATTGTACATAAGTTCAAGAACTAAAAGTTAACAAAACAAACACACAAATAAAAGACAAACTTTTTAACTTTTATTGTTCGTGTTACATTTTGCAGTTCTCGCTTGTGGTTGTTTTGCCCGCAGCGGGGAGTCGAACCATAAGAGATTAGTTGCAAGTCAATAAAACGTGTAACCAATCGACTATGTCTGATTGCCAACAAGGACTTTCGCTTTAAGCATCATGCGAACAAGCGATTTTATGTTGCAGATAAAACTGTTTGTTTTCTGCACAGGATCTGATCCCGTGACCTTTGCTTCATTATAAATATTGCTGTATATGTGAGCTAAGGATGCCATTTTTTTTAAATATAAAAAACGCAACTAAGCTACACAACACATGAAGTGTAACATCTTGCCGCATTATCCCCAAAGGGTTTTGCATGTGGCGAGTGGAACCTATTTATTTTCACAGGTAAAGGGGCCGGCCTTACGCCGACAGAATTCGAACCCGAGCTCACGGCATGGAATGCAAGCACTCTACCAACTGAGCTATCGACCGGACAATGGAAAAATGACAAAAAAGTGTATGCTCCTTGACTTATAGGTTGGTATGCGATTGACCATCCATACTGTAGAAAAAGGTTCACTTTGTCAATGTCACCCATGCTTTAGGGAAGGTCAACCTGAGTTACAGGGTAAATGTTTATTTGAGATGTTCATTCTATAAAAAAAGAGTTAACTTTGCCAATGTCCCCTGTGTTTCAGGGAAGGTCGGCAAAAGTTGCAGGGCTTATATTCACTTGAGGTTTGGATTTTAATTTGTAAGTACACAATACGAACTTACACGTGCTTGTTTGTGGGCGTGCACTTAATATGAATTTTAAATATAATATATCTTTGAAACTTAGATTATAGATACTCGTAGTTTGAGGTTTGAAAATATTGGGTTGTACTTCTACCCATGCGTTGATGTTTAATAGCGTTTACCATACAAAATACAAGCAACAGTTGACAGTTACTGTCTGCAGAACAAACGAGAGGGAAATTAAGATCGTTTTAACCCTTACCTGTCGTCACCAAAATTTTCATTTGATAGAAATTTTTTCACCCCTGTTTCAGGGAAGGTCGGCAAGAGTTGTAGGGCTTATGTTAATTTGATATTGGGTTTTTATATTGTAGGTCCACATGCGGCATGTGTTAACACGAACTTATACATGTCTGCTTGTGGGAGTGCGTTTAATATGAATTTTAAATGATACGTATCTTTGCAGCTTAGATTTAGATTTAGATCATGTAGCCCGCAATATCATATGAGTTTAACACGCCTCACCTACACAACTGCGACTTAGATTAATGATTGTAGAAAATAAAGAAACTCACTTGATGTCGGTATTTTCACTGCTTGTGAAACTCAGCCATCTGAAAGATAAATAAAATTGTTAGTTTTATACAGAAGAAAATAAATGAAAATAACCATAAGCATTGCCAACAATTAGGTCCAGTATCAACGTTAGCTTATGTGACTTTAAACTAATAAAAAAAATCTACCTACACAATTGACATAAGTGCGTCCTTCTCATTCAGTATAAAGTCGCTATGCTAACGATGAAAATACCGGGCCTTAGTAACGAAGGATCTTGCGAAGGAGAAATTAGACGCCGTATCGCCATTGCCAAAAGTGCCATGTCTAAGCTGGACAAAATATGGAAAGACCGGGGTGTGAGTAACAGCACCAAGATTAAGCTTGTCAGGAGTCTGGTCCACTCTATTTTTCTCTATGCTGCTGAAACATGGACCATAAAAGCAGCAGAAAGAAGAAAAATTGACGCTTTTGAAATGTGGTGCTGGAGGCGCATGCTTCGAATCCCATGGACGGCTAGACGCACCAATGAGTCCATTCGTCGGGAGCTACGTTTGGATGGCTTGACTCTGGCCAACATGTGTTCACGCCGTATTCTTCAGTTCTTTTCACATGAGCAATGTTGGCATGTGTACTGGACGAATGTGTGAAAACTGGACATTGATATTAAAAATGTAAAAACAGCCCCTTACCTGTAAAAATAAATAGGTCCCGAAGCGCCACATGCGACCCCTTCGGGGATAACGCAGGCAAGAAGTTACACTATATGTGTAGCTTAGTTGCGAAAGTTGCGAAGCGAGTTGTATAATCAGCGATCCGGATAATCAGAAGTTCGGATAACCGAAGATTCGGATAATCAGATATTCGGATAATCAAAGATTCGGATAGTCAGAGATTCGGATAATCAGACATTCGGATAATCAGATATTCGGATAATCAAATATTCGGATAATCGGATAATCGAATACTCGGATAATTAGCTATTCGGATAATCAGATATTCGAATAGTCAGAGTTCGAATTATTGGAGCTGCTTGTATTTTAAGAAAACAAGGTATGTGACCGCTGTTCTGATTGGCCTTGTGGTTTTATTATTTTGATATTTTGCAGTAGAGTAGACCCTTTACAGCGTATCCTACTTCCTTGTTAGCCTTACGCTCGTAGACAATGACGGCGTTATTCACACGCAGCAAATCCGTGACTCAGCCGTCGCCTAACGTGAATTTTCTATACAAAAAACGATCATCTATGGATCAACTATCGATCAAATGTTTTCTAAGAATACATAATCTTGCACGAGTATCAAATGTATATATTGCTGGATTTTATCACTTTATCCATGGAGGATATCTGTAAATGTCTATAAAAATATATACACTCATTAACAAAATTACTAATATATATAAACTATTGAAATGAAAATATATAGGTATAAACTATTGTTTATATTATGATTAACCCGATGCCTGCCAAATACATGATATTCTACACGTCTTACACTAAACGTAGGTGACAGTCGAGGAAAAGCGCTGATGTGATGCTAGGGCGTGCAAAGTAATAAAATAAATCGATATTTTCTTATATTTTTTATTGTTGATCTGTTAACACAGTGAAAGTCCATTTTTTTTTTAATATTTAAAAAATTGAAATGGTAAAACATGGTTTTAATTCACTTTATTTATGTAGGATATTTTCTTGTTTTATTTTTACCAGTTACTCCTAAAACTTTAAAACCAAAGCTCATTTCACGTTGAACTCTCAAAAGCGACGCTTTACAAGTTACTCCTTAAATTTCAACAACATAGCTTACTATGATTTTGTTCCTCGACTTATAGTTTGGTATCTGTAAAAAATCCTCAATTGCGGTTTGTGTTCATGAGAGCTCTGATTTATTTTGTAAGTAAACAAGTAGCATGTGTAGCGCAAAATTGCGTGTCTGTGGACGTGCATCATACATATAAGCCTGAAATGTCATTATCTTTGCAACTTAGATTATACTTCTATACGACTCAAATACCGTCTTTGTATAGGCCATTCTCTACAGGTCAGAAGAGGATTGAAGAAAATGCTGTAGTCAGAGAGCCATGGCGTCCTTGAAATGGTCATGGACCATTAAACGACATCACAGAAAAAAAACCATTCATCATCATCATAACGAAAACGATTTTTTTTTAATCTTTCTCACATACCACTGTGATATTTTGCCGACATATCTCGCGTTTAGCGTTGCACACAACAATTCGTATACACAACATATTCGTATATCTCGTATCCGGCAGTCGACGGGTTAAAGACAACATTTTAAACGTTTTTAATTCTGCATTGTGCCGAGTCATGTTTAACAATTTATTTTATTATGTTGCTCTTGCTTTAAAAACGCAATTTCCCGTACTCTGCACAGAGCGTACACCAATTTTATTTATAACAATTGCTAATTTTAATTGTGTTTTTATTTATACCCTGTAATAGGCGGGGAGTTACGTTTTCTGGAGTTTTCCGGCAAGGTCGCACAACCAAATGATAAAATAATCATGTGCACTAAGGCTGTGTTTTTTATAGCATAAATTTTTATTATTTCCTTAAAATTGAAGCACATAAAAGTTGATTTGTATGTTTTAATGTTTTCATAAAATAATGCTCATTCTATAGCTATATAGTTATGTAAATAGGCAATGTAAATATTAAAATATGTATAAGTATTAGTTATAGGAATTCTTTATTGTATTGGTGGGTAGGATTGATAATTGTATGTAAATAGAGAAGGCTCTAGACGAAGTACTTAGAGAAGCATCGAGAAAAAATATCTTCCGGAGTATTTGATTCTCTTAGTATAAAAGGGTGCAAGTTGCTTGCACTGGGCAGTCTAGTAATTCTGCGAGCTTCACCAATACAAAAAATACAAACAAATTCGACCAGTAAACTAAAACCAGTGTAATGAAATAAATGAGAGTGTCTTTGTAAAAATAAATATAAACGTGTAAAATAAATGAGTAAAAGGAAGAGTAGAGTTTTATTTGAAAAGTATCCGAACCAAAAATCGTAACAATATTTATTTTTAGAATTGAAATTTGGAATTTATGAAAATTATTATTTGTGTGCCCTGACTTGTAGGTTGCAAAGATATTGTTACGAAATTAGGGTTCAAAAGTCTTTCAAATTAAAATACACAGGTCTTCTTATACAGTTGTTTATTTTACACTTTTAAATAATTTATTTTCACAAAGCTTTCTCGACTATTCCACTTGGTTTCTGTTCACTGATCATGTTAGTTCTATGTGTTTGTAAATCTCGTATGATACTGCTGGCCCTGCAAGCCACTGGCACCCTTCTTATACTCTTTAAAACAGTACAATCTAGACCTATATTTGCTAGACAGTTCCAGAAAGGCATAGTAATTATTATTTCTCGATGCTGCACGTATTTTATTCAATGATTCCTACCCACACAATACAATACAGAATTCTTATAACTAATACCTACTTATTTTAAATATTTGTATTTCATATTTACATAACAATATGTAACATTAAGGATTCACATTATATGCATTCTCACAAGCAGACAAGCATAAGTTCGCACTTGCACATGCCACATGTGAACCTACAACATAAAAACCCAAATCTCAGATGAACTTACACCCTGAAACTCTTGTCGAACTTCCCTGAAACAGGGGTGACCTTAACAAGATTTGAAAGAAGAAACTCCTGAAACTAGTCTTGTTTTATTAAAGCTAGTACCAACCTATAAGTTAAGTAACATAGACAATAAATTACATTTTTATAATTAACAAATAATCCATATAAATACCATAACAGTTTTAAGTATATATATATTTTTTTTACTTCTATGGAGTGCACGTCCCTGCCGCTTTTCCATGGCACCTGTCTTGCCGCAAAATGTTGCCAAGACGTCAGTGTTGTCATTGCCAAGAGAATTTCTTCCTCATTTGCATGACCAAAGCGTTTTTAAGCACGACCTCAAGCAAGGCCACTCTATAAAGGAAATTTTAATCGATTCCATTTGCGGTGCGCGCAAAAAGAATCTTTATTCATACCGTAAATAAAACTTCAATTTCAACTCGTTTATTTGTCATTTCGCACTAAGACCAAAGACAAACTTCTCACGTCGACAAAACATGCACAGTCTAAGCGTATTCAATACTTAAAGTACAGTTCAATTGTCGATCAGAATGTGAAAAAACGAACCATAGATAATCGATTCGAAAATAATTCGAAGTCATCGATCTCTGTACCGCCAGTATAAACATTTATGTATAAACTCTCCTCGATTGCGTGAATTCAAAATGTACGGAATATAGAACGGCACACCTAGTGAGTGAATTAGTTTTCATGCATTTTTTCGATTTACTCGATCGAGGGAAGTTAAACGTAATGTTTTATACTTGATCACAACATTACACTTAAAGTAAAAAAATGTACGTGTAAACTTAGCAATGGCGTTTTACAAAAAAATTAAAGGAGTTTGAACAGCACCTCTAGTAAAGGTTTAAGTTTCCATACA
This sequence comes from Agapetus fuscipes, assembly GCA_951799405.1. Lineage (NCBI taxonomy): Eukaryota > Metazoa > Arthropoda > Insecta > Trichoptera > Glossosomatidae > Agapetus > Agapetus fuscipes. The sequence continues at coordinate 11,858,376 of OX637343.1, read as the reverse complement.
TTTTTTGGTAAACGCTATGCTTCAGTTGAAGTGTTAAGTTTTATACTACGTTTAGGTACAGAGGAAGTGTACTTAATATTTTTTTTCTGTAAATACCTTGAAAAATTTACACGTAGGTAATTTTAATGTTTTTTTTCGTATTTAAATGGAATTCTTACTTCGTAATTAAAAAAAAAAACTACATGAATATTAAAAATGCATAAAGATATAGATAGCTATTTACAGTGTTATTCCCACACAAATAATCCATGGCTCATCCAACACCTAAAGTGAGTTTTCCTAAAGATTTTTTTTCATAGATAATCTACGAATTAAATGTTGTGTGAATAACCCTATTAATCATTTCAAAAACTTAAAAATGTGTTTTTTTTTTAATAAAAACTACTTTTACCTAAAATATATATGCCGGAGAGTTGTTTCCAAAATCATTAATCCAAGTTGAAAATATATATATATGTATATATTAAATGCATTTCCACAAGCAGGCACGTGTACGCTTACACATATTCTGCTGTATTTAGTATTTAGAAATACAAAACCCAAATTTCAAATGAACACTCACCATGTAACTCCTGCCGCCCTTTCCTGAACGCAGGGGTGATATTGGTAAATTCAACAATCCGCCTCATTATGTTAAGCAGTGTTAGGTAATAGACAATAGTGATATAATGGATCAAGGAACTGGGGAGATCTATTTTTTTAGTGTCCGTTTGCCTATATCGAGTGTTAACCGCTGGCGTAATATTCATATTCAGGTAGCTAATGATTGAATATTTAGTAATATTATTAAATTATAAAATGTAAGAAGCAGGAAGACATATAAAATTCAAATGATGTAAATCAGCTTATACTGTAAAATTATGAAATAAATGTACCTACGTCGTTCGAGCTGAGAAAACAGCTCTAAAAACCAACATAATCCACATACTCGTATTTTTATAATAAAAAATATGCATAACGACACCATCAAATGGATAAATAAGAGAAGACGGTTCTGGAGGAACCACGTAGACTGCAAAAGTGAAAATAGGATAACTCGAATCTTTGAACGCCAAATAAATAGGTACCATAAAACCAGCGTCTACCCGACCAACCAAGAGATGTAAGAACAGTTGGTCTTCTGCATCACAAGAGAGAATTCTAGAATAAAAAAATCTAAGACGTTTATTCTGGAATTTCCTCTTGCTGTTTCAGGGAATGTCGGCAACAGTTACAGGTGTATGTTCATTTGAGGTTTGGATTTAATTGAAAAGTACCTACCCACACATGTAGTATTTGTGAGCGCGAACTATAAATAAATGGGTAGATATCAGTCAGTGTTTTCGAACTTATCAAAGTAAAGAAGATTTTTCTTTAATAAATAGAAAAAAACTGAATTTAGCTTTCATATATTTTTTTTATGTTTGTTGTTTGATGTGTTGTCCTCAAATGATCCTGAATTTTATGTGTGAAATTGATTTAGATACTTTTATATATTTTTTTTTAGTTGCAAGCTTTAAATTAAGTAAGAGTTTTACCACCTCGCAAATAAGTGAATTCTTAGAAAGATTTTTTTAATGAATTTATATGAATCTAATCTAATCTAATCTAAGCTGCAAAGATATATATCATTTAAGATTTATATTAAATGCATTCCCACAAGCAGATATGTATAATTTCGCGCTAACACATGCCGCATGTGGACCTACAATATAAAAACCCAATCTCAAATGAACATAAGCCTTGCAACTCTTGCCGTCCTTCCCTGAAACAGGGGTGACATTGGCAAAGTGAACCAATTTTTTTTACAGTATGGGTGGTCAGCCGCATAACAACCTATAAGTCAAGGAACTATGAATGAGGTTTAAAAAAAAATAAGAAACATAAAATCAGCATTAGATTTGGAAATGAATAGTGAGACTCCACATTATTCAATAGATTTTCCAGTATGAAATTGTAAGAATTTGTACTTAGTAAGAAAGTTCTAAACACTATCCCAAAATAAAATTGTTGGATGAAAATGGATAGCGCATCGATATATTTTAATTTTTTTTTGGAAAACTCGATGACTTTCATACATTGTGAGACATGTTATAAATTAATACTCGTTGTACAATAATCATTTGTGAGTGAGTACTTATTATCATTATTATTTATTTATTAATATAACTCATTTTTAGTACATTTTTTTAAAACTTATTTGTATTACATAATAAGTCAATAGTTTTATAAGCTGTACCTCACCAAAAAGAGGCAAAGCTCTTGTGTGAGGGAATTAATGAGGAGAAATATATATTTTTTTAATAAATAAATTTTAACGTGAAAATAAATTAAGCTGATTTTGAAATACTACCACTCAATCAATAAAATTATACTTAGTGTTGATAACACATACGAAGATAAATTTCCAACCTATTTATTTTTACAGGTGATTTTCTTAATGACATAATTCCGATACTTAAATCGTCGTGTAAAAGGGCAACAATTATCATACGAATAATAATTAATTTAATATAATAATAGGTGTTGAAATTAACATAAGCTAACGTTCTCAAGACCGGGCGACAAGGCTTACCCAGCCATACAATAAACTACAGAAACTTCTTCTAGAAAAGACTTAATTGTAAAAACCCAAAAAAAAATGCAAATTTAAAAAAAATGTAATTTGTCATGTATGTTCCTTGACTTATAGGTTGTTATGCGGCTGACCACCCATACTGTAAAAAATTGGTTCACTTTGCCAATGTCACCCCTGTTTCAGGGAAGGACGGCAAGAGTTGCAAGGCTTATGTTCATTTGAGATTGGGTTTTTATATAGGTCCACATGCGGCATGTGTTAGCGCGCAATTATTCTCGTACATATCTGCTTGTGGGAATGCATTTAATATAAATCTTAAATGATATATATCTTTGCAGCTTAGATTAGATTAGATTAGATTGCAATAAATATTCAAAAAGATAAATAAACACTAGGATAACGTTTTTTTGGTTTGCATCGGTTTTTTGTGTGAGTCAGATCTCAAGAGCTCTTTGCAATATTAATTGTCGCTATAGAAATCGTATTTTCATATTTGGAATATTTATAATGACGTAGCACATGAATTACTAGATAAAATTGTGACGGCCGGGTTACTAGGGAAAAGGCAAATCAATATTTAGTTAATGTTAAGTTCAAGCTGGAGTCATGGTACTTTGATAAATTTACAAGCTTTAAATAATATCCATAATAATTACACGTTTCGGATATTAAATATATTTCAGTTCATCCTCAGTCATTGCGCTGAGAAAGTGGCTCCTGAAGACGTTGCTTAAGTAACTGTAACTGTAACGCTGTCGCCATTCCGCTAGGGGTGGCCAGAGCCTCTGCAGAGTTGCCTTCATTTTTTCCTATCCTGACATACCTCTTTTCATTCCTTCATATCCATCACCTTTTTCATGCATTTTCTTCTTTTACGCTCACTTTGTATATCCCATTCTTTCACAATATCCTCAATCTGATCACTCCATACTTTTCTCGGTCGTCCCTGCCCTTTTTTTCATTTCACACTTTCTTTGATCGCCAATGAAACGTTGGCAATTATGATTTTTTTTTTTTTTTTTTTTTTTTTTTTTTTTTTTTTTTTTTTTTTTTTTTTATCTAATTTTATCTATTAATATTTTACAATTTTATTCTAAGATATTTACTATTTATCATACTATATTTACATTTATTTCTAACCCTCATGCGAAAGCAGATGCTTGTGTGCATTGAGGGCGAGAGCTCAACTACTTATATTTAACATTCCATTAACTAATACATTTTTTACCAAATTTAACATAACTATTTTAACTATTTAATTATTAAATATATTTATCTTATGTATCTTAACTATTTTGATTATTTACTAATTCATTTTTTTTTTTTTTTTTTTTTTTTATTCAATTTAAAAATAGGTTACATTAAATATTTACATTTTTTTTTATTTTTTTTATTGTTATTAGAATCTAACCCTCAGGCGAAGAGAAGAACCACTTCTCCTATAACGTTTCGTCTAGTATTCGAAAAGTGTAATTAAAATTGAAATTAATATGATTTGGTAAATATTTAGTTATTGATTGCTAACGACCGTAGTCCCACACAAGCGTGACGTTTCTTACAACAGTTCTTAATTCAAATTAAAAAGAAAGAAAAAAACGAAAGAAGTTCTTAATTTAAATTTGTTCCGAGTCCATTTTAATTCTAGTATGACCATAAACAAAAATGAGTCAGCCTCATATTATTGGTAGGTCTAGATACACACTGCCGGCTAGTAAAAATTAATATTGTGTGCCGTTGGCATGGCAGCAACCTTTAAATGTCATGGCTCTAAGACATCTCATTATCTATGGCAAGAGAAAACAGAAAACACGTTATTATTATAAATATACTTGCAATATTTTTGCACGGAACCTATTTATTTTTACGCGTGAATTGGCAAGCCTTTGACCCCATTCTTTCAATATATTATTTATTAATGTACTTTTATTCCCTTTTTCATAGAGAATCTAACAATAAACACGGAACGGATGTTTGAAAATTTTCTCGGCGGGCAAACGTCATTCGTCTTAGTAGTAACAGAACTTGATTGTAAGATGCGTAAGCAACCAATTACAAAATATTACTTTTTTCTTTCTTTCGTTATTACTTTCCCCGTGGAAACCCGGCAATGTGACGTCATATTTTTTTCAAGAGTCCATATTTCAAAACGTTTATAACGCAACGCAACTAAACTACAAATATAGTGTTAGTTATTCCTGAACGAGTCGCATAAGGCGTGTGGAACCTATTTTTTTTCACAGGTAATGGGTCTGGGCTCAAGCCAACCACTTCACTTGAAGTTGGGTATCCCTTGGGAAAGGGCGTTGGTTCTCATTTTTTGTGAAGACCTTGCCGGTATTCAATTTTGGGTTTGAAAATAAGCACCGAAACGGGAAATCATTTCTGACACCCTTGGTAAGGATCGAACCATAGCCCCCTGGCATGTAACGCAAGCATTCTACCAACTGAGCTATCGACCGGAAAATAAAACTCGGAATACGAATTACTTTCTCTATGCATTATTGAAAAAAAAAGTATTCATGTATATTTTACGAACACGTTCATAGAGTAGAGTACATTTTGTGAACATTCGCACAAAATTTGAATGAATTTGAATATGGAACACAACAACAATGGAGAGAAGAAAGCGATTCTTAAAAAATATTTTTTCTGGTCCGTACGAAAATTATTGCCACGAGAGAAACGTGTTATGTTTTTTTTCTCACTGCTTTGAAACAAACAATGGACACTACATTTTTTTAAATCGTCAAAAAGAAGCTTTTTTCGATATATCCTCAATTAAATGAACCATTTTTCAATTTAAATTAACCTACCTGTTTTAAATTTAGATTCGAATATATTTTTTCTCAATGGCAATACTGAAGTTTTGAATTCAAATAAAGAGAATAGAACACAATGAGTTGGAACAATATTTTTGGACGGATGTTTGAAATTTGATTTTATCTCGGCGGGGAAACGTCACACGTCTAAAGGTTACCAGGATGCAAAGCTTTTTTATCCGTCAAATCTTTTGGAGGTTAGAATTCTTAATTGTTATAATGTCAAAAAACCAAAAAAAATTTATAAACCTGCGAAATCTTTAAAAGCAATTTTACTTCGGTTAACCTTTTCTCTAATTCCTTGGTTTATAGGTTGGTAGGTATGAGGCTGACCACGCATACTGTAAAAAATGGTTCACTTTGCCAATGTCATCCCTGTTTCAGGGAAGGTCGGCAAAAGTTGCACGGCTTATATTCATTTGAGGTTTGGATTTTAATTTATAAGTACTTACACATTCAGAATTTTTAAAAGCGAACTTATACGTGTCTGTTGGTGGGCATGCATTTGATATGAGTTTTGAACGTTAATACTCGTATATTATCTTTGCAACATAGATTATAGATTTATTATTATAACCAAAGTTTTAATGCACTTTTACTGCCCTTTAACTTACCGACGCCAATATGACATATATCCAAAAACATTGTAATGTTCAAAAAATTCAGATTTTTAAAATGCATGTAACGTAGTAATTTCACAAAAAAATCTAAAATAAATGTTTTATTTCTTAGTGGAAAAATAATAAATTGTAAGTGCTTTCTTTGACGCGCGGAGTAACGACTCAATGCTGTAACTTAAAAAAAAAACCCTGATAATCCAAAATCCATTTTTAAATTCTCTATGAGTGACGTCACATGGGTTATTGGGATATTTTGGAAATTCTGAGTCTACAACAATTTATTTTTGTAAAATTTGATACAAAACACGTGTATTTTCAATCTGTCACTCTAGTTTCAATCATGCTGGAGTTCTAACCTCTAAATTTCCGGGTTATTTTCTTCACAAGTGACAGTTGAAGGTCGCCCCGGTATTCTCATTAACTAGTTTTACTGCTATGATAATCATTTAAACAATTTTAATAATAATAATATTCATATGACCGTGATCACACAGAACTAACCTTGTTCTATGTAATAATGAAATCCAGCACTCCCAACAAAGTATTAAGCATTACGTTTCAGCTCAACCATAAAATGTATGGAAATTAAATCACAGATTGGAGGCGCTGTTTTACTTTACAAATTTTTAAGTAATCGCTATAGAAGGGTTTAAATTGAAAGGATTATACTAGAAGTTCTGTTATAATATATAACATTTTAAGTTTTAGTATTTAACGGTATTTAAGTAATTTTATTCATTAATTTATTCATTTTGTTATGTTAATCAATTAATGTTTTATCACCTTAACATTAATCTTTGTTAATAAACATTAATACAAGTTGTTAAAAACTAATTTTTAATACATTTAAATAAACCTGAGAGATAGATACTTTTTAAGATGGTACGAGGAAAAAAACTAAATTTCAGCGGTCGATAAATATATTACATTCTGCAGGATTAAATATCAAACGAAATTAAGCTCATTTGAGATATTTACAAATTAAAATCAATTTTAAAACTTTGAAAATTTCACAAAAACGTTTTAATTGAGAGCCTATTTATTTCTCCATATACATATATCGTTGGTGTTGTAATCAACGTATTCAGGGGACACCTTTGCTATACGGTGAATGGTAATCATGGATGAACTTTTTGAAATGTACCTATAAATATTTTAAATTATAATCATTTACTACCAAACGCATTTCCCGGAAACAGGGATGGTAGCAGATAGAAAACAAGTTTTACAACAATACAATGTGACTTTCATAACCCTCTTTTCGAAACTCTCCGAGGATCAATTTTTCTTATGTATATATTCTATATGAAGGCAGTTTTAGCAGAGTAGACAATAATTATTTTTCCTATTCGCACGTCATAGTTCAGAGACTGGCGGGGCCTTGACATTCCGCTACAACAAATGTCAAACGGTATCGCAGATCAAGCGTGCTACAGCATTTTTTTTTTGTAAACCTGGCAACAAAGTATAAATATAAACTTTTTTTTACTAAAACCGCCTCGTATTTCTTTTACTATCTAGCAATGCAAAACGAGGGTACAGTGGTTTTTACTTCCACGCAGCTGTCTCCATTTATCTGGGATAAATTATTCAAGTTAAAGTTAAAGATAAGTATGCGATTACAGATATACAGTAATGAAAATGTATGTAAATAGATACATTACGAATTTTATTTACACGGGTGGAAAAAAAACAAGGCATTTCTTGAGACGCTCTTACTATTACTACTCGTATTTTATTTTTCAATAAAACAGTTATACCCTTCTTAACGACTATTTGCTATACATTTTATAGGAAAAGAAGAAAATTCAGTAGAAAAATTATCAATTCATGAAGATTGTGAAGACATATAAGGGTAGAAAGAACAACTCTAAAGAGGCTCTAGATATCTTTTGTAAAAAAGGCAACAGAATAAATGATAGATTAGAGATAGAACTAATCACAATCCGCAATTGACTCGGCACAAATTCCAACAAAATTGTGACGTGTTTGTAAAAGTAATTATTGTTTTCTTTTGCTAAGGAGACCTTTTACGTTTACCACCGAGAATGCTATTTCAAATATTGTGTCGAGCACATAATTTTGATCGTGTGTGCCATTTACTCTTAACATTTTAAATAATCCTTAGACTTATTTATTTATTAATTAAGCAATGAAACCAATATTTATCAGTTTCTTTTTTCACAGCAGCTGCTCTTTTTCATGTCCACTTTTAAATCTTTTAACATTTAAAAAAATAACACATAGGTATACTTACCTACTCTAAAGTTTTTTTACTCTTTATAATATTAAATTATTTTAATCTTTTTTATGGTTGCACAGATAAAAGATAAACCACGATTTTTCAATAATCACAATATTCAGGAAATGGTTAGAAAATATTTGAACTTTATAATATGCAATTAGTGTTTTTTTTTTTTAGCATTAGGTAGGTATATTTGGCTCCACCCGAAGGATATTTTTTTTGAGTAAAAACCATCGAGAGAGAGAGCCGTTTTATTGGGTGTACCACCCCAAGCGTCCTTTAGAATATATTTTTTAAAGATGTGACTTTCGTGTGCGTTTTAATTTTCCAGCTACAATTATAAAGTGAATCAGGTCAGCACATTTCACACAGATAAAAAAATTGTGAAGTCAAACGGCGTGGTTGCTTTGGCAAACGCTAACACAATACCTTTTTATTGGTTGCTAAGGACCCTTGTTGACGTCGCCGAGAATTTGGAACATCGGGGCTGGAAACTTTCCGACCCCGGTAGTTAAACAGACTGTAACTGTTAATCTGTCACCATTGTGCAAGAAGTGACCAGAACCTCTGCAAAGCGGCCTGTCTGCTTTCTTATGCACGTTAAAAAATATCGGTACTAAATATGCAACTTTAAAACAATATTATAGATACATTTTGTTAAAAGATACTAACGTCAAGACATGGTAATTTTTAGAATCAAGGTCGATGCAAATTTTAAATTTCTTTGAATTAAATTATCTTTGATATTGCCGAGACGGAAATGGCTAATATTTCTGCATTTTTGGGCATGTTTCAATACAACATTTTCCCTTTTTTGTTTGACGTTACAAAAACCTACCAAATTGACGTGTAATTTGGCGGCCTTGCTTGACCGCCATTTTTTTTCACAAACAGGCTTACCAACGCTTAAAAAATACCTACCACCATTTAGCAGGCATACCAAACGTTCAAAAATAATAATCAAATACCTATCGCCATTATTTTTTATCTAGCAGGCATACCAACGCTTTAAAAAAAAATGAAAACAAACTACCTACGAACGCAAATTTGAATATGGTGGGAATTCCGAGTTTCTAGTTGATGAGAAAAAACTGTATTGCAAAAAAAACTAAAAGAAAGTGAATTTGGATTTAATTATTTAATTAGACTTTTTATTACAATATCATACTTTTTAGTGTAGTGGGGAAATATTGGATTTGAACAATTAAAAAATGTTTTTTTCCTTGAAATCTGCGTAGCTTAATTTTTGACAATGACGGAATATTTTTGAATACGGAACTTTTCTAGCGGCGAGAAAAATATTGTATGATCGTCCTTAGTAAACAATAACAAAATATTTGTATGCATTTTCAATATAAAAGATGCCTATACACGCAATACATTTATTGTTTCCTAATTTAAGTCTCTTCGGTATTTTTCTTTCTTGACTATAAGTTCGGTATGAGGCTGAGCCCCCTTGCTGTACAAGCTTGGTTCACTTTTGCCAATGCCTCCCCAGTACTGCGACAGGTGACAGGTGTTGCAAGGTGTGAGGTATGTTTTTTGTACGTTCACATGCAGCATTTGTAAGCGTGAACTTACACGTGTCTGCCTGAAAGCGTGCAATAATCCATCCATCCAGCCTTACAGCAGCTGGGTCCTGCTTGAGAATTGGCGCTTTCTACAGCAACGACCAAGTTCGCAGAGGGCCCTTGAAGTGTGATTCAAACAAAAACAGCGCTCACCAAATAAATCATCCTAATATTCTTATAATAATATTACTATTATATATTATTTTGATTGTAAAAAATAATCGTGATTAGTACATGTATTTTGCAAATTCTTCCTCAATGCGCAGACCATCGCATTACATCGTTTTCTAGACTCGCCATTTTTGCAGTTAATTGTTTTTTCTCTACGCGGCTGGTTTTCTGGTATTTTGCATATCGTACCAACATTTAAAACATAAATAATAATTATTTTATTCTAATCGCGTAGAAATTGTTTCAGCCTGCAGTTTTAAGACCAGTTATTAACAACCAGTTTTATTTTTCAATTCAACATTATATAGGTACTCCCATTATACTTCCTTGACTTATATGTAGGTTGGTATGAGGCTGACCCCCCATACTGTATAAAATGTTTCACTTTGTCAATGTCACTCCTGTTTCTGGGAAGGTCGGCAAGAGTTGCAGGGCTTATGTTTATTTGAGATTGGGTTTTATATTGTAGATACACATGCGGCATGTTTGAGCGCGAACTTACACGTGTCTGCTTGTGGGATTGCATGTTATATAAATCTTTGCAACTTGATTATAAACTATTATAGAAAGAAGTATGTAAGGACAGAAAGAAATGGCGGTTGATCTGTAATGTTGGCGGCTAGGGTTTATTAAATTGGAATTTGTTTTTGTTTGTAAATGGATATTTTGTATTTGGATATTATTATTTAGTGATGTATAAAATGTAATTTGTCGTGTGTGTGTGTTCCTTGACTTATAGGTTGGTATGCGGCTGACCACCCATGCTGTAAAAATGGTTCACTTTGCCAATGTCACCCCTGTCTCAGGGAAGGACGGCAAGAGTTGCAGGGTGTATGTCCATTTGAGATTTGGTTTTTATGTTGTAGGTTCACATGAGGCATGTGCAAGCGCGAACTTGTACGTGTCTGGTTGTGAGAATGCATGTAATGTGAATCTCCAATGTAACATATCCTTGCAACTTAGATTAGATTAGATAGATACGTAAATCGGTAATGGATGTCATTGGAAAATTACAATGATGTCGGAACATTTTGAATTTGGAACTTCTTTCTTGGCGAGCAATCTTCAGTCTTGTACGGGACTACCGTCTTTAGCAAACTATAATCAATAATCTAATTGCAAAGCTATATTACATAAAGATTCATATAACATGCATTTCCACAAGCAGACACGTGTAAGTTCACGCTTACACATGCCGCATGTGTATTTACAACATTAAAACCCAATCTCAAATAAACACAAGCCCTGAAACTCTTGCTGGCTTTTTCTGAAACAAGGGCGACATTGGCAAAGTGAACCATTTTTTTTTAATAAAAAAAAATGGATTCGCGAAGAGGAGTGCAATACACCAACCTAGTCTGCCTGGCCAGAAACAGGTATTAATATCATCAATTAATAATTCATTGTTTATTTTAATGAAATTTTAATAAATAATTACCCAAACAGGGTCAAAGTTATGGTCAAGTGACCCAAGCGGGGATCGAACCAACGTTATTCTATTGCAAATACGCTAGAAATATCAGCCCTTGGCACTCTCGGCCATAACACCGACATTTTTTTTACAATATGGGTGGTCAGCCTAATACAAACCTATAAGTAAAGAAACATGTATTTGAATTTAATAACCAATAACAAAATATTTGTTGCCTTTAAAACCTTTTGGACTCTAAAATAATCCATGCAAAATACATTGTGAAAGTTTTGAAAATATTAAGCCCGCACAACGTCATATAACCCTGGACTAAAATATCAAAGTTTTGACAAAATATTTTGAGCCTAACCGGATATCATCAAAATCGAAAACCAAGGCTTTAACCACTTTTCTTAACATCAATTTTAAAAGGTTTACTGACTTGATAAAAAAAAAAAAATGGGTGTTGAATTTTTTAATCAAGATGGGTTGTCAGTCACTGTTGTCGAGAGTGAAATTTCAACTCGGCAATTATATTTGGATCTCGGCCGAATTTCTGCACAATTTAAAGATCCCGTAGCGAAGTGGATGCACGCCGCGTCGTGTAATTATCTCTATAATTATTGTATACGGTGAGACTTCTACGAAACGGACCGCCTATCTCATACAACAAGTGCATACTGCATCTACACAAATTTCTAGTTTCAGCGATGGAATTCATGAAAATTTCACAATCTAAATTTGGTAAATGCATTGTTGATCTAAATTTCTAGTGGTAAGCCTCGCACCGATGTAAAATCTATTGTTACTAACTATCGGGGCTATTCTTAGACATTTTAGTCGTCGATTGAGCCCACGCTTTGACAAACTTTTTGGGCTGGAAGTTTCATCACCACGGCCATTCTTGCCTACCGAATTTTGGTAATATTTGTATGAAGACTAATCAGCTGTTCACTTGCGGCCATCTTGGATTGACAGGTCTTTATATAAATGCATCATTAGTTTGTCAAAGCGTGGGCTCAACAGACGACTAAAATGTCTAAGAATAGCACCGTATGAGTTTATGTGTACGTGAGCCTAAGCACGCTAGTGTGTCTCGAACAATCTGGCTCTAGTATGATCCATTATAGGAGTATTAATACGTGAGTCTAAGCACGCTAGTTGGTGTGCGTCTGGAACAATCAACTATAGAAGAATCTGGAATACATGAGAAACGTTCATATTGTTACGAATTTAGGGTTCAACAGTCTTTCAATTAAAAATACTGGTCTTCTTATTCAGTTGTTTATTTTACACTTTTAATAATTTATTTGCACAAAGATATTCTCGACTATTCCATTACACTTGGTTTTTGTTCACTGGTTTTGGTACAATGTATATAGTTGTAAAGCTTGTAGAATACTGGCTCTGCAAGCAACTCACACCCTTCTTATACTCTTCAAAACAGTACAATCTAGACCCATATTCGCTGGACAGTTCCAGAAAGGCGTAGTAATCATTATTTCTCGATGCTTCTATTATTCAATGAAGTATTTTTATTCAATGATTCCTACCCACACAATACAATACAGAATTCTTATAACTATAACTATTACCTACTTATTTTAAATATTTATATTTCATATTTACATAACAATATTAACTGAATAAATGTGAGCCGCAATAGTGTGGAGAGCCAGGACGCTTGAAACATTGTGACGCGAAGGCGATATACGCAGAGCCTGAAAAGAAATCAGTATTATGAAAGGAATGCAGTTCACCAACCTATTTTGCCTGGCCAGTTGTCTACACGCGTGTGCATGCAAAAAAAACTTTTTCAATAATGTGTATCACTGATAACTCGCTTTGTAAATATTCGATCACACTACTAATGTCACTCCTGTTTTAAGGAAGCATGGGTAGCAGAGCTTACGTTCATTTGAGGTTATGGTTATTTATTTTATTTTATTTTTACACATGCAGCATGTGTTAATGCGAACATACACGTGTTTGTTTATGGACATGCATCAAAAATGAATCTTACCCACTCATATGTTTTGGTGGCAACTTTGATTAAAGATTATACGTACAATCTTATTGCTATTGAAAATGAAAACGCACTAAGCTAATATTTATTTTTATTTTTTAGTTTTAACTAAAAATACACATTAAAACTGAAAAAAAAAACTGCATAAAATGCTGCCATTTTGTGAGTCTGACCTCGTTTCTATGGAATTGTTCATAGTAGGCAAATCGTGATGTGTTTAAAAAAATAGAGCAACAATAAATAATTCAGTCTCGGTGCTTTATTATAGCAGGCCTTTGGGCAGCGGGCGAGGCTACGCCCCTAAATATACGGGGGAGAGACAATAAAGAAATGAGATTTTTTTTTTTTTTTAATGTAAATTTTATTGTGAAAGAAAGTAGAAGAACTCTTGAGTTTGTGCCTAGAACGTGTCATTGTTTTATTGCTTTATTTAACACTTTGAAATGAAAACGCATAAACCTTAACGGTAGTTTAATCACTAAACAAGCAAACATCGAAACACGAAATCATTATTTTGTCACCCATTACACACCCCAACTCACCCTTACACTAGGGATGTTATGGATATGAACTTTCGGATATGGATATGGATAAGGATATGCCATTTCGGTTACGGATATGGATATTGAATTATTTCGGATATCCGCTAGTTTCGGTTACGGATATCACATTTTTAAGCAATTGCAAAAGAATAATAAAAAGCAAATAAGAAAATATATTTTTAACTGTAATCATTTTCGGTTAATTTTATAATCACATATATAAATTAGTGAAGCTCATTTTAAGTGTTACCTAGGAACCAAAAAATGCAAAAACAAAAGTAACATTTGTAATTTCATAGGTAGTACCTATGTATCATAACATAAAAGAACTGCGTGTAAACTTGTTGAATATAGCAATAAAATAAATAACTCTTGTCTAATTAAACCATGCCGGTATTTTGATTTTGATTGTGAAATATATACCGGAAAACATTTCTGACACCCTTGGTGAGAATCGAACCTTAGCTTTCTGGCATGAAACACAAGCATTCAACCATTTGAGCTAGCGACCGGAACTAACCGATAAAATAAAAAATACAAAAAAATCTTTATTTTTGGTAGACCGTCTACAATATTACGTAGGAAGTATATACATTTTTTTGCGTTAGTTTTTGGAGTTGTTGCGATGGCACACTTTAGCAGCGGGCCGCCGCATTTCTCTCTCTCTCAGTAATTACACTGGACATTATTACAATGGCTTATTTTTGGGACTTAATGCCTTAAACGTGATCAATTTGTGTGCGGGGCCCACGATATAATTCTCGATCAAAACTTGGACTTAATAACAGCACAGCCCGGATTTCAGACTGTGGGCTCAATTTTTTGCAATTCATCTCTTTTTGTTGTTAACATTTTATTCATTAAAACAGAGTATAGAAATAATTTATGCACCTATATTGTGATTGGTGCAATTTCAAAGCCATTTTACACACTTTTATCACATATTTAATATATTTTTACCGGTCCGTAGCTCAGTGGTAACACTGCGGACTCTGAATGGGAAGGTTGTGGGTTCGATTCCCGGCGGAGCACAAAAAATATAGCATTTATATTTTCAAATTTGCTCTTCGCCGGGTTGAAAAATTCATAAAATCTTTAACAATGACCGGTCACCAAAGGTCCATCCAGCCTTACAGCAACTGGGTCTTGCCTGAGAATTGGCGCTTTGTAGCGACGACGATCAAGCTCGTAAAAAGGTCGATAGCTCAATTGGTAGAATGCTTGCATTCCATGCCGAGAGCAAGGGTTCGATCTCAAAGGTTTACTCAGCCTTCACAAGAAATGAGAACCAGCCCCCCCGGGAGCTGGGAAACCCCCACTTCAACTGAAAGTGGTTGGTGTGAGGCCGGCCCCCTTACCTGTAAAAATAAATAGGTCCCGAAGCGCCACAGGCGCCGCAGGCAAGAAGTTACACTATATGTGTAGCTTAGTTGCGTAAGTTATTTTTAGGGTGGATTTATTAACACAGTGAAAGTCCATTTTTAATTATTTAAAAATTCAAATGGGTAAAACATAGTTTTAATTCACTTACTTATTTCTTTTGCTCCTCGAACATTTTCCCTAATGAGGCATATTTAATACTACGTACCGGTCCGTAGTCTAGTAGTAACGCTTCTGACTCGTAAACGGAAAGTTGTGGGTTCGAATCCCGGCGGAGCATAAAAAATATAATTTTTATTTTCAAATATGCTCTTCGCCGGGTTGAAAAATTCATACACCTTTACCAAAGACTGGTCATCAAAAGATCCATCCAGATTTACAGCCACTGGGTCTTGCTTGAGAATAGGCGCTTTCTACAGCGACGACCAAGCTCGCAGAAGGCTTTTTTGAGGTGTGATACACACAAAAACAGCGCTCACCAAATAAATCGGCCAATTTTTTTTTCATACCAAAAATAATAATCTAATAATAATCTAAGTTGCAAGAATATATTCATTCAAAGCTCTCAGATGTATGCCGACAAACAAACACGTGTAGTTCGCGCTTACAAATGCTGATTGTGTACTTACAAATAAAATTCAAACCTCAAATGAACATAAGCCCCACAACTTTTGCCGACCTTCCCTGAAACAGGGGTGACACTGGCAAAGTGAACCATTTTTTACAGTATGGGTGGTCAGCCTCATACCAACCTATAAGTCAAGGAATATGAATAATAAATTACATTTAAATATAAAAATAACAAAACCTTAAAAAGAAATCTATACAAAAAAAGTCAAAAATTTCTTATGCAAAAAATGTAGCAAACTAATGAACCAACATTACAAATCAGCATTGCAGATTAGCCGCCACTTCTTCCTGTCCTTGCATACTTCTTTCATTTCATCCAGAGTCATAACCTTTTTCATACAAGCTCTCCTTTTATTATGACTCTGGATATCCCATTCACTCGCTATTTCGAAAATTTGGTCCATCCATACCTTTCTCGGTCTTCCTCTTCCACGACATCCATCAATTCTTGCAGCATATACTTTCTTCGTCAGTCCATCGTAACAGTATTTACCTCTACCCTATGCACGCGCCTGGACGTCTACGTTTGCTTGTATGGAATGCTCACCCCTGCATTAAGACGGAATATTTCCTACCATCTCATTTCCTACATTGTTTTGTATAGATCTGATATAAGATAATACAATACATTATTTTATTTCCCATAAGTGCAATATTGAGTGTTCCTATTGTATGATAATTCTCCTTTGTATACCGTGGGACAATTATAAGTGTTGCGTGGAACCAAAACCAGCTAACTCGGAACTCCGAAATAAGCCATCGATTAAAGTTAAAAACGAGTTAAGTCTTTTTTTTAATTGAATTATTTATTATTATAATTGTTTATTTTTTTATTTTATATTTTGTACTTGTTTTTAATGTTTATGCATGTTTTTATTTGTTTATTTCAAAAATGTAATTTGTTGTGTATGTTCCTTGACTTATAGGTTGGTATGCGGCTGACCATCCATTCTGTAAAAAAATGTTCACCTTTCCAATGTCACCCCTATTTCAGGGAAGGGCGGCAAGAGTTGCAGGGTTTATGTTCATTTGAGGTTTGGATTTTAATTTGTAAGTACACATCTAGCATTTGTAAGCGCGAACTTACGCGAGTCTGTTTGTGGGCATGCACTTAATATGAATCTTAAATGTTAACATATCTTTGCAACTTAAATTTTATAAATTGTGAATAGTATGAGGTTAGAAAATATTTGGGTTGTACTCCTACCCGTGCGTTGATGTTTAATAGCGTTTATCATACAAAATACAAGCAACTGTCTGCAGAACAAACGAGAGAGAAATTGAGATCGTTTTAAAACCCTTCCCTGTCGTCGCCTATTATTTCATTTGATGGAAAAATTTAGTCTCAGTTCCTTAGTACGCAAAAACTGGGTCGAAAGTTAGTCATTTTCATGGCTACTAACCGAAAGCACTGTCAAAAAAGATAGTTTGGCAGGAAAGCCAATTGAATGTTATTTATTCCATGGAGAGCAATGCCTAAACTATTTTTTACATTCATTTATTAACGAATTTAAAAGAGATAGAGACACGACTGTCATCTAGGAATGAAGATAATGATTTGTTACCTTCAGAAATAGAAAGAAGTCAAAAACCTCAATTTCGGAGTT
Source organism: Agapetus fuscipes (assembly GCA_951799405.1). Lineage (NCBI taxonomy): Eukaryota > Metazoa > Arthropoda > Insecta > Trichoptera > Glossosomatidae > Agapetus > Agapetus fuscipes. The sequence goes on along the minus strand of OX637343.1, from coordinate 11,840,797 downwards.
ACTTCCTTCTTCCTTGGAGCAGTCGATATGTAAACTGAGAGTTACATGTGGAAAAAAAATTACATGCAGAAATGTCGTAGCGAAACTTGCCGGGGGCTGTTAGTGAGTAGAAGCGTTATAGAATTTGAAGTTTACAGTTTTTGTAGCAACTCCACATTATTTGTACGCGCCCGAGTAAGTAGGGATTGTAATATTATTCCTACGATGACGTTTACGTTGAGTCAACAAAGATGACGTTGCTTACGTCTTGTCATCACGATTCCCCCAAGTATTAAGACATTGCTATAGCGTACACCAAAAAATGTAGGGCAAATGAAACAGCGCTCCCACTGAGCATTTTCAATTTCTGTACACTTTTTTGTAAAACGCTTTGGTCGAGTTTATACGTTTAAATTTATGTATACTCGATGATGTTGACTTGTCATCAACTCGTCAGCTAATCTAAACGTAGCGTGGATTCCTTTCGATCGAGTAAATATAAAAATGTATGCAAGTTGAAACATCATCCTTGGTGATTGATAAATGACTAAGCTACCAGTGGCGAAGGGTGCCATACAAGCCGGTTTCCCGTTTAAAATGAGATAGAAATGATAATAAAGTAGACTGCATGGTTTCAATGGGGAAAAAATACGTATTGTTTCTCTGGTTTTAAATGTATTTTTTTTACTTTGTGCCTGTATTTTTTAACTACTTTGTTACATGATTTTAAAAGGGAAGCCGATGGAAACCGGCTTGTATGGCACGCTTCGCCACTGTAAGCTACACACATAGTGTACACTTCTTTTCGCATTCACCTCGAAGGGGTCGCTTGTGGAGAGTAGAACTGATCTATTTTTAAAGGTAGTGCTTCAGTTGAAGTGGAGGTTTCCCAGGTCTGAGGCGGATTGTGCTCATTTTTTGTGAAGGCGGAGTAAACCTTGCCGGTATTTTATTTTGCGTTTGAAATCAACATTAATTTCTGAACCCTCAATGGGCTTCGAACTCGAGAACTCGCATGAAATGCAAGAACTGAGCTATCGACCAGACCATAAAGGTTTCATATTGTTTTTCTGTTTACGCTTAGTCGGTTGCTCAGTTGGTAGAGTGCTTGCATTCCATGCCGTGAGCTCGGGTTCGAATCCCACCGAGAGTGTGAGAAATGATTTTCTGTGTCGGTGTTTATTTCAACCCCAAAATAAAATACCGACAAGGTTTACTCAGCCTTCACTACAAATGAGTACCAGCAACCTCGAGAGCTGGAAAACTTCAACTAAAGCCACACGAAGTGCTACATCATGTGAGAGAGCTAGAGGACCATGAAAAGTTCCGGAATGCACTGAAGACGAGCAAATTTCTGGCATCGTTTGCACCAGCGCCCTTGGAGTGACTACATCACGAAACGGCGCTATAAAGAAATCATCAACTCATTATCATCATCAAGTGGTCGGGGTAAGGCCATCCCCCTTACTGTAAAAATAGTGTAATGTAAATAGTAGATTAATATAGGTATACATCGTAGGTAGTAATAGTTAATATGGCATTATGTCAAAAGTAGGTTAATATAGGTGTACACCGTAGGTAGCAATAGACCTAAAAAATCTAGAAATTAAATGATCCTTTTGTAGTCTCAAACTTAGTAGAATATTCGGGAATGTGCTGGCAAAAATAATCACTGGAAAGTACTGTCTGTTAAGTATATAAGGCGGAGAATTGAGTGTGCTAAGCCAGTGCGATAGTTGGATTTGATTTGAAGACCATAAGCGATACTAAACTGTGAAAAAATAAATTTGTGTTACCAAAAGAGTTAAAAATAAATGTAAATTTGTAAAATTAATTAAGTGTAAATAAAGCTCCTGAAAGAAGACCTGTGTGTTTTAATCCATAGACTTTTCGAACCAAAGAACATTACAATAGATAGTTTCCACTCGCCACATGCGAAACCCTTCGGGAATAACGCGGTAAGAAGTTCCACTGTATGTGTAGCTTAGTTGCGTTTTTACGCAATCGAGAGGAGTTTATGTCCGTGTTTTATACTCACGGTATAGCTGACGAGAAGCTTGTTGACATCATTGTAAAGCTAATAGAAACTAACAATCGATGAGTATGAGAAAAAAAAATGGCATTTAAGGAAATCCACTTTTGCAACAATTCAATCATATGCACAGATACTCAACATTTTAATGGGAGAATTGTGTCAGCAAGGCAGAGAAAAAATTCCGACGCACTACGCCGGGTTGTTAAATAAATTGCATTCTGTTTTCAGTTTCCAACATTGATTCCTTGACTTATAGGTTGGTATGAGGCTGACCACCCATATTTTAAATAATGGTTCACTTTTACAATGTTACCCCTGTGTCGGGAAGGTCGGCAAAAGTTGTAGGGCTTATGTTTATTTGAGGTTTGGATTTTATTTGTGAGTACACATTCAGCATATTTTGTTAGCGCGAACTACACGTGTTTGTGATTGTGGGCATGCATTTGAGAGCTCTAAATGTTAATATTTCTTGCAACTTAGATTATAGATCAGTATAAAATACATAGATGATGTGCGTTTGTTTCTTCCCATAGTAACAAACGTGTCTAAAGGTAAAACTGAATAGTTGCTAACTCAAAGCTTCAAAACAAATTTCATGTTCTATGAACTCGAACATATGCCTTATATTTGGTTAGTAGACGCGTTTCCCATTGAGCCATAAAAATACAATGAGACTGAAAGCATTTTTAATTCAGCGCATTCAAATGTAACAATATTTTATTAAACTTTTTATTTCTTATCTCTTGTTCGCAAAAAAAACCCATCAAATTATTAATTCGAATGACTGGCAAGACGAGCGCCCTCCATTTTACTTTGCCATGTAAAAAAAAACTGATAAAACACAGCCGGTAGGTATTTAAAATTGTCTTTGTTTTTATTTATTTCACTGGCAATGACTGTTTTAAATTTGGAATGCGAAAGTTTACGGTATTGAATACTGTGGACGTGAACTTAATTCTTTGGCACGAATAAAAAATAAGTTAACAAAAAAAATTTCATACAACAATGAGATTCATTTCATTGCAAATCTTTAACGTTACTGTTGATTTAATCGAGAGAATTTTAAACAAAAAATGACACAAAAAATACTATGAATTTATTATAATTTTTAGCCACCGAACAACATCTGTTCTTATATTTTATATGTAATATAAATAAGCTAAGTTTACTTATTTATTTAAATATGTTAAATACTTACACTCTAAATGAACCTAAGAAAACTTTCACTGTGTAAAAGTCTAACTAATTATATATTAAACTATAGTCAGCATTTGCAACAATTGAGCCTATTTTTTTTAGTTTTTCCTCATCCGGCAACCGTCACGGATCTATGTAACTTGTGTCCATAGCAACCAGTAACAAAATATCAATTGACCCTTTCCCCAGAAATCCGGTTGTGAGACACAATTTTGCTATTAGTAGAAATTGTGGCAACTATATAGTCTTGTTCGCGTATCGGCTCATATTAGAAACCCATACAAATAACTGAAAAAATGTGAAATGATAAAAATATTTATTTTCATAATAAATAAATGAACATCTGTTTATGTGATAACTTTCTTAATTTCAAACTTTATAAAAGAAAAAGAGACCTTTTTTTTATAAAAGCAGTGAATGCAAAACATGAAATAAATCACGTTAAAGATGCTTTATAAAAATGACCGTCATATTTCTACCCCATTTGTCGTGTAACCTCTTTTGACATTTGCAGGCACAACATGGCGGCGGTTTAATATATTCCTTTAGCTCGTGAGAATGCACACGGGTATTCTCATCTTGCATTCTGCATTCACATTACTAGCAAGACTTAATGCAATAATTTCACTGACAAACGCAAGGCCGCAACGGTATAATAATTGTAATAAAAAACCATTCAAGATTAATTACGAGCTGCTATTCTGTGTTTTTTTTGTGCGTCTTGTTTCCGTGTAGAAAATCCTTCGATTATTTTCGGTTTTCCATTGTTGATTTTGGAAAATCATGTGTGAAATTCAAAACCGATTAGGTTACCTGCTTAGATGATACAGGACATTAATTGCTCAATTTCCTTCACTTATGGGTTGGTATGTGGTTGACCACCCATACAGTAAAAAAATATTCACTTTGTCAATGTCACCCCTGGGGTGCAAGTCTCGACGAAAGGTCGATAAATCTTACCGTATCTATTTGAAGATACGGCGGAATTAAAAATGGCGGCGTATTAACAGCTGATCCATTTTACATGGAACAAAGATCAGCTGTTCAGGCACCGCAATGTTTTATTCTACCAGTACCCTGAGTACGAGTTGCAAAACTTGAGTAAAGTAAAGCTTACGGAAAGTATTAAAGAGTGGTTTTCCCCAAAATCTGCCGTTTTTGTTTGTTTGAACTTGATTTTCTTCATCATTGTAACTCTTTTGCTAAGACCATAAAGTGTAAGAAACAAAAACGGCAAATTTTGGGGAAAATCACTCTTTAATACTATCCGTAAACTTCACTTTACTCAAGTTTTGCAACTCGTACTAAGGGTACAGTACAAATAGGTCGCTGAAAGTGTTGAATCGAGTATTCTAGTGAAATCCAGCAAGGTAATGTGTAACAATCCTCCATGTTTCGAGAATGATCTTGTATAAATTAGGACCAGAATTCCCTGGAGGAACAGACATCAATCAACCGTCGTACTGTTCAAATGCTAAAACTCTGTCAGAACTGAAAGTGAGAAAATAAATTATGTACAATAAATAAACCTCAGTTTTAATTAATTAGAACCCGCTACAAACATAACAATATATTTGTTCCGCCTATGTTCATCGGGTAAGTAATCTTGCACTTGGTTTTAATAACTTTACATAGACCTGAACACAATATTATTATTTGCGAAACAGGAATCGCATAAATAACGAAATGTAGGTACACTTCAAAATACTAACACACCGTAACTTTGCCTCTAGTACCTACATATATATGTAGGTACAAGCCTACGATGGGAAATGACTGTTCCACACATATTGCAGCAAACTTGGGCACACTCGACGTATATTTTTTGACTATACGACATTTTATCCACAAAAACTTAAGACCACTTTATACGCTAAATCTGCCGTTTTTGTTTCTTACACTTTATGGTCTTAGCAAAAGAGTAACAGTTTAAAAAAAATCCAGTATGTTTATTACTTTTTTGTCTTAATTATAAAGTTATAAATATATAACTTAAAAATTGACACCACAAAAAATATTTAAAAAACACGTTTTTTCACATTCTTAGCTACTTTTTCGTGTGTGCTATATTTTGGAAATATTAATAAATTATTAAACAATAACCAGAGCCGTCAGAGTAAACCGTATCATGTAACCGATTTTGTGAAAAATAAATTAAACCGCAATTTTATTCAAAGTATCCCTAGATAAATCATAACAATATATTGCAAGACAAAGGCGGTTTTTACAATATTAATTGACTCCACAATATGGTAATTTTTAGTATGCATTTTATTTGTGGACAAATTGAAAAAAATGACAAATCCTACAATAAATGTGCATAAAATTACCGTACATTATTAAGATACGAGTATCTTGCAAAACAAAGACACTCTTTATAATACTATTTGACTCCAAATTATGGTTATTGTCCGATTACATTTTATTTGTGGACGAACTGTTGTGAAACAACAGGGTAATTTCACATTTTTACTTTATTTCATAAAATGATAGACTACATTTCAAAAAATGCGTCTGCGTTTTTTAAAAAATATTATCCGGCTTATTTTTTTTAATTAAAGCTCTTTAAAATTCGCGTATTTTCGATTTCCGGTAAAACAAATCATTTTTTTGTTTAGGCGGATGTGATGTCGATGGATCTTCGGATCTATGGAGTATACCGTTAGGCCTTCGAAGACCGACGGATCCATCTACGTCATTTTGACGTCACAGTGAGGCTAACCAGCTCCGCTGCGTTTTGTCGGGATTCAAATTCTCGGCATTTTATTACTGAAGATTATCAATGATATCTTTATTTTTACTACTTCAAAAATACTATGGTTGTGATCCTACACAACCATAGTATTTTAAACCATTTTCCCCAGCACTGCAATTACCCTATTTACAATTGTGTGCGAGATCGCAGTGTTTCTTAAGCGTTTCTTGTAAGAAGAGGCGATATTTATAATTCAAGTCAATTAATGAGACTGTAAATGTATGGTAATTGTGTTTGGACAGTGCCAGATGCGAACACGAGGTGAAAGTGGAAGGATGTGGCGTCAGATGAATGGCTTCCATTATGCGGCTAGCGCGAGTGTGATCACTTGACAAATCGCCTCCGTACAAGATGGCCAACAAACAAAATATGTACCTATACAAATCGCCTCCGTACAAGATGGCCAACAAACAAAATATGTACCTATACAAATCGCCTCCGTACAAGATGGCCAACAAACAAAATATGTACCTATACAAATCGCCTCCGTACAAGATGGCCAACAAACAAAATATGTACCTATACAAATCGCCTCCGTACAAGATGGCCAACAAACAAAATATGTATACAATGTTGACGTATTATTTTTTGCACTCTTGTATGCAGACGCTCATTTTTAATACCCAAAATCTTATATGAGATCGTAATCAAAGCAAAATCACGTACAAACTCACAAGTATTTAAATTCTGATTTTCGTTCCTTGACTTATAGGTTGGTATGCGGCTGACCACCCATGCTGTAAAAATGTTTCACTTTGCCAATGTCACCCGTGTCTCAGGGAAGGACGGCAAGAGTTGCAGGGTGTATGTCCATTTGAGATTTGGTTTTTATGATGCGGCATGTGCAAGAGCGAACTTGTACGTGTCTGGTTGTGAGAATGCATGTTATGTGAATCTCCAATGTAACATATTTTTGCAACTTAGATTAGATTTCACAATCTCCAGAACTCAAAATTCGCTGATACAAGCTGTTTGGAATTTTCAGAGTCAAAAATTATATTGGATCAAATATTGAAATATGATAGATAAAAATAATTCCTACCTATAATCTATAATCTAAGTTGCAAGGATATATTCATTTAAAGCTCTCAGATGTAAGCCCACAAACCAACAAGTGTAGTTCGCGCTTACAAATGCTGAATGTGTACTTACAAATAAAATCCAAACCTCAAATGAACATAAGCCCCACAACTTTTGCCGACCTTCCCTGAAACAGGGGTAACATTGGCAAAGTGAACCATTTTTTACAGTATGGGTGGTCAGCCTCATACCAACCTATAAGTCAAGGAATGAATGAGTTATTTTACGGAATTTAAATTTGCCAACCTCAACATTAGAGTCTACGGTATTTGTTGTTAAATTTTTGATGGAGGTAGTTTCTTAAGGGCCTTTTGCACCAAACTTCAATCAGACAAAAATGAAAATTAAGGAGGATTTCTCCCATCAAATCTGAAATTTGGTTGCATATAGGTACGTAAACCAGCTGATGTACATCATATTTCCTGTTCAAATTCCATCATATTATTACCCACTTCCGAAAGAATTAAGCAATCAAATTTGATATGTCAATCAAATATTGATTGGAGGTCGGTGCAACAGGCTCTGAGAGTATTAAAACTAGAATTAATAGGTTTTTTTCTTCTATTCCTTACAAATATTCGCTCAAAGACTATCGTTGTAAACTTTTACATTCTTGAAATAAAAGTGCTGCATCATCAAAACTAGTGTTTTTCTGAAAGTCACCTAATCTAGAAACCAGCCAAGAATCCCGAACAGGAGCTTTGGGGTGGCTGGGCCAATCGCCTGGAATAAGCTGCCTGTCGATCTGCATATCGACCAACCCACCGGCCACCACCACCTTCAGAAGAGGATTGAGTAAAATGCTGCACACAAAGAGCCATGGCGCCCTTGAGATGGTCATGGACTTCTAAATCATCCATCATCAGCACAGACGCGATTTCTTGACAAACTGTCATGGATCACAAATCCCAGATGCAGACAGTGCTAGCTTAGTTTTCAACCGCGTTCATTAGGCTGTTGTAAGCTTGAGAAATTGACACTGATTATACCAAAGGCAGAGGGCTCTTGAGGTGTGGTTCACTCAAAAACAGCGCCCACAAATCAATCAGCCTAACAGGGGTATCAAATGAAACGAAGATTTTTTTAAAGTATGTAACTGTATATTTATAAGCTCTGTGTGGGATGTAAAGAGTACCTACTCGTAAATGTAAAATTACCTCAGAATACTTGAAAAATATTACAAGTTTTTTTTATAAATAAGCTATATTAATACACAAGTATCATTCAGACTCTCCCACAAGATTTGGCTTAGAAAGCGCCATACTTAAAAATGACATTATAAAATGATTATAAGAAAGAGCATGCTGTATCTCTTTCCCCCACCAACATTTGCTATACAATAAGAAATTAATGTATTGAGATGCCAGACGGGTTAGTGACCACCTGTTGATCCGAAGCGACTATTTTATTTCATTCATAGCCTCCAGGCAAGCCTGGCCAGCTTTTCCTTATTCGCCACGTTGAGGACGACAGCCTAGGGGTAACAGGATCTCTGGCAATCAGACACCAACTCGTCTGGCAAACGTGGTGCACAAGCAAACATACATACATAAATTCACTATAAAATATTAAAAGTAAACCATATTTTACAGTATGAGTGGTCAACCTAAAAGCAAACAATTGGTTCAACATTCAAAATTCTTGCATGTCACTTTTGAATGAGTCTTCGCGCAGTCTTTTGCGTTGATGTGATTGAATCAGCAACGGTCGAATGTCAGCACTTTTGCATGTCACTCATTTTTATCGATCATCACTCCCGAAGGAGGTGGTTCTCAATTCTTATGAAGGACGCGTAAACCTTGCCGGTCGTGCCGGACTTGAATTCGAAAAAAAATGCTGAAGTAAAAAATCATGTCTTACATCCTGGAATTAAAACCAAAAACTTTTGTTTTAAAAAGTAGGTGAATTAGGGATGGGTAAATGGGAAAAAAATATCGATATATATCGAATCGATATTTTTAAACACTATCGAAATATATCGAGGAAAAAATATCGATATTTCGATATTTCGATGGAAAAAAATATCGGTCGCTGACGGGTAAGGCCTCAAATTTTCGCAATTTTTGGCCAAAAAGTCTGTCGACGGGGGGAGAGAGATTTGCGATTAGCTACGTAAAAATGTGGGCTTCCAAACACAGCCACCTATAAAGTGTTGGGAGCAAAGTCACATTTGAAAAAAATATCGTTTTTGAGACGATTTTGATTCTTGAAAAAAAATATCGAGATATCGATTAATCGATATTTCAAATATAGCGAGAGAAATATCGATATTTTTCAAAAAAAATATCGGTACTTTTGATATATCGATATATTTCGCCCATCCCTAAGGTGAATACTTTACCGACTGAGCTATCCACCGAATATCTACATCTTCTACGCAATAAAATCTAAAATGGATTTATCACCACATAAACGGTAAAACTGAATAAGGGCTGATTCACTGATTTGAGAAATCGAGGATAAAACATTTTATTGGGTGTAACTTCTCATAGCAAGTGAACTAATTATAAGGAAGTGCTCATGAAAAACTTCTGAACAACAGGGTTTTCACACTTTCTTACTGTTTTCATTTGTAGAAATAGGAAAAAAGGTGTATTTATCTGAGAAACCCATGTTACTTAGTATGCCACTTATTTAATTTAACGTTTCAGGTATCGATATGTCTACAACAAAAATTTTAAACATAAGATATCAAAACGACGGACGTCAAAAAGAGACATAAACGTAAGTTTTCCTCGACAGTTTGCCTAGAAACTGATTGCAGCAATACCTCGATAGTACGAAGAGGACGCCATAAGGCCCACTCTATTCCGCACACCAAACGACTTTTATGCTCCATCTTATAATAATAAATAATATTAGGATGATTTATTTGGTGAGCGCTGTTTTTTTGTGTGTATCACACCTCAAGAGCCCTCTGCGAGCTTGGTCGTCGCTGTAGAAAGCGCCTATTCTCAAGCAAGACCCAGTTGTTTTAAGGTTGGATGTACCTTACAGTGACCGGTCTTTGGTAAAGGTTTATGAATTTTTAAACCCAGCGAAGAGCACATTTGGAAATATAAATGGTATATTTTTTGTGCTCCGCCGGGATTCGAATCCACAACCTTCCATTTACGAATCCGAAGTGTTGCCACTGAACTACGGACCGGTCCAAGAATCTTATATTTTATGTTGTCAGTTTTGCCTTTAAGGTATCGGTATGTTTATAAAGCAGGAATCTAAATTAGAGTGGTATGTTGTGAAACAAAGATATAAACTTAAAGTTCATCTAATAGTAGCATTACCTACGCAATTACAGAATCAAATTACAATAAATTTTATGGAAATCTTCCACGTTAACATTGCATAGATCTAATTGACATCGTGTGAACTCCCTTTTCGTATAAAATGTCTGCGAGTTGCATCCAAAGCATCTGCAGACGGGGACATCTAGCAAGCTGCAAGTTACAAATGGATAGTGAAAACTGGCTCTGTGTACAATCCATAAGTTAAAATAAATCCCTGCATTGATCAGCTTACGGTGTAGTTTGAATAATTAAGGAAAAAACATAACAAATTGTCTCCGAAGGGATATTGCGCAAATATTTTCCGTTATAAATTAAATAAAAAATATAAAAACGTCCTTAGAAGGATTTAAAACACATAACTAGCTATCAAAATCAGATGTCTCGCCACCAAAAAAACTGCGAAATAAAATTTATATATTTAAATTATTAATTTCAACATGAATCATCACTGCCGAAGATTTAAATACTTGTATTTACTAGTGAAATTTGGTGAGATGAATATTTCCTTAAATTCTTACTAAACTATCATTTAAAAAAGCGCTTTTATTTTTATTCGACTTTTTTTTTTACTAAATTTTCACTTCAATAACTTTGCAGTATACTAAACTAGAATGAAAATCGGCTCCAGGTGCTACACTTTTGAATACCGGGTCTTTTAAACAAATTATATTGTAGTCCTTACTACACTGAGCACTGGCGCGGCTTGCTAGTGTTAAGGATGTTGTCCTGGCGACCCAGTGCCCTAGTCCCACGACCGGTCCAACTCGCCGCTGGCACTAGAGCGGTATACACTAGCCACTATACACTGCACCGGTCAGTACCCCAACTATAAAACACTACATTCAAACTCAGCCATTAGGCCAGTCACCTTAAATATTTCAAATCGCAAACCAGCAGCTAGTTCTACGCAACTACGCTGCACATGTAGTGTAACTTCTTGCCGTGTTATCCCCTAAGGCGAGTGGAACCTATTTATTTTTACAGGCAAGGGGGCTGGCCTTACGCAAATCACTTCAGCTAAAGTGGGGGTTTCCCAACTCCCGAGAGGGCTGGTACTCGCGTCATTTTAGTTTGGGGTTTAAATTAAACATCGAAAGAGGAAATCATTTCTGACACACTCGGTGGTATTCGATCTCGAGCTCACGACATGGAATGCAAGCACTCTACCAACTGAGCTAGTGACCGGACTTCTGGTTTTAAGTTAAGCTAATAGGATCACTACCAGTAGTTTATGTCCAAGTGGGAAGCTTCAAAAGACCTCTGCTAACTTTGCAACACTCGCGAAATAGTGAAGTTTTCGCACCTTCTTTGATATTTTCAAAAAAAGCTCAAAAATGAACGCCACTAGTTTAACTTCTTGCTGCGTTATCCCCGAAGGGTTTCGTACGTGGTGAGTGGAACCTATTTATTTTTACACGTAAGGGCACCGGCCTTGCGCCAACCACTTCAGTTGAAGTGGGGGTTTCCCAACTCCCGAGAGGGCTGGTACTCATTTATTGTGAAGGCTGAGTAAGCCTTGCCGGTATTTTATTTTAGGGTTTGAAATAAACACCGAAAGAGGAAATCATTTCTGACACACTCGGTGGTATTCGAATAGAATGCAAGCACTCTACCAACTGAGCTATCTATCGACAGGACACCAACTGAGCTATCAACCGAACTTCTGTATTAGCGCGAACTTATACATGTCTGCTTGTGGGAATTATCTTGCAGCTCAGCTTTAGATCAATTTTCGACGTCAACATCGAGGTAATAAATTAAATTTTAGAGATTTTTTTTATTAAATTTAATAAGCTTTATTTTAAGTACAGTCCGACACGACGTGTATAAAGCATAATAGGTACTTCAGTTTACTCAAAAAACTTCGAGATATAAACAATATGACACCACTATATAGACAATAAAATTTGCAAAAAAAAAATGTATATTTGGAAACTATAAAAACTAAAAGCGCATTTAACTTTCCATTATTTTTGTTTATAAATGCTGTACTTGATTTTATACCTTGGCGTATAGGTATGGTTCCATAGACAGAACACTCTGTCGCAGGGATTTATGAGTGTAGTCCACCGCGCGCTGGGCACTAATATAAGATTGCAGAGCAATAAACAGTGACGCGGAACCATTGAGCTTTGATAAATATTTTGTATTTTTTCGACTCTTTGAAATTTTGTTTCCTTGACTTAGAAACGTTAGTAAAAAAAAAAGTAGCTATACAGTTCTTTAACTTATAGGTTGGTATGCGGCTGACCACCCATGCTGTAGAAATGGTTTACTTTGCTAATGCCACCCCTGTTTCAGGGAGAAACGGCAAGAGTCGCAGGATGTATATTTATTTGAAATTTGGGTTTTTATGTTGTAGGTTATATACACCCTGCAACTCTTGCCGACCTTCCCTGAAACAGGGGTGACATTAGCAAAGTGAACCATTTTCTACAGCATGGGTGGTCAGCCGCATATCAACATATAAGTCAAGGAACATACATAACAAATCACATTTTTAGATCACAAAAAATAATATGTATAGGTACACATCAAAACAAATACAGAACACAAAATTCTAGTTTAAAAAAACCCTAGTCCTAGCCGCCAACACACTTCTTTTATTTCATCCAGAGCCATAACCTTCTTCATACATGCTCTCATTTTATTATGACTCTGGATAAAAGAAGGTGCTAGAAATAATGACATGTGCATGGTTGCGTGCGTCTGTTTATGAGCACCGGCGAATAGTCTGCCACAGCTGCGGCCGCGTGGCAGGGTAGGGAAGTATCCACGGAGCTTGCATAACTGGTTGCTGCTGCCGTGATTGCAGATACAGGTAGGCGACTATAGGAGACCGAGGAATGCGAAATCAGAGGGACGTCGCTTAGTGGAAACACCGGCACAGTGCGGTTCAGTCTGTAACTTCTTTCAAAGACAAGACTTTCAAAAATCGGAGATCATCAAATGTCTAATCTAATCTAATATAATTTGCAAAGATATGTAACCATGCATTCTCACAAGCAGACACGTACAAGTTCACGCTTGCGCGTGAACCTACAATATAAAAACTAAATCTCAAATGGACATACACCCTGCAACTCTTGCCGAACTTCCCTAAAAATGTGACGGAGCCAAATAAAGTAGTAAGGATTCTTTTTCTACAACTTTGAAATCCTCTCCTCGAGCTGCTTAAGAATAATATACCTTAGTCACACCTCACTCACAGGCTATCCAAGAATATGTTTTGCAGTCTGTACAGGATTCTAGTCGTCCCTGGTGATTTCGGATTGGGCTTCAATTAAAAATACTTGTTTCTTGGTTGATGATGTAGCACTTTTATTTCAGAAAGTTACAGACTATTAAATCAATCCACTCAAGAGGAATTTTATTTAGAAAGAGAACGAATTGGCTTGTTATCTTACGTTTTTTATATTAAGGCCTTCTACCCATCAAAATAAGTGCAACAACAACTGCCATATACAATTAGGGTTGAGGTTGACTAATTCAAATTCCCGTACATACCTACATTATTTAAGTATTGAATTTACCTACCTTTATCTAAATGTTTGTATCAATGTTATTTTTTACTCTCAAAAATTCCAGAGTCAAGAATTATATAAAAGGACTCACCGAATACCATTGCTGATCTGCTTCAATATACTGTATTTCGAAAACTTATTTCCTTGTTTTCAGCGCGCGTTCAGTACCCTGAGTACGAGTTTTTTTCACTTTACTCGAAGTGTTGAGTTTTCGAGAAAAATGTATGTGAACTTGTAAAGTACCTCTGGCAAAACAAGTTTTGAAACCTTTTTTACCATGGGTGCTTTACAAGATCACATACATTTTTCTCGAATACACAATACTTCGAGTAAAGTGAAAAAACTCGTACTCAGAGTCCTGGTTGAAAAAAGCTTCGAGACAGTTATCCTTCAGTTTTCACTGTCAGAGATATATGTACTGCAGGTACCTTAAGGCTAATTAAAGAGGAAAGGATTAAGGATTTTACGGCTGTCGGGGAACTGAACACACTCACAGTTATCAAAACCACAGTTGTTTTACATTTATACTACTTTGACTTGGGTTACTGGCTACAATATCCGGCGACCACACGATACAATTATGAGTACCTCTATTAGAATTTATAATCGCTGCTCAGAATGACTATATCGCAACAAATACCATACACATATTAAACGCTATAGACAAAGACTTGCGCATGTATAATATTTAAGTGCAAGTCAGTTCCGTTAATTCATACATCCAACAATTAATAATACTGATAGAGTTTTCAGTTATTTTGGAAAAGCTGAGGAGTGATTTAAAGATCCTGATAACGCCTTTGCAAGGGTCTCAAAAATGACTTCTCCTTTCAGTGTTTATTTCAAATAAAAAAACTATGTTACACGCAAGGCTTACTCAGTTCAACAAGAAATGAAAACCTAACCTCCATGAAACAGGGGAATCCCTTCGTCAAGTTAAGTGGTGGGTGTAAGGCAGGCGCGTGTATAGAGTATAGGCAAATACGAGTACATATCAGAAGAAATATGTTCTCCCATTCCTTTAAAATAACTAATTTTAAATTGACTGAAGTGCTAACGATTCCTCCTATTGAATTTCAATTTTTAAATTTTAATCTGAATATCAAGCTTGAATGATTTTTTACCATGTATTGCCTATCTAGATTGGGTTTTTTTATATTGTAGGTCCACATGCGCCATGTGTGAGCGCGAAATTATGCGTGTATGCTTGTGGGAATGCATTTGGTGTGCATCTCAAATAATACATATCTTTGCAACTTAGATTTAGATTTAGTTTAGATTAGGCGCATTTGCCTGTATGGGATGCACGCCCCTGGTGTAAGGTAAGCCACCTTATGTACTTGTGGAAATAAATGTGTATGACACTCCCCACATGCGAACCTTAGGGAATAACGCTGTAAGAAATAGCTCTATATGTAAAACTTAGTTGCGTTTTGCGTTGCGCTTGCGTCAATGTACAAAACTCCCCGAAAATTTCCATATTCCATATCAAAAGATAACTTAACCTTTTATGTTTACTATTTAAATTTATTCCATAAAATTTAATTAAGATATATTTATGTGAGCATCATTAGCATAGAAACATAACGTTCTGTGACATGTACACAACATTACGTTTCAATACAATACAAGATTGTATAATAATTTATTTCAATAAAACGTTCAATTTATGTACACTGCAGATTTTACTTCTTAATCTTGTATCGATACTTACACCATCTTTACATTATATATATAAAAAAAATACTAGTTATAGAAGTGTTACATTCTTAATATTCACATTTTTTCAAATAGCTGACCCGAAAGATGTTGTCCTGTACACATTGCAATGTATCAGATAGTCATCGTCAGTCTTCGTGTAGTGAAATTGTTGTATTTTTAGATACAGAGAAGATTTTATTCTAAATCTTCATTAGAAAAATAAATAATAACATTCAAGTTTTTTCGAAAAAATATGTACCCATTTACGTACCAGTCCTGTAGCTGATTGTAAAAAAACATTTAAATATTTAACAGATAAATCGATTCAGCCTTTCTCGAATAGAACGCGCTTACCAACGAACAGCATTTCATTTTTATGATATATATTTTCTTATATATATAACAAATATACCTATTTCAGACAGCTGTCAAAAGGATGAGCGTTAGGTTATGTTTATTTGTTTATATTTTGAGGTTTCGTTTATTGTATACGTGTAGAATGTGCATTTATTATGAACCTTAAATGTTATTATACATCTTTGCAAATTAGATTATATTATATTTGCTAATATGCAGTGCACAAGCTTCTTCTACAGATGGACATGGTCTAAGTATATAGGTAAAATAAAATAAAATCATCTTGTAAATTGAATAAACGAGTTCAAAATTTATACGTATTATTTATTTACCAATAAAACTGAGCATTTCCATTAAATATCATCAGATAAGCCTGACCCGCCGTGTAACTAAATAAATTTACTGTATAACTAACAATCTTCACTAAATAACTAACTCTACTCGGGTATTATTCATCGCTATCTAGAAGTTCACTAATTAAAACGGAAACCTTAAAATCACCTGTACACATTAACGACCGTTGATATTGTTATATTTTTACGCGGGTTTTATTTAATTAAAACTGCGGTGATTTATTTTATACAACTAATTTCAGATTCGATTCGGAAACAAAGTCATTTTACACTTACACAATACAACGATCGGTTGATTTCTGAGGCTAAAGAGAGTTTTGGTCCTAACTTTATAGTAAGAATAAAGATCATGCTCGAAACATGCAGAATCGCTACTTGCTAGATTTGGCCAGAATATTCTACCTAACTCTCAAGCAATCTCTCAAATTTGTATGTCTTTTTATCATTAAACCATTTATGTTTCTAGCAATGTAATTTTATAAACAAAGGATCCCACACTACCTTTTACGCAAAAAAAGAAACATGAAATTTTAAAGGACCTCAATATTTAAAATTTAGAATGTCAGATAGCTCAAAGAGGTTCCCGATTACAGTTCTTATGAAATTAACTCAAAGATTTCCTTTCACAAATAATGAGGGAATGCTGTGTCAAGAACAGAGAGACCCCAAAATCAAATTAAAATTTTGATACAAAACTAAAATAGAGAATAGATACGTATAAGTAAAAGAATTATTATCTTTTTCTACAAATTGAATTGCGTAAATTGTTGACGTTAACATTTGCTTCTGGCCAGGCAAAGTAAGTTGGTAAATTGCACTCCTCTTCACAAATCAGACTAGGACATGGGTACAACAAATCAGACTAGGACATGGGTACAACTGAAACGTAAAAAAATAAAGACCAAAAACGACCAAAAAAATTCATCATCTGAATCCAGCCGTAAAAATATGTATAATTTACATTTAAATCAAAATGAATAGTTTTGTGTTTTTAGGGTTCAAATAGTCTTCAAAATTAAAAAAAAACTGGTCTTCTTTACATGATATTTATTTTACACTTAGATTTATTTAACAATTTATAAAAAATTTTCCAATTCATATTTATGGTTTAGCAATTTACATTTATTTCACAGATGGTTTGTGTTCACTTATACTGTATTTCGTGTTTAAAAGAAGAGTGTCGTATATAAACTGACTCCTTCAAGCCGGTTGCGGCTTTTTATACTCCAGCGATAGTAGTTACTAGAAGCCCATTTTGCTGGAACCTTCGAGAGAACTGTCTTCCAAAAGCTTCTAGTAGGTACATAATGGTGATGATTGCTAGTTACTTTCTTCTAATATCTCTTTACCCTAGGTACTTATAATAATAAATCCAACTTATATACAGCTCCCATCAGCTACAAATGTTATATCTACCTACCTAAATATTTACATGTAGTTGTTATTTACATAACAATATAAATAAACAAAATAAAATTAAAATAAGTCGTTGATTCTGTTGTTAATGTGTAAAGGCAAGCACGATTCTCTGCCTTAATAACTCATTCAAAGACACGAAGCAAGAAGGCTCTCTGCACCAAACACAATAGATACAGTACAGTGTATAAGTCTAGGAATAATCTCCTAGTATTTCATCCTAGTTAAAAGCTGTCGTCGAATACACCAGAATTTATGATAGCATCTTCGTTCCATTTAAATTGTACGACTATGAATGCAAAGTGATTTGCGATCTTATAAAATAGCTAAATATTTCTGCATTTAGAGGTCCGGTTGCTAGCTCAGTAATTGGTTGAGTGCGTGCATTCCATGCCGAGAGCTCGGGTTCGAATCCCTCCAAGAGTGTCAGAAATTATTTTCCGTTTCGTTATTGTTTTCAAGTCCAAAATAAAATACCGGCAAGGCTTACTCTGCCTTCGCAAGAAATGACTACTAGCCCTCTCAGGAAACCTGGGAAACCCACCAAGATATATTAACAATCAAAGCTCATATCAAACGCATGCCCACAAACAAACGCGAGTAAGTTCGCACTTACAAATGCTGAATGTGTACTTACAAATTAAAATCCTAATCTCAAATGAACACAAGCTCTACAACTTATGCCGATCTTTTCTGGAACAGGGGTGACATTGGCAAAGTGAACCATTTTTTACAGTATGGGTGGTCAGCCTCATATCAACCTATAAGTCAAGGAATTATATAAGTCATCTGAAGAAAATAATAAGTTCACTCGCCACATGTGAGTCCTTCGGGAGCAACGCGGCAAGAAGTTACACTATATGTGTAGATTATGCCCGAACCCGCCTCATACCCGTCCAGTATGTATGTATCAGAAGGAGTCGTAGCACATGGACGATCATACAAAGCTATATATTGTTGCGAACTAAGGATTTGAAGTACCCACGTGCGCCTGAACATATACGCTAGTGTGTAGAACAATCTGGCTCTAGTATAATGGTAGCAGTAAGGAACATAGAACGGTGGTCTGGTATTAGCGAGAGATCAAATAATTTGGAATATGCAATAGTGATCCCATTTGTACCTATATATACGGACTGCAAAGGGCATCAGTGGATTAGTTGTATCCAACATTTGGACGTGAATACGATATACGCAGATAGGGATTATCAATTATTGCAAATTGTGAACCAAACTAAGTCTTTTATTTAAATTTAAATTTAAAGAGAAACGCACTCAACTCAAGTCTGACATTGCTCATGCTCATAAGTCCTATCTAGAGAATATTCAGTCTGGAGTCGGAAATGGCTCAAGGGAATTTTGGAGGTATGTCTCCTCACTGAAAAAAGACAGCACTGTGAAGTATACATTGGCAGATGGGGATGAGATCACGACTGATCCTCAATTAGTCTGCGAAAGATTCTCAGACTATTTTCAATCTGTCTACAGTTCCCTGGTCCCTGAGTTAGATGTGGAAGTCATCCTTAATAACTCGCCTCTCTGTAATACCAACAGTATTGGAATTGAGCATTTTACGTTGGAAGAGGTACAAACCTGTCTGCTCAACATTAACCCAAACAAAGCAGCGGGTCCTGATAACATTCCACCAGGCGTAATAGCAGCCTTATCCAATACTGTAGCTGAACCATTAAGGTTTATTTTAAATCTGTGTGTTGAACAATGTGAATTTCCTCAATTTTGGAAGTTAACAAGAGTCATTCCCATACACAAAGCAGATACAAAAACAGATGTCCGAAACTATAGACCTATCTCTATCTTATCGACATTTGCGAAGATCTTTGAAAGTTTAATTCATAAAAACTTACTGATTAATATTAAATCACGTATTACCATTCATCAACATGGCTTCCTACCAAAGAGGTCTACAATTTCCAATCTTCTCACATTAAGTGCAGAAATAGCCGAAAATCTGGATTCTCAGCACCAGACTGATGTGGTATATATACGGACTTTTCTAAAGCATTCGACAGGGTAGATCATGACGTCCTACTCAAGAAAATGCACGTATTTGGATTAAGTAAATCTCTTCTCTTACTTTTCGCATCATATTTAAGAAATAGACAACAATATGTTGATATTAATGGCTATACATCATTGACAGTTCAACCACTTTCTGGAGTCCCGCAAGGATCCAATTTGGGCCCACTGGCTTTCCTCATATTTGTCAATGACGTTGTTGGCATCATAAAACATAGTTCGTGTCTATTATACGCAGATGACTTGAAGGTCTATACAAAGATTATAGACACTCAATGCTGCGTAAAATTACAGGAGGACTTGAACGCATTAGCAGTTTGGGCTGAGCAAAACAAACTCTTCTTAAATTTTAAGAAATGCGTTATCATGTCCTTCACTAAATCTCATAATCCCACTTTTCATGAGTATAGTATAGGTGGGCAAATACTAACTCGTGTGACCTCATTTAGGGATCTGGGAGTTGTCTTTGATCCCGGACTGAATTTCTCAGACCATATGACGCAGTTGACGACCGAATGCTATCGGCTTCTGGGTTTTGTTATTAGTCTCTGTAAACAGTTTACAGAGCCCAGGGCGATGGCAGATGTTTTCAGCTGCGTCGTTCGATCTAAATTAGAGTACGCTGTTGAGGTGTGGACACCTCATCAGCGGAAGTACATTAATATGTTAGAACAGCTCCAGAAGAAGTTCCTGAGGTACCTCCTCATGAGAACGCAGGGAAACTACCCTCAGTTCATGCACCATGAGGACCTGCTTCGGGAAACTGGCTTCAGGAGCTTAGAAACTAGGCGCAACGGGACCCTGATGGTGCTCACTTATAAAGTCATCAATGGTTTAATAGACAGTCCCACCCTGTTGGAGGGTTTCAGGTTGTTTGTACCAAATTACTATAATCGGGGGCGAGGTCATGATCTTTTTCATGTACCAATGAGCCGCACCGATGTCTTGGCACAGCATCCTTTAACTCGGAGTGTCAAACTCATTAACGAGTCAAAAATAGATATATTTCAATATAATGTAGACACCTTCAAAAGTATGGTAAAAGAGTTCCTCCCAGCTTGTTGATGGCTGTGAGGGTGCACTGTAATTAGGGCAACCTGTTGTGCACCAAAAAAAAAAAAAAAAAGTCTGTTAAAATAAATAATTGCAGTTTAATTAAAAGAGAACCCCAGTAACATCGTAACAATATTATCTCAAGTTGCGAAAGGCCTTCCTGTGAAGCAAAAGCAACGGCACGACAAAACAAGAACCTCTCAGTAGCGTAAGGCATATCATACAATAAGTAACTCTTACTAGAGTATTTTTTATCAGTTTGTTGTGTTCACACGCCGATGGCTGAGTCAGAGACAATGGCCGTCTTATCATGGCGTCCATCACTCTGGGATAGAGCAGTGTTGCATTGTATTGTGAACAGCTGATGTACGTACAAGGCAGAAGAAATGGCAGCTAATGTATGGAGTGTGGAAGGATAGGCAGACCTAGACAACCGAAGGAATCGACTCTTATGTTGAGAAAGGCAAAATTGACTATCTATAATGTTTTTATTTATGCAATCGAGGTAAGATTAACACAATGTTTTATACTTCGTGTATTACTGTTGTACTCAAAATTTCAAATTTACACATTAAAAGTGATGTTAAAAAAAATCCAGAAATTCGCAGTTGAGCGCGTGATGTTGGCCAGGCTCCCCGCACCACCGCGCAGAAGAAAGTGTGTGTAGAGACGAGCAGTTAGGCGCTACTCCTACCGTAGAATATACAATAAGTAAGCGGGTACATGCAGGTGGAGCGAATATATCATCAACTTGTATTCAATAACAAATTTCACTCGATAAAGCGTCTATTCTTCCACTTTTTCTATCATTTACATTCGAGGTTTTTCAGTTGCATTTCCGACGGTATATTCATCTTCTTGTTGTGATTAGATTGGCGATTATCATGGTGATTTACACCTTTAATAGAGGGATCTTGTTCTTTTATGACACCACTCGTCCTCTTAGTGCTTGCTTGTCTTATTTCCATCAGAGTTTTCACATGAGCAATGTTTGTATGTGTACTGGACCAATGAGTCTTGTGAAAACTGGAAATTGATTTTATAAATATTTTTAAAAACTTTCACATTATTGGGTTTTACGTTTTTTTAATTAGCTCAGATTGTGTGGAATGACATTCTTAAGACAATTTCATTGAAAGGTTTTGAATCAAATGACAGATAAGCAAAACAAACACTGATGCGTCCCCGTTTGTGTCAGGCTTACAAACAAGATGTTATTTTCGACATGGAGCTTGTCTTTCCTCTGTGTTGAGATTTAGTAGTTAATACTTCAAATTTCTCATTATGTCTATAATCTATAATCTATAATATAAGTTGCAAGGATATATTCATTCAAAGCTCTCAGATGTATGCCCACAAACAAACACGTGTAGTTCGCGCTTACAAATGCTGATTGTGTACTTACAAATAAAATCCAAACCTCAAATGAACATAAGCCCTGCAACTCTTGCCGACATTCCCTGAAACAGGGGTGACATTGGCAAAGTGAACCATTTTTTACAGTATGGGTGGTCAGCCTCATACCAACCTATAAGTCAAGGAAATGTGGCTGAAATAAATCAGTTTTTATATTTTGATGGGCTTCAGGAGTTTAGCTATAGTATTCATTCGGGTAAGAACCTCGATATTTGAGACTCGACCTTCAACATCCTACATACGGTAGACCACATTTCAAAGGCAGTGATTCTATCTAGGCATATTATGACGTCATTGGGCAAGGAACTTGAAGCTTACCTAGCCTCTTCTTCCTTGTTTAATATGTGCCTGATATTCCAATGTACAATGATCATGTATTCTCTTTTCTTTCACTGTTTAACTATATTTTTGTTTTTTTTTATTTTTCTTTTTTCTCATATCTATTTCTTCACATATTTTCATATATTTCTGCATTTTTCTATGTACTTTTTCTACTGATGTATTTTTTTTATGGCTGGTCATGTATTGCACCCTACACATGACCAAGCTGAAATAAACTCTTATTATTATTATTCTCGATGCACTGTGTAACCCCGTATTCACGATCAAAACTGGCACTTCCTTAAGGGCAAACTAGCGCTTAGATTGGGGAAATTCATTTCAAGAACAATACTTAAGGTAAAATTAGCACTCAAGCGCTCCAAAAACTAGCACTTAGGTAAGTAAGGTCGACACGTATATTAAACAACGCTTAAGCGCTGTCAAAATATTCCGTCATATTTCATTGTTATCACATTTTTTGTTTGATTGTGAATTTACATGAAAAAATGAATTCTTACTATAAACATAATTTTTACGAGTGTATTAACATTGTTTTGACGAGTTTATTTACATTGCTTGACCATCAGAATTGGGTTTGTTCTCCGGTATGGTCTAGGACCATACTGCAATGACAGATGAACTGTCAAAATATTCCGCCGCATTTCATCAGCACATTTTTTGTTTGGTTGTGAATTATTTACATAAAATAATGAATTCTTTCGATACAGTTGACTTCAACGAGAATAATAACATTGTTTTGTTCAAAAATAGTGTCCCAAGAAAATATATCAGAGACTGTAAAGACCCATTTACGTATTACGAAGAGGAAGAATTTAGAAGACGTTTTTGATTGAAAAAATGCGTCGTTCTGTATACAGTTTTGCCGTTGCTCATTGAGGGTTGCAAAGCCAACGATTTCTTCGATCTGTTATTTTATCTTCTATTCCAGGTTTTTCTTTAATCAGAGCCACCAGCAGCTCCTTTTCCGCTGGAGAAAACAACATCTTTTTGGCGCTGAAATCGATCAAAACACTTTACATTGGATATTACATAAATGTATTTTTAAAAACTAATAGAAATTGTAAACAAACAAATACGTACTTACGGTTTACTTAAATTAGTAATTGCGTTATACGTACTTATTTGTTGTCAAGTTTTATGCAAAGCTGATATGACATTGAAATTTGAAAGAAGCGGCAATGATAAAAGTGAAGTACGCCGAATATCGGTCGGAAGGTACTGACCAATTACAGAGCTGGGTTTTTTCGAGAGCCAATGACAAACCCGTACGTCTCCTGGGGGTTGGGCACTACGCTGATTACTGCTTGAGTGTTCTTTGTGAAACAAAACGCTCCAGAATGTCGACCCTTGAGTAAGTGTAGCGCTTGAGTAAGGCACTTAAATCAGTTTTGATCGTGAATACGGGGGTAAGTGTCCACCCTTCGATAACATAGACGTAACTTTGGTTTTAGGTTTCTGGACGAACTGTCCGTGGATGCGTAGTCGTGGTCTATGGAAGGCGTAAATCCATCTAGAATATAACTCTTGATATTGTTGCCGTTAGAAAAAAAAACTGCGTCGATATATTATATCGGCATGGGAACAAGAGTAAAGCCATTATAAATGATTCAGCTAAATTTTTACTTTCACGAAATTCTTCATCACAAATACGTCGATAAGTAATTTTCTGTAATAACATTTTGATTGGATTAAAAGTGAAACGCCATTTTGATTCATACGAGATAAAAAATACATACTAAGTCCATCAGTACTCCGAGTAATATAACAGTTACGATAACTCCCCCCGGTCGTGTAAATGGAAAACATATGAAATATTTGACAACATTCCTAGTGAGTAATTTAGTTTTCATATTTTTTTCCGTTTACGCGATAGAGGGAAGTACATGTAATACGTGATTCTTTTTACTCGGGGTTCAGTAAAAACGCAACTAAGTTACACATATAGTGTAACTTCTTGCCAGCGTTTCCTTGAAGGGGTCGTATGTGGAGCTTCGGGACCTATTTATTTTTATAGATAAGGGGGCTGGCCTCACACCAATCACTTTCAGTCTAAGTGGGGGTGTCCCAGCTCCCGGGGGGGCTGGTTCTCATTTCTTGTGAAGGCTGAGTACACCATTGAGATCGAACCCTTGCTCTCGGCATGGAATGCAAGCATTCTACGAATTGAGCTATCGACCTTTTTACGAGCTTGATCGTCGTCGCTACAAAGCGTCAATTCTCAAGCAAGACCCAGTTGCTGTAAGGCTGGATGGACCTTCGGTGACCGGTCATTGGTAAAGGTTTTATGAACTTTTCAACCAAGCGAAGAGCAAATTTGAAATAAAAATGGTATTTTTTTGTGCTCCGCCGGGAATCGAACCCACAATCTTCCCATTCAGAGTCCGAAGTGTTAGCACTGAACTACGGTCCGGTCTAGTACTATTATTCTAGTGCTATTCTGAACTGTAAACGTGCTGGATTTGGGAAAAAAACTAGATTTTACGGACTGTTGTGTAGAAAAGAGGAGATTTCTCAACGTTTCGTCGGAGTCATTTGTAACGTAATCATCCAAATAAAGACTAAAATGTGCTATCAAAAAAATACAAAGCATTTAATTAAATTTATTAAAGTAACAAAAACATGTAACAAAGTCATGTAAATTGAATTTAAATGGTTTTGAATTGTCGATTTTACCTGTTTGACCTTTCATACCTAATTATATCTAAAAAATATTTTTTTTTATTCTTACCTGACCAAAGATGATTAACAGATCGGTATAGTTTGTATTTATTGATTAAAATATAATAAAAGTGTGAAAATAGAACAGTGTTAAATTACAAATTTTATAAAGTTCTGTAAAGTTTAATAGATATTAAGTATAAGTGCATTTCATTGCAACTTAAATTATACATTTATGAAGTCAAGACACACGAAAACCAGTGTGGAAATATCTAAAATAAATGGTCAATTTTTAATTCAATCAAATATAGTGAATCGCCATTTTTTAAAGTTTACTTTTAACGCCATTGCAATGATTTTTACATCATATTTTGCCTATCCTTACCTGGAGTGTAAACCACTCGTCGTTAACAAAAAAAAGTATGGAAAATACAACAGCGACCCTAGTGAGTCAATCACTTTTCTATTTTTTTCATTTAGGAGGAGAGTTTACGCACTGTTTTATTAATTTAATTAAAAATCATATAGTTTTTTACATTAAATTAAAGTAAAATTTACAAATCGAATGTTTTTTTTTGCAACTAAGCTACACATATAGTGTAACTTATTGCCTGCGTTATCCCCGAAGGGATCGCATGTGGCGATTCGGGACCTATTTATTTTTACAGGTAAGAGGGCCGGCCTCACACCAACCACTCTCAGTTGAAGTGGGGGTTTCCCAGCTCCCGGGGGGGCTGGTTCTCATTTCTGGTGAAGGCTGAGTAAACCTTGAGATCGAACCCTTGCTCTTGGCATGGAATGCAAGCATTCTATCAATTGAGCTATCGACCTTTTTACGAGCTTGATCGTCGTCGCTACAAAGCGCCAATTCTCAAGCAAGACCCAGGTGCTGTAAGGCTGGATGGAACTTTATTGACCGGTCATTGGTAAAGGTTTATGAATTTTTCAACCCAGCAAAGAGCAAATTTAAAAATATAAATGGTATTTTTTTGTGCTCTGCCGGGAATCGAACCCACAACCTTCCCATTCAGAGTTCGAAGTGTTACCACTTAACTACGGGCCGGTCAAAAAGGTATTCAAAATACTTTAAACCATTTTTTTAATGGACGAGCTGTCTGTGGACCAGTTATCTTTGACTGATTTGTCCTGACACAACTGAGATACTTAATATTGT
Source organism: Agapetus fuscipes (assembly GCA_951799405.1). Taxonomy (NCBI): domain Eukaryota; kingdom Metazoa; phylum Arthropoda; class Insecta; order Trichoptera; family Glossosomatidae; genus Agapetus; species Agapetus fuscipes. The sequence continues at coordinate 11,814,433 of OX637343.1, read as the reverse complement.
CTAACTTGAGATGGAAACGCAGTGTAGGGCGCCAACGATCATGGTAGTGGTAGATCATTAAGGTGAGCTTTATGATTTTGATTGCGTACCTATCAAAATTACTTACGGATTTCCAAATGTCGGTTTTCCAATAAGCATAAATGAGTACCTTAAGACCCGTTACAAACGGTCAGTCTTGCGTGTAATTTTTGCATGAGTTTTTAATAGTATTGTTACGAACATGTAGTTATGTGTTGTGTTAAAATCTGTGAGGTTTAATAATAAAGTCTGTGAAGTCTCTCCAGAATATATGTTAAGTACTTATAAGGATAATAATTTGTTCGAGATTGTTCGAGCGTTTGATCAAATGTTATAGTAAAATCTCGCGAGTAACGGTTCTCAAGGATTCGAGAATGATCCTTATTCTTACTATAAATTAAAAGGTTCAAAACTCTCTGTAGCTTGAGTAGTCAACCGACCATTGTATTGTGCAGGTGTAAAGTTACTCTGTACCTGAATTGAATCTGCAATAAATTGTGTGAAATAAATCACCGCAGTTTTAATGAAATTAAAGCATAACAGCATCATCATCATTGGCATGACAACTCATAACAAAGTAAGCTTTTATAAATCGGACTGTATCAATATATTTGATAAAATAAGTTCACTTAATTGGAAATTATATTTTCTTTGCCACCTTTCTGTTCCCCTTTTTAGAGATATAGAAAATTAAATTTACATAAAACACAGTTGAATGCATTGATTTCATTGGATTTCCTTTAATTAAAAGGCTTTTTATTTATTTGGATATATTATATTATCTTCCCTGCTCACTAATTGGTTCATTCAAGTTTTAATTGGGGTACTGCTGTATGACCGCCAAAGTTTTATGCAAAAATGCCACTCATGGGCGATCATCTGCAGCGAGCATTATAGGTGTTAGTTTTTCTAATTAATATAACAGATATTTCTTCGGTATTTTACGACGCAATTCAAAAATCCTGTGATTGGATACATAAATCAATTGCAATTTCAACAGAAAATCTATTAATAAAACAATTAGGTACTACGAATTTCTACATATAAAATTGATACATAAATAAATTAATAATAAAAGTTCGATACTAACGTTAAAGTGCTTCCCTAACTGATGGTCAATACGGCCACTAATCTTTACTTTCTTCAACGTCCAGTTTATATGGAATCTAGCAAGACTTCTAGTTATTTATTTATTTTATCAGTATATAAAAGCTTTATTAAAGCACTGATACTATCAGCGTGAATAAAAAGAAACAGACAAATCCATGAGAAAATACACACATAGCAAACAATAAACAATTAAGTATATATATGATTTATGTAAAATAAAATTACTAATAAAAAATACAATAATGCCGTAAAGAAAATTCTCTTCTCCATATTGGCGTGCGTGCAAATCATTACAAACTTATTATAAATGAATTATTACACATTTTTTTACAAATCAGCTGTTGCTGGGCGTCCATCTTGAATCATTGCCCTCGAGATTTCATTTTCGTTGTTCGTGTATGTTCGTGTTTGCCGCTCGGCCGGGGGTTCGTGTCTCCCGTTTGAAGTTTCATTTTCGTTCAAGGCGTGTTAAAAATTAATGTAGCATAAAAGAAAAAATGTTTTGAAGCCGTTAGGAATGATTTCTTACAATAAGGTTTTTTGTATTTTATTGTTTTGGCAGATTTATTTTATTGATGTATTTTTCGAAATGATAATTAAAAATCTCAAAATTGGTTAATTCAACATAACATGTACACGACTCCAGATTGGACACAAATTGGGACTGGGTGTCTATTCACGATAGGGAATAGAGAAGACTCATCTCGATTTCCCCCGAAAAAGGAATAAAGGTATTGTGCCTCACAATACCATTTATTGCTTTTTTTGGTAAAATCGAAATTAATCTACTCTATCCCCTATCGTGAATAGACACCCTATGAAGAGTCAACTAAGCTAAGAGTCGACACAAATTTTAAAGATAAAAAGGTGTGATGACACGTGATAGGTGGTCTAGGACAAAGGGTAGGTAATTAATAATTAGTTATCGGTTGCTGAGATTGCTTGTGACGTTTTCCCACTGATAAAAATTGAGAAAAATAGAACGTCCGTTTTGACACCATGCAACATTCATTTTATTGATTTCTATCCGGACTTAAGTAGCGTCTCACATATCAACACATTTTAATTTAGATTTTCGTTAAGAATAACTTTATCCATAACACGTTTTTCAATTAAACATGTAGGCCCAGCTTTAGATTTGTTTTTTAGCTGTCCATCACGCCTAGTGTGCTACAAATATAAGAAATTATTATAATATTTTATTAGTGACAGGTGAAAATAGTTCGCGTACGCCTCTCCCACGCCGACCTGAATTTACTGCCAGTTGGCAGCATTGCTCAACCATCGAGATCAACGCAAAAACCATAGAGAAAAATAATACAAAATAAACTATGGCAGCCCACTGAAATAATAAAATACATGTATTTGAAAATTTTGCAGGTAAGATAAAATAACGATAATTTGATCATGTCAAATGTCATTTCAGATACATAACTACAGTTTTAAGAACCAAGGTGTTGTTATGAGGCTGATCATTCTTTTTTGATTAGCCTTTTTAACAAAGATATCCTATTCCACAAAAACTAGTTTACTCCACCTTCCATCCCTGCATTATGTCTCTTTTGAAATTTCTGTAACGGAAATACCCGTGATCTTGTTCCCCTTTTTGATGTTCAAATTGATTGACTTTTAAACTTAATACAGCTACCATTTTTGTAAATAAGTAATTACTTAGGTCATTTCAAAGAATTTGTTATTTCGTAATAATACATACAATTACTTAAAATGAACTCCAACCTTCTAGAAAGAGACTCATAGAAGAAACAGAATAAAAGGAAGCATAATCGTAATAATTAGTTTTCATTCGTAAAAGAATGAAGTATAAAAAATGCATAATGATTTACAAGAATTAAGTACAAATCTAGATACGCAAGTTCTTTAAAAAGAAGTGGAGACTTGAACCACCTCTAGTAGAATAGCGGCATAGTAACAGTTATACAGAGTGCATTGCATAATGAAGCAATCTTGGCTTTGAAGTCTATCATTAAAAATACATAGAAAAGTCAATGTCAAGAATAAAACTAACCAAAAAACAAACAATAAATAAATTGGATCGTAAAACTTCTTCTTTTAAATCAATATTCATCAGCCGGCAGTCATTTCGCTGTTTAAATATTTGGTTTTATGTCACACGCGAATATATTTGGCATTTAAGTAGCCAGTATGTCAACATGACGCTTAAAAGATGAAATGTCAAAGCCCGCCATATTGGCTTTTTTGTTCCACTAGAAATATTCAAATTTCGAATCATTTTTGTTGCCATAGGCAATAACGTATGCAGGTTTTTTTATACCTAACAAGGATGGAAAGTGCATAGGCAGTAAAAATGTGATAAAATAAATGTCATAACTTCATAGTTAAGATTTTTAGTTAAAATATTAAGAAAGTAATAAAATAATACTGTTAGTTCGCGTTTCAGATATATTTTGCTTTTCCTCGAGCTTAATCAATGTTGAAAAAAAATTTCAAATAAAAAAAAACTTTGCAGATACTTTTTCATGTTCCTCTTCATGAATCGGCCGTGTAACGTCACAACATTTTTTTGTGTACAACAAATAACAATTAAATTCCAAAATGAATTGCACTATTTGAATATTTGAAGAAACGTTATGGGAAAATTTAAATATTATTCTCAACGTTTCATTGGCTACGTAGCCAACGTCTTCAGGAGGCATCCTTTCTGTTAATTATTAACTTATAAAAGTTCAATCTGCGAAACTTATTTCACCCATAAGTACATCAAAGCTTTTATCAACACTCAGTGAAAAAAACGATACAGCCACAGTTGCAGCATATGTAATATATGCAATATCACATACATTCCGCTGCATAATTTTATTTTAAATAATTAAAACAAAAAAAGCAATAAATGTATTTGGGTTCTTGCTGATTTATTAAATACATCTGTGAAAAACCTGAAAAAACTTGCATTAAAAAAAAAACAAGTAAAAAAAATTAAAAAGCCTAATCAATTAATAAAAACTAGTTACATTAGCAAAACAAACGCGTTCTAGTTTGAAAAAAGCGTTCTACCTAAAAAAAAACGCATATCTAATAAATCGATGTTAGCCGCTTTTTTCATACGACATTAGTGCGATGGTTTTTTATGTGTTTAATTATAAGCCATCAGAATTCCCAATTAACACCGGTTCACCCAATTAAAATGCCCATTAAGGTGCTTATTTATTAGAGAAATTTTGTACGAGTGATGACATCCTTTTTTACGATACAAAAACATTGTTTATGGTGGCTTCTTTATCTGTGATTTTATTTTTTTAATTATTTCGTCCGCCTGTGACATTTTTGCATGTTTCGAAAGTATAAAAAAATCACGTTGAAAAAAAAATCGGTAAAAGGAAAGTGATCTTTACCTATGTACCTATATGTAGGTATGTATGTGATTAATTTTTTTCTAAAAAAAAAAGGTAAAGATATGCGGTACAAATGCAAAACATTTTCTCGTTAATTTAAATTTGCTTGTTAATTACATTATTTTTTGGTTAAATTGCATTTGTTGCCAGAATTAACAAGCGTGTTTTATTACGCAATTGAGGCTTGTAGAATCAGTTTATTTCTGTACCTACGCCAAAAACGAGGCAAAATAGAAGAATTAATAAGTAAACTTGTTTATAATCCGATCAATTTCAAAGTTCATACGTTACATCTCAAGAGTAAGGTACCTACACGTTTTCTGTAGATTTGATTTAAATCAAGACGCGAATATAGATAATATGTGATATTTGAGTAACCAGTAGGTACACTTGACGTTAAAAAAAAATATTAGAAAAAAAATGTATTATGAAAAAAACTTGATGGAGAAGAATCTGATGAATGTAAATATGTGGTTAAAATAGAAGTTACATATAAGTGAAGCTTATATTTGGTACCAAATACGATCAGTTTTCTTCAAAAAAAAATTATTGTTAGTACCGTGAGTTAATAAATTGTACATAAATTCATACACCTTTACCAAAGACCGGTCACTAAAGGTCCATCCAGCCTTACAGCAACTGGGTCTTGCTTGAGAATCGGCACTTTCTACAGCGACGACCAAGCTCGCAGAGGGATTTTGAGGTGTGATTCACACATAAAAATAGCGCTCACCAAAAAAATCATCCTAATATTATTATTATAAGTATGCCTTTAAAAAAAGGTAAGTTTATTTGAATCAAAAGAGTATTTTTGGATCACTATTATGTTTTATTTTTTGAGAAACAAGATAGCTTTATAAATTAAAACCGGCCGCTGTAGGTCGCGCAATAAATAAAGTAAAAATGCAAAATAATCTTAATCCGTCCTGTCGGTCCGGTCCGCCATACTAACGGTCCGTTATAAATAATTTATTAATTATTTCTCTCCGAGACGGACGTCGCACTCTAATGTTAATGTGCCATTGAGAATAAAAAGAACTTATTCAGGTTAGCAGTGCACAGACAAATCAAATCATTCTAAAAAAATTAACAAATACCCCTAAAGAAATTATTTTTTCTTTATGGGAAACACTGTTTTATTTTCACTGGTAGGTACTGTAGAGATTACAAATTACAAACGTTTTTCCAGCCGTCGGAGCATAATCAGGTTAACAAAACTTGAAACATTATTTTCATGTACATTTAATACAAAGGTAAATACAAGTTTGTATGAACAGACCGGTCCGTAGTTCAGTGGTAACACTTCGGACTCATTCGAATATATATTTTTAAAGTTGCTCTTCGCTGGGTTGAAAAATTCATAATCTTTTACCAATGACCGGTCACCAAAGGTCCATCCAGCCTTACAGCAACTGGGTCTTGCTTGAGAATTGGCGCTTTGTAGCGACGACGACCAAGCTCGTAAAAAGGTCGATAGCTCAATTGGTAGAATATTTGCATTCCATGCCGAGAGCAAGGCTTCAATCTCAAGGTGTAATCAGCCTTCACAAGAAATGAGAACCAGCCTCCCCCCCCCCCTCCCGGGAGCGGGGAAACCACCACTTCAACTGAAAGTGGTTGGTGTTAGGCCGGCCCTCTTACCCGTAAAAATAAATAAACCCCGAATCGCCATATGCGACCTTTATGCTAAAATTTATATGAAAAAAAAACAAAACTATTTTTTCTGATTTTTGTATGAAAAATGTCTACAAAAAGTTGGGCCCCGGGTATCGTTAATGACCGCTATACTCCGCACACTGATTTTTTGTACATATCTCAGGCCCGAGTCCGTTTTTTGGACCATTTGAAAAATTACTTAAAATAAGAAACAAAGAATGTCATTTTCTGTATTTACATTTGAATCTCCTTTTCGATTTTTTTTTCTTTAAAATTTTATTTCCAACAAGCTGACCCGGCAGCCGTTGTCCTTTCCAAATTGCAATAAATTAAAAAAATGTTGTTTTTGTGTATTTGTTTTCCAAGATAAAGCTCTAAGAAACTGCTATTTTCCCCCTAAATACTTCCCCTATTTCGCGATGTTTTCCCTTCTTTATCTTGATAGATAAATAATAATAATATTAGGATGATTCATTTGGTGAGCGCTGTTTTTGTGTTAATCACACCTCAAGAGCCCTCTACATGCTTGGTCGTTGCTATAGAAAGCGCCAATTCTCAGGCAACACCCAGTTGCTGTAAGTCTGGATGGACTTTTGGTGAAGGTATAAGAATCTTTCATCTTAGCGAATAGCACAATTTAAAACGTAAATGGTTTTTTCTTTGCTCTGCCGGGATTCGAACCCACAACCTTCCATGTACTGAAGTCTGAAGCGTAACCACTAGACTACGGACCGATTGAAAGAATAGATGTCCTGTAATAGATTTCAAACACCATTTTCAGACAGAAAAAAAACAACCAAATCGGTTAGTCTTGAATGATGCGCTCACTAACGAACAGCATTTCATTTTTATTAAACAGAATATATTTTATAATACAAACAGAGAATCATTCATACGAAATTCCCATACGAAAATAATGTTAATATTTTCCTGACTTTGAAACATTCTCGCGTTATTTTTCCAAAGCATTTTTTTTTTTTTAAATAGATGAATCACACCTAATTCATCTCTGCGTTCTCAGCACTATAAGATAATTTGGACTTCAAGTCTGAACGAGCAAGAACAAAATATCCCAAAGCCGAACTATTTACAGTACCCGAAGCATAAAACACTACGTTTACACTCGACCAAAGCGTTTTACCTAAAAAAAGTAATAGTGCCTCTACCGAGCTTCTTAGTATACATACATTTTTTGGTTGGGTTGGTACGGTTGAGTTTTAACGTATAGTTGTATACTTGGAGTAAACCACAAGCTTTAAGTATGTATACAAATACTCGTGCATAGTATAGGAATCATTTTTCGATACCAGTGGCTCCCAACCAGTGGTCCGTGAGAACCTCGGGGTTGGTCTGTAGGAGGTTAACAACATTCATAAAATAATTGCTAATACCGCAATTAAGCTGCACAATCAGTACAAGTTCTTAATAGATTGTCCTCAAATATGTCGCATGTTGCGTACGAAACCTATTTATTCTTAGAGATAAGGGAGCAGGCCTTACACCAGCTCGAAGTAAAGGTTTCCCAGCTCCCAACGGGGCTGGTTCTCATGTCTTATGTAGGTTGAGTAAACCTTTTCAATATATTTATTTTGGGTTTGATAAAACACCGGAATGGAAAAAAAATTCTGACACACTCGGTGGCAATCTAACCCCAAACCTATGACATGGGGCATTCTAGCAACTGAGCTGTTGACTATACTAACGTAATTTTATTATTCTTTAATAATATGATGCCTGGCAACAACAAAGCAAAACAAATTGTCCTTGGATCAAACAAAACAGTAGAAGTTGCCCTGGGATAATAAAAAAAACAGTGGAAGTGGTCCTTGAATCAAACAAAACAGTGGAAGTGGTCCTTGGATCAAACAAAACAGTGGATGTGGTTCTTGGATAAAACAAAAAGTGGTGAAAGCTGTCCTTGGATCAAAGAAAACAGTGGAAGTTACCTTGGGTCAAACAAATCAGTGGATGTGGTCTTTGATCGCAGAAAGTTTAGGAACCATTGCTCCAAGAGAGAATGCGAGTACGAAATATACTCACAATATAAGCAGTGAGTAGTGAGTGGAGGCTTCTCGGCAAATGTGGGTCAACCAAAGACAGAGAAACAACCTGCAAGCAGGCCCCAACTAGTCTGGCTCGTATTTTCAATACATTTTCTGTATTTTGAACGGACTCTGCACAAACAAAAAATTCGTCAGCTATGTGACGTAGCTCAAACTAAAATTGATACCCGATAATCAGGATATTGTTATATGCATTGTGGCAAGTAATGTTAAAATACATGTATATATTTTAAGGAATCCTGTGCGGGAGACTCCCTCTTTCAGAAACTCAAGGGGTCTATGCAGCAGAGGTGTTGGTGATATAGTGGTTGATGTCCTGATGCTAAAAGAGCGGGCCTGACGCCAACCACTTCAGGTGAAGAGGAGATTTTCCAGCTTCCGAGTGGGCTCTTTGTGAAGGCTGAGTAAATCTTGCCGGTATTTTATTTTGGATTTAAAATAAACACCCAAATGGGAAATCATTTCTGACACCCTCGGTGGAATTTGAACCCGAACTCTTGGCATGAATGCAAGCACAAGCACCGGACGACCAATAGAACTTTTCCAAAAGGATCAGATTCTCTTTTAATGGGAAGCTTAGTAAACTTGCCTGTGTTAAGGAAATTGACTATTAGATTATATAGACTTTACATTCTGATAGAATGATTATGTTTGTATGAAAATTACACAAACAAAGTGAATTTTATCGTAAGAAACATTTTCTGCTGGATAATTAGAATTCTCAACGCCAGAAATCACTTTCCAATGCACCCAGCAACTGCAGGCCTAATGCTAACGCGCACGCTATATCTGTTCATACACCGCGGCATGCTAGAAGAAAACCTATAATTGCAGGTAAGTATGGCAGAGGGAATACTCAATACAGACCAAGAAATACAAGAATAGTACGAGTAGATAGAAAAAAGTCACAAACATTTACGTATAATATAACGAATAACGACGAACGTGAAACTATTAAACGCAAATATACCCCGTTTACATTCAGCTCCTTGCGCGAGGCGAGTAAGAAGGGAAGTGAGCAGGGCATGCGTGTGAACGAGCATACTTCCTATAACAGCATTTGGCAGTATTTTTGCGGGAGTCAAAGGAGCGATTCGAGAGCGCTATTGTCTAGTCTGTCTACCCTGTGGTCTCCCGACTTCCTCTTCCGCCTCACCTCGCGGCTCACTTACCCCGCCCATGGCTGAAGTGGTTGAATATAAATGGGGCAATATGCACATGCTATATCCTTTTCAACCTACCTTAACACAAATAGCCCGTAGTTAGAAAGAGAACAAAGATGCTTCCGGTGTGCCTTCACTTTAAGCAGAGACGTGAGAGAAGCTAGAAAATTTATCCGCTATGTTGGTATTTCTAAACGAAATTAACCAACCAACCATTAACCAGCCGTAGTACAAAAAAACGCAACTAAGCTATACGTACAGTGTATCTTTTTATCGCGTTGTCCTCGAAGGGTCGCAAATGGTTTGTGGAATATATTTATTTTTACAGGTAAAGGGGCTTTGCTCGAATAGCTTCACTTGCAGTGAAGGTTTCTTAGCTCCCAAAGCGGCTGGTTCTCATTTCTAGTGAAGGCTGAGTAGGTACACTTTATCGGTATTTTTTTTTTTTTTTTGAGTTTGAAATCGTAAAAGAAGCGAGATAACATTCGGTGAGAATCGAACCCTAGCCCTTTGGCATAGAACGCATGCATTCTACCAACTTAACTATCAACCGGGTAATCAGAATATTCATAATATTTTTCAAAAAATTATCCGAATATTTAACAACTTCCGATATTAAGATTTCACATTTGTAAGTTAAATTTGCATTCCCAAAGGTGTGGACTTAAAAAACCATGCCCAAGGACCTGTCACGACTTCAAAAATAACGAAATTCTTATCTGTCAGTCTTAACATCTTTTTACGCGTCAAACCGACAGCTGAAAGTATTGTAATTTTAAAATTAACTTAAAATATGCAATTTTACATTTGCTTTTCGTGTAAAAAAAACTTGTAAATAATCGTTTAAAGCCATTTAAGTTAACCATGAAATGAGTTAAACTTTAGGAGAAACAAGTAAAGAAAAAACTTGAGAAATCAATTTTAGCTCTTAGTTTTTTCAGTACGGGTGGTCAATGCATATCGTCGAACAAAAAAAGTTTTCTTTCAAATCTTGTTAAGGTACCATGAGATTCAGAGAATGCACCACATTTCGAAAGCATCATTTTTTCTCCTTTCTGCTGCTTTTATGGTTCATGTTTCAGAAGCATAGAGAGAAATAGAGTCAGATCAAACTCCTAACAAGCTTTATCTTAGTGCTGTTACTCACACCCCCGTCTATCCATATTTTGTCCAGCTTTTTGGTTCACTTTGCCAATGTCACCCCTGTTTCAGGGAATGTCGGCAAGAGTTGCGGGGCTTATGTTCATTTGAGGTTTGGATTTTATTTGTAAGTACACAATCAGCATTTGTAAGCGCGAACTACACGTGTTTGTTTGTGGGCATACATCTGATAGCTTTGAATGAATATATCCTTGCAACTTAGATTATAGAACTTAGATTATAGATTAGACATGACACTTTTGGCAATGGCGATACGGCGTCTATCGAGAGTGTCAATACCTCCCATCAATGGGTGTAAGCTTGAATTTATTTTTGGGAAGGCCTAAAGTCTCAGTGGATCGCGTCGGTAGATCTTACCGGATCTATTTGATGATAGAACTCAATAAAACATGGCGGAGAATTAACAGCTGATCGCTGCACCACTCAAAATGGATCAGCTGTTTACACACCGCCATGTTTTATTGAGTTATATCTTTAAATAGGTACTGTAAGATCTACGGACGTCCTTTCAAACTACAGGGGCTGTAAATTTGCAAATTACTTTTTTGATAGGGCAGTGAAATTTGTGATACAACTGAAATAAATTTCTAATTTTATAAAATTTCTAATACCTTATTTTCAAAGCAAAGGACAAAATAGTTATTCTAAAAAAGTGTACACGTTTATCTATTTCAAAAATATTTCTCAGAAAGGTCGATTTTTCAAAATTTATTTTAGTTCGGCAGTGGACCGGAACTTGGACACATTAATTAATTCAGAGATCTCATTATTCTTCGTTATACATCCGTTAAGATGTGGCATTTAACTTTATAATTCAGGCAATTTGACCGTCAAACTATAGTGGCCAAAATGGTGTACTGTTTTTTATTAACCGCAAGGTAAATTCCATCGTTCAATACTTACTAGCAGTATGGAAAATGCATAAAGACAGAGCTAAGCACATACCAGAATAAATATTGTAACACGCAACGCTAAAAGCAACAAATTGGGCATTTTTTTGCTTTTCATCTTCATCACCAATGGCACGAAAAACCGAGGTGGGTCGTGGCTCCTTGATCAATGGCTGCCATCGCTGCCTGTCCAACGGCTTCTTCCTACAGTCACACACTGGCAGTCTGCCACCACTTCATCTAACCACCTTAATCTGGGTATTCCAAATATGTCCAGCGCCCTTTTGGATCCTGGATGTGATCCAGCTAATGCAGTCTGTTGGCTTTTATTGAGTGGGCCACATCAACCTCTTTGCGTAGGTATTATAAATCAAAGTAGTATCTTCTTTCTTCGACATGACGCGTTCTCGTCCTTTATTGGGCGATACATACGACTTAGAATTTACCTTTCAAATATGTTGAGAGAGCTTTTGTCGTGATTGGTCAGTTTCTAGGTCTCGGAGGCTTATGCGAGGAAAGGTTTGATCAGTGTCAGTCTAGAGGGCAGTGCTGCTGTATATGTATTGATAATTTGGAGTAGTAGAAAAGATGTAAAATTGACTCAAGTAATCATTATTAACTGGGCCCTATAATAATCTATAATCTAAGTTGCAAGGATATATTCATTTAAAGCTCTCAGATGTATGCCCACAAACCAACAAGTGTAGTTCGCGCTTACAAATGCTGATTGTGTACTTACAAATAAAATCCAAACCTCAAATGAACATAAGCCCCACAACTTTTGCCGACCTTCCCTGAAACAGGGGTGACATTGGCAAAGTGAACCATTTTTTACAGTATGGGTGGTCAGCCTCATACCAACCTATAAGTCAAGGAATTATAATAATTAATTAAGCCCTAATCATAATAATTTTATTCTCTTGAATAAAAAAGTGCTCCTGCACACAACTGCTTTGGTGTCGCCAAAAGCATTGGTCCTTCGAGCCGGATAATCTACATGTACTCGTAGTATGCAACTTCAGGGCACGTTGTCCCCGTAGAACTCGGAGAACTTGGAGAGTTCAACCTATTTATCATCACAAATAAGGACTACACTAAACGCTCGTAATTTCGTAATTGGAGGAAGTGGATTCGATTCCCGGTGGAGTACGAGTAAGCATTATTGAATTTTCAAATATTAATACGCCGGGTTGAAAACATCATCTGCCTTTACAAAAGCCCATCCAGCTTTACAGAAACTGGGTATTGTTTGAGAATCAGCGTTTTGTATAACGATGATCAAACTCACAGAAGGCTCATGAGGTTTGATACACATCAAAACAGCGCACACTTAATAAATTTGAGCAAATCAGACGAGGACAGTGAAGAAGTGGTGAGTCATGTTTCTTAAGATGATATTAGGGAATAAGAGTAAAAGCGTTTTATCTGTATATTCTCGGACTTGCAAAAACCTTTTTTGCTTACTTTCCTATTCTTTTTGGGACTTTAATCTGGCCCCAAAAAAAAACGTTCACACATAAGTTTAATGTGAGAGCACATTAATAAAATAAGACATAAAATTGACACGATTTTTAGAAGGTAGTTCAACGTTTTTTTTTCCAAAATGGCAGACGTCTGTGGTTAAATAGACAATTTCCTCAATTATGCGCTTCTTAACAGCTCCTCACTTCCGTATATAATTGATTGGTGCGGCGCTCTTAAGTTCCTCAAAGAAAATGTGCATTTTATACTGAAAATAATAAAGGAAATTTAAGCGTTTACTTAATACGAAAAATATATTTTTTAAGTCTCGGCAGCTACCATCATACGTAACTGAATAAATGGAGAATTGGGTTCGATTCCCAGCAGGGCCCACAAAATGAAATTTAATTTTCAAATGCACATGTAGTGTTGCACGGATGCAAAGCCTGGATTCTGACTCAGAAACAAGAGAAATCTCTCCAGTTCTTTGAGAACAAAATGCTTCGCCGCATTCTCGGACCTGTATTTGAAGATGACAGGTGGCGTATCCGGACTAACGCGGAGCTGATGTCCGTGTTTCAAGACCTAAACATAGTGTCGGTAATAAAATCAAGAAGACTCCATTGGGCCGGACATGTAGCACGTGCAGAGGACTCCAGGATCATCAGAACAGTCTTGGATGGTGCCCCCTCAGGTGTTAGACCACTCGGACGTCCCATGATGCGGTGGGCAGACAACGTTGAAACCGATGCCGAAGTTCTGGGAGTGAGGGGACCATGGAGGGAGCAGCACAAGACAGAGAGTCCTGGTGGATTGAGGAACGGGAGGCTCTGAGCCTTCAAGGCTTATGAGCCGAAGTAAGTAAGTAAAGTAAGTATGACCTTGACTTATAGGTTGGTATGAGGCTGACCACCCATACTGTAAAAAAATGGTTCACTTTGCCAATGCCACCCCTGTTTCAGGGAAGGTCGCATTATTTTTCTCAAGTTTTAGCTGGAGAATTGGGTTCGACTCCCAGCAGGTCCCACAAAATTAAATTAAATTTTCAAATGCGTATGTAAATTCCTTGACTTATAAGTTTATATGAGGTTGACCACCCATACTGTAAAAAAATAGTTCACTTTGCCAATGCCACCCCTGTAACAACAACAACAATAAAATTATTCACATTTGGCATAAAAATTCAATTACATTTTTGACAGTAGCATAATGTCTTGTACTGTTATTAAAATATGTATTATCCATAGAAACTACGTGTAATTACAGGAGCATTTTAAATAGTTGTAAAATCACTTACACAAACTCCCCTCGGTCGCGTATATCGAATATGTATTAAATATACGACGGCACTCCTGGTGAGTGAATTGGTTCGCATACATTTTTGCAATTTACACGATCGAGGGGACTTAAGCGATATTTTATACTCGGGATACTGTGCTCATGTCTGCGGTAAATTATGCTACTTTTTGTAAATATTTAAGCTGATTAATATTTGTCTTAAAACAGAAATTCTAGTTATTTTGGTTAACCAAAATACCGCACGGCCGACGAGGCCAAACTAAAAAGTTTTCAAACCAAAAACATCTCGTTTTTTATAAGTTAAGTAAATTTTTATTAAGTTATTATCATTCTTTTAAAAAAAAAAAGATTTGTGAAGAGGAATGCAATTCACCAACCTATTCTGCCTGGCCAGAAAAAGTTATTAATATCATCAATTAATAATTCATTATTGTTTATTTTAGTGAATTATTAATTAATAATTACTCAATAGCATCTGTTGAACCAGGTTCAAAGTTATGGTCAAATGATCAAGGCGGGGATCGAACCAACGTTGTTCTATTCTAAACACGCTAGAAAGATCAGCCCACTTAGCCCCCTCGGCCATATTACCGACAAGTTATATGTTGTATTATCTATAATCTAAGTTGCAAAGACATATTAATATTTAAAATTCATATAAAAAGAACGCCTCAAGTAGACACGTGTAAGTTCGCGCTTACAAATGCTGCGTGTGTAGGTACTTACAAATAAAAAAAACAAACATCAAATAAACATAAGCTCTGCAACTTTTGCCGAACATCCCTGAAACAGAAGTGACATTGGTAAAATGAACCATTTTCAGCCTATAAGTCAAGGGAGCAACCGATAACAAAATCTTTGTTCACCTTTTCCCTAGCAGCCCGGCCGGGTGACGACGTTTGTTTTCGCACCCGTTTTAATGTTCCAACCTCATTGACATTGTCTATGGGAGACGCCACATAGCCAAAGGATATTTGGAATATTTGGACCATAAGTCAATGGTTCGGACCTTATTCTCGTGCGGATCTCATTGTTTAAAATAAATGAACGCATGGACAAAACAAAAACTTGCTTTCCATCATGAATACATTTTTTTTTTTTTTTTAATATTCGAGAATTTTTAACTCACCCCTCTTTTAACAGCGGTCTCACACAAGGTAAAATATTTTCTATAATATAAAAAAAAATTATGCAAACATATGCGAATACAAGTATTTGTGTGAATTCATTTTATTATAATTACCTACTTATTGGTGGTATTTTCAAATCGAATTAACATAAAATGGTTTCATTTAAGTTTTTTGTCGCACAAAAAACTTTTGGAAATAGCTAAAATATATGACATGCTTATAAACAGATATTTCTATATTAACCATGTTAGTCATTGCTTAAAGAAGACATCGTGGAAAATGTTTTGTAGGCATTAAATTAAAATTAATAATTTAAAAAAAACATTAAAAACCTGAACATGCAACCGATGCGAGAATAAAGAATCTGATCATTTATGAATTTCGTAACTTTTACCTCGGGGAGCAAACGTCTGTCTTGTATGTGACTGCCGTCCTCAGCAACCACTAACAACATATTTGTATTCCTTTTCCCCAGTAACCCGGCCGGGTGACGACACAATATTGTCTATGTGAAATGACGTGCGGGCCTCATCGGCCAAAATACATGAATGCATGGACAAAACGAAAACTTGAACTCTCTCGTTCAAAGTATTTTCTAAATTAAAAAAATCCTTAGCAAGGAATCAACCAATAACCAAATATGTTATGTGTATCATTGCTAGAATGAAAACTTATTTAATATGTTAAAAACTAGAGTTGTTTTTAAGATTCCCTGGAGGTTAAAATTTATTAAATGCAAATAAAAATATTCGGTCAAATATTATCAACAAATACAAACATCAGTAAAATAAAACAGTGATTTGTTTTCATGTTTATTTATTTTTGTAAATCGAGGTTCACTTTTCCAACGTCACCCCTGTTTCAGCGAAGGTCGGCAAAAATTGCAGGGCTTATGTTCATTTGAGGTTTGATTTTAATTTGCAAGTGCACATTCAACATTTTTTAAGCGCGAACTTACACGCGTCTGTTTGTGGGCTTGCATTCGATAAGAGTTTTGAATGTTAATATAATATCTTTACAACTTTGATTACAGATTGTATTACAGTCTGCTAATGGGCATACATTTTAAATGAATCTTATTTGTTTGGTATGATTTGTAAGTTGAAATACACAATTGTAGAATACGGTAATAGGCGCTATGAAATGTAAATGGATATGTTATATAATATGTACAAAATAACTTAAGTAATTTAATGCTGTTGTATTCTTGTTGAAAATAAAAATAAAAAATAAAAATAAACTTAAGTAGATTGTAGGTAGATGAAGAGGAATAATAAAATCCAATAACATAAGAATATTGTGTATAATATAATATAGGGTTTTATAACAGGGTCAAATACCCCATCCTTAGCCACTCTATAATATTATTCGACTCGTTGTTGTTTTTTTTTGTTATACGCCCCGGCGTTCTACACAGAGCGCCGCTATGTTAGAGACCAACGGAGGAGTCCACGGCTGTATAACCCACGCAACGGGATCGGTTGTAAAACGGAACTTCTTTCATGGCGGTATGCCTCTAAAGCCAGAGATGAACACCGGAATAAAAGCTGCTATAATATAACATCGATTCGTGGTCAAACGGTTTACATTGAACAAATGTTATTTCAAAAGAATGCAACTGAAACAAACAGTAAAGAGTGGTCAACAGAAAGAATTCCGAACGTTTGACATTTTTGTTTAAAATTTGAAATTGGAACTCATTCCAATTTGTTAAAAAAATGGCGGATAACTAGACTAGCTTGAAAATATTTTTGAGGTTAGAATGACATATACATTTCATCCTCATCGTCGTGCAGAGAGGATGTTTTCCTGAAGACGTTGGCTACGTCGCCGACGAAACGTCGAGAATGATGTAAGTTCTCTCTAAACGGTTTGTGAAATATCCGAGTTAAATTAAGTTTTGAAATTTGTTGAGTTTTAAAATTAATATACTTAATTGTCAAAATATACATTTTACATATTTGACATAAACAAAAAAAATGACGTCACCCAAAGCCTAGGAAATACTTTGATAAAGACCCTAGGAACATCGACTTGGAACTAAATCGATATAAATTAAAATTTAGAAAATTCGTGCTGAAAGAGTTTTGATTTTGTATAAAATAGATGTTTTGGATTTTGAAAAGTTTTTGAAAAGTCGGCTTTTTCAAAAAGAGCATTGAAATAAATTTGCAATGTTTCGAATGGTTTAATGCTTGTGAATCAAAATACGAAACAATAAGTTAAATCTATATTATTGACTGCCTTAAACAAAACGTTTTCTTATTTAATCTTTTGTTGACCAAATCTTCATTTGGTTTAGGTAGCTTGTTTTTTTAAATTTAACAAAATACTTTTAAAATCATCGCAGTTATGTAAAAATAAGAAATTCAAAATACAAAATGCAAAAAAAACTTACCCGTAGGATAATTCCAAATGTGTGAAATGAAGACACTACAATGGCAAATCACTTTTCTCAATAACACTGCAATCCTTTTTTACTTTTATTGTACACCACTAAACAAACAGTAAATTAAGAAATGGTAGGTTTGTAAATACAAGTAAACTCAATTAAATGTTTTTTTAAATCACTTCTAGTGTAGGCATAAAGATTTTTTGTCTCGATAACTTTCTCACTGTATTGTCAAGTGTGCGATATTATTATCTACTTTAAAATCAATAACGTTTTGATTTGGCACATATAATTAAGCATAATTATTTATTTAAGCGAGCATGTAAGTTTATTTTAATACCTAACGAGTTTCACAATGCAAATTAATAAACTTGTTTTGACAATGCTACTTACCAAAAAGAAAAAATAACCTACCTACCAAATTATTTTGATTACTATAATCCACAATGTGGCAATACCACCATGTTCGATTTTCAAATTTGAAATTTCAAATAAGTACGTTCCATTACCACAATTACCACAATATATTGAATTAAATAAGTACATAAAAATAATTCACTCTATTTTATTAAAAACTTCAGTTTCTTAATTTTTTAAAAATTCCAACTCACACATTCCACGAATTGTCACTTCAAAGTTTTCAATTTGACGGTGTTCTTATTTCAATCGAAAATACCTATCAATTCAAAACTTTTCTACGCTAATGTCACATCATAGAACTGAAAAATTAAGAAATATTTCACGGGTAGGTACAAAACACAATGTTTTTCACATTCAACCACGCTGTGAAAAAAGTATTTTAAGGAGAAATTATGCTTGAATATAGGTTGTTTTAGTTGTGGTTTTATTCGGCTTAGGAATGTCAGATTTTTGTTGTTTTTTTGCCGTGTTTTGTTGACGTGTAAATAGCGTTCTGGACCGGCGTGACAGCAGCCGCGTCAGTATCGCGCCGGCGCACAACGGTAAACTGTCGAAGCTGCAGACGTTTTCACATAACCTACAAACGAACGGGGGAATTTTGGACTGTGGAGGTGGATAACGTCGGCCCAATGGACTGCGGCAAAATTACTCCAAAGCTGGCCGACAATCACACAAGAACATCAACATCTCACTTCTCCAGAAACACCAGAAATCAACTATGCTTCTTCAAGTAAAGTTTCAGTAAGCAAAATTTCATTGCCAATATTTTCAAGAAACCCAGCGTAAAAGCACGTTAGAGTCTACACAATTAACGCAGACAAAAAAGTTGTTTAGCACCACGTAAAATCTTTGATTCTTTTTAACTTTTGAAATAATTCCGAAAGAGACTTTGATGTTGTGGTGCATCAGTGCAGAAGATGAAAGAAAACCAGATATCTGAAATCAGGTAAAAAGAAGATAATCCGAAAATTGTGCGTGCCCACCCCTAGTAGTGGGCCCGCGCGAGAACGAGTGGGAGTATAAAACGCGTACGCCGAGCTCCAGAGAGACAGACACACTGAGACCACGGAACGAGCAACATCTTACCGCGCTCCCGCCAAAATTGCAAGCCGTCTCGCGTTCCCGCCGATTTCCAAGCAGAGACGCAAAACTACTTTGCACCGTCGCCTGGACGTCTCCGCAGACCACTACATCATCACCAGAGAAACTTCGAGACCACCGAGCGGACATCTACATCTCCCGCCAAAATCTCAAGACATCTCTCGCATTCCCGCCAATTTCCAAGCAGAGACGACATCTTACCTCGTGCCTTCGCCTGGACATCTCCAGCTTCATCATACCTTCACCTGGACATCTCCAGCTTCGCCACATCTTCACCTAGAAGATTCTCAAGACCTCGCCCGGAACAGACTTGAGGCAACCGTCTCCTACAGCACACTGCTCACATCACAACACAAAAGGTCCTTCTTAGGGCCACTTTTAATTTTCCTCAAAAGTTTACAGTTTTTTCTCCTGCTCACAACAAAAGGTCCTTGTTAGGGCCAATCTGAACATCCTCAAAAGTTTCAAGTTACGTCCTATTTGCCAACTTCCATATTTCCTTTCCTTCCCCCACTTCAAGCATCAAGCATCCTGCTCGCCTCACAAGCAAGGCGGATTAAGGAGGACTTCCGCCTGGACGCAGCTTGAAGACCGGAAGATTGCAACCAAGACAACATTTTGAATTAACTTTGATTGAACAGTACTGACTGCATTAAAAATATACACTTTCAAATACGGGCTTTCAATTCTCACCACACACTCAACCTCCAAAGTGGTGACCCCGACGTGATTAAAACAAAAAATTTGGTGACCCGTAATAATCAAGTACAGTAACATTTTTAAACATTTAATCAAAGTGCAAGAACAATGAAAGCCGCCAAAGTGAGCATCAAGATGCCGCCATTCTGGCGTAAGAACGTCGGTCTGTGGATCGCACACGCTGGAGCACCGTAGCCGCAATAGTTGACCGCAATATCGAAGTTTTCCAGAGACCTTCAAACTTCGATATGGCGCAGTCTTCTACATCTCAACAAGTCTCTCACCAACCCCGCTGCAGCCGACTTCCCAATTCCACCCAGCGCAACGAGGCACTGGAGGATTGGACGTCGTTCACCATAGCTGCCCAGCGGACCACCTTGCTGCACTGCCGAACAACGGCACAGCAACCGCACCTTGCTGCACTGCCGAACAACGGCACAGCAACTGCACCTTGCTGCACTGCCGAACAACGGCACAGCAACCGCACCTTGCTGCACTGCCGAACAACGGCACATCAACCCCTGCTGCACTGCCGAACAACGGCACAGCAACCACCTTGCTGCACTGCCGAACAACGGCACAGCAACCACCATGCTGCACTGCCGAACAACGGCACAGCAACCCCTGCTGCACTGCCGGACAACGGCACAGCAACTGCCGAACAACGGCACACCAACATCCTTCCTGCAACAAGCAGCAACAGCAATCCTTGCTACAACAAACAGCAACCGCTGAACAACAGCAAAACCAACCCCGCTACAACAAGTAGTACAATTCCTCACCACAGGGCAACAGCCTGGAAAAACAAGAGGAACTCCATAAATCTGGAGACAACCTGACGACACCTCAAGATCCTCATCAGGACCGCTGCAGCTGACTTCACAATCCTGCCTCCGCATCCGCCTAGGAGGATCGTAAGCACACACAGCTAACAGCGAACACACCAGATACAACATAGAATCTCTTATCCTGCTACGACGAGTAGTACCTTCATCTTCTGCACAAAAACATCGCATCAATAACGCTCACTTCAAGACGTCATTGACACTGGAGGGGGCCTCTGTGGTGCATCAGTGCAGAAGATGAAAGAAAACCAGATATCTGAAATCAGGTAAAAAGAAGATAATCCGAAAATTGTGCGTGCCCACCCCTAGTAGTGGGCCCGCGCGAGAACGAGTGGGAGTATAAAACGCGTACGCCGAGCTCCAGAGAGACAGACACACTGAGACCACGGAACGAGCAACATCTTACCGCGCTCCCGCCAAAATTGCAAGCCGTCTCGCGTTCCCGCCGATTTCCAAGCAGAGACGCAAAACTACTTTGCACCGTCGCCTGGACGTCTCCGCAGACCACTACATCATCACCAGAGAAACTTCGAGACCACCGAGCGGACATCTACATCTCCCGCCAAAATCTCAAGACATCTCTCGCATTCCCGCCAATTTCCAAGCAGAGACGACATCTTACCTCGTGCCTTCGCCTGGACATCTCCAGCTTCATCATACCTTCACCTGGACATCTCCAGCTTCGCCACATCTTCACCTAGAAGATTCTCAAGACCTCGCCCGGAACAGACTTGAGGCAACCGTCTCCTACAGCACACTGCTCACATCACAACACAAAAGGTCCTTCTTAGGGCCACTTTTAATTTTCCTCAAAAGTTTACAGTTTTTTCTCCTGCTCACAACAAAAGGTCCTTGTTAGGGCCAATCTGAACATCCTCAAAAGTTTCAAGTTACGTCCTATTTGCCAACTTCCATATTTCCTTTCCTTCCCCCACTTCAAGCATCAAGCATCCTGCTCGCCTCACAAGCAAGGCGGATTAAGGAGGACTTCCGCCTGGACGCAGCTTGAAGACCGGAAGATTGCAACCAAGACAACATTTTGAATTAACTTTGATTGAACAGTACTGACTGCATTAAAAATATACACTTTCAAATACGGGCTTTCAATTCTCACCACACACTCAACCTCCAAAGTGGTGACCCCGACGTGATTAAAACAAAAAATTTGGTGACCCGTAATAATCAAGTACAGTAACATTTTTAAACATTTAATCAAAGTGCAAGAACAATGAAAGCCGCCAAAGTGAGCATCAAGATGCCGCCATTCTGGCGTAAGAACGTCGGTCTGTGGATCGCACACGCTGGAGCACCGTAGCCGCAATAGTTGACCGCAATATCGAAGTTTTCCAGAGACCTTCAAACTTCGATATGGCGCAGTCTTCTACATCTCAACAAGTCTCTCACCAACCCCGCTGCAGCCGACTTCCCAATTCCACCCAGCGCAACGAGGCACTGGAGGATTGGACGTCGTTCACCATAGCTGCCCAGCGGACCACCTTGCTGCACTGCCGAACAACGGCACAGCAACCGCACCTTGCTGCACTGCCGAACAACGGCACAGCAACTGCACCTTGCTGCACTGCCGAACAACGGCACAGCAACCGCACCTTGCTGCACTGCCGAACAACGGCACATCAACCCCTGCTGCACTGCCGAACAACGGCACAGCAACCACCTTGCTGCACTGCCGAACAACGGCACAGCAACCACCATGCTGCACTGCCGAACAACGGCACAGCAACCCCTGCTGCACTGCCGGACAACGGCACAGCAACTGCCGAACAACGGCACACCAACATCCTTCCTGCAACAAGCAGCAACAGCAATCCTTGCTACAACAAACAGCAACCGCTGAACAACAGCAAAACCAACCCCGCTACAACAAGTAGTACAATTCCTCACCACAGGGCAACAGCCTGGAAAAACAAGAGGAACTCCATAAATCTGGAGACAACCTGACGACACCTCAAGATCCTCATCAGGACCGCTGCAGCTGACTTCACAATCCTGCCTCCGCATCCGCCTAGGAGGATCGTAAGCACACACAGCTAACAGCGAACACACCAGATACAACATAGAATCTCTTATCCTGCTACGACGAGTAGTACCTTCATCTTCTGCACAAAAACATCGCATCAATAACGCTCACTTCAAGACGTCATTGACACTGGAGGGGGCCTCTGTGGTGCATCAGTGCAGAAGATGAAAGAAAACCAGATATCTGAAATCAGGTAAAAAGAAGATAATCCGAAAATTGTGCGTGCCCACCCCTAGTAGTGGGCCCGCGCGAGAACGAGTGGGAGTATAAAACGCGTACGCCGAGCTCCAGAGAGACAGACACACTGAGACCACGGAACGAGCAACATCTTACCGCGCTCCCGCCAAAATTGCAAGCCGTCTCGCGTTCCCGCCGATTTCCAAGCAGAGACGCAAAACTACTTTGCACCGTCGCCTGGACGTCTCCGCAGACCACTACATCATCACCAGAGAAACTTCGAGACCACCGAGCGGACATCTACATCTCCCGCCAAAATCTCAAGACATCTCTCGCATTCCCGCCAATTTCCAAGCAGAGACGACATCTTACCTCGTGCCTTCGCCTGGACATCTCCAGCTTCATCATACCTTCACCTGGACATCTCCAGCTTCGCCACATCTTCACCTAGAAGATTCTCAAGACCTCGCCCGGAACAGACTTGAGGCAACCGTCTCCTACAGCACACTGCTCACATCACAACACAAAAGGTCCTTCTTAGGGCCACTTTTAATTTTCCTCAAAAGTTTACAGTTTTTTCTCCTGCTCACAACAAAAGGTCCTTGTTAGGGCCAATCTGAACATCCTCAAAAGTTTCAAGTTACGTCCTATTTGCCAACTTCCATATTTCCTTTCCTTCCCCCACTTCAAGCATCAAGCATCCTGCTCGCCTCACAAGCAAGGCGGATTAAGGAGGACTTCCGCCTGGACGCAGCTTGAAGACCGGAAGATTGCAACCAAGACAACATTTTGAATTAACTTTGATTGAACAGTACTGACTGCATTAAAAATATACACTTTCAAATACGGGCTTTCAATTCTCACCACACACTCAACCTCCAAAGTGGTGACCCCGACGTGATTAAAACAAAAAATTTGGTGACCCGTAATAATCAAGTACAGTAACATTTTTAAACATTTAATCAAAGTGCAAGAACAATGAAAGCCGCCAAAGTGAGCATCAAGATGCCGCCATTCTGGCGTAAGAACGTCGGTCTGTGGATCGCACACGCTGGAGCACCGTAGCCGCAATAGTTGACCGCAATATCGAAGTTTTCCAGAGACCTTCAAACTTCGATATGGCGCAGTCTTCTACATCTCAACAAGTCTCTCACCAACCCCGCTGCAGCCGACTTCCCAATTCCACCCAGCGCAACGAGGCACTGGAGGATTGGACGTCGTTCACCATAGCTGCCCAGCGGACCACCTTGCTGCACTGCCGAACAACGGCACAGCAACCGCACCTTGCTGCACTGCCGAACAACGGCACAGCAACTGCACCTTGCTGCACTGCCGAACAACGGCACAGCAACCGCACCTTGCTGCACTGCCGAACAACGGCACATCAACCCCTGCTGCACTGCCGAACAACGGCACAGCAACCACCTTGCTGCACTGCCGAACAACGGCACAGCAACCACCATGCTGCACTGCCGAACAACGGCACAGCAACCCCTGCTGCACTGCCGGACAACGGCACAGCAACTGCCGAACAACGGCACACCAACATCCTTCCTGCAACAAGCAGCAACAGCAATCCTTGCTACAACAAACAGCAACCGCTGAACAACAGCAAAACCAACCCCGCTACAACAAGTAGTACAATTCCTCACCACAGGGCAACAGCCTGGAAAAACAAGAGGAACTCCATAAATCTGGAGACAACCTGACGACACCTCAAGATCCTCATCAGGACCGCTGCAGCTGACTTCACAATCCTGCCTCCGCATCCGCCTAGGAGGATCGTAAGCACACACAGCTAACAGCGAACACACCAGATACAACATAGAATCTCTTATCCTGCTACGACGAGTAGTACCTTCATCTTCTGCACAAAAACATCGCATCAATAACGCTCACTTCAAGACGTCATTGACACTGGAGGGGGCCTCTGTGGTGCATCAGTGCAGAAGATGAAAGAAAACCAGATATCTGAAATCAGGTAAAAAGAAGATAATCCGAAAATTGTGCGTGCCCACCCCTAGTAGTGGGCCCGCGCGAGAACGAGTGGGAGTATAAAACGCGTACGCCGAGCTCCAGAGAGACAGACACACTGAGACCACGGAACGAGCAACATCTTACCGCGCTCCCGCCAAAATTGCAAGCCGTCTCGCGTTCCCGCCGATTTCCAAGCAGAGACGCAAAACTACTTTGCACCGTCGCCTGGACGTCTCCGCAGACCACTACATCATCACCAGAGAAACTTCGAGACCACCGAGCGGACATCTACATCTCCCGCCAAAATCTCAAGACATCTCTCGCATTCCCGCCAATTTCCAAGCAGAGACGACATCTTACCTCGTGCCTTCGCCTGGACATCTCCAGCTTCATCATACCTTCACCTGGACATCTCCAGCTTCGCCACATCTTCACCTAGAAGATTCTCAAGACCTCGCCCGGAACAGACTTGAGGCAACCGTCTCCTACAGCACACTGCTCACATCACAACACAAAAGGTCCTTCTTAGGGCCACTTTTAATTTTCCTCAAAAGTTTACAGTTTTTTCTCCTGCTCACAACAAAAGGTCCTTGTTAGGGCCAATCTGAACATCCTCAAAAGTTTCAAGTTACGTCCTATTTGCCAACTTCCATATTTCCTTTCCTTCCCCCACTTCAAGCATCAAGCATCCTGCTCGCCTCACAAGCAAGGCGGATTAAGGAGGACTTCCGCCTGGACGCAGCTTGAAGACCGGAAGATTGCAACCAAGACAACATTTTGAATTAACTTTGATTGAACAGTACTGACTGCATTAAAAATATACACTTTCAAATACGGGCTTTCAATTCTCACCACACACTCAACCTCCAAAAAAACTTGTATTTATTATTCTTAATGTTTATCAAGGAAAAGAGCACGGCTGGATTTTTACGGTAATGACTAACTTATATTATGGTATTCGTTGGATCAAAGACTCTAGTCTGCCGAGTAATATTTTAATTTCAAGTCCACAGAAATGAGAGCTGGATTTGGATGAAGACGAGCAGAACATCTCGAAATGAAAGGAAGTCTAAGGTGAGAGTGAAAGAGCTCGTTCCCACTTGTCGGGTGTCGGATACGTATATTAATCGGAGGTTCCAGTGGCAGAACATTTCGGACAAATCGGTTTCCGATAAGTGTGAATAGCTCCATACATAATGTTCTGCCACTGGAACCTCCGATTAATATATGGATCCGACACCCGACAAGTGGGAACGAGCTCATACAAGACCTTGAAGAAAGCTGATAAACCACATATTAAAGAGGAAAGCCAAACTCATAAGGCACTATTGAAGAAAGAGAACATTTCCTAGCAACATCTTTGAAGGGAAAATCCTGGAATGAAGAACGAGAGATAACTAAAGGACTTCATATTTACGATTCAAAATGGTCCATAGATGTCTCATGCGCACCTCAAGAGGAAGACAACCAGCAGAGACTAACAGCTGGCACAAGGCACTGCTTTTAGGAGATAATGACTTTCCTAAAGACCTAACAGCAGTTTATCAAGGAGGCCATGACTAATCCTGGGTTATCTTGAAAGTGATGACGATAATGGCTTAAAATTATAATAACTACATAGTTATAATTCGGATATTAGACGAACGTTATAGGAGAACTTACATTATCCTCGACGTTTCGTTAGCGACGTATTTAACGTCTTCAGAAGACACTCTCTCTGCACGACGACTGAGAATGAACTCTGAAACGTCGAGAATAATGTAAGTTCTCTTATAACGGTTCGTTTTATATCCAAATTATAACTTTGTAGTAATTATAATTGTAAATATGTCATGTGACCATAATTCCAACTTCAACCTAACAACGACAATGATGGCGTCTCTAAAGACATCGGAGATCACCGATATGTTCTATATGTACAGTGTAACTTCTTCTTACGGTACTAACTCCTCAGTAAGTAATGCATTTACATATTTTTAAACCGTTTTATGGTAAACATTGCAAATATTTTTTTATGAAATCTTCCCAAGATAGAAAAAATTAGTTGACAATAAAAATATAAAGATTCACCGATGTCTTTTATTTAACGTTTTAAGTATTAAGGATCTATCAGTATAAACAAGGTTCGAACGCAATTGCATTAGAAGGAGGTTGTATGCATGACAATCACATCATATGCCAAAATGGCTGCCCACGCACAAACTTATGTTATTAATTGATTTATACTTTCATTGTACTCATCTAAACCAGGCATTAGACTGTGTTTGGCTCGGAATTTCAAAAGATGAAAGAAAGGAAAGACTGATAAAAGTAACTGCCTTGCTCATAAAGAAGTGAAAGATTTAAGAATATGTTGTGAACGAAAACAATGAGATGGAAAAAAAGTGAAGAGAACAACGCAAAAGCTTTGAACTACGAGACGCACTTAATCTCAATATATTTATTAAAGATTTTACGTTAACCAAGAATTACAAAAAAAAAATGGTTCGTCTGATTTGAAAGCTCGCGGTGTGATCGGGCTGGTCTCTTGGAGTCACGACTGGCCCGCGGCAGCCTCTAGTTACCAACAGCTCAAAGACAGTGTAAAGCCGTAGCCTGACACTCTCCGTACTCTTCCAACTGTGTACAAAATATTGCGGCAGACAGAAACAAAGGACGCCTCGAAACTATGCGCAGTACCTATTGTTAATCTAGTAATCAAAGTAAATGCACAAAAGACTCAAGTGAATTCAGACAATACACAAAAATAACTCTTATTTAAATTAACTATAAAGATTTTATTTCTTTACTGTTTAAACTCACATGGTTTTCAAATTTACATTGTTGTAGTCAATGTTTAGAACACTATTCCAAGTATAAAAACATTTCGTTGAAATTCTACCATAACGTTTACGAAAAAATGGATCGAAAGTAAAAAAGCGCCTCAAGTGGCCGTTTCAGTTGGAATACATTTTTTTATAAAACGCTCCATTTGAGTGTTACAGTCCATTTAAATTGTATCTTGGTTGAGCTTTGTGCAACTGATTTGGGATAAGGTAAAGGATTTAAATGTCGATAAAACCTCTCCGTGGCCTTTGGAATGTCAATGTGATCCAGGAAGGCAGTGGGTGTACCCCCAATCTGTAATAATCTAAGTTGCAATACTAACTAATGAAAATTCAATACTTCCCGGACGTACTCAAACAAGCGCGTACTTATTTCGCGCTGTAATTCCTAATCCGGTCGATAGCTCAGTTGGTGGAGTGCTTGCGCTCCATGCCGAGAGTTCGGGTTTGAATCCCACCGAGGAAGTCTGAAATGATTTTCCGTTTCGGTGTTTATTTCAACTCAAAATATATTACCGGCTAAGTTTACAAAACTAATAACAAATACCAGCTGTTTTCCTTTTTGCTGATTGCCAGTGTTGGTACAACGAACTATGATCGTGGAACACGCGGGCAATCGACGATCCCCATCGGACTTTATACGAGTTTCTCACCTTTGCATATCCACGTTAGTGACAAAGTAGTAATAAAGATATGAACACCTACCAAACAATGTAACAGAATATACAAAACAACGAGGAACTGTTAATGGAACCGAGTAAATACAAAAAGGTATTAAAAAATACAATAAATTTCGAGTTAATTAAAAGTTAAATACATGTAGAGCCTCGTTCCATATTTTTGCGGTAATGACGTTGCATTTTTTATGTTGATTTTTGAATACCAAATTTGATTTCAATCAAGTTTATTCAGTTCCTAGGAAATGGGGTTGTGCGGAGACTGAATTCATCAAAATAGGAATACCGGTTTTTTTCAACTTAATTTTTCAGTTTGAAACAAAGAGCTGATTGTTTTAACAAAATATTTGGATTGAATTTAACTTTTAGTCGATTTTTTGTTTTCAGAAAATAACAAGTATAAATAAATTATTTTGTTACGAATCTGTGCGAACAAAATTATAATGAGCTGTAATTTTTTAAAGTTTTCATGAATGTCATACGCAAAAAATTAAATGTAGGGGCATCTTGACTGCAAACCTATTTCAGATCAATTATGCTCCTGAAGATGCCTTATTAGGCGAAAACGGCGAGGAAGAAAGCGAGGACGCTGACCAATTGGCAGTTCATTTGCAGCAACATTTACTATCCCATTCACATCCATTCTGAGCTCGTATTCTTGCCAGAAGTGTCTTTTCTACCTACTCCATCGTACAACATCTTCAGTCTTACAAAATTCATGGATTTCTGTGTTTCTCAGTCTGTCCGTAGGAAAAACAATCCACATGTGCATAAAAGAAGTCTCAATTCACAATACCACTATGTGTACAAAAAATCGGTAATCGTTGAATATTAGTTTGGTGCTGCCATCCCTACCAGTCGCAATTTTCAATGGCCGAACGGTGGTATTTCTCGTTGTACCACAATTTGTTAATTAATGCGAGTAATAATAATAAGAATAAAACACTGCTGTAAAAACGGCTTGGCCGGTGAATTTATTCACGGAGAGACCATATTTTTTTTCAATGGCCACCTTGTCATTCAAACAACGGAGAAATTATGATTAGTTGTTGTATACTTATCGTTAGAGACGTTTCTTAGCTAGCAGGTATGCATGTTTGATAATGACTACCCCAATTAGTACAATTCTTAAAAGAGTATATTTAAAACTTGGCTCCGATCCCTATTCGTGGAATTCCTTGACTTATAATAATAATAATAATATTAGGATGATTTATTTGGTGAGCGCTGTTTTTGTGTGTATCACACCTCAAGAGCCCTCTGCGAGCTTGGTCGTCGCTGTAGAAAGCGCCAATTCTCAAGCAAGACCCAGTTGTTGTAAGGTTGGATGGACCTTTCAGTGACCGGTCTTTGGTAAAGGTTTATGAATTTTTCAACTCAGCGAAGAGCACATTCGAAATATAAATGTTACATAAATACGAAATATAAATATAAATTATAGGTTGGTATATTCCTTGACTTATAGGTTGGTATGAGGCTGACCACCCATACTGTAAAAAATGGTTCACTTTGCCAATGTCACCCCTGTTTCAGGGAATGTCGGCAAGAGTTGCAGGGCTTATGTTCATTTGAGGTTTGAATTTTATTTGTAAGTACACAATCAGCATTTGTAAGCGCGAACTACACGTGTTTGTTTGTGGGCATACATCTGAGAGCTTTGAATGAATATATCCTTACAACTTAGATTATAGATAGATAGATTATAGTCTGTGACTGCGGCAGATTTGTGTGTATAACTCGTACTAAGGGTACTGTACCCTAAGAACGAGTTGCAAAACTTGAGTAAAGTAAAGTTTACGGAAAGTAGTTTAGTGGACAAAATGGTTGAATTTAAAAATACAGTTTTATACTTGGGGTATAGTATGAGTATGCGACGGTTCAACGACAAATCGGTCACATATAACCCGTCAGCTATACCATCGACAATTCGGGCACAGATAACCCGTCAGCTATACCATGGACAAATCGGTCACAGATAACCCGTCAGCTTTACCATGGACAAATCGGTCACAGATAACCCGTCAGCTTTACCATGGACAAATCGGTCACAGATAACCCGTCAGCTTTACCATGGACAAATCGGTCACAGATAACCCGTCAGCTTTACCATGGACAAATCGGTCACAGATAACCCGTCAGCTTTACCATGGACAAATCGGTCACAGATAACCCGTCAGCTTTACCATGGACAAATCGGTCACAGATAATCCGTCAGCTTTACCATGGACAAATCGGTCACAGATAACCCGTCAGCTTTACCATGGACAAATCGGTCACAGATAACCCGTCAGCTTTACCATGGACAAATCGGTCACAGATAACCCGTCAGCTTTACCATGGACAAATCGGTCACAGATAACCCGTCAGCTTTACCATGGACAAATCGGTCACAGATAACCCGTCAGCTTTACCATGGACAAATCGGTCACAGATAACCCGTCAGCTTTACCATGGACAAATCGGTCACAGATAACCCGTCAGCTTTACCATGGACAAATCGGTCACAGATAACCCGTCAGCTTTACCATGGACAAATCGGTCACAGATAACCCGTCAGCTTTACCATGGACAAATCGGTCACAGATAATCCGTCAGCTTTACCATGGACAAATCGGTCACAGATAACCCGTCAGCTTTACCATGGACAAATCGGTCACAGATAACCCGTCAGCTTTACCATGGACAAATCGGTCACAGATAACCCGTCAGCTTTATCATGGACAAATCGGTCACAGATAACCCGTCAGCTTTACCATGGACAAATCGGTCACAGATAATCCGTCAGCTTTACCATGGACAAATCGGTCACAGATAACCCGTCAGCTTTACCATGGACAAATCGGTCACAGATAACCCGTCAGCTTTACCATGGACAAATCGGTCACAGATAACCCGTCAGCTTTACCATGGACAAATCGGTCGCCCAGCACCACGTCCACACGACTTTTTGGTCACAGACATCTCGGGCACAAATAACTCGTCCACAGACACATCAGTCACGGGCAATTCGATCACACGACAGCTCATCCTCACTGCTTTTCGGTCAACGGCGTTTGCCGATTCTCCCTGAAACAGGGGTGACATTAGCAAAGTGAACTAATTTTTTACAGTATCTTTTTCAGAAATCGAAACTTTCGCCTTACTTGCTTTCAATTTCAGATGATTATCTTTCAAAGCTTCGATCAGTCTAGAGAGCATTTTTTTTTTAGTTCCACTGCTGAGTCAGAGACAAGAACTGCATCATCTGCATTTATACAGTAGAACACTCACTGTGCTCTCTCCTATCGTTAATTCACCCATACTGTAAAGAATGGTTCACTTTGCCAATGTCACCCCTGCTTCAGGGAAGGTCGGCAAGAGTTGCAGGGCTTATGTTCATTTGAGATTGGGTTTTTTATATTGTAGGTCCACATGCGGCATGTGTAAGCGCGAAATTATGCGTGTCTGCTTGTGGGAATGCATTTAATATGAATCTCAAATGATACATATCTTTGCAGCTTAGATTTAGATTTAGATCAAGCCTAGCATCTCGGACACACGAGTCCACGACTATGTTAAATAGCCATGGACTCATCACACATCCTTGCCTTACGAACACAACTATTTTCTATTTTGCATGCACCGCATTTGAGAGACCCTCATCCACATCATACTCTTTCAGAACATCCCACAACATACCTCTGTCTACTGAGTCAAAAGCCTTTTCCAGATCTACAAAGGCCGTGAACAGCTTCCTCCTCACCGACACTTGTTTTTCAGCAACTTATCATAGAGTAAAAATCTGGTCAACACAGCCTCTACCGGTCATGAAATCATTGATTCGCTAAAAAAGTAAAAAACCCGTTTTGAAAAATAAATTACATCTATAAGTGCATGTAGAAACGAGAGTAAAATTCTGAAATATTATTTTTAAAAATGCTCGCATTAAAAATCTGCATTATGACGGTCGACAACTTACAAAAATGACACACGCACGAAAAAAAAATTGAAATTCGATTAAACCACCAAGGTTGTAAAAATCATACTCGTTTTTTGATTAGATCGAAATTGACAGTCATTTTTTTTATGGAAGTCAATAATTTAACGTTTGCAGAATGTGGTGTGTGAATTTTAAAACACTTCAGAGCGATTTTATGAAGCAGGTAGAGATCTATAATCTAAGTTACAAAGATGTGTTACATTTAAAATTCACACTACATGCATTCTCACAAGTAAACACGTATGAGTTTGCGCTTGTCGCATGTGGACTTACAGCATAAAAATGCAACTAGTGCCGACCTTCCATGAAAGGGTGACATTGGCAAAGTGAACCATTTTTACAGTATGGGGGGTCAGCCGCATACCAACCTATAAGTCAAGGAACTAAAAAAATAATATCGCATAGCTACACATATGTATAGCTACCGGTCCGTAGTATAGTAGATAACGCTTTCCGTTGCGGACTCGTAACGGAAAGTTGTTAGTTCCATTCCCAGAAGAGCACAAAACATTTATTTCAAATTTAAAATATCGACTTTTGTTCAAAATGAGTTATGAATGCTATCCTACTTAAAATTTTCCGCTCTTTCTAATGCGCTAACTCCCATAGCTCTACGATGATTTTTGTTGTTGTTTATGCACAAGCAAACAACTGCGTTTCCGAAGTATGGAGTATTCTCATTCGTTGTGAAGGCTGAGTACACCTTGCTGGTATTTATTTTGGATTTGAAACATTCGCCGAAACGGGAAATCATTTCTGATACACTCGGGGGGGATCGAATCCTTGCTCTCGGCATGCAATGCAAGCATTCGACCGGACTTTTTTTTACTAGCTTGGTCGTCGCTACAAAGCGTCAAATCTCAAGCGAGAACCAGTTGCTGTAAGGCTGGATGGATCTTTTGATGACCGGTCGTTGGTAAAGGTTTATGAATTATTCAACCCAGCGAGGAGCAACTTTGAAGAGAACCCACAGCCTTCGATTTACGAGTAGAAAGTGATACCACTGCACTACGGACCGGCCTTTATGATACCACTGGACTTGGGACATTACACCACCAAATGTGACATTTTACAAGATGGCGACGTTAGTTTCGATTTTCACCACGTTCAGTTTGATCCATACATTAAATTAGTTTTTCCCCTGTTTCCGGAAGGGCATGTACTCGCCATGTTATTGAACCCACAATAGCACCCCGGATACGCCACTGTCTGCCCTTGAGTCTGGCTACGCCTCTGCCCATATCCGGGTCGCGGTCCACTGACCAAGTATACGGGCTAGTCAGACCTAGGTCTACATATAGTATACAGTACACAGGGCACGTACGGCTCACCTAGGGACAGGTACTGCATTCTTACTTTGTTACCCACTGACTGTAGTACAGTCACCGTGCTTAGACCAGTGGCGTAACCCAGGCGCGTTAAAATAAGCCAACATGACTTTCGTCTTTTAAAAAAAATAGCTGGAGACCTATAAGCACTTGGCTGGAAGTCTCATAACCACGGTAATTCTTACCTACCGAATATCAGTAATATTTGTATAAAGACTGATCATCTGTTCACTTGCGGCCATCTTGGATTGACAGGTGTTTTTTTTTTCAGAAAAGATATGCATCTTAAGCGTTGGGAATAAAATAAGGCGAAGGAGGCAGGGGTAGTTTTTAGGGAGGGAAGGGGGCATATTGGGGGGCCCGGCTTTTCCCCGCACCAGGGCCCCCAGAGGGGTTAATGCGGTCCTGCCTTTAGTGCATCTGTCAGTGTTGCCATAAAATTTATTATTTACATAAAAATAGAGAAGAGCATGCTTGTAGAGAGTGAAGAATGTCGTGGATATGAAAGAATTGTGCAAGGACAGAAAAACTGTGGAATAGCGGCTGGATAAAGTAACAGGCAGGTTAATATTTTTGAATCGATTTGAGTTTTGTTGTGTATGTTCCTTGACTTATAGGTTGGTATGCGGCTGACCACCTATGCTCTAGAAAATGGTTCACTTTGCCAATGTCATCCCTGTTTCAGGGAAGGTCGGCAAGAGTTGCAGGGCTTATGTTCATTTGAGATTTGGGTTTTTATATTGTAAGTCCACATGCGGCATGTTTAAGCGCGAACTTATACGTGTCTTAAAATAAAGAAATACACTTAAACAACTCACAAAAATATAACTTAAAAATGCATATATGTAATGTGAATCTTTAAAGTTACATATCTTTGCAACTTAGATTAGATTAGATTAGATTTGAGTTTCATATTTTGTTACTTCTCTGGTGTACCTGTCTGTGTTGTCCATAGCAGTTATTATTTACAGTGCCGGATTATTGCTCTCAACAATCTGTACTACAATACTTCTCTAACTTGGCTGCAGTCCGGCGCACCTGATGCGGCCCTTTCTCAGTCTAGTCAACAGAAAGAGTACTAGTATTTCTGGCGCCCTAGACAAATCGTTTCAAAAGACAGATTGTTCAGAAATGTCTGGATAAACAATCTTACTTATTCATGAAAACTACTTAGATAAATTCAGCGAAGTTTTATTAAAAGTACCCTAAAGTAAATCGGAACAGAATAAAGTAGCCATGCTAACGTTGAAAATATCTGTCCTTAGACTTTCCCTATAAAAACCATTGTATTATACGGTGTTAGCCGTTAGTTAAGTCGGTGTTATGGCCGAGGAGGTAGGGCGCATGTTCAACTAGCGTATTTGGAAGAGAATAGCGTTGGTTTGTATCTTGCGTCTGGCCCATTTGATCATAACTTCGACCCTGCTTCAAAATATTGCATGCACACAAGCTTCTGCTTTTGCATGAAGACAACTGGCCAGGCAAAATAGATTGGTGAATTGCATTCCTCTCCACAAATCTATTATAAAAAAAAAACGGAGGGGCCTTTATCAAAAATCAATATTATTTTTACCTAAAACCGTCTCTGTATAAAGATGTTAAGCTTTTACTTTTTGAAATACTAGAACAAAGTTAATATTATTTTAAGTACATTCAGAGAAATAAAATACATAAACAAGTGAATGAAGCCAATCTGACAGACGTACCAAAATATTATATAAACACAGGTACATTGCACTTAACTACCTACTAAGTAAATATGTTTGTGTCTAATGATTGATGAAGGAAGCATAATTAATTGAAAAATGATTCGACCACTGGCAGCTTTGGGTCAAAAATGGCCAAACTATAGCTTGCCTTTCGAAAGTGCTTATCAAAAATCTGACTACACTTTGCCATCACTGAATCTCAAAACTCAATCCAAAATAAAATACCAGCAAGTTTCAGTCAGCCTTGATAAGAAATGAGAACCAGCCTTCTCAGGAGCTGGGAAGATGTGGTGGGCGTAAGGCCGGCTCCCCTATCTGTAAAAACGCATAGGTCTCAATTTGCCACATATGACCCCTTCGGGGATAGCACGGAAAAAAGTTGCACTGTATGTGTAGTTTAGTCGCGCTTTATTTTGTCAGTTTTTCTCTAACGGTTGTTCCTTGACTTATAGGTAGGGACTGGAAAATTTCGCGATCGCGATAAAACGAATTTATTCGCGAATTTTGATGATTTTACGCGAATAACGCGAAATTTGAGGTTTTACGCAAATATCGCGAATTTTCGTACTTTTGGCAGAAATTGTGCGAAAAAGTTGTCATGTGTCGCTTTTACAACGCAACGATTTTGTGGGAAAGAAAAGATTCCTGCGAAAACCGTTTGCAAGGTGCAAAGCACAGGAAAATTGGTCGGTGTTATAGCCGTGGGCGCCATGTGGGCTGATCTTTTAACGTTGAAACACGCTAGAACGCTAGACGCCGGGTGCGATCCCCGCCTGGGTCTTTTGACTATAAATTTGACCCTGGTTCAACAGATGTTATTGGATAATTATAAATTAATAATTCATTTAAATAAACAATAATTAATTATTAATTAATGATATTAATACCTGTTTCTGGCCAGACAGAGTAGGTTGGTGAATTACATTCCTATTCACAAATCTATTTTATTAAAATAAAATAAAATAAGCAGAACTATCCTGGATCCTCCAATCAGACTTGAATCGTGACATCAATGAAGGAAAATACTTCAAGGAGTGAAGCTGTTGCTGGATTAGCCAAGAGCACAACTTGAGGCTTTCATAAAAGCCAACATCCCTTGAAAAATTAGATAACCCTCACCTAGACACTAAATGCACAAAAATTTAATATTTTAAAAGTATATTGCAGGGTATTCGGAGTGTCATTGAAATATTTATATTTTTTTCAATCAATGGTTTTTTGTAAGTTAGGTAGGTACTCCTATTGATTCAGATGTTGTTTATTCATTGTTTTTTAAATAAATTATTGTTGTTTATATAATAAATTGTAAATATTAGTAATATCTTTTGGTCTGCAATTATATAAACCTTCATTTTGATCTAATCAACCCTAAAAATTATACCGAATCTCCCCGTTTATCATGAAAAATAACGCGAATTTCCCTGTTTTCGATCAAAAATAACGCGAATTTCCCAAAAAAATAACGCGAATTTCGCAAAAAATAACACCACTATTTTCCAGTCCCTACTTATAGGTTGTTATGCGGCTGACCACCCATACTGTAGAAAATGGTTCACTTTGCCAATGTCACCCCTGTTTTCAGGGAAGGTCGTCAAGAGTTGCAGGGTGTATGTCCATGTGAGATTCGTGTTTTTATATCGTAGTACCACATGCGGCATGTGTAAGCGCGAAATAATGCTTGTCTGCTTGAGGAATGCATTTAATATGAATCTCAAATGATACATATCTTTGCAGCGAACTTGTGCATATCTGTTTGTGAAAGTGCATATAATGTGAATCTTTAATATTACATATATTTTGCATCTTACATTAAATTAGGTTGCCTGGAAACTGTTTATAACAAGACTTCTATTACACACTAGGGTGTACTTTTTTTGGCATACAAATGGCTCTGATGCTCCATCTATTTCTGTTTTGTTTATTGTTTTTCATTTTTTAATATTTTCATTCATTTTATGTTAAAAAAAACACTGTATCTACTTACCAGAATAAATAATTTTAAAAAAATTAAAAGAAAGGAAAGAGATACATATCAGAGCTTTTTCATTACACATATATATTTTTTTTATATTTCATTTAGAATAAGCAATTAATTCAGAAATACATAAAAACAAAATAACATTTGTGTGTTCGAACGTGAGCGCGAATGTTGAATAGAAATTAAAAAAAAAAAACACCACACATGCGTCATGAAAGTTTAGAGTGAACAGCGCCTGTAAAATTACACGCAAAACACTTTTAACCCCCTAAATATTGTCAGTTTTGTAGAATTAAAATCTTGAAGCGGATTCTGTCAGCAATTTCTCGAACCACACGTGGTTGTCAGTTCCATGCCCTTGGAGCCGCCACTGCAAAAGCACACCCACCAAGCACTGTTGCATGTTCATCGACCAATATTCTGACTCTACTTTCTACAGTGTCTTGATCTTTCTCTACCACTATTTTCCATTAGTCTCTATATTCAGAGCGTCCCGGCTCTAAACGCAACGAAGCTACACATATAGTGTAACCTCGAAAGGATTGCATGTGGCGATTCGGGACCTTTTCTTTACGGGTAAGGGGCCGGCCTCACGCCAACTACTTCAGTTGAAGGGGGGGGTTTCCAAGCTCCAGTTACTACAGCTACAGGACTGGTTCTTATTTCTTAAGAAGGATTAGTACCTACACTTTGTGGTATTTATTTTTGAGTTTGAAATAAGCACCGGAACGGGAAATCATTTCTGACACCCTTTTAACACCGTTCTAACCAAATTTTGATCGTGCTGCGTCACCTTAAAGCGTTTTGTACCGGCGACCACTCGGTTGGAAAGTAAAAATGGAAACAACTCGAAGAAATGAAAATAAAGCAAGACAACAACTAACACAGCAGTGCAGAACAAAACATATCCTCAGTCTGCGGTAGAGCGCTAATAATAGACAAGACATTATCTACAAAAATGCTATAAAAAAAGCAAATAAAAAAAGATCAGTTGCCAATAAAGTGCAAATTCTGCACGCACGCACGCACGCAAACACCGCACGTGGCGTGTTGAAGCTGTTTATTTTTACAGATAAGGGGGCTGGCCTTACGCCAAACACTTCAATTCAGGCGGGGGGTTTTATTGTAAATACGCTAGTCCAAGTTACGATCTTGAACCGCTTGGCCGTGATAGATTTGAGCAATATCTAGCATATGGTATACTCAGAAGGTAACAATGAGGTCCGCACCTGAATTGATACACACAAAATACGAAAGAAAACAAATATTTTTTTATTGGTTTCTAAGAATCTTAGTCCAATACAAGTGTGACGTTTAGCCGCCAAGAAAAAAATCTTAATTCAAAATTGCACTGAGTCCATTCTTTCCGTTGTTGTCTATGGTGTCTATGGTGCACCTATGTATAATATATATTTGGCTGCAGTCTTTTCTATGGTTAATTTTAGTTCAACTTATTTTTTCGTTATTCATTTTTTTTTTCTCTTTGCAAGGCAAGAGGTATCCACGACGCGAGATAAAAAAAAGAAACATGGCGCCTAAAAAATGGCGTCTTATTTCTCTCTTTCTCCCTCTAATGCCGTGTTCAGACGGGTCAGAGTTGCGAGTTACGAGTGATTAGGTAGTGGCTTGAATCTCTTTCACACGGTCAGATTTTGGTTCCGATCCTGTCGCAAAATGTGTGGATTCGCCGAGTGGACAAGTCTCGACGACTGTCGATAGATCTTAGATAGATAGGACGAAATAAAACATGGTGGCGTATCAACAGTTGATACATATTATGTGAAACAACGATCAGCTGTTCAGGCCCCGCCACGTTTTATTCCATCCTATCTTCAAAAAAGTACGGTAAGATCTACCGACGGCCGTCTAGACTTCAAAACATTATGTACCTACCTAGAGCTATTTTAGCTATCGAAAGCTATCTATAAACGATTCCCAATCCGGCACCGAACCGGATCATGTGAAAAGGTACTAAGCTCCCGAGATGTATTTTCATTTTCACAGAACACCGCAATAGAAATTAAAAAAAACCGTCAGATATCATGAATAATCGGTTATACTAACAAATTGGTTTATTCAACAAGAAGCACCTAATTGGAAAACTAAATAAATTTGCGATGGAAAAGTCTCAATTTCAATCGCTGAAGTAATTGTTACTGTAACACTGTCACCGTTTCACTAGGGGCGGCCAGAATCTATGTAGAGCCTCCTCCATTATCCTATCCTAACAAATTTATATCAGTTCATTCAAATCATTATTTTACATTCCGCCTGAAAACTAGATGCAGTTTATCGGATATGTGTGAGTGCGGCAAGTACTTGCGCACACCTCAAACATGGCTGCTCACGCACACCCCTACCAACTAATGCACTAGTACTCGACCCGTGTAAACGCCGCAAAAGTCTCTCTCTAACGAAAAGCGCGCGTGATGGATGTGCCGAATAACAGAAATTAGGTCGCCATACCTGTTTACCACAGCCACAAATATAATGGTGTGTTTTACTAATGATAAATATACTAAAAATAAAATACAAAAGCACACTAGCTACACGTGTAGAGCCATTTTGTAAAAAGCCGAGCTGTAATGCCTAATTACACGTCGTATTTCATTTCGTGTGTCAGGTTTTTAACCTCAAAATAACCGTGTACCTACTTTGCGAAATGATAGAATTTTAAGATACGCAAAACGCAACGCAACTAAGCTACACATTAAGTGTAACTTCTCCCGGAAAGGGTCGCATGTTGTGGCGAGTGGACGTATTTATTTTTAAAGGTAAGGAGTCCGGCCTCACGCCTACCACTTTAGTTATAAGGTTTTAATTAATACACATCGAAACAGGAAATCATTTCTGACACCCGCCATGGGCCATGGCGCCCTTGAGATGGCCATGGACCGTTAAACGACGCCACAGAAAAAAATCATCATCCAAGAATTTTCCTTTCCAAGATATTGGGAGAGCATTGGTAACGTTTGGTCGCTTTCCATCCGGATAATCCGCACTTCCATAATCGTAGACCGATCATTTAGTAGAGTGCTTGCGCATTCCATGCCGAGAGCTCGGGTTCGAATCCCACCAAGGGTATCAGAAATTAATTCCTGTTTCGGTGTTTATTTCAAACCCTAAAAAAATACCGGCAAGGCTTACTAAGCCTTCACATTAAATGAGAGCTAACCTCCTTAGGAGCTGGGAGACCCCATTTCAACTCAAGTGGTTGGCGTAAGGCCAGCCCCGTTACCTGTAAAAATAAATACGTTCACTCGCCACGTGCGACCTTTTCGGGGAGAACGCGGCAAGAATGTACACTTAATGCGTAGCTTAGTTTTGTTGCGAACCTTCTTATGTGTGTGGAAGAGTCTATCGTTTGCTATAATAATTTCAAGGACTTGAAGATTCAAACATTCATAGGAAATTATATATCATCATGGCCGTCGGAAGGGGGGGGGGGGCAGGGGGGGGCAGGGTGGGCAGCCCCCTGCATTGCCCCCCCCTGGAAATCTCGAAGGATCTAACCGACAGACGACCCATCGATTAATGGCAGATACCGGACGGTTAGTTAAGGACATCTTCGGTCAAACACCAAGGAAACTGGTATTCGCCTTTTAGACGTAGATCAGGTAAGTTAGATTTTTGATAAGTAGGTACGTGTACAAAAATTGTGAGTGTTTTGCCCCCCCCCCCCCCTAGATTGTGTTCTTCCGACGGCCATGTATATCATTCATATTACTTATATCATATTATATCATTCATAGGAAATACATGGAAATTCAAACATACAAATATGGAAAGCTCTATATATATTTTGCCCAGTGACATTAATTACTACATCTTGATATAAATTTGTGTTGAAATAAATCCAAAATAAATAAAATCACAATCGTTTTTTATTGAAAAAAAACTTTAAAAAACCATAAATACGCTAAAGTATACTTAGGTACTACATAAATAGAGAGGTAGAGAAGTAGAAAGACAAAAAAAATGACACAAAAAGGAAGGAAATATAAAGAGGAATTGTTGTGCCTATAAAGTTCAATGTCGATTAATTTAAAAAATCTCTAAACGACCGGCAATTAATACTTATCGATTGTATATTTAATTCAATAACTAAAACAAACAAAACTAAACAAAAAACTCTCTCCATTGAATGTGGATATCATGCTTCGTTGTATAGAGATCTGTCTATCTGCTTTTTGGATCGTGCAAAAAAATGATCTAGATTAAAGGCTCACTAAATAATAGTTTTTTTTCAATTAACGTCTTGCATAAATCAAAGCCAGTTTCTTTTGTAATTAATTGACTCTTTATTTCAAATTATATTTATTTCTTTTCATGCATCGATTGATGAATAAAGGAATGAGGTAGGAACATTAAAAATATTCCTCAGCTATGTGATGTCACTTAAATAGTAAATTCCCGATACAACGCAACGTAACTATAAGCTACACATATAGTGTAACTTCTTGCCTGCGTTATCCCCGAAGGGGTCGCATGTGACGCTTCGGGACCTATTTATTTTTACAGGTAAGGGGGCC
Source organism: Agapetus fuscipes (assembly GCA_951799405.1). Lineage (NCBI taxonomy): Eukaryota > Metazoa > Arthropoda > Insecta > Trichoptera > Glossosomatidae > Agapetus > Agapetus fuscipes. Next base: position 11,772,434 of record OX637343.1, on the reverse strand, counting down.
GGCCTCACACCAACCACTTTCAGTTGAAGTGGGGGTCTCCCAGCTCCCGATAATCAGGGAATTTTTGTTGGGTAATGCATTTCGCAGATCAAAGACGACACTAGATTTATTTATTCTTTAGTTCCAGGAAACTGTAGTATTTATCTCAAAACTAAAAGAAGAAAGTGATTATTTGAAAATGGAATAAAAGTTATATGGTCCTGCCATCTGTGTTATTATTTAAATAACTTTTTGGACGTAAACATCCGAACATGAAAGTTTGTCGCGTCGGTAAAACAGAATAACGCGGTACCGTGAAAAAAGTTGAAATTAGAAATCTGTCAAGTAATCCCGGTTCTGTCACTCTACAATCCACGTTGTATATTTCACTAATTAACCGCAATATTTAATTTTTAAACGACTGCGAGATAACTTGGTACTAAACGCAGCAATCTCAGAATCTATCATCATATAAACAACTCCATATTTGTACAAAAAAAAACTTCGATTCCCCGCGACAATAACCAGATAAGAATAATGCTGAAACCGTAATCAAAATAAATAATTATTGTACTAGTTGCCATCCAACACTCCCCCGGTTAGATAGATAACATAATAAAACATTATCTTTGATTAGAAATACTCTAAATTCTGTGAAAATTGTCAGTTGCTCGCGGGACTTCGTGCCGGTTAGACGTGTTCCAAAAAAAAAAAAATGGCTCTCCCTGATACGCTTGTTACGCTCTTCTCTCACATTGATCAGAACAAAGATAGGTATATTTCTGTTTTGAAGGAGTCTGTTGAAATCAAGTCTGTTTCTACGGATCCCGCTTGCAGAGATGAATGCCAGCATATGGTGGAGTGGACCAAGATGAAGTTGGAAGCTCTGGGTGCGACTTGCACCCTGCGGGATATTGGAACGCAGAAGACTTCGGATGGACTGGAGATTCCTCTGCCTAACGTTCTCATCGCTACCATCGGAAAGGTAATATTTCTGAAATATATTTTTTGCTCTGTAACTGTAACTGTAACCCTGTCGCCATTCTGCTAGGGGTGGCTAGAGCCTCTGCAGAGTTGCCTCCATTTTTTCCTATCCTTGCCTCTTTCAATTCATTCATATCCATCACCTTTTTCATGCATTTTCTTCTTTTACGCTCACTTTGCATATCCCATTCTTTTACAATCTCCTCAATCTGATCACTCCATACTTTTCTCGGTCATCCCTTACCTCTTTTTCCTTTCACACTTCCTCTGTATACCTACATACTTTGTCAGTCTATCATCATTCATTCTTTCCACATGCCCAAACCATCTCATCACATTCTTTTGTACCTTAACTTTAACATCCTCTTTCAACTTACATTGTTTCTTTACCCATTTATTCCAAACTCTTTGAAATATTTAAGTAGGTACATATTAGTTAGAATTTGGAAGAATAAAAATAGTAATATTAGGAGAAAGGAGGGGTCTGCTCATTTCAAAATGCCATAAAAGTTGGGACGTCTTCAAGCCAGGTTGCTAGGGGGAAAGCTAATGAACTCAAAACAAATTTGAATTTAGAACTTTCTTATCGGCGGGTTAATGTCACACTTATATTTTATATTATATATATGTCGTTAGCAACAAAAAACAAATTATTCATGTACCTACCTTTTTCCTAGCAACCTGACCGGGTGATGTCATAATTTTGTCTATGTCAATTTTTAAGGAACCTCATCACATAGTCCTATGACAAGCCTGCCGAGAAAAAAATCTCATTTAAAACTCCGTTTTGGCTTTATCTAGTTTACAACTATTCCTTGATAATTAGGTTGTTATGAAGTTGACCCTCATGCTGTAAAATACTTACTTCACTTTTTCCAATACCATCCCAGTTTCATGGAAGGCTGGTAGGAGTTTAGCAAGGTTTATATGTTCATGTGAGGTTTTTTTATGTGAGTGCACATGCAGTATGTGTAAGTGCTAACTTACGCATGTCATATAACAATATGTATATCTTTGTAACTTAGATTATAGATGACAAACTTTTTTATTTAAAAACTATTAAAAAAAATAAAAAACTCACTATATTTGTTTATTTAAGTATGTTGTCATTGTTTCTACCCACATTAATACTCAGTGTGGCATATCTTCCCCTTAGTGCTTGTTTGCCTTATGTCCATCAGAGGTAATGTTCACATGAGCAATGTTTATATGTGTACTGGATCACTGCGTCTTGTGAAAACTAAAAATTTATTTTTTAAATATTTCAAACAACTCTCACATTATCATGTTTTACTTTTTTTCTTAGCTCTGATTTCTAGAATGTGATAGTACCTAAGATAACTTCATTGAAAGGTCATCTTTGAATCAAATGACCGGTCTGTAGTCCAGTGGCAACACTTTGGACTCGTAAATAAGCTTGAACGGTCCGTAGTCTAGTGGTTAACACTTCTGACTCGTAAATGAAAGGTTGTGGGTTTGAATCCCTGCGGAGCACAAAAAATATATCATTTATATTTTCAAATATGCTCCACACTGGGTAAAAAATTCACATACCTTTACGAAAGACCGGTCACTAAAGGTCCATCCAGCCTTATAGCAACTGGGTCTTGCTTGAGAATTGGCGCTTTCTACAGCGACGACCAAGTTCACAGAGGGCTCTTGAGGTGTGATACACAGAAAAACAGCGCTCACCAAATAAATCATCCTAATATGTAAATGGAAGGTTGTGGGTTCAAATCCCGACAGAGCACTAAAAATATACCATTTATATTTTCAAATATGCTCTTCGCTGGGTTGAAATATCATAAAACCTTTCCATCCAGCTTTACAGCAACTGGGTCTTGCTTGAGTATTGGCGCTTTGTAGTGACGACCAAGCTCGTAAACACCTCTGTGGCACTACACCAAGTGTTATAGGCCCTTAGAGTCTTTGAAATCTAGGGAGTCTCCCGCACAGGATTTCTTTTAAAAAATGGAAGATACGCCAAACAAGCACCGGGGGCGATATGACTCCTATGAAATCACTGTATAAAATAACTCATAAAATTAATTATGAGTAAAGCTGATAAATATTTGTCATACTAGAGTGATGTATTCATAACAAATGAAGTAAACATTAAATGTGTCAACTATTTTATTCCCTACAATGTAACTAAAACAATTATTTTCTAATGACATTATTTGATGATTATGTCCCTTGACTTATATAGTGTTCTATGAGACTGACCAGCCATGCTATAAAAAATGGTTCACTTTGCCAATGTTATCTCTGTTTCAGCAAAGTTCAGAAAAAGTTGCAGGGCTTATGTTCATTTGAGATTTGGATTTTTATATTCTTAGTACCTACACATGTGTAAGCGCATACGTATCTGCTTGTTGGCATACATTTCATGTTAAATGTTGATAATATATATATTTGCAACTTAGATTATAGATAGATAGCACCGTATTCTCTATTTTCTCAACTGACTGATCTTTGGTAAAGGCAGATAAATAAATGAACTCGGCAAAGAGCATATTGGTCAATTTGTGAAATCTTTCAGCCTAAACATGTTGTAAGTATCTATCTATAATCTATAATCTAAGCTGCAAGGATATGTTAACATTTAAGGCTCATATGAAAAGCATGCCTACAGACAGGCACATGTAGGTTTGCGCCTACACATTCTGCATGTGTGCATACAAATAAAGAAAACCTCACATGGACATAAACCTTGCAACTCCTGCCGCCGTTCCCTGAACCGGGGTGGCATTGGCAAAAGTGAACCGATTTTTACAGCACGGGTGGTCAGCCTCGTACCAACCTATCAGTCAAGGAGCACAAAAAAATATAAATGATTTACAGAAATTCATAATGAGACACATTACAAATTAAAATTAAAATTAAGGAAAATTAAAATTAAACTTAATATTACACTTAGAATTAATGCCCTAGCCGCCATTGTTGCAAATCAACCGCCATTCCTTTCGGTCCTTACATACTTCTTTCATTTCATTCAGAGTCATAATCTTTTTCATGCACTCTCTCCTTTTGTTATGACTCTGAATATCCCATTCATTCGCTATTTCGGAAATTTATAACTTAAAAGTGTAACTTCATTAAAAAACGTAAAACGTTTTTGCCTAATAAGGCATCTTTAGGAGCATATTTTTCTTCCTGAAGATGCCTTATTATTAAATTAAACAGATTATTAGACTAAAACGTTTGACCAAATAAATGAATAAAAAAAAGTTAAAACTATCTTTTTACAATCCAATTTTCAATTGACTTTCACTGTGTGAACAGAAAAATCCTAAAAATATTATATTTATGTGTTTCAGGATCCCAAAAAGAAGACCGTCTGCCTGTACGGCCACTTGGACGTGCAACCAGCCAATCTCTCCGACGGCTGGGACACAGAGCCCTTCACCATCGTGGAGAAGGACGGCAAACTCTTCGGCCGAGGATCCACCGATGACAAAGGACCAGTCCTTTGTTGGCTTCATGCCATTGAAGCTTTCCAGCAGACCAAACAAGAGGTGAGATCCTAAATATCCTTTGAACACGTTGACTGCCAACTAGGGATAATAATAAAAATAATTGGACAATTTGTATACAGCGCCGTTTAGCACTAGCTATCCCAAGTGCGCTTTTATGTGTTGAAGCTTCTGTTAAACAAATGTGTCTTAAGCAATTTCCTGAAACTGCCAACACTGGTCTCTGTTCTCAACTCCAGAGGTAGACTATTCCAGCAGGATGGACCAGCCAAACTAAAAGCCCTGTCTCCGAAACCGGTTCTGTTCCGTCAAAGTGGCATTTGACGCCTGTTTACGGTGTCACTCTGTGCAGAACGAAGAGTGCATCGTTTGTTTTGGACATGAAATTTCAGACACGGATACGGATATGGAATAATATTATTTTGGTTTTGGATAAGAATACAGATATGAAATTATTTCAGATATCTTTGACTTATAGGCTGGTATGAGGCAAACCCCTCAGACTGTAAAAACTTGGTTCAGTTTTGCCAATGTTCTCTCCCTCTCTTCCTCTCCAGGCTACCGATAACAACTATCCGTTCCAGGCTATCTTGATGGCCATGGGCAACGTGTTTGAAGAACAGAAGAATCTGTTGTGTCAGAATCTAGCCATCCAAGTGCGGCTCCCAACAAATGGACTCTGTATGTCTAGCTATCGGTGGGACTTGGAACATGTCTCATTTACTAAGTATTTTTCCTGTTTTCTGTGACAATTTTAGTAGTGGTCTAAGTGAACTATAATTTGAAATAATCGGACCTAAAATGCAGTCAGTTATTTTTTTCCATCTTAAACCTTATCTTTATATAATAAAAAAAAACATTTAATTAATTTCATTATCAACTGATATGAAAGATAAAAAGTAATTGGCGCCGTTCTCTTTGGCTGTATCAGTCTCTACATCTAAAAATACGTTAGATTTATTACAAAAGGTATCGTGTAGAGAATTTCCCAAAATATTATCAGAAAAAACATCTAGATTCAAGTCAGTAACTTCTGAAGTAGCTGATTATTTTGAAATATCTCAGAAATGTACACGGAAATTGAAAAAAAAAACTGTGATGTATTTTGATTGCTGTTTAGATAGCTCAGTTTACAAAGATCAACAGGGCATAGAGTCTTACTAACTTTATTCAGTTCTGATTGAGTCTAAAATGAACTATTACTTTTTTATTGTTTAGATTTTCGGCAGTTACTTTGTGAAACGCCATTTGTGTTAGTTTTATTTTACACCTGAGGATGGGATGTTCTGCGATCCCAAAACCGGTTGTATACTTAATAAATATTACTTTTTTTCTTAGAAAACGTATACCTTACCAATTTACAGAGATGTGTGTAGCATTTCAGCTGTGGCTTTGCAAAAATATGGAATTTTCAGAAGAGCAAATTCGACCAGTCCATAGTCTAGTGGGTAGTAACGCCTTGGACCCGTGATTGAAAGGTAGTGGGTTTGAATCCCAGCAGAGCATACAAAAATATTTCATTTTTCAAATATGATCATCCTGGGGTGGAAGTCTAGAGGATCGTCGATAGATCTTACCGTATCTGTTTCCAGATAGGACGAAATTAAACATGGCGGCGTATCAACATCTGATCCATTTTATATGGAACAATAATCAGCTGTTCAGGCACCGCCATGTTGTATTCTGTCTTATCTTTAAATAGGTAAGGTAAGATCTACCGACAGCTGTCGATACTACCACCCCTGGGTTGAAAAATTAGTCTACCTTTACCAAAGACCGGTTACCATAGGTCCATTCAGCCTTACAGTAACTGGGTCTTGCTTGAGAATTTATGTTTTATACAGCGACGATCAAGCTCGCAGAGGGCTCTTGAGGTGTGATTCACACAAAAAACAGCTCTCGCCAAATAAATCATCCTAATATTATTTTATTTTTATAGAAACAAATTCTAAAGAAACCCTGACGAACATTTGTCGATGATGATCGACAAGATTGAAAACTTTTGTAATTATTAATTAAAGTAAATTGATATTTGTGAAAAGAAACAGTGTTTCATTAGAATTTGTTTCTAAAAAAAATATAAAAATTGATCAATATGAATTTTCAGTGTTAATACACAAACCATAAATAAGAAAATTTAATATTGTGACCAACTGTGTGATAGCTTGATAACCAATAAATATTATTCAGGAAACTTGTGGTTTACATTGTTAAAAATCAAACCATGATTATTGAAAAACATTTGCTCAATCATTATATTATCTTTGAATTTATTTATTGTTTACAATTACTGGGTTAATATTATTTAAAAAAATAAAATCATTTTTGCAATTTTTTCTTCCAACTTCCTTTAGCTTTATTATATTTGAGCCTACTGCCATGTTTCAACCATACTTTTATAGAAAATAAGTTTGTGAAGAGTAATGCAATTCACCAACCTATTTTTACCTAGCCAGAAACAAGTATTAACATCATCAATTAATAATTCATTTTCAATGAGGTTCAGCAATTGGATTAACATAGACAATATTGTGTCGTCACCCGGCTGGTTTGCTAGGGAAAAGGCAAGCAAAATTTTTGTTACTGGCTGCTAAGGATGGCAGTCTCATACAAGACTGATGTTTGTCTCGCCGAAGAAAAAGTTAAAAATTAAAAAAAAATCTGAGTCAATTAATAATTCTCCTGACATCTATAGAACCAAGGTCAATGTTACCGTCAATAGGACTCAACGGGACTCAAACTTGCACTTGTTTCAAAAACACTAAGGGCCTGTTGCACCAACCTCCAATCAATATTTGATTGACAAGTCAAATTTGATTGCTTGATTCTGGTAAGGACCTCGGTTAAATATTTCTCGGAAGTGGGTAATAATATGATGGAATTTGAACAGGAAAGCTGATGTACATCAGCCAATTTACGTATATGCAACCAAATTTTTGATTTGTTGGGAGAAATCACACTTAATTTTGATTTTTGTCTGATTGTAGTTTGGTACAACAGGCCCTAAGGTAAAACCACCAGTAATTGACACTGCATCAATAGTTGACACTTTGACAAAGAAACTAAAATAACAAGAATAAAACAAGTAACCAAAGATAGACATTGTGTTTATGAAATAGTATAGACATCTAGCGACACCGACAAAAACTATCCAAGGCGTCTTAACGTCATTGCTAGTCACAGCGTTCGATCCATGACAATCAGTTGTGTCGCGCCATATTTATTGTTATTTTATTGTGCAATTTGTTAAGAGCAAGCCGAAAGATTAATATTGGAAAGGTACGTAATCTTTTATAATTATGAATAAATATTAATTGTATCCTTTATATTAGAGTCTGAAGTGTGAATGCATGTCATTTAACATGACAAACAATAAATAAATATATAAATAAGGGGTCATGTCATTTACTGATTCTTAAAACGACTTAAGATTAAGTAGTTGACATGTGCTGTCAACTAATGGATTTTCATGAAATTTATTAATATTGTATAATTTATGTGTCATCTTGCTTATACATTAAATTACTCTATTATATCTTCTAAAATAATTTAAAACCGTTTTGTTCAGTAGTTGACAGGAGGTGGAACTATTAGAGATTTAGGTGTCAACTATCGAATTATTTTTCTTTCGTTTTGTAGATGCCACCGACAAAAGGAAATTATAATATTAAATTATATATAAATTATAATAATATATAATAAGTAGTTGACATAGTAAACATACTATGTCAACTACTGAAAATAACAAGTGTCAACTACTACATATTTTTGTTTTTACTAGGTGTCAACTACTAAGTTACTACCTTCATTTTATTAAAAAAATATATAAAAAATACGCATCAGTTTTATTTATACAATTCTTGTCATATTCTGAAAGTGTAATAATTTGTGCAAATATTACCAAGTAGAAACGCCCTGTAAGATGATTTCATACCAAACTATGTCTATAGACATACTAATAAACCCTTAAGGTGTCATCTACTGGTGGTTTTACCTTAAGCCTTATCCTCAGACCAAAACATTGACAGCTTCATATTATTTTTGATTTTCCAATTTCAGTTGCCTTTGAACATCAAGTTTGTGTTGGAAGCCATGGAAGAGTCGGGCTCAGAGGGCCTGGACGAGCTCCTCATGGAGAAAATGAAGCCCGAGGGGTTCTTCGACGATGTAGACTACGTGTGCATCTCCGACAACTACTGGCTGGGCACGGAGAAGCCCTGCATCACGTACGGCCTGCGGGGAGTCTGCTACTTCTTCGTAGACATTCAGTGCGCCGGGCAGGATCTGCACAGCGGAGTCATGGGGGGAACGGTGCACGAAGGTCAGAATTTATCATATCCTGAGTATAAGAACATTTAGAGAGGTAGAGGTAAGCTAATCCAGCCTTCTGATTCGGTAAGACTTCTAGGAGTCTTACTGGATCGTAACCTGACACTGGATAGGCAAATAGATGCCACAATAGCTTCTTCTTTTTTTTCGCTTCGCCAAATAAAGGCAATAAGAAAATGTCTGCCGTCAGATGCGGTTAAGACCCTGGTGAGTGCGTTTGTGATGTCTCGGATTGACTATTGCTCGACGCTTTATAGTGGTCAGCCGAAGAAACAGTTTAATCGCTTTCAATCTGTGTTGAATTCGGCAGCAAGACTCATATTCGGGATTCCCAAATTCGCTCACATCACCCCGCTGTTAAAAAAACTTCATTGGCTTCGTTTCCCGGAGAGGGTGGTCTTCCGTGTTTGTTTAATGGTATATAAAGCCATCAATGGCTTGGCCCCACCTTATCTGGCTGATATGATCTCACCTGTTGAAATGGGTGTTAGGAGGCAGACACTCAGATCTGCGGGTGATGGAGTAGTCAATTTGGTTCAGCCGCGCCGTCAGATTCGTACAAACTTCGGAGACCGCGCTTTCCGTGTTGCGGGGCCGGTGGAGTGGAACAGACTGCCACCCGGAGTGAAGAACTCCAAATCTGTGGGTGTATTTCGAGGAGCACTCAAGGCACACTTGTTTAGAAAGTCTTATCCATGATCGGAGAGGGCCCTTGAGGTGTGACACACACAAAAACGGCGCTCTCTTATCATGTGTAATTTAAAATAAATCAGCCTGTTATTATTATTATTATTATTATTTGAGTCGTGTAGAAACAAGGCCGCAATCTTAAAAAAATATTTTTTTCTATCATTTCTAAAAAAATCCTAGGCATGCCACCTTTGATTCTATACTTAGTAACTCTCTGTGTCCAGAACCACCTAGGCTCAGTATCTCCAGTGACTAGCGACAACCACTGCATTGTCGTTTGCTTGAAGAAAGTCCAAGGTGCACTTTTCACCTATTTTTTTTATTTGGTGTCCGCTGATATAGTGGATCCATCTACGTCATTTTGACATTACAGCTTGACTAGCCGGCCGCGCTGCGTTTTGGCGGGACTCAAATTCTCTGCATTTTATTTTTGAAAATTATCAATGATATCTTTATTTTTACTACTTAAAAATATATGGTTGTGATCCTTGAAATGTACTCTACACAACCATAGTATTTTCAACCGTTTTCCCCGCCACTGCAATTACCCTATTATTCATGGAATCAATGTTTTTTTTTGACTTGGTATGTATTTATTTTTCAGCCATGCCCGACATGATGTACCTGCTGAACACCCTCGTGGACAGCAACGGGGTCATCATCATAGACAACATGTTTGATGACGTGCCCCCCATACAGCCCGGGGAAGTGGAGTTGTACGACAAGATAGACTTTGTTCCCGAAGACTACAGGTTTAATTTTTGTTTTTTTTTAAGAAATCCTGTGCGGGAGACTCCCTAGATTTCAGACACTCTAGTCTAGACAACACTTGCGGCACTACAAGTGTCATAGATCACTATCTATCTATATTTATAAAATATCTATGTATGTAGATTATAAAATTGGCGGCAGGATACAAGACAAGACAATAAATAGATAGTGATCTATGACACTTCTGGTAGTGCCGCAGAGGTGTTGTTTACAAGCTTGGTCATCGCTGCAAAGTGCCAATACTCAAGCATGACCCAGTTGCTGTAAGGCTGAATGGACCTTTAGAGACCGGTCTTTGGTAAAGGTTATGCGAATTTTTCTACCCAGCGAAGAGCATATTTGAAAATATAAAATATGGTATATTTTTTGTGCTCCGCCGGGATTTGAACCCACAACCTTTCATTTACGAGTCCGAAGTGTTGTCACTGCACTACAGACAGGTCAAATAATAATTCCATAGATAAAAAAATCACAGTACACCTAATTTTTGCACACAAATCTCTATCTCGTTGCCTGAAGGTCCTAAGGAATTTAGCAGAATAGCGCCTCAGATATAGTTGACCTGATTATATTTATGGTCATCTGTGTGCTTTACTGAATAATTGTTGCAATGTTTCCAGAAAGAGCTTGGGAGCTTACCGCCTGGCCCACAACGGAGACAAAAGACAACTGCTCCTTTACAGATGGAGGTATCCCTCTCTCTCCATCCACGGCATCCAAGGTTACAATTTTGAATTATATATTAACCTGTAACCTCTAGTGGGCTAATGGTTTTCAGCCGTCGTCCATATTGAATTTTAAATCTGAATATCAAGCTTAAATGATTGTTTACCTTATATTGCCTACCTATTAGGCGCGTGTACTGTATGGGATGCACGCCCTTGAAAAATAGGCATATAATATTATTATAAATGGGCATGTAGGTCAGGTAGGTACATAAATGTTTACGTGTAGGGAAACTTGGTAATGTAAGCAAACCTTATTCTTTGTTGTATGTGTTGAGAAAAAAAGAGAATTTCGTCTTTATACTCCTTAGTTTACAAGGTCAACTTTATTTGTTTTTTTTTAATATTCACAAACTTAAAATTGATGCTTTGAATTTATTGGTTCCTAGTTTCACCCAATCGGAGTATGTTAAACAATAATTTAGCTGTTCTTTTAAATTATAATTAATTTTCAAGATTACACTTTTTGGATATTAGACCCTGAACTTTTGGATATTAGACAAACTGTTATAGGAGAACTTACTTACATTATTCTCAATATGTTATTGGCGACGTAGCCTCGGAAATTCTGTCAGTGCACTGCATTGTTTTGAATAATGAATAATTGTTGGTGTGATGCAGGAGCCGTGTATGAACCTGGCACCAAAACCGTTATCCCGGGCAAGATCACAGGCAAGTTCTCCATCAGGATAGTGCCAGACCAGACACCGGACCAAGTAGAGAAGTACGTCGTAGACTACCTCAACAAAAAGGTAAACAATTACTGCGAAATACGTGCGTGCGCCTGTACATGCATACATATTGTGATGAACCACAAAATTAAAGTGCCTACGCGCACCTATCCATGTACGATAGAACCATCTACGAGTAGTCCATGATTGTGTTTGTGCATTGGAATGACGTTCTGGTGAAAGAATGATCTAGAGAATGCGAGATAGACCCCTCTGGTACCCAATATAAGGGGCTGAAATGGTAGGGAGAGTCAGTCGCTTAGAGCAATTTGCCGTGAAAGACCAATAAACAGTGATTGTCAAGTATTGTAAAATTGTGAACTAAATTGTGCAAAATAAATTCTGTAAAAATTAATTATTGCCGTTTAATTAAAAAGAGAACCCAGCAAAAACGTAACAATATAAACTCGGCTCAATGACATCACAATTCTCCCAACCCTTGTTTTGTTAGACCAATAATGACCTATATTATGGAAATAATTGTAGAAACAATGCAAAGAAAATGTACCAAGAATGTCAGAAATGAAAACTCTCCGAGCCATTGCGAGAATGACACTCGGGGACAGAATGAGAAACACAGAAATCCAAAAAATGTGTAAGACTGAGGATGTTATTAGGAAGAGAAGATGCTCTATTAGAGTAGGAAGAGAAGATGCTCTATTAGAGTAGGAAGAGAAGATGCTCTATTAGAGTAGGAAGAGAAGATGCTCCTGGCGAGACCACGTGCTCAGAATGGATGTAGTCATGTAGACTGGATAGCAAATGTTGCTGCAAAGAAACTGCTAATTGGTCAGCTGATATTCATTGTCAGGGGAGATAATGGGTCAATAGATTTAACATAAGAAGAAGAAGAAGAAACTTCAAATTTGTTTGAGATTGTAATGTGTGTTGTTTTGCAGTGGGCAGATCGAGGCTCCCCCAACATGATGAAGGCGTACATGGTGCACGGAGGCAAGCCCTGGACTGCCAACCCCAAACACGAGCACTACGAGGCCGCCTCAAGGGCCACCCAACACGTCTACAAGGTAACAACAACCTGCAGCCCAATCCAGAGGCTTACACGGCTAGCGGTTGACATCGAAGAGTGGCTTTCTGGTCTATCAAACTAAAACCGATAATTAATTGAAAGGAAATTAAAATAATGCAATTTTATTTTTTTATGCTTGAAAGTTCTTTCTAACTTGACTTTGTTTCAACTTAATACTGAATGTATTGATCATTTTTTACGTTATTGTGAATAAAATATGGTTTACATTTTGATCAGTAAGGCGTAAGCTTTGATTAATGTATAATATTTTGAAAAACGAACAAAAAAGAATGAGGCTTGTACACCATCAGCCTGGTGATAGTTCCATTGTTCTGCTTGTCTCCTGCATGGTGGTGACCAGGTGACTTGTGTAGTCATTGAGTTATAAGCCAATGAGTGTAGTGTATGGCCAGGTGGGTAGAAGATTTTTTTCAAGATCATCCCCTGCCTCAAGTTTTGGCTAGAGCCGTTACTGTGAACTCTAATTTGGAACATATAATGCAGCTAAAGATGTCAGTTATCGTCAAATAAAAATCAGATCAGTACAGCGTCTACCAGTCATGAAACAGAATTGTACATTGGCACTCTTTACACTTGTCATCACTTAAGTGGAATTGATACATTTTACCTTGGTATGATTTGCAAACCTGACCATCTCATTTCCGCGTACAGGTGGTGCCAGATTTCTGCCGTGAGGGAGGCTCCATCCCAGTGACCTTGACCCTGCAGGAGGCCTCGGGGAAGAACGTCATGCTGCTGCCAGTGGGAGCTGCTGACGACATGGCGCACAGCCAGAACGAGAAGATCAACGTCAGGAACTACATTGAGGGGGTGAGAGACTAACAACTCTTTTTTAATATATACATAAAAGATCTAGATGGAGCATCAGCCGTTTGGTGCGCCAAAAAAGAGTGCACCCTGAGGCGTCATCCGCATACAAATTAGGTCTTGTTATCAGTTTATCAGAAAAGTATATTTTCATGTGAGATTTGGTTTATTTTGTATGTACACATGCAGAATGTGTAGGCGAATTTACATGTGCCTGCTTGTGGGTATGTATTAAATATGAGCCTTAAATGCCAATGTATCTTGGCAACTTAGATTATACATTATAGACATTAATATCTTATGTCTCATTTTTTCTGTTGTAGAAAACAAAATTGTGATGCCACGCGGCCAGGTTGCTAGGAAAAATGCATACATTTTCATCTTGTAATATTTATATGTCATTAAAAAAATCTTTCTTTCTTTCCAGACAAAACTGCTCGCCTCTTACCTCTACGAAGTTGGCAAACTCTAGATTTGTAATTAGAACAAGAAGCATAAAATGTCCATTAAAGAACACCAAAAAAATAATGTATAGGTACCTACCCTTTTTTACGAATACAAAAATATGGATTTTTATACAAAAATAGTGCTAACTTCCTGAAATGAAATACCTTTGAGGTAATACTTTCTCATCTGCCTAAATTATTTTAAAGTGACTTATAAAGGTGTCAAATATTTAACTCAAAAGAAGTCTAAGGATGAAGTACAAGATTATTTTTATTATTATTTTTTGTATTGAATACTTAGATAAGTAAAAACAGTGAAGTGTTGAACTATAGATCCGCCTTTAATAAAACATTGTCATTAAGAAGTCATATATACTTTAACACGGATATTAATTAATTTAGATGACAACTAAAGGAAGGCGCTTTTATGTCTTTGCGGCTATCACAATCCTAAAATCTATCGGGGCTATTCTTAGACATTTTAGTCGTCAGTTGAGCCCACGCTTTGACAAACTAATGATGCCTGGGCTGAAAGTCTGATCACCACGGTCATTCTTACCTACCGAATTTTGTAATATTTGTATGAAAACAAATTAGCTGTTCACTTGCAGCCATCTTGGATTGACAGGTCTTCATACAAATGCATCATTAGTTTGTCAAAGCGTGGGCTCAACGGATGACTAAAATGTCTAAGAAAACCGTAAGGGTTTTATTTTATATTTCATCTTTTAGTTGACATTGAATACATTGAACTATCAAAAGTAATGTTTAGCAAGATGGCAACATTAATTCCGATTTACCATATTCAGTTTAATCTGAGTTGATTCCAATCAATGTCGTAAATAGGGAAAGTTTATAAAAAGCTAGAAGTGCAGTTGTATCTTCTGTTAATATTTCTATTCAGTGCCCTTGCGGTGAACTCACAAAACGGCACTAAAAATATTGTCAAATTATTATTATTATTTACTTACATGATTGAGCGGAATTTATGCAATGTTGTATACTCAAGGTAAATATTGTAAAACATGTAACATTTTTCAAATGTGTAAACAAGAAAAAGACAAAAATTTCAAACACAATGGCGCATCTATAGTTGAATGATTCCCTGAGTAAATCATGTATTATTTTTAAACACTTTCTTTTTGTATTCTTGTTATTTTTATATTTACTATTTTTATTACACGTCTTTTTTTCTTTCAACTCCTTATCCCCTCTCTTCCTATTTCCAATTGGATGTGAATCTAAGAATAAAGTTCTTGGTATGAGGCTGATCCCATCACCAATGCCAATGCCACCCTGTCTCAGGGAAATGCAGCAGACGTTGCAAAGTTTATGGTCATGTGAGGTTTGGTTTATTTGTATGTACACACATGTAGCATGTGTAAGCGTAAACTTACATGTGCCTGCATTAAATATGAACCTTAAATGTCAATATATCTTTGAAACTTAGATTATAGATTATGCAAGTTCTTACCTTTGATAATGAAAACAAGACATTTTGGCCTTCGGACAGCAAGAAAGTATAAAAGTTGCGACAACACAAGGCGAAGAAACTATCTTATATTTTGCTATTGGTTGCCACGGATCCGAGTATAGGTGTGAAATCTATTGTGACGTTTACCTGCCGAGGAAAATTCAAATTTGAACATTTGTGTAAAAAGTGTTGAGAGTCCTTTAGTTTTGGGTCTAAAGAGCAATTTTGAAGGTTAGTTTTACAGGCCTTTGAATCGACAACCAAGAGCAAAATTTTGTGGAAAAGAGGCAAGAGGGATTCTCCGATGTATGACTGTGGAACAAGTGATAAACCAAATAACGATTGGTGGAGGAGTGTCCAGTTTGAAGATACCGGGAAGACTGGATGGACATTCACAGGGCGGCTTTAGAGTGGTTGGCGTGACAGGAGAAAAATATTTAAACTTTGACTAAGCGACACAATCAATGGCGCCCAGAAATTTAATTGAGGATCGCCATACAAAATGTAAGAGTAAAAGAAAGTTTGTTTTTAGGTATTTATTTTATTATTTACATACACTCAATAATTACTAATTAATAATTAAAATAGGTTATAAAAAATAATTTATTTTATTTGTTAAACAATTCCAAGATAACAATAATAATTATTTAAATCTATTTCCTCAATAAAAAACATACATAATATAGAGCTAAAGGCGGAAATCTAGTATATTCTTTAATTACTTGACAAATATATGGAAACAGAAAATTACATTCTTTGTCTTTCCCATTGACTTTTGATATGTGCGGACTAGAAACTATTTTAACGAAAGACACAGATCAGTTTCAACTACCGCAAATCATCCTTAGAAAGAGAACAAAGATCTCCACAGTGTCATTTAGTTCTAAACAAAAAAATGCAGGTGAAACTATGAAATCCAAAAGTTTTTTGCTTTGAAACTCACGCCTGTGCGAACATTGTGCGCACGCATTATAAATCTTTTTATCTGTAAATTTGACAGCCTTTAAAGGAAAAAGGCGTTATTTTAAAACATCATGGCATGTGTAATTTTTGGGTGTCGAAACACAAAATAGAGAAATCAAGAAAATGCAGAATTTCACAGGTAAGTACATGTTGAGTATGACTACACCTCTGCTTTGTATGACAGGACTGGGAATAACTGTGCTGTAAGTTAGTTTTCACTCCTCTATAAGATAATTAAATTATCTTTTCTTTAGTTTTTTAAGAATCGTAGATCTCCGCCTTTGATTCCATAGGACTCATCCAGTTACTTTAATAGTAGGTATTATTTTAAAGATTGTTCTTTGTATCAGATGTGCGAACATTTAAATAAAGATACGAGAATATAAATGGTTCATTGGTAATCACAAAATACCTGCAGACAACACGACTAAGCTACACATATAGTGAAAATTCTTGCCGCGTTTCCCCGAAGTGGTCGCATGTGGTGACCGTCGGGACCCATTTACATAGCAGAGATTATAAAAATGGACGGCTGAAAACATAATAATAACTAAATAATGATAATTTCGATAACTCTATGTAAAGCCTTTGTGTTTATACATTTTTACCAATCAAGCAAAATTCACTTATTTAACAGGTATTATTAAAAAATGGTGTCTCACTTAAAAAATACAATATTTTCTTCACAATAATGTAAAAATTGTTATAAATCTTTATTACGTTGAATGTCTGGGATGTTATTTGGAAAATTTTGCACTTGTAATGGTAACATAGTACTTTTTACCTCAAAAACAAGATGGTACATAAAATTTTATGGATTTGAGAACTTTGAGGAGTCCTGGATTCTCATAACGACATCTTTGTGGCTGCAAAATGAGACTTTTGTCTTCTCACAACAAAAGAGGACGCTGGTATGACTTTAGGGCATCAAACTGTTTAAATCAAATGTGCGTTATTTTGTTTTTTCTTCAACATAATACTTTGTAGCAATTCAGCTTACTTCACATTGAACCATCAAAAGTGTCGTTTTACAAGATACAGTGGAACCTCTCATAACGAGTAATTAACATAACGAGCAAAAAAAAATGTAAAAAAAATTTCTCCCTTAATGAGCGACATTTCGCATAACGAGTGACGCAGAAATGGGAAGTCACATAACGGAGGTGGCTATGCGTGCTACAAATTTGTCCAATGATAACGCTGTGTCACATTTTCACCAAATTTTAAAGAGTCAACTTAAACAAATGTCTCTAGACAGCTTTCTAGAACAAAATAATTAATTATTTGTCATAAATTTATAAATAATAAGCTAGTTACGATTTTTAAAAATGTTGTTATCCAGGTTATTATGATCATTAACAATTTATAAGCACGTAAATTTATTTAATAAATGTTTTACAAAATGCATGGAAAGCATTATCGCATTTTACATTGATTTATATGGGAAAATTAGTTAAGCTTAACGAGTGTTTCACATAACGAGCGAGACTCAGGAACAAATTATGCTCGTTATGAGAGGTTCCACTGTATTTTGTTTGTGCCGTGTAGGGCAATAATAGTAATGATGAAGTGATGGCAGAATTATGATGACGGGGATGTCACGGCGCTGCGCTGATGGCTCAGTTGTCCTTGGGGTCCCTGAAGACGCCCATGAAGGTGACGGTGCGCGTGGGCTTGTCGTACAGGAAGTACACAAAGGGATGGTTGCAGATGAAGACAGCGGGCTCCGCAGGGCGCGAGGAACGGAAGCTGAACATGGCGGTGGCTGCTGCGGCTACAGTACCTGCGAAAGAAGCAAAAATATCAAAATTTACCCTACATTACTTAGTCCGGAAATTATCATAATCCGGTCGATAGCTCAGTAATAATCTAAGTTGCAAACTTTGTGGACGTACTCAAACAAGCATGTTATTTCGCGTTGTACTTCCTAATCCGGTCAATAGCTCAGTTGGTTGAATTCCATGCTGAGAGTTTGAGTTCGAATCCCACCGAGGGTGTCACAAATAATTTCCCGTTTCAGTGTTTATTTCAAACCCAAAATAAAATACCGGCAAGGTTCACTCAGCCTTCACAAGAAATGAGTGCTTGCCCCCTCGGGAGCCAGGAAATCCCCACTTCAACTGAAATAGTTGGCATAAGGCCAGCTCTCTTTACTGTAAAAAGAAATGGGTTCCACTCGCTGCATGCGACCCCCTCGGAAAAAACGCAGCAAGAATTTACAGTATATGTGCAGTTTAGTAGCGTAGGGTATTACTATCATAGGGTAAATGGTGTTGTAGGGCAATTTGAAAAACGGGCAAAAAAATTACAAGTATTATTTTATCAATCATATTTTCAAAGTAATTTCATTTCCCTGAAAGAAATATGCTGCACTGGCTGAGGCTATTGAACAAGCCCAGTTAACTGCTTAACAGACTCTGTTTCTTATTTAATAAATTTCCATCTGTAAAACCATTTGGAATTTTCTGACATGGAATCATATCCAAATGAATGAAAGTTTACCGTCTTCGTCGAGGCGTATCTTGGCCTTGTGGCTGGCCTCAGTGAAGTGCGGGCCAACAACTCCCGTCAGCCAGCTGAAGTCTGAGGTGGGCTCAAACAAATCACCCACTCCAACTGTCTCCAAGATCTGGAACATTACAAACACATGTTATATTAAAAATACATCTTACCGACCGGTTTATAATCTTGTGGTTAACACTTCTGACTCGTAAATGGAAGATTGTGCACTTTTCTCGGTGAAAAATCATATTCCTTAACCGAAGAACGGTCACTAAAGGTCCATCCAGCCTTACAGCAACTGGGTCTTGCTTGAGTATTGGCGCTTTCTAAAGCGACGACCAAGCTGGCAGAGGGCTCTTGAGATGTGATACACACAAAAACAGCGCTCACCAAATAAGTCATCCTATTATTATTATTAAAGGAAGAGAAAAATAAATAAAAAGGCAATGGACTACGTTCAAGACTTGGAAGAACAATTTCAAGCAACAAAAAAGGATATGAGATTAAATTTTAGATAGATTCGATTTTGTGAGGACCGGACCAGCATCTGCTTCAGGAGACCTTTGCGCTAAATGAGCAAAAACGAACACTGTGTAATATCCGATCAAAAAAATTAACTGTGTAGTTGTAATTATTGTAAACAATTCAAAATATTTATAATTTATAACTGCACACGATAACGGTTCATCTAAAATCCAATTAATAAATTTTAACTGTGTAAATATATCAAACGACAGTAATTCCAACTTAAACCTAGCGATTCAAAATGTTTCGACTTGCATGCTTCTGTACCCTCACACTGTTAGTAATGGGAGTGTGGAAGACTTACAGGCTTGAGCTCCAGGGTCTTCTCCATGGTGAACTTGGGCAGCTGCAGCTCCACCTGGCGGCCCATAAGGGCGCCCTCGTCCACCACGTCAGACAGGCTTTCAGGGTTCAGCTTCTCCAGGATATTGTCAACACCTGCAACAACAATACACCCTTACATCAACATACATTTCTGGGACAAGTTGTATCCTATCAAGGAAACAAATCAGCAGTTAAGTGGGTTAGAGCCAAACATGACTGTACTGTACTGTATCCTGCCGCCGTTCCACTAGGGGTGGCCGGTACCTCCGCAGATGCGCCTCCACTTTTTTCTGTCCTTACAAACCACTTTTATTTCCTCAATATTCATCACCTTTTTCATACATACTCTTCTCTTATTCTCACTCTGCAGATTCCATTCTTTCGCAATCTCACCTATTTGGTCTAACCATTCTTTCCTCGGCCTTCCCCTTCCGCGCTTTCCTCTGACATTTCCTTTGTACACTTTCTTCGTTAGTCGTTCATCATCCATTCTTTTGAGATGTCCGATCCATCTCATTGTACTTTTTTGTACTTTCATTCTCATATTCTCTTTTATACCACACTCGTTCATCACCCAATCATTACGTACTCTATCATTCAGTGTTTTTTCAGCCATTGCTCAGCCCAGTTCTTACCTTGCAATTTCAGGAACAACCTAAATTTACGGGATATTAAATAAGTTAGGTGTGCTTTCGATTTGGCTATATTTTTTGGACAAGATCCACCAAGCCATCATAATATTGGCTCCCTCAATACAACATCATAACATTGGCTCCTCCAGCATGTCTTCCATTGTGCAGCTCATTTCACAATGACATTTAATTTTGTATTTATATATTTTTCATATTTTGACAGCCTATAATTTAATCATCTTCAAGCCCTTTTTATTTTTATTTTTTGTGAATCATAACTGTTTACTCCGTACCTTGTGGGTTGGCGAATGGTGGCAACAGCACAAACATGCTGACTTCCTCTCCCTTGTACGGCAGCTCCAGGATGTGGGCTCCCAGCTGCTCACTCACTCCTGCAACACACAAAACATTATCATTTACAATCAGTACCTACATCTAACAAACGCCCCTACCTCAACACAAGTCTGCCTGAGTTAGAAAGAGAGCAAAGATGCTCCGAGTGTGACCCCATTGTTAACAGGCTAGTGTGACAGATGTTGGATTTTTTTCTGCATTGTTGGCATTACTAAAATGTCTTCTCCGCGGGGAAATGGTACACAGCGTTTCAATTGTATTGGTCAGTGAAATTGTCCATTTTCAAATAAAAATATCATTACTATGAAACATAATAGCATGTGTAATAGGGTAGTTGCAGTGGTAGGGAAAACGGTTGAAAATAATATGGTTGTGTAGAGTACATTGCAAGGATCACAATCATATATTTTTTAAGTAGTAAAAATAAAGATATCATTGATAATTATGAAAAATAAAATGCAGAGAATTTGAATCCCGCCAAAAATGCAGCGTGGCCGGCTAGGGACGTTTGACGTCAAACGTTGCTAGCAAACCGACAAACTGGGCCCGTCGATACCTACTCTCCGAAGATCTGAAGAGTCATCAACGTCATATCCGCCCGAATAAAAAAATGACATGTATTACCGGAAATCGAAAATACACTAATTTTAAAGAGCTATAAGTTAAAAAGTAAGTCACATATATTTTTTTTAATAACGCAGATGCATTTTAAAAAATATAGTCTACCATTTAATGAAATAAAATAAAAATGTGAAATTACCCTATTCTGTGGTCGAAAGTAACAACAGAATATGTCAAAAAAATCGGTATGTAACGTGATTCTTTCAATATCTAAAGAATCACTTTGCATACTGATTTTTTTGACTCATTCTGTTACTCCTTTTGACCACAGAATTATTGGGTGTTGAAACACAAGACGGAGAAATCAAGAACACGTATGATTTCATGAAATATTCTGTGGACTGTGGTGTATAACAGGTCCAACTGACAGCTAGTTTCGTCTCCGCTAATATATTAGCTCAATGACACAAACACATCAGTTTCCCAAGGAGGCATCAGAGATAAGTAGGCAATCTCACCGTGGTTGAATTTCCCCTTGAGCTTCATCATCTCCACGAAGGTCTGCTTGTCGGGAGTGACGTAGAACACCTCCTTGGCCGTGTTCTCCGCTGGGAACCTCGTCACCCACACGCCCTTGAAGTAAGCGGCGTTGGCGATCACCAGCTCGGTGGAAGAGTCCATCTGGCCGGCGGGAATCAGGTCCTGGATGTTGCGCTTGGTCACGTTGCTCACCCAGTCGTTGATGTGCACGCGCGACGATTCCACATTGCCCTTGAAGTCCTGCAAACAAGTTTTACAGATGTCTTTAACATTTACAAACTTTATTTTCATATTAACTGGTTGGACTCTAAATGATAGGGTCCAAATCTGAATGAGTACGGTATAAACAAGAATAAAGAGTGAAACCAAAGAAATTGAATGCGAAAGAACATAGAACAATAAGTTTGATGAGTCATATGATTCATCTTACCATACAGATTAAGATAGAGAACTCAGGGATGCCGAAGGACATCATGGCTGAAAAACCTGTGAGAATGGTTCAATAAAAGCACCAAGTCCCTGTTTCGAGCCGCAGTATCCAAAGTCAAAATAGCCATGATGATCTTGAGAGTGAAAGTACAAAAAAGTACAATGAGATGGTTTGGACATCTAGAAGGAATGGACGATAAACGCTTGACAAAAAAATGTGCAAAGGGAATGTCAAAGATAAGTGTGGAAGGGGAAGACCGAGAAAAGAATGGATTGATCAGAGAAGCCAGATTACAAATGACTGGAGCATGCAGAATGAAAAACAGATACGAACATCCACGAGGAGAGTGATAAATGTCAAACGGGGCTATTCTTAGACATTTTAGTCGTCGGTTGAGCTCACGCTTTGACAAACTAATGATGCATTTGTATGAAGACCTGTCAATTCAAGATGGCCGCAAGTGAACAGCTGATTAGTCTTCATACAAATATCACCAAATTCGGTAAGTAAGAATGACCGTGGTGATGAAACTTCCAGCCCAAACATCATTAGTTTGTCAAAGCGTGGGCTTAACCGACGACTAAAATATCCAAGAATAGTCCCGTAAGAGATGAAAGAAATGCGCAAGGACAGAACACAATAGAAGCACAACTGCAGAGGTACTGGCCACCCCTAATGGAATGGCAGCAGGATAAAAGTACAAGTACAATACATGTATCCATCTTAGAAGTCTGTAACAAAATAGCTATCATAATCAGAGAGGTGTAATACAAGGATCAGTATTGGGTCCACTACTATTCAACACATTTCTTGTACACACCAATGTTTCAAACTCGTCATTGAGGAAGTCGGTGATGCACTCCCTGACGGGCAGCTCCTTGCTCACGTACACCCTGTTGGCGGAGTTGAACTCGTAGCTCTCTCTGGGGGCGGCGCTGCGCAGGTATTGGTCCAACTTGTAGGCCTTCATCACGTCCAGCTTGGTCTGAAAGCAATACAACATTGCATGCTCAATTTTTTTTTAAACCTTTCGCTCATTGAAATATGTAGTTCTACATTTTTATTTATTAAAATTCCTTTCCATGCTACAGTAGGGACACCATCTATGTATAATCTAAGTTGCAAAGAAATGTTAACATTTAAGATTCATATTAAGCGCATGCCCACAAACAGACACGTGCCAGTGGGTGTTAACAGATGCTGCATGTGTACTTAGTGAAATGGGAAATCATTTCTGACACCCTTGGTGGGATTCGAACCCGAGCTCACGGCATGGAATGCAAGCACTCTACCAACTGAACTATCGACCGGATAGCTCAGTTATATAATTAACCTGATTCTCTTATAAAATAAAGCACACCTCATTGCCGAGATGCAGAGCCTGCTTCAGCGACCGTTCAGTTTCATTCCCGGAGGCAAAGTAAGCCAGGAGGAGGGCGTGGTAGACGGAGAACGGCGAGAAGAACACGTTCTGCTTGCCCTGGTGCTTGTTGATGGCATCAAACACGCTCAGGGTGAAGGTCTGCTGGCCCCGGTAGAGAGTCTCCCTCGTCAGCTCACTGGTGGGCGTGTTCTCATCGTCCTTGGTCAGGCACTGCGCCAAGGATTGAGAGAAGCATGCGGAGAAGATAAAAACTAGAGCGGTGACCTTCATCGTGAAGATGATGTGCTTGTTTCTGTAACAATTAAGAACAATATGATTTATTACCAAAGTGAGTGAGGCCAGGTTTGACATGCTTGAGAAGTTTTCAAGTAAGAGTTTTTTTTTGTAGGGGTGCCAACAGCCAACCAACGTTTAAAAAAATAATGGACTTCGAGCCTTCGAAGTATCCCTCAGATATGTGAAGTAAATAAAATATGGATTCCCAATAAATAATCAGGGATTTTTTCTAGTTCACAGCACTGTTGGCCCATAGATTTGCTGGAAATGCTAAATACTGTACATAATAGAAACTGTATTGGAATTATGACACTCTGTAATAATAATATCAGGATGATTTGTTTGGTGAGCGATGTGAATCACACCTCAAGAGCCCTTGCGAGCTTGGTCATCGCTGTAGAAAGCGCGTCAATTCTCAAACAAAACCCAGTTGCTGTAAGGCTGGATGGACCTTTAGTGACCGGTCTTTGGTAAAAATATATTAATTTTTAATTCAGCGAAGAGCATATTTGAAAATATAAATCGTAATTTTTTTGTGCTCCGCCAGGATTCAAACCCACAACCTTCCATTTACGAGTCAGAAATAACCATTAGACTATGGACTGGTCACTGTACTGTCTTTAAACTGGCCATGCGACATCACAAATATTAAATATTCCCTAAACTTTAAATATTTTGAGTCTATTTGGGTATCAGCAACAAGAAACCAGTAGGTATCGGTTTAAAAATTACAAAATCAAAATCAGTATCCGTAATACAAATATGACACATCTGGGCCATCGCCCATCAGTAGATGATATCACTTATGCTTCTGTACTCAGTTTGGTGGCTACATTGCTGTTTGATATTGAAATATTCTACATATCCACTAATTCACAGTTTTTATTTATTTTTATTGTGCCGAACAGGTCAATGTTAATCAACAATGCAATTATTACAGTGCACCCTCACAACCATCAACACAATGGGGGAACTTGAATGCTAGATTTTTAAATTTTAATAAATTACATTAAAAAATGTATACTTATATATTGCTTTTATTAATTCCTTGACTAAAAAGTTGGTATGAGGCTGACCACCCATGCTGTAAAAAGATGGTTCACTTTGTCAATGTCACTCCTGTTTTAGGGAAGGTCGGCAAGAGTTGCAGGGCTTATGTTCATTTGAGATTGGGTTTTTATATAGTAGGTCCACATGCGACATGTGTTAGCGCGAACTTATATGTGTCTGCTTGTGGAAATGCATTTAATATGAATCGCAAATGATGTATATATTTGCAACTTAGATTTAGATTAGATTTATCAAGATAAATGTAAATAAAATTCAGAAAAAGGGTCCTCGATCCTTCTTATATATGTCAAGATAGATATAGGTATATTTAAAAAATAATGAATGTCTATAGGTATATTTTATATGAAATAATAAAAGTGTGTATTCTTTTTTTCTTTTACATACTCACACACTATAGGTGAAAGGTCACTGATTTTAAATGTACCTGCTTAAATCAATACATAATTCAACAAATATTTACTTCAGATAACATTATTTTATATAAACTGCATATCAATGATATAAATATGTAGGTACCTGAATAAACTTCAGAAAGATGCATGCTTCATTGAATGTCAGAATGATATTTCAATGGCGTCTGACTTTTCAAATATGAAAGTATAACTGTAACTGTTACTCTGTCGCCATTCCGCTAGGGGTGGCCAGAGCCTCTGCAGAGTTGCCTCCATTTTTTCCTATCCTGACATACCTCTTTCAATTCCTTCATATCCATCATCGTTTTCATGCATTTTCTTCTTTTACGCTCACTTTGTATATACCATTCTTTCACAATCTCCACAATCTGATCACTCCATACTTTTCTCGGTTCCAGCATTGAGTAAGAAGTCGATAGGTTTCAGGGTTCTATCGCCTACCCTATGAGCCCAAATCGTCCCCAGGTTGGGAACCACTGCTCTAAAGGAATGAAAATTGAATGAGTAGCGAAACTACAATGTGTTGTAATACAAATTGGGTACTCACATGCAAAAATATGTCAACATAAAAATGACTGAGAAAGTGTTTTTTAAAGAGGAAAGGAAAACCCAAAAAATAAATGGCTTGTTCAGATAAAAAGGCTTGTAAAATATTGGGATTAAGTTTATGCACCCCTAGTGGAACAGTGACAAGGCTACAGTCACAGTAAACTTTGCACAAATCTTAGGTTTATCGTTTTTAAAGTACAATGAGGTAAGCTGGCTAGCATTAATTGGTTTTATCACAGGAAATGAAGGGTATTATGGGTAATTTAATATAACATTACAGCTAATATGCAAATTATTTTGTTGAAAAAACTCATTTAAAAGTGTAGATACGAGGATAATTTGAAGCAATTTTAATTATACAAATTGTAAGGCCATGACAACGAAAATTTACAAGTTTTTTTTTTCAAACGAACAACATTGTGGTGCATTTTTTTTTTTAATCTTAATTTGTGAAAAGTATCGCAATCACCTGTAATTTAAGTTGCAAATATGCATTCAATATAATTATGGTTTATATTTGATACGCGCCCACAGGTAGACACGTGAAAGTTCGCGCTTATATTCTGCATGTCAAAAAAAAACGAACCCCACATGAACATAACCCTTGCAACTCCTGCTGCCCTTCTATGAAACGGGGTGGCATTGGCAAAAGTCAACCATTTTTACAGTGGGTTGTCAGCCTCATAACAACGTATATAAGTCAAGAAGAAAAATTCTACTATATTACTAATATAAGTATAAAATACATTATGAATTAAATGATTTTAAATAAATAAAGAACAATATTGTATGGAGCTCACCAGAATAACTGAATGTACCTACGCGACCGGCGCGATCTGTCAACTGGCAACATGGCGGTCCGCCTTGTAATAATTTCGGAGTCGGTGCGCGAGGCGGATGCGACAGAGAAAACAAGGTCGATGCAATCTCACACGGCGCAGACTTCCCGGGGAAATAACAGCGGTGAATCATGCGTGAGGCGGGAAACAACACAAAAATAAATACACCTTTCGTTTCAAATGCGCCATTTAAATGTTACAAAAGACCTATTTAAATGCTGTACAAAAGAAAAACAGAAGAAAGCGCTAGGCAGACATTTTGAAATTTCCATACGGGAATGGAAAATTTGAATTCGGAACGTTTATAAATAATGTTGCCAGGTGTGGGAAAAATATATAGATGGAGTATCAGTGATTTAGTGTGCCAAAAAGGGTGCGAGAGTCTTTATAATCAGTTTCTAGACCGGCTGATATATCATGTCTCATTCGATTTGCTCCATGGCACGTTTATTACTATGGGAACATTGAGGTATACACCTCAATGTATGGGAAGAAACAGACAATGGACGCAGCCATCTATGTCTTTCATAATCTTCGATGGCTGGGATCAACAATTTCACTACGCAAAATTTAATAATAAAATGTTGATTCTTCTTCTTCTTTCCTGGATATTATTTCTAGTCCTCTCGATATTTATTGATTAGAGCATCCATTTGCAAAGTATGCAGAAGGCTTTGGACTTGAAACATAAAGGAAGTAGCAGATTTATAAAGATATTCGAAGTCAAGATCTAAATCTAAATCTAAATCTAAGCTGCAAAGATATGTATCATTTGAGAATCATATTAAATGCATTCCCACAAGCAGACATGCATAATTTCGCGCTTACACATGCTGCATGTGGACCTACAATATAAAAACCCCAATCTCAAATGAACATAAGCCCTGCAACTCTTGCCGACCTTCCCTGAAGCAGGGGTGACATTGGCAAAGTGAACCATTTTTTACAGTATGGGTGGTCAGCCGCATACCAACCTATCAATCAAGGAGTACATGCAATTGATACAATCAAATATATAAAACAAATAAATTCTAAGCAATTAAACAGTAAAAAATTAAAAAGCTACAACACATATTTTTTTAATTTAAAAGCCTTAGCTTTAACCGCCAGCATTACAGATCAACCGCCATTTCTTTCGATCCTTGCATACTTCTTTCATTTCATCCAGAGCCATAACCTTTTTCATACAAGCTCTCCTTTTATTATGACTCTGGATATCCCATTCATTCGCTATTTCGAAAATTTGGTCCATCCATACCTTTCTCGGTCTTCCTCTTCCACGACATCCATCAATTCTCGCAGCATATACTTTCTTCGTCAGTCTTTCCTCATTCATTCTCTCCAAATGTCCAAACCATCTAAGCATACTTCTTTTAATCTTTACTTTCACACTTTCTCTTACACCACTTTCCTCTCTAACAAAATCATTCCTTACCCTATCACTCCGTCTTTTCCCAATCATACTTCTTAAGTAGTCCATTTCTACTGTATGGACTTTACTAATCTCACTTTCACTCACCGTCCAGGCTTCACTTCCATATATCAGAGTGGGCACTAGTATACCACCGTGCACCGCCAGTCGAACATTTTTTGAAAGATTCTGGTTCTTGGCGATGCTAGCGGTAGCACCCAGTACGCACCTGCCTTTCATTATTCTTCTTTCAAATTCACCGATCATTCTTCCATCTTTTTCAAACTTACTTCCCAGGTATACAAACTCATTTACGACATCAACATTCATTCCATTAATTTTAAATTCATAATTCATATTTTCATTATCTCTTTCAAAAATCAATACTTTCGTCTTACTTGCATTCAACTTCAAATGGTTACCTAACAAAGCTTCATTCAATCTAGAGAGCATTGTTTGCAATTCTACTGCAGAATCAGATACAAGAACTGCATCATCTGCATACAGTAGAACACTCACTTTGCTCTCTCCTATCATCAATCCACAATCATTAAGTCTAGCATCTCTGACACACTTGTCCATGACTATGTTAAATAGCCAAGGACTCATCACACATCCTTGCCTCACACCCTTATAAACTTCAAACCATTCACTATACTCACCATCAATACGAACACATGCCTTACTATTTTCATAGTTTGCATGCACCGCACCTAGGAGAGCCCCATTCACTCCGTATGCTTTCAAAACATCCCATAACATACCTCTGTCTACTGAGTCAAAAGCCTTTTCCAGATCTACAAAGGCCGTGAACAGCTTCCGCCTCACCGACAATTGTTTTTCAACAAGTTGTCGTAGAGTAAAAATCTGATCAACACAGCCTCTACCGGCCATAAAGCCGGACTGTACATCGGAAATCCTTTCACTAGTTGTCAGAATCACTTTTTTTATAATCACCTTACAGAAGACTTTTCACTGAGTAGACTGATTGGTCTGAAGTTCTGACAGTCTTTTTTGTCCCCTTTACCTTTGTAAATGGGAACAATGACTGCCTTCCTCCAATCCATCGGTACTACTCCTGCATTCACACAAAGCTTACATAATTCGTACATCCAATCTATCAAGCATTCACCTCCTGCTTTTAACATTTCACCATTTATACCATCAAACCCAGCAGACTTCCCATTCTTCAGACGTGAAATAGACACTTTCATTTCTTCTTTCAAAATATTCAATTCATTTTCTTCATCTATCTGTTCATAAATTCTTCTTTCACCCTGACCAAAAATTTCTTGAAAATAGTTCTTCCATCTCTTGCATACTTCTTCATTCTCCCATACCATCTCACCGGCAGCACTTTTGACTCCCGGAGTGGTCAATGCAGAAGATTTATTTCTATCCGCATTGATCCACCTCCAAAATTCCTTCTTACTGTCGGTGTAACTTCTGTTAATCCTTTCATCAATCTTTCTTTGTTCATTCATCTTGCTTTCATAAATTATAGTCTTCGCCATTCTCTTAGCTATCTTATATTCGTCTTCTAGCTTTCTATCATTTCTATCATTCAGCCAATTTTCATAACACTTTTTCTTAACTTTCACAGCTTCTTTCACTCTATCATTCCACCAGGCATCTCCTTTCAATCTTCCACCTTTCGTTACCCCACATACTTTTTTAGCGCATTCAGTCATTCCTTCTTTCAGATCTTTCCACATACTTTCAATATCTTTTCCACACACGTTCTTCTCAAGTTCATTCACACTTAAAATTTTGTGGAGCTCTGATACATACTTCTCTTTCACATTTTCTTCATTCAGCCTTTCTACTTTTATTCTAGGCATTCTTACTTGCTTCTTACGTTTCTTCTTTCTTACTTCACCAATCATTATTTTAGCACATAAGAGATAGTGGTCACTGCCTATTTCAGGCCCGCGGTAGACACGGCTATCTCTTACGGCTCCTCTCAATCTTTCATCCACACAGATGTAGTCAATGATTGTGCGACTTCCCACAATCTGCCTTGTGTACAGATGCACATCCTTATGCCGAAACCAAGTATTTGATGCAAAAAGACTGTGCTCTGCACACAAAGCAATCAGATGTCGCCCATTATCGTTGACTACACCTCGTCCACTAGGACCAATAATTTTCAAACATTCATCTCTTTGCATACCTATCCATCCATTCATATCACCCAAAATTATAATGTTTTCATTCTTCTTCCTTTCATGTACAATTGCATTCAATTCATTCCAAAAACTCATTCTCACCTCCATACACTCTGAATCCACAGGAGCATAACAAGATAACGATGGAAAATAGATTATTTGATATAAAAATACGTTTTTTGTATTTTATATTAATAAAAAAGGCTAATCTGCAATGCTGATTAATAATGTTAGTTTATTAGTTTGCTACATTTTTTGCATAAGAATTTTTTGACTTTTTTGTATAGATTTATTTTTAAGGTTTTGTTGTTGTTTTTTTTTTTTTTTTTATACTTAAATGTTATTTATTACTCGTATTCCTTGACTTATAGGTTGGTATGAGGCTGACCACCCATACTGTAAAAAATGGTTCACTTTGCCAATGTCACCCCTGTTTCAGGGAATGTCGGCAAGAGTTGCAGGGCTTATGTTCATTTGAGGTTTGGATTTTATTTGTAAGTACACAATCAGCATTTGTAAGCGCGAACTACACGTTTTTGTTTGTGGGCATACATCTGAGAGCTTTGAATGAATATATCCTTGCAACTTAGATTATAGATTATATTATGTTTATAACATAAAAATATTGTTTACCTACGTAGTTTAGTCAATTACATAAAAAATATTAAGCCTTGGTTCTTGATGAAATCATTCAATAGAAAAATGCATTTATTTTTATTATTTGTTGCACAACTTCAAAGTGGACATGAATTTTCCACTATTTTATATTCTGACTCGGTAAAATATGAAAATGTTGTTGAAAATAAAACCAGGCAATGTTTGAGAATAAAAAAAACAAACCCTTTCATTATGGGTTTCCACAGCATTTCACAAAAATCTTTCGAAAAATTATTTGAAAATAATTTCCTTCAGGAGGGTGACGTTGAAACATCTGTAGCAACCCATTGACGTCACAATTTTTTCCCCAGTTCTTTTGTTCCAACTACATTAAAATTTCACTAAAACAAATCAAGGCCATTTCCATTTCCCCACAAACGTAGATTATAAGGTAATCCATTACAGCCATATACATATATCAATACAAAAAAACACATCATTATTATGACAGGATATAAACCATAAACTCGCTGACCCAGCGTGGGTTTTTTTGTGCAAAATTACATCGCATGCCGGCAAAAAGAAATGTCAACTTTCTCTGTGAACGTAAATCAAAATGTTCTCAAAGTCAAAAATAAAGAGTTTCAATGGTTTATACATGCTTCAAAATTTATAATAAAAACAATGCGGAATAGACAATTAATTAATCACAAGACTATAATTAAATTTTGATCACATCGTAATGTGGGAAATAATGTAAAAAGTTAGCGCTGTCTAGATTTTTTTTTTTTGTTTTGACTCGTTTCTTTTTATTCTTTATTTTAGATGACTACATTCTCCATTTCTTTTTATGTTTGATTGTTCCAAATCTCGTAGACACAATAGGCATACACTTTCCTATACGCAAATTAAGTTCGCATATTTAATTAAAATCAGACATAAATTTATGAATTTTTTTGACCGGTCCGTAGCTCAGTGGTTACACTGCGGACTCTGAATGGGAAGGTTGAGGGTTCGAATCCCGGCGGAGCACAAAAAATATACCATTTATACTTTCAAATTTGCTCTTCGCTGGGTTGAAAAATTCATAAACCTTTACCAATGACCGGTCACCAAAGGTCCATCCAGCCTGACAGCAACTGGGTCTTGCTTGAGTATTAGCGCTTGGTAGCGACGACCAAGCTCGTACACCTCTGCGGCACTACAACAAGTGTTATAGACCCCTAGAGTCTTTAGAATCTAGGGAGTCTCCCGCACAGGATTTCTTAAAAAAAAAAAATAATAATAATGTACTAAAATGTGAAAAAAATCCTTCAAATTAAAAAAAATGCACAGCTACGTATTTTACGCAACTTCTTGTCATTTTCTTCCGGAAGAAATCGCGTTTGACTATTTGAACATATTTATGTAAACAGACAAAGGGACCACCTTTAGGCCGGAAATAGGTTTTCATTCAACAAATTTCATCAAGCAAGCACTACCGGTGCCGTGATTTGTGCTAGAAGAAAACTAAAATGGAAAACTTTGGATAAGACCCATGGAGAATTTGCATTGGAGCTAAGCCCTTTGGCTTCGAGCGTAAATGTTTTACTAACTAAGCTATCGACCAAAAATTAAATGGTTCAGTCAGTTGGAAAGAAATAATGAAAAAAAAGCAAAGTGAACAATTTTTTATAGTTTGGGTGGTCAGCCTCATACCAACCTATAACTCAAGGAATAAAAAAAGTAAAAAGAGAAAAATTAAGAAAATAATTAAGTACATGATCAATTTATTATATCGTGAAGGAATACATGGAAATTCCAAGTCATACAAATGAATACTAGGTACATAATATACTGAGTACATACGTGAAAATATTTCATACTGGCAACACAGTTTCAGTAGGTACAATGAGTAATATACTTGTGTTCGTTTTTTAAATTCAATGACAGCGCACGCGATTACGATTTCGACAGTTACGTCAACTTTCTTCGTTGCATAAAATTGTATGATAATGCAATGTGACAAAAATGTTTATTTACCGGCCGTGATGAAACCAGGATTTAACACTTTTAGTTCATATGTATTATAAGTATGCTTGCATTGCATAAAACGCAAAATTTTCCTTTAATTTACATATTTTTTTCTACCTTTGACAGGATATTACGAGTAGGTACTTACTTAGTACCTACTTTTATTAGTTTCAAATACCTAAAATATTAAAAATCGGCGAGACGACGACATAAGACGATATCAAACGATTTGTCTGGTATTTTTTTTTAAGTAGCGGAACCTCAATTTCCATACTAATTTGCTATTTTTTAATAAGGTCCGCACATGGAGGTATATACTCGTAATATCTATTCTATATATCGATGGGTCCGCACAGTGGTAAGGAAAACGGTTGAAAATAATATGGTTGTGTAGACTGTAGAGTACATTTCAAGGATCACAACCATATATTTTTAAATAATAAGAATAAAGATGTCAATGATAATTTTCAAAAAGAAAATTTGGAGAATTTGAGTCCCACCAAAACGCAGCGCGGCCGGCTAGCGACGTTTGACGTAAAAATGACGTAGATGGATCCGACAGGCTACCTGGCTACCTACACTCCAAAGATCCGAAGATCCATCGACGTCATATCCGCCTAAATAAAAAAATTACCTGTTTTACCGGAAATCGAAAATACGCGAATCTTAAAGAGCTACAATTTTAAAACTAAGCCAGATAGACTACATTTTTAAAAACGCAGATGCATTTTTAAAAATGTAGTCATTTTATGAAATAACAAAATAAAAGTGAAATTACCCTATTGGCGTAGACAATATTGTGTCGTCACCCGGTCGGGTTTCTAGGGAAAAAGAAAAACAAATATTTTGTTATCGGTTGCTAAGGATTGCAGACCCATAAGACTGACGTTTTCTCGCCGGGAAAAAAGTTCCAAATTCAAAAATGTTCCGAC
The DNA here is from genome assembly GCA_951799405.1 of Agapetus fuscipes. Taxonomy (NCBI): domain Eukaryota; kingdom Metazoa; phylum Arthropoda; class Insecta; order Trichoptera; family Glossosomatidae; genus Agapetus; species Agapetus fuscipes. Next base: position 11,738,490 of record OX637343.1, on the reverse strand, counting down.
CTCATTCGCCACAAGTAGGAATATAATGACTGACTCTACTTGCAGTGTTGAAAAACTGTAACTGTAACTCTGTCGCCATTCCGCTGGGGGTGGGCAGAGCCTCTGCATATTTGCCTACATTTTGTCCAATCCTTGCATTATACCTCCTTCAGTTCATTCATATCCATCACCTGTCTCATACACTTCTTTCTTTTGCTAAAAATACATGGTAAAAGTAATAACGTATTGAAACCAAATAATAAATGATCAAAATTCATCAACCTTGCCGGTATTTCATTTTCGATTTGAAATAAACAACGGAACGAGAAATAGTTTCTGACACTCTTAGCGGGGATCGAACCCTAGCTCTTTGGCATGATATGCAAGCATTCTAACAACTACACTATCGATCGAACAGATGGATGATGATATACTTATTTTGTTTGAAAAAAAACCGACATTGTTTTTCAAACATGTACAATACAATTTACATAACAAATAGGAATAATTTCAATGGGAAAACAAAAAAACAATTTACTCTTTATGATGATATTGAAAAAAAACTCTCCGTGAAACGTAGCGAATGGTCGATAAAGGCAAAACAAAAACATCAACATGTGAAGTAATAAAAAGCTAAACATTTTTTTTTTCATTTCAAGTCATTGATAAAAAAAAATCTACTCCCATTTCGCTCCCCCAGTTCTTGTTTATCGTATACGCCAATCTTGTCAAATATGACTTTTTCATGCAGTTGTCTTATGAATCAAATTCTACACAATCTGAGCTAAGAAAAACCGTAAAACTCGATAATGTGAAAGGTTTTAAATATTTTTAAAATAAATTTCTTGTTTTCATAAGACACATTGGTCCAGTACACATGCAAACATTGCTCATGTGAAATTTTCTCAATGGCGTATACGATAAACAAGAACTAAGGCAGCGATTTGGTAATTCATCCAATACGAAACGTCTAACGATATCACAATGACACATTTCTAAAGCCCGTTGCGTAATGGCGTAATGGTCGTAGAAAAAGTACTGTATGCCACTGCACGCAATTAGCCTTTACAAAACTCTGCCGTATATTGTGCCAATTGGCTGCGCCTCATGACACAAACTGGCACTCGTATTACAATGGCCCTCATTACTCGGCAGTGGCATAATATAAAATTATTATTAATTATACTTATAATTAATATTTGAATAATAATTAATTTAATAAAAATTTATTAATTATAAGTATAATTATTCATAATTTTATAAATTTATAACCTGTAGAGTTTAGAAAAGTGTTTGTTTTTATTTTAAAGGAAAGTTGATGGGAATCGTATTATAAGAAACCTACGCCATTGCTGAACGAAGAATAGTAGATTATCGTACCGGCTGGAGTATACGTAACTGAAGCGCTATTCTGCTAAATTCCTTATGACTATAAGGCAACGAGATAGCGATGCATGTCCAAAAACAAGGTGTGCTGTGTTTTTTTTTATCTATGGAGCTCTTTCGCAAGCGCTAGCAAGCTTCGACTTGGATTGATATCCAAAGTGTAAGGAATTTAGTAGAATAGCGCTTCTGGAGAAGGAAGGCGTTGGACAAACAGCGCAGGCATTGGTTAATCAAGGAGGCCAAAACCTTACTTTAGCATAACCGCTGGTTCTATAGTTTAATTACTTACACAAAAAGTGTCATCCTGTAAAAACCCATTTTGCCACATCGATTAAGTAATGGAAACAAATGCTTACAATTAATTGTTTTCGCAGAAATACAAATAAAACAGGAAAACGCAGGTAGCTCTAACCTTTGTTACATCACAGAGTTTCCTGTTTTTTTTTCATAAAAACATGCCTTTTTACATTATAATTCTAAAAGAGTTTTTTATACTAACTTATTTCAATCCAACAATAAAAAAATACAATTTGATACATCCTGAGTTTTTTTGTATGTAATATCCTTTTTCTTCAATTTAACAAGAACGTGAATAAAGTTTGCAGTATTTTGATGGATTACTTGAAAAGAATGGAAGGGCAATCTCAAACGGGGGAAAATATAAATGAATGAAAATAATTAAAGTTACGAGAGGATGTTAAAGTATGTATGAAAAATGATGACGAGGATGGATGACGAAAGATGTTTAAGAAATTTAAGATGCAAAAAAGACGAAAGAAGATGATCTTTCATACATTAGTCGTGTATTATACCAGAGAAGGAAATTTACGAAAAAAAGTGATGGATTGAGATGGTTAATGATTTATTTTTAAAATCTCTGGCAAATGGAGAAAAAGAAGATAACTCTGCAGAGGCTCTGGCGACGGTTACTAGAATAATTGGTGTAGTTATAAGTAAAAGTACTTTTATCCAAAAATCGTGGTATAGGTATGAACCGTTCCTATAATATTCGTCCATTTTATCTTCCCGTGAATCAAACGAGGAACGCAACTGAGCTACACATTAAGAGTAACCTCTTGCTGCGTTTTCCCCGAAGCTTTCCCCTCCCCAAGCTTTTAATTTATTTTGACAGGTAGGGAGTCCGACCTTACTCCAACCACTTCAGTGAAGTAGGGGTTTCCCAGCTTCCGAGGGGGCTGGAAATCATTTATTGTGAAGGCAGCATAAATCTAAATCTAACCTAAATCTTGCCAATATTTTATTTTGGGTTTGAAATAAACATCGAAACGGGTGACACCCTCGGTGGGATTCGAGCCCGAGCTCTCGGCATGAAACGCATCCACTCTACCAGCTGAGCTATCAACCGGAAAATCATAGAGGATAATCAACAAATAAGCGAAAAAAGTGAGCATAAACAAATAACCACACACTTATAGCACTTCCAAATTTTCTTTACATGAAAAATCCAATTTATAACTTAAAAACTGTCCTCGTTTGAACCTGTAATTAGGATGCATTGTATTTTCGAGGTGGCACTTTATAGCTTTTTTATGTAAAAAAAAAAACTACAAGGATAGTAAATAAGTACAGTTGAATGTATTTTTAAATGTTGGCATGACACTGCAGTTTGTCTTGAAAAAAAAACAATGTTAATTTTTTGTGTAAAATTATGCAAAACTTGTTAATTTTTTATTATAACAGTTTTTAGTGCATATTTAATTTTTTAATATTCATTTATTGTAAGTCCCGCATGTAGTAGAAAAAATATATATTAATGCAAGTGGGTGAAGGCCAAATAAAGGCAAATTTATCATTAAAAATCTTGATGTAAGACTTGCGATTTGAATTGGATTAAGTAGGTATACATTCATTTATAATGAACAAAAAGGTGAATTGCTTTATTGAATTTGGAGTAATTTTCTTTATAACATAGGTTGAGCAAAGAATACAAATTCTCACTCAAAATATCAAAAAGACGTATTATTATTTGCTTCACTATCTACAATATTATAAAAAAGGAGAGCCTCGATGTACAAAATAAATGTTAGTTAATACAGATAAAACTCAAGAACTACTGAACAGATGCACATCATATTCTCAACATACATTATTTGGAATCTCGGATCTGTTCTCGCATCATCAAAGGTTTTTGAAATGTTGCTATTTTTAGAAATAACTATGTATGATCCAATAGAACACATTTTTATATGAAACTCGACTAATTTTGACATTTGATTTTTTTTTTTTTTTTTTATGATCTAAGTTGCAAAGATTAGTATTTAAATTAATATAAATTGCACGCCCACAAACAGACACTTGTAAGTTCGCGCTTACAAATGCTGCATGTGTACCTACTTACAAGCTAAAATTGAACATAAGCCCCTTTTGCTGACCATCCCGTACCGACCTTTAAGTTAAGGTATACAAATAATAAATTACATAAAACTAACAATTAAGAAAGGATAAGCACTCGATGATGGAAACTTCTACAGCGAATGTATGGGCTATGACCAAACGGACAAGGCGTTGTATTTAAAATAAAACTGCGTAGATTGGATGATCTTTCTCTGGTCTTCTAAAAATAACAAAATATTTGTTTTTTTTTTAGAAACCTTTTTCCTAGCAACCCGGTCGAGAGACGATACAATATTGTCTATGGCAATTCACATGCGGACCTCATTATTTTCCTATGGTAGATATTATGGACGTAAGTCCATTAGAATTACGGTGGTCTCTAGCTAGAATCTCAATGGCCTGTCTTAGGTCCGTAAGGGATGTGGAACCTTTCCATTTAAAAAAAGTTTTATTATTATTTAATATTATATTATTTGTACGTTGGTAGCCATGCTCGGCGCTCAGTAATGTCAGCCATGGTAATGATAATTGACAAATTGGAAAACCCCGCCATTTTGTTTTGCTTGCAATTATAATGAAGCGAACTTCAATGCCATGCCGTATTTATTCTTCAACGTTGTTTGCGAATAAAATTATCTACTTACTAGGCACGAGAGACTTCCTTATATATTAGGCACTGTTTTTACTTTCTTGCGCCTTGGGGGGTTAAAAAGAAAGTATTGTTTCGGTGTGTAAGTGTTTTTTCGTTTATTTCATTGTAGTGAGACTTGGTTTTTAAATTGATCTAGAGTCACAATCCAAACACGAGGACAATGGACTCATTACATGTAAACAGCGGCGAAAAATGTGATGACACTTAGCCAGTATTCTTCTTTCAGTGTCACTTCTAACGAAGATCAGCGATTATCATGCATGCTACCGCTCGAAATAGGGACTTGGTGCTTCCGCCAAACGACTGTCGCAAGTTTTTTGTCATTCGGCGTCCTTGAGTTCTTCTCCCCTCAATCGGAGAAGGCGGTATTTTCCATTCCTCAACCGAAGTACATCGGTTTTCTCTGTTTGATGGTTGGCAGAAGTTCTTTACTGGTATTCATGCGTCGGAGGACTTCCTCGTTGGTGACCCCATCACGCCAAGAAATCAGAAGCATTTTCCGGGAGACGCTAATTTCGAACGCTTATACTCGTATCCCGCTCTCCAGTACTTTTATCCAGGCCAATATAGTACTTGCTTCTTACTTACTTCCGAAAATAGTCATTAGTAAGAAAGAGAACAAAGAACTTCACAGTTGCATTTCCATGTGTACAAAAAAAAACTCGAGCGAATGTAAAAATGTTCCTAGATAGTTGGTATGTCTATTGCGAATAGTACATAATCTTCCGAACTGCCGAACAGGCTGTCGAACCAGTCCGAAAATGATGAATTTTAAACGAAAAAGGCATAATTTTAAGACATTATGGCATGTGGTAAACACAAAATGGATTTGAAAAAAATGGCCTTATTTCGTATGACTACACCACTGCAACGTTTCACAGGACAAATGGGGGTTGGTGGAAATAATATGTATTAAATGCAGTAAGTTAGTTTCTGCTCCTCTATGTTATTACTCAATGAGAAAAACGCTCTATCCATGGCAGCGGTTGATCAAGGCGGCCAAGAACCATCCTATAACCTCAGTATGTAACATTGCGTTAATCTCGCTAAAAACGTATGGAATATTTGACGGCACTCTTACAGGGTGATTAAGTTACAAACATTATTTTTATTTAGGTACGCAATACTCGGGGTACAGGATTTAGATGTGGTATGTATTGTTATTACATATATAATATCATACACATTGATTAATACCAAACATTTTTAAAGGTATCAGTTTTTTTTAGAATGCGGACCTGTCATGTTTATAACAAACCTACCTGCCATGAGTAACCAGTGAAAGCGTTTCACAATAGTCACATCACTATAAGTATACATTACAAAAAAAAGAAGTTTTTTTATTAAAACATAGCCATCTTACAACACTAACTGTTAAAATGAACTAAAAGTAAAAAATACATTGAAAAACTCACTCGATATCAACTTTCAACACACCTCTTGCGTTAGTATCAACATGTAAACTTAAAAACACTTTTTTTTTTAATGTCACTTTAAAACTTTTTGACAGTTGATTGCAGTGTTGCAAGCTTTCAAGTAAGGGTGGTATTATTTTATTTCGGTAGGTATTTTACTTTAAATCGTTTTGTTGATTATTTTTTTGTACAGAAACGTGTGGTCTGATCCACGTTTTACCGCTAACTGGCTGCAAGTAGAAATCGTCGACTGATTTATAAACAAGCTGGTGTTCTTTGCATACGTACAGAGCCGCATTCATGTTTTGTCGGGCCCCGAGTTGTCTTTTTTAATTGATCAATAATGTACAGGAGGTATAATAATCTATAATCTAAGTTGCAAGGATATATTAAAATTCAAAGCTCATATCAAATGCATGCCCTGTTATGTCAGCCCACAAACAAACACGTGTAAGTTCGCGTTTACAAATGATGAATGTGTACTTACACATTAAAATCCAAACCTCAACTGAACATAAACCTTGCAACTTTTGTCGACCTTCCCCGGAACAGGGGTGACATTGACAAAGTGAACCATTTTTTACAGTATGGGTGGTCAGCCTCATACCAACCTATAAGTTAAGGAATATAAATAATAAATAACATTAATGTATACAAAAAACAACAAAACTCGGTACTCGGCACAAATTACATAGACTATAAAACTGCGACGTCACAAGGCCGGGTTTCTAGGAGAAATGCTTGTACTCGTATTCAGCTTCAATTCCGCTAAGAATGGCCGCAGTATCTCCGCGGATGTGTCTTCACTTCCTTCTCTCTTGCAAAATTATGCTTTCGTTTGACATTCCCTTTGTAATTTTTTTTCAGATCTTTATAGTCCGCTCTCTCTACACATCCGAACCATCTCATTGGAATCCTTAATAAGGCAAACAAATATTTTGTTATCGGTCGCGAAGGACCCTATTAACATAGACGTGTGATGTTTGCCCGCCGAGAAAAGCAATTTCATATTTCATAGCTGAGTTTGAGTACCTAATTCTTAATTTAGATATACCTAATTGAAGGAGAAGAGACGAAGAGGAAGATTCCCCATAAGACGCACTGATCAAATGAAGATAGCAGCAGGCACATTGGTGGTTGGAGCAAGAGAGGACTGGAGAAGAGTGATTATTTCCACAATGGCATTGGAGGGTCACAACCACGTCACAACCGTCAGCAATGAGGAATAAGACGGAGAGGAAAACCTTTCTTACGTACTTGTTTTGGTATGATTAAATTATTTGGTATGTTCAGACTCTACTGTGTAGGTATCTTGACCACGTAAGTACTGTAATGTTCCTTTATTTATAAAATATTTTTATTATTTAGAAAATCGGAATGAATTTACTATTAAGCTTTGAAACAAAAGACACCCGTATCGACCGCTAGCTGAAATCGAACTCCCCCATCCCTTACTACGTCAGGGGTGCATCTCTTCCCTCTCCTCCCCTTGAGATTCTTTCCTCTACCCCAAGATCTGCCGCAAGTCAAAGCGATATAATTATTGGTTTAAAAAGAGAGAACTCTACAGTAAGTACTTAGTAGAAAATTCTAATTGCTATTTTTCCCAAGAGTACGACTTTTTGATTTAAAAGTTAAAAGTCTGCACTATGACCACTTCATCAAAACTTGGGCTTTTTCTAGTTCTTGGAGGAGTATGTTATCATTCCTTGTGAAGGCTGAGTAAGCCTTGCCTATAAGTACAGTACGAGATATTACGTGTGACACCCGTTGTGTCATTCAACCAGAGCGGTTTATAATAGGTACATATACCTACTTAATTTTTAAGGCTTAAAAAGTTGAGGACTGGAGGAAAAGGGTGTGTGTGTGTCCAAACGTATGTATTGTATACCTACAAGCAAGACGCCATTGCTTAAAATTTAATACCACCTTAATAAAACCAACTGCCCTCGTCTGAACAGGATTATTATTTAAATTCAATCTTTATCCACAAGTACCTACCAACCTCCTCTTCAAGTATTTCTACTATTTCTATTTCCTATTTATGTTTTTATTTATTGAGATTTTAATGTAAAATAATTAAGCTTAGACGGTGTTATTCACACACAACAAATCCACGGCTCAACCGCCACCTAACATGATTTTTTCATGCAAAAAAACGATGATGTGTGGAACAAATATGTTCGTGAATAACCCTGGAAGTCTTCAAAAAATTATACGGAAATACAGCTAACACGAGGAAATTCGCACTTACACATGCTGCTTGCGTAGGTACCTATCTACGGAAGAAAGCCCAAAACCTAATTGACTCCGGCGGGAAAACGTCACAGGTTTATATTAAGTACTAGTGTTCTTAGCAACCAAATATCAGTTTGCCTTTTCCCTAGCCATCCGGGTGTGTGACATCACAGTCACAAACATGTTTGACTGCAGAATTTGTGTCGAGTCTATTGTTATTATTTGTAAAAAAATCTTTGTAGACCGGCAGCTAGCCTCAAAAGTGGAAATGGTACCCAAAAAACCGTCACCGAATTCGCTACTGCTTTCTTATTAAATTAAAGATCATTTTCTGTCCAAATACAATCAATAATAACATAATACTCGTAAGTGGCTGATTATTTACATTAATTCAAATTAAAAAGTTACAATCGGTATTGCCAGGCATACGTCAGCCATATTGTTATTTTGACAGCTATATCTACTCCAAGTATAAAACTTTACGATTAAATTCAAACAAAAAATGTATATAAACATAAACAGCGCTTCTAGTGGGCGTTTTAGTTTCAGTACATTGTTTAGTAAAACGCTTTGGTTGAGTGCAAACGTCAAATTTTGATTGAGCGGGAAATTCCGTCAACACTTCAGAAAATTATGAAGAAGCAAATACAAATACTTATTTTCTTATGTTTTTAAAAGTAAATAAACATCCACACATTTGTACAAAACTCCTTGAATATTTTAAACCTTGTGTGTTTTCACCTTCAAAGCTCAAAAATAAAACAAGTTAGTGGAAAATTTTATCTACCTACTTGAACAGTAGGGACAGATCTAAATCTAAGCTGCAAAGATATGTATCATTTGAGATTCATATTAAATGCATTCCCACAAGCAGACACGCATAATTTCGCGCTCACACATGCCCATGTGGACCTACAGTATAAAAAACCCAATCTCAAATGAACATAAGCCCTGCAACTCTTGCTGGCCTTCCCTGAAACAGGGGTGACACTGGCAAAGTGAACCATTTTTTACAGTATGGGTGGTCAGCCTCATACCAACCTATAAGTCAAGGAATCATTCAATTAAAGTAATTCTAGTTCACATGAGTTGAGTACATTATGCATTTGCAGGTCCTTGTGTGCGTGAGTCTTCATGTTTTGCTGTAAGCACGCACCTTTGAGCTATAATTTCGTTGTGGAGACACCCTGCAACTCTTGCCTACCTTCCCTGAAACAGGGGTGACATTGTTTTAAGAAATCCTGTGCGGGAGACTCCCTACATTCTAAAGACTCTAGGGGTCTATGACACTTGTTGTAGTGCCGCAGAGGTGTACGAGCTTAGTCGTCACTACAAAGCGCCAATACTCAAGCAAGACCCAGTTGCTGTAAGGCTGGATGGACCTTTGGTGACCGGTCATTGGTAAAGGTTTATGAATTTTTCAACCCAGCGAAGAGCACATTCGAAATATAAATGGTATATTTTTGTGCTCCGCCGGGATCCGAATCCACAACCTTCCATTTACGAGTCCGAAGTGTTGCCTACGGACTACGGACCGGTCCAAGGTGAACATTGGCCAAGTGAACCATTTTCTACAGCATGGGTGGTCAGCCGCATACCAACCTATAAGTCAAGGAACATACACAACAAATTGCATTTTTACAATCAATAAATAATATGTATGGTCATTAAAACTAAAACAGAATTCAAATTCCAATTTAAAAATCCCTAGTCAGCCAACATTACAGATCAACCGCCATTTCTCTTCAGTGGAGACGAAACTAGCTTACGGCATTGTAACATACTATAATTGTCATATCTGTAACGAAATATATTGGCTATTTGCAATCCTATTCTTAAAAATATAGTTTTTAAATCATACCGTCCTGTCGAAAGCTCAGTTGACCATAAAGTGCTTACATTCCATACCAGAGAGTTAGGGTTCAAACAGTAAGGGTGTCAGAAAGGATTTCTCATTTTGGTGGTTATTTCAAACGCAAAATAAAACACCAGCGAGGTTTACTCAGTCTTAACAAAAAATGAGAACCGGCCCTCTCGGGGGCTGGGAAACCCCTACTACAACTGAAATGGTTTGCGTGAGGCTGGTCCCTTTAACTGTAAGAATAGTTTCTACATGTGACTTCTTTGGAGACGTTGTAAGAAGTAGCACAATGTGTGCAGCTGCATTTTGATTACTTTGCCTATTTCGTATACCTATGTGTAGCTTGTGTGTTGTGTATCAAGGTAACTATTCATGACATACCTGTATGAATGCCATCTCTGCCCAACTTACCAAACTATTATATACTTTACTTTACTTTCTTCGGCTCATAAGCCTTGAAGGCTCAGGGCCTCCCGCACCACATTCCTCCAGGACTCTCTGTCTTGTGCTGCTTCCCTCCATGGTTACCTCACTCCCAGAACTTCGGCGTCTGCTTCAACGTTGTCTGCCTCCCGCATCCTGGGACATCCGAGTGGTCTAACACCTGAGGGGGCACCATCCAAGACAGTTCTGATGATCCTGGAGTCCTCTGCATGTGCTACATGTCCGGCCTTATATACATACATAATAATATATCATACATTTTAAGAACATGTGCATCCTTACCTTCACCTTGGGGAATTCCCCCCTTTTCAATAAAATGTTTATTCTTCTTTTATTTGCAATTGATTTAAATACCTTACTGGGGCAGCCCAACATTGATTAATGCATTATTCAAACAATTATAGAAACATTGAAAGCATCAAAACAGCTGCAAAAATTGATTAAATCCATTTTATAATGTTTTCAAAAATAGTTCTTATGTTAAGAAATACTTAAAATCATTTTACCTTGTATAATATGGAAGATTCTACAAAACATAACTCCTTCAAACATATTATGTAGGTATGTTTAAAAAATAAGCTATATTTGCAATGTCTTTTTTGCCGCTAATTAACTTTAATGTTGTTCATAAACAGGAAATGGAAAAACCTAATTAGATTTTTTGTTCCCAAAGATTTTGCCCCCAGAAAAAAAACATCAAGTCTTCTATTGTTGCTTCTTCGATGCCGCTACAGCCCAACTTGAACCTTATCCTCCTTTAACTCCTGCCTGCAACTCCGCCTGTCCTCTGATGCTGTTCTCCGATTCACAACATTTAAAAGCTAAGTTCCATCTTTCCCCACTTCATCCCTCTATCTCAGTCTAGGGCATCCCACCGTCCAGTCCGTTGCATTAGATGCATTCTGAAGTCTATGGAGGTCTAACGGGGCTATTCTTAGACATTTTAGTCGTCGGTTGAGCCCACGCTTTGACAAAATAATGATGCATTCGTATAAAGAAGACCTGTCAATCCATGATGGCCGAAAGTGAACAGCTGATTTGTTTTCATACAAATATTACAAAATTCGGTAGGTAAGAATGACCGTGCTGATGAAACTTCCAGCTCAGACACCATTAGTTTGTCAAAGCGTGGGCTCAACCAACGACTAAAATGTCTAAGAATAGCCCCTTATGAATTACGGGGTCAAAAGTGTAGTCGTGTATGGGGATGTATAAAAACATACACACAGTTTGTCCGGTAATCCATAGACAAACCGGCAGAATGCATATAGTGTGAAAAGAGTTTTCTCCGGGTGGTCAGTCATCATTAATTTAGGAATCCATAAGTTTGGCAGATGATAAACATTATTTGCCGTTTTTTAACTTCTTCACTTCTACGGACACGTTGTCCATGGCAATGAGGATAGCCTGGAATGACTGGTTGTGATAAGTGGCTTGGAGGGGAAGAGAGGAAAAGGGAGATCCCCCACACGATGGACCGATCAAGTGAAGACAGCAGCAGACACCTCGGTAGTTGGAGCGCTGCGGGCAGCGCAGTCAAGAGAGAGCTGAAGAGTGGTTACTCTTCCACACGGGTCACAACCCTCAGCAATGAGAAAAAAGATTGAGAATGATTATATTGAGGTAATAACATAATATTAGGATGATTTATTTGGTCAGCTCTGGATTGGTGTGAATTACTTTTCAAGAACCTTATGCCAGCTTGATTGTCACAATAAAAAAGTCAGTTTCTCATGCAAGACCCAGTTGCTGTAAAACAATATAGGAAGATAAATTTTTCAACCCAGCAAAGAATTTCTTTGAAATTCAAACTTTATAATTTTTTTATTGCTCCACCGGAAATGGAGTCCTTTACCTTCCAATTATGAGTCGGAAGCTTGATGCCCTAGATCACAGACCAGTCAAGGTACCTGCCAATGTTCAAAGTTAAAAATGTGTGAGAACATTAAAAACAAAAACAGCTTTTATTACATTAAAGTAACCCTTCAGGGATAACGCGGCAAGAAGTTTCACTTTATGTGTAGCTTAGTTGTGTTTCATTTCAAAGTATTACTTATCTACTTTCGTTCTTCTATTAGCAATTAAATGAAGTTCCGCACATGAATTGGGATAGACTAACACATGAAAAAAATGTGGCCCGGTTACTCAGGATGAGGCAAACAAATATTTTGTTGTTAGTTGCTAACTGCCTTAGTCCCATACAAGCGTGATGTTTACCCGCTGAGTATAAATCTTTATTAAAGCTATGGTTCAATGATGGGGGATATTAAGTTTATGGGTTTTTTTTAAATTTCACAGAACCATTAAAAACAATTTGCTTTTTACCATTATATTTAATGGGTATTAAAGTAACTTTATTACACATAATTCTCATGATTTTTTCATAGGTTTAAGTATCAATGGGGTATGGTCAATAATTAATTTTTAGTAAAAATAAATGCTTACAAATTTCATTGTCAAATTAATAGATTAAAGAAACACTAACTTAAAAATAACCTATTATTCCAATGGTCATACAATAATTGATTTTGCTATTTTAGTCAATATTTTAATCTTTAGAGCTTATGCTTTTTAAGCAGAAGGCCTGGGTCTGAATCCAAGGATCTCAAGCCTGATTTCCGGTTACGGTGCTTTCTTATAATTTCAGTTTCCTTTAACATAACAAGGAATGAAAACCTGCTCCTTCAGGAACAAGAAAAACTGAAATTATGTGGTTGAGGTAAAGCTAGCTATCTTTGCCATGAAAATAAATAGGTTTTACGGTAAGAAAAGCAGCCGAAATAGAGATTTCTGATCTCAGCATACGTGGCTCCAGGGCAAAGGCGATGGACAGGGGAGAGTGGAGGAGAATCCTGGATTCAGTCAAGGCCCACCTAGGGCTGTCGAGCTCATGATGACGATGATGGAGCACGAGCTTCCAGACGTTTCCCCGATGTCTGCGATGGGCTTCTTCAATGCAAACATAATGTTGAAACAATACAGTTTTATCATTACATCATCTTCACGCTGAAGAAGCCCATCATAGACATGGGCGAAACATCATTAACAAACATTAGAGGGTTCTTGCGGTGGGATATACACAAAAACAGCGCTCACCAAATAAGTCATCCTAATATTATTATTATTATCAGGAAACTCTTCCTCCAAAAGACGACAGCAATCAACAAAGACCCAGAAATTAACTTTCTATTGTTACCATTTGAGTTTCATTAGATTTTTTTACAAATATTGGAATTCCATTATATTTTAGGTCTTTTGGAATAAAAATAATTAATTTCTAAGCAGTCTAAAATCATAGTAGTGTAATTTATATATGCGTTATAATATAACCTATATTTTATTTATTTTTAATGTTATGGTTACAGTGTTTTTTTATTATTCAATACCTAAAAGGTAAAACTGAATGAGTGACATATTACACTAACATGGGTTTCTCAGATAAATGCACCTTTTTCATATTGTCAACGAGAGAAACCACTAAAAAAGTGTGATAATCTTGTAGTTTAGAACTTTTTCAAGAGCACTTTTTTATAATTAGTGCACTTGCTATGAGAAGTTGCCCCCAATAAAATGTTTTATCCACGATTTCTAAAATCAGTGAATCAGCACTTATTCAGTTTTACCTTTAAGGCGGCGATTATGATTGATTGATCCCTTTGAATAAATTGTTACATTTTAGAAAAATATTATTGTCCAAAATATAATCTTTTAAGCGAAAATTAAACAATCAGACAAATGAGAAACAATTTATTCTATTACATTATTATTGGGTTTTTTATATTGAAGGTCCACATGCGGCATGTGTAAGCGCGAAATTATGCGTGTCTGCTTGTGGGAATGCATTTAATATGAATCTCAAATGATACATATCTTTGCAGCTTAGATTTAGATTTAGACATAAAGGTAATCAATCAACGTAAAAATAAAGATGGAATATCTGAACAGTTTTTTTGTACCAATAAAGAGTGTGCCCTAGGGCGTCATCTTCATACAAACAAGGTCTTGTTAGTTTCCAGACAACCGTCATATTTATGTCTCTTTTTGACATGCGGCGTTAATATCTTATGTCTCATTTTTTTATGTCTTTAAGATAGTATATAAATCATGTTATGGCCGAGGGGGTAGAGGCGCATTTTCGACTAGCGTATTTGGAACGGAATAACGTTGGTTCAAATCTTGCGTCTAGCTCAGTGGTTCCCAAACTTTTAATTTCGCGTACCACTAATGAAATTAGAAATCAGTGGCGTACCACTGAAGTGCAACGCAAAAAAGCTACACATATAGTGTAACTTCTTGCCGCGTTATCCCCGAAGGGGTCGTATGTGGCGAGTTAAACCTATTTATTTTTACAGATAAGGGGGCCGGCCTTACGCCAATCACTTCAGTTGAAGTGGGAGTTTCCCAGCTCCCGAGGGGGCTGGTACTCATTTCTTGTGAAGGCTGAATAAACCTTGCCGGTATTTTTATTATGGGGTTTGAAATAAACACCGAAATAGGAAATCATTTCTGACACCCTCCTCGGTGGGATTCGAACCCGAGCTCACGGGGTAGAATGCAAGCACTCTACCAACTGAGCTATCGACCGGACCAGTTAAACAGCAACAGTTAAAAAAATCATTCAAATGGTAAAGTAATAAAAACTGCAACTGTTAATGAAAACATTATGCTTATTTATTTATTATAGTGAAAAATACAATACTCTTAGTGCAGGGGTGTCCAACATAATATTGTGGAGGGCCAGATTTAGTATTTTTGTAATCGTGGCGGGACAGGCCTGTCTTAGTCTGAAAAATGGTGCTGCATGTTCGAAACAAAAGAGGAAATATTTGGCTCAGTTGTACTTAACTTGAAGCGCGAAATTGAAAAACGTTTTATCTTATTATTTACTATGTGTTTCCTATGGCCATGGCTGCTTGCGTACCACCTTGAGAAGCGTCGCGTACCACTGGTGGTACGCGTACCATAGTTTGGGAACCACTGGTCTAGCTCATTTGACCATAACTTCGACCGTGGTTCAACACATGCAACATTGCATGGCAGACAAGCTTCTGCTTTCGCATGAAGACAACTGGCCAGGCAAAATAGGTTGGTGGATTAACGTCAATTTTCATTTTTAATGCAACGCAACGCAACTAAGCTACACATATAGTGTAACTTCTTGCCGCGTTATCCCCGAAGGGGTCGCATGTGGCGAGTTGAACCTATTTACTTTTACAGGTAAGGGGGCCGGCCTTACACCTACCACTTCAGTTGAAGTGGAGGTTTCCCAGCTCCCGAGAGTGCTGGTACTCATTTCTTGTGAAGGCTGAGTAAACCTTGCCGGTATTTTATTTTGGGGTTTGAAATAAACACTGAAACGGGAAATCATTTCTGACACCCTCGGTGGGATTCGAACCCGAGCTTTCAGCATGGAATGCAAGCACTCTACCACTTGAGCTATCGACCGGACTGCATTGTTAACAAATCTTTTGAACCATGGTCAAAGTTATCATCAATAAAATATTATGAAATGCGAATCTGCACTCATTACAAAAATGCTTATTGGAGTGGCAACGTGATCATCTGTGTTTTTTTATTGCAAAAAATATTTTGAAACAAATACTGCATCGCTGCATTTGGTTCCATCGCATTCATTTAACATTGTTTTTATAAAATAGTTTAAATATAAATAACTGTCATGCAAAATAAGATAAAACTTAAAATATCAAGGTAAGTTTGACAATTGAGGCGTATAGAACCAAAGGTAGCGATCTAAGATTGTTTTTAAGGGTGAAATAAATATACGGGAACACAAAGAATGCCTGTTTCTTAGTGTTTTTTTTTATGATATACTGGAACAGATCCAAAAAATAATCCTGAAGTACCTCCTCATGAGGGTACGTGGAAATTATCCACAATATTTGCATCATGAGGAGCTACTTCGGGAGAAAGGTTTCAGAAGCCTCGAAACCAGATGCAACAGGTTTCTTAAGGTGCTCTCTCATAAAGTCATCAACGGTTTAATAGACAGTCCCACCCTGTTGGAGAGCTATAGGTTGTATGTGCCGCCATTGGTTCTAAACGACTCATTTGCTTATTGGTACAGTGTGTTTATTTTTACATTGAACAATAATAGTAGTTTTGTCTACCAAAGGTTTTTCATACATCAACCTTTTTCATTACGATTTATAATTCTATCTATTCATTTAAAATGGAAGGACGGTTTTTCAAAATGTCAAAAAAAATATTATACAAAAAAAATTGGTGCAAGATTCAAAATATCTGTAGAATAAATCAAAATTTTAACTCAACTTTCCTTGTCATCGAATGCTCAATATGTAGTTATGTTTTTGTAAGTGTTTGCTAGAGGTGCAGGGTAACTGTATCAAACCACCATTACCCTGGGAATGGCCAATACCTCTGTAGATGTGTCTCCTCTTTGTTCTGTCCTTGCACACTTATTTCATCTTCTAGACTAGTGGCTCCCCAATTAGGGGGCGATTTGGACTGTAAGGGTCACGATTGAGGGTCGATGAGGTGATAGTCCCTGAAACCTGTGCCTACCCCACCCCCCTACGTCAACAGATTTTTTGAGATGAAATATTCTTTAGTAAATTGCGTGCCCCCCCCTCCCCCCCTCACCCAGTCAAAAGTTTTATTTGGAAAGGCAATGTCGATGTTTACACATGCTCAGGTTCACATGCGGCATGTGCAAGCGCAAACTTGTACGTGTCTGCTTGTGAGAATGCATATAATGTGAATCCCCAATGTAACATATCTTTGCAACTTAGATTATATTAGACATAAGGGGGCGATGGGCGAAAAAGGGTTTAGAAATATGTTCTAGACATTCATCACTCTCTTCATGCATGCTCTTCCCATTTTCTCACTATTAAGATTCTAGTCATTTGCAATTCTTCTTATTTGATGGATCCATTCTATCCTTCGTCTTCCCCATCCACGCTTACTTTTTTACATGTGTGTAATTGTGTATGGGTATCGAGTACTCAATGGAAAGGGATGTTGAGTTGAAAAGAAATTTGCACACGGGGTTTTACATTCATTTAAGAACAATGTGAAAATACAACATTAAAAGTTTCAACATTCATAATGGTACGATATAAATGTTACATAAGACGTGTCAAGTTAAAATTACATACATACATTTTAGATCTTTCCCTTTTTCAAACAAATTTCTATTCTAATTAAAGAGCTGAATAGAAAACAGACCAAGGTTTCAAAAACATATTTAAAAAAAAATTAACACAATGGTGTTTGGATCTGCAGAAAATTAGCAAAAGAGCCAAAGTGAAAAATCATTACATGAATTTGAAAATGGAGTCAAGGCAAATTCCATAGTCAAAAAATCATTTTAATTTCTTAATATTTTGCTTCACAAATTAGATTTTTTTTGATATAGTAAAGATACAAATAAGTAAGAAGTTTCTTAGATAAAAAATGATAATTTTGGTGACAAATCCCTATGTATGATAAAAACACATAAAAAAGAATTAACATTCTATTCAGCTCTTTCTAACATAAAAAAACAGGTTCCAATAATTTTGTTCTGATTTCTTGAAAAATAAAATTATGCAATTCATTCATATAGTCGTAGACATTTAATTAAAATAAATATTATTATTTAATTAACTATTATAATACAGCCAATATATGCATCTGCCATCTGGTGGCAAAGCCAAGAAGTTTTTTCTCATCAGAGATAAACACATTACATCGAGTAATTGGGGACAGGTTTGGAGCACAGGTGTCGCTCGTTAGAGAAGCGATTGTTCCAACATTATTTTCTCAAAGCCTAGCGGTGCGGGATAGTGGAAGTTTTCCAAAATGAGATCTAAGATTGCCCCATCGTCAACTGAAAAATAAAATGTAAAAATGGTTTGAGCATTGGCTAAATAATTTTGTAGACTAGATAAATAAATATCAATAGATGGCATTTGTGAAAGTTGTTAATTCAAATGTTTTTCTATCACAGGAGCCCTATTTCAACATGGCTTGTCAATATCTTAAACACAATTTGAAAGTGTATTTTTTAATAAATTTAATTTTTAGTGAATAAATATTATGTGATAAATATGAAACATTGCAAGAAAGGGTGAACTAAAAAATTAAAATCTATGCAATTTGAAGCAGACCCTTGTATACAGAGCTTACTTTTAGTACTAAAGCCATCAAATTTCCCTATAGAAAATAAAGAGGAGGGATTTGGTATACTCATTGGATTGAGTCCTAATAAAAAAACTTCAATAAATGGTTCAAACTGTCCTCTATAAAAGTACTTACTTTTCATAGTCTATACATTAATAATGGTTTAAAAATTGACTAAAACGGTTTGAAGACGAGATTACAGAATAATTAATAATTTTATGGTTTGAAACCTGGCTAAATAGATTTGCACACTAGATAATTGATAATTTACTTTGCTATTCTTACCATAGAGGGCAGGGTACACTGTTCCTTTGATGTTTGAGATTGGTATCTCCATGTTTCTACCGTTGAGGAAGAAGTTGAGCTGGATATGATCAAAAGCAACACCCACTGTGTCGCCCTCGCAGGGGGCTGTTCTAGGATCGGTAACCTATAAAAAATAAGATAACATACTGTCCACACTGTCTTACAAATACATAAAAAAATATTGTTTAATTAAATTTTGAGGCAGGTTGAATGTTGCCATCGGAAGAAAAACTATTGAATCCAGTAACATAAATTTCACATGGGAAAAAAAATATAGACAATTATGTTTCAACCCTTATTCCTCCATATATATATATATATATACAAAGATAATTTATTTATAAGGTACCTACACATAATTAAAGAGCGCCGTTTTTGTGTGTGTCACACCTTAAGGGCCCTCTCAAATCACGGATAAGATTTTTTATATAAACAAAGAAGTTCATCCTTGCACACTGCTTCATGTATCATGGTGATGTTGGATAAAAAGTCCAAACGTTAAGTAAACTGAAACTTTAATCTATAATCTAAGTTGCAAACATTAATATCATTTACGATTAAAGTAAAAGTTTAAGTGTCTGAATAGTGACATTGTGAAAATAATTTTAAATTACTAAAGCAAGAATAAAAATAAACTTTAATTTTTTATTAGTTCTTAATAAGCTCAGCTGGTCCATCCTGCTGGAACAGTCTACATCTGGAGTTGATAACAGAGACCAGTGTTGGCAGTTTCAGGAAGTTGCTTACAACACATTTGTTTCATAGAAGCTTCAACTCCAGCGACCATACCATGTTGAAAGCACCAGTTCTCGTCCGATCACCGAAGTTAAGCAACATTGGGTGCGGATAGTACTTGGATGGGTGACCGCTTGGGAACACCGCGTGTCATTGGCATTTCTTGGACCGGTCCGTAGTCCAGTGGCAACACTTCAGACTCGTAAATGGAAGGTTGTGGATTCGAATCCTGGCGGAGCACAAAAAATATACCAATTATATAAATATGCTCTTCGCTGGGTTGAATAATTTATAAAAAAAATCTTTACCAAAGATCGGTCACTATAAAAAAGGCCCATCCAGCCTTACAACAACTGGGTCTTGCTTGAGAATTGGCGCTTTGTAGCGACGACCAAGCTCGTAAAAACCTCTATGGCACTACAACAAGTGTCATAGACCCCTTGAGTCTCTCTAGGGAGTCTCCCGCACAGGATTTCTTACAAAAAAAAAACTAATTAAAGTGCCCTTGGGGAGGCTAGTGCCACTAAACGGCGCTGTGCAAAATTGCCCAATTATTATTGTTATTATTATAATATTTATTTTTAAGGAGTTGTATACCTGACTGGTAATGACATGACTGCTGGGCGACGGAGGTGCAGTGGTGCCCAACAAGTCGGACGTGATGATGGGGGAACCCGGCCGCTCCTTACTCAGTTTGTACAGCTCTATGTTGTTGTGCCGCACTGTGCCATCACTGTTCAGGCACCAGGACTCTTTGTCCATGCCACCTGGAACAGGATAAACAGAATAAAAATGAAACCGTTATTTTATTATTTTAGGAGAATCAACAACTACTTAGTTTTCGGCAATACAACAATTTGGGAAATGGGTTCTCACACAGGTTCTCACAGATTTGAGACAATTTTGGGTATCGGCAATCAAGATGAGTAACAAAAAATACAAAGTGAAGATCAGTACCAGTAATACGAATATGAGACAATTAGACTGCTCCAAATCCAAATAAAAGTGTAAAGGTTAGTGTATTGATATTGTGAAGATTAATTTTGAATTAATAATGTCAAAATAAAAATAAAACACACTTTTATAACAACTGCGTTTTATTTTATTTTTACATTATTAATTTAACTGCTATGTTCCTTGACTTATAGGTTGGTATGCAGCTGACCACCCGTGCTGTAAAAATGGTTCACTTTGCCAATGTCACCCCTGTTTCAGGAAAGGACGGCAAGAATTGCAGGGTGTATGTCCATTTGAGATTTGGTTTTTTATGTTGTAGGTTCGCATGCGGCATATGCAAGCGCGAACTTGTACGTGTCTGCTTGTGAAAATGCATGTTATGTGAATCTCCAATGTAACATATCTTTGCAACTTAGTTTAGATTAGATTAGAATTTAAAATCCAAATATCAAATGAACAAAAACCGCTTTGACAAACTAATGATGCATTTGTATGAAGACCTGTCAATCCAAGATGGCCGCAAGTGAACAGCTGATTTGTCTTCATTCAAATATTACAAAATTCGGTAGGTTAGAATGACCATGCTTATGAAACTTCCAGCGCAGGCACCATTAGTTTGTCAAAGCGTGGGCTCAACCGACGAATAAAATGTCTAAGAATAGCCACGTAAAAGGCTACCAACTTTGAGAAGGCATTTTTGTCATCAAAAGACGTTTTCGTTCACATAATAAGCATGTAAGGTGAGATGATCTCACGCTATTGTCAGCCTGCCAAACTAAATAGTTCAACCTTGTTACTGTGCACTGACAATACTAAGGAATATCATTATGTTTTACTGTGTTTAATATGCAACCATTACAATACCAACTCTGCATATAGAAAAACTATGTTAAAACAAGCGTCCAGTGTTTTTTTAATTTCTATCTGTGTTTTTTTTTTAAATAGATTCGAGAAGAGGAATGCAATTCACCAACCTATTCTGCCTGGCCAGAAACAGGTATTAATATCATAAATTAATAATTCATTATTGCTTATTTTAATGAATTAAAAATTAATAATTACCCAATAACATCTGTTGAACCAGGGCCAGTGTTATGGTCATATGACCCAGGCGGGGATCGAACCAACGTTACTCTATTCCAAATACGCTAGAATGATCAGCCCACTTGGCTTCCTTGGCCATAACACCGACAATGCTAAAATTTGCTGTGTGTTATTCACACACGGCAAATCCATGGCTCAACCGCCACCTAACTTGAATTTTACATACAAAAAAATGATGATCCATGGATCAGCCACTGATCAAATGTGTTTTGAATAACCCTGTATGATTTTGACTCTGAATTGTGTTGTTTTAAAAAGGGTTTGATTCCATGATAATGAAAATAAAATAAGCCATGACTAATCTAAGTTGCAAAGATATGTAACATTGGGGATTCACATTATATGCATTTTCACAAGCAAACATGTATAAGTTTGCGCTTGTACATGCCGCATGTGAACCTAAAACATAAAAACCCAAATGTCAAATGAACATAAGCCCTGCAACTCTTGCCGACCTTCCCTGTAACAGGGGCGACATTGGCCATACATGTCAAAATACAGCCATAAATGTCAACATATCTTTGCAACTTAGATTAAAGAGTATAGAAGTTACAAGGTGCTGCTTTTAGAAATTTAGAAAGGAGGTGCTCAAGACATATCTGCCTTAGTCACAGACCATCTAGAAATAAGAAACGGTACTTACAAAATAAAGAAAACAAATCTCTGATGGAAATAAAGCCTGCAACTCTTGCTGTCCTTCCTTGACACAGGAGTGAAATTGGCAAAGTGAACCATTTTTTTAAGCTGTGGTTGGTCAGCATCATACCAACTTATAAGTTAAGAAACTAAATCAATAGATCCTGGAAAATAACCATCAAATGGTAATTATCAGCCACGAAAGAGCAACAACTATTACATACTAGACGCATTCTGCAAGTTTTGTCTATGATATTTTCTATGGGGCGCCGGGTCGGAGGTCTAGAAGTTTATAGAGATGTATGAAAGCTTTCAAACAGTTTGTCCAGTAATGCATAGACAAACTGTGTAGAATGCGTTGTGCTTGAACAAACCTTAAAGCTACAATATTACTTCAGTAAACCCACGGGGAAAACGTCACAATTTTTTCCTGCTATCTTTTACACAACTCAATAAGAATATGAGAATGAAAGTAGAAAAGAGTAGGTACCATGAGATGGTTTGTGCATCTAGAAATAATGGACGATGAATGACTAAACAAAAAGAGTGTAGGTACAAAAGGAGTGTCAACGGTGAGCGTGGAAGGGGAAGACCGAGGAAAGATGTATTGATCAAATAAGTCAGATTGCAAATGACTGGAGCATACTCAGTGAGAAAAAGAGAAGAGCGTGCATGGGAGAGTGATGAATGTCGAGATGAAAAAAGTGTGCAAGGACAAAGCAAAGTGGAGACAAATATGTGTAGGTACTAGGCACTCCTATTGGAATGGTGGCTTGATACAAGTACAAGTAAAAGTGGGAAAAATGTTTATCTCTTATTCTAATAGTGAATTTTTATTCTTAGAACACTTGAAGTTTGTTCTCAGTCATGGAGCTCTGTGCCAGAAGTTTTTACAGGCTGTGCTCTGAATACAATTACACTAATTAAGCATTTTAACAATAATAATGTGATGTCGGCGCTTGTCATTGTGCCAGTGTGACCTCTCCGTGTACCGCGCTGACGCAACCACCTGAATATACTACACTATGTGACTTTGTTGTCACCGTGCTTTATCTAGAGATGCCAAATAGAAAGTGTCATCTTGCAAAACTGCTGTTAGTCCAGTCACAATGAAGAAATATTTATTTGGTAACGACAGTAGGGGTAAAATGTTCATACTATTCTTTTTGTTGGTATAGTTGTCCCCCAATATATCGCCACCTTAAATCTGAATCTAAGTTGCAAAGATATGTAGGTAATGATATAAGCATAAGATATGATATCATTTGAGATTCATATTAAATGCATTCCCACAAGCAGACACACATAATTTCGCGCTCACACATGCCGCATGTGGACCTACAATATAAAAACCCAATCTCAAATGAACATAAGCCCTGCAACTCTTGCCGACCTTCCCTGAACCAGGGGTGACATTGACAGGGGCAAAGTGAACATTTTTTTACAGTATGGGTGATCAACCTCATACCCACCTATCAGTCAAGGAATATATAGAAATCACAATAATACAGAGGAGTAAAGGAAGGCAAAAATAGAAGAAAATATTTGTACATAGGTATAGAGAGAAATAAATATACGGAAGTAACAGCAAAAAAATATACAAAAAATTGTTCAAGATACAATTTTTATTATATAATATTTTTGAAACGTAAGTAAATAAGTTTTAAATTAATTAGATAACATAATAAACAAGTGCATCGGCCTTCACTTACAACAAAACATCACATACATTATCAGTCATAGGCAGGATTTCGCAATCTCTAGGAATTTTACTATTAAACTATTAGATGTGGCAACATCCTTGTAGCATGGAAGTTGTGAAACCCGCCGCCGTTTGTTGTCTGTGGTCACCCGAGCGGTATTGTCATGCAGAGTGTGTTGGCGACCATGACTTTCTTAATGGATCAGTCATCAGTCGCAGAGTGGCTCAATGACATCTCTGTATGTGCATTTATTGTCAGGCCACTTCACTCGTTGACACAAACAAGCCTTGCCGTATTGAATCTATCAATATTGTCTATTCTTAATATAGGCACACACTCGAATTTTAAATGTTTTCTAGTCAGCGGTAAAATACACCCATCCCAATCTTTATTGATAATCTAAATTAAAAGGATTTATTAACATTTAGGATTCATATAAAATGGTTATAAATCCTTTTAATTGATATTACATTTTAGAATAATACATCCCTTCAATTTATATTAAATTTAGGATTCATGGATTCATATACAATGTGAACAAATCCTTTATATGTTTTCATGTAAAATGTATGCTCAGAAATAGACACCTGTTAGTTTTCAATAATAATACTTTTGTACCTGATGATGGGATCTTTGTACACGAAACCGGTCATACAGGAATAAATTTTACTCGCCCCGTAACCAAATATTCTTTTGAATTTTATACTATTCAAGACAAAAAAATATTATTAAATTAACAATTTTTGTTTTATCCCAGATTATGGAAATATGTAACAATAAATAAGTAAGTGTACGTCAAAAAGTGGTCTACAATAATGTTTTGGTTCTTGATAAGTATTAATCATTGTGAACAAAATATCTTTTTAGTACCACAGTGTTTAGTAAAAAATGTTTAAAAAATTATAAATACAACAAATATTTGGACTTACTTAATGACTTTATTGATTACTTGATTCCTTCCCTTAATTAACAGATAAAACCTCAATTTTTATGACAAATGACAGAAGTAGGAGGGAAAAAACCTCAATAAAAGCAAAGACTTGTTGTATATAACAATTAATTTCAACAACAGATATGCTCTATTAGATTTTAACTGATATGAAATGATTTTAAGATTCAAAAGACCTTTGAATGCAAAGCATGCACATAATTAAGTATGCAATATCAAAGATTTTAATAAACAAATCAACATAAGATCTTCCAGCAACCGTTAAAACCATATAGTAGCCTACATATGCCATAAATGCTGTGCACATGCAAGAACCCTTAAGCTTCTGCATAGATGGTGGCCGCACTGTGGCTAGTGTGGTGACAAGTGTTTCGCCATCAAAGGGCTCAAAAATGTGGGTGAGCAAGTAAACCAGGCGACTAATCACAATACTCGGCAATCGAACTTTGGCTGTGGCAGGCCCTTCCTAATGGAACTAGCTACCACCAGAAGTACAACGCTTGCAGCAGTTCAAAGTAATAATAATAATTCACCAATTTTTATTTAGCGCCGTTTAGTGGCACTAGCCCCCCTCAGGACGCTTTTATGTGTTAAAGCTTCTTTTAAACAAATGTGTCTTAAGCACCTTTCTGAAACTGCCAGCACTGTTCTCTGTTCTCAACTCCAGAGGTGGACTGTTTTAGCAGGATGGACCAGCCAAACTAAAAGCCCTGTCTCCGAAATCGGTTCTGTTTCGTCGAAGTGGCAGTTGAAGCCTATTTATGACTCTGTGAAGAACATCATCAAGCAATCATGAACGACCCGCTGCTTTGCTGCGCTAACACAGAAAGCGAACTTGGAGTAACAATGATCACAAAACTGTGCCGTGTAAAATCATCAAATAAACCATAGACAGAGTGGTGACAGACTGTGGCGTGGTAGGAGTAAATATGGGGCTTGAAAAGGAAGACTTGTGGCTATGATCAAGGAAGTCAAAACCCACCCCAGCTCGTTGTGGCATTAATAACAAAGTTTATAATAATGTTACCGTGTACTCTGTCCAGATCAGTGTTGCGTGTTGCCAGGCCGAGGGCCCAGACTCCTCCCTGCTGCAGCTTAACCTCAAAGTAAGACTTGGACTGCACGAGGGGCGCATTGCCCAGCGCGCAGCCTGAGCCACACACACGCTGGCCCCCCTTCACTATCACCACCTCATGACCTGGGGGAAACAAACACTATTAGTAGTACAGTAGAGCCGCGCTAGTCCGAACCCTGCCTAATCCGTTGATCGCGGTAATCCAAACAATCTCGCACCCAGGAATTAAGATAATAAGCCATGCTGAGGCTGTGGAGGCATTCAACAAATGCATCCAATGGGCTGAAAAAAACAGCATGTCAAGTCAGGGCACATTGTTGCTGCAGCGATTGCAAAGTGATGTTTTTTTCCAAAAAAATTGCCAAATCAAAGCAAAAGTCAATGCTAGATTTTCTTGTTCCAAAGTAGTATGCAGAAGGAAATATGTAGGACAATATAAAATATTTGTTACGTTTTTTCAATTGTATTACGATCGAAGAATCCCATTATTTTATTTTTCACCTCGATAGATACTTAAGTAGATAGATAAATAAATTTATTTGTCCCATACTATAATCCGAACACTCCGTCATTTCGAACCCTCCTGTGTTTTTAGGGGTTCGGATTAACGAGGCTCTACTGCACCTTTACGAAAGACCGGCCACCAAAGGTCCATCCAACCTTGCAGCAACTGGGACCTGCTTGAGAATTGGCGCTTTATATAGGACAAGCCTTGGGTTCTATTCGACTCAATTTACAGTTTATCAATCATGTAAGAATATTTTGACAATTTATGGATGCATTTAAATCAGACAAGTACCGTTATCCCATAAATCCATGCTCTTTAACATTCTGACATCACATTTTCATTCCTTAGAACATAAAAATAACCACTTTTCTTCATTTTTTTACATGAAATTATTACAGATCTCAAAGACAGTTAACTATTTAATTGATTTAAGACATTTTTAGAGTAAAGATGTATTTTTTCAACGTATTTTAATCAAAGTAAACAAAATGTAGATTCACCCATATGTGTTGTATCCAGTTGAATGGGATTCTCTTTGGGCCTCACAGGCGCACTTGGCGTGAGATGAAAGCCATTCAGGCATCCTTTTAAACAGCAAAACATGGCTGCTTATTATATTTAAATGCGTTTTTCAAAAAACAATAATCCCTAACCTAAATAAATTGATTCAAGACGAAATGTCAAACGTTAATTTTGACAGCGCTGTGTTTGGAGATAACTTCATGTTGTTGTGAAAATCAAGTTGTGCAATGTGAGGATATTGATTTACATACGTGCTTGAAATAATTTATACCTACCGGTATTAGTCAAATCCACTTTTTTCTGAAAGGTAAATAATAAATCTGTAGGTACCTTAGAGCATAAACAACGGAAGTCCACTTTTTTGCGTTTTTGAGTTGCTGCTGAAATTATTATTAGCTGTTCTATAAGTGGTACAAATATTGGAGTCCTCGAACTTATAGTTATTGATATCAAATGTAATAAATATGGGATGCACATAAAAGTGCGAGCATACTGTAACTGTAACTGTAACTCTGTCGCCATTCCGCTAGGGGTGGTCAGAGCCTCTGCAGAGCTGCCTCCATTTTTCCTATCCTTACATACCTCTTTCAATTCATTCATATCCATCACCTTTTTCATGCATTTTCTTTTTTTGCGCTCACTTTGTATATCCCATTCTTTCACAATCTCCTCAATTTAATCACTCCATACTTTTCTCGGTCGTCCCTTCCCTCTTTTTCCTTTCACACTTTCTTGCTCTTTCAGCATAAACCACGGAAGTTCCACATACGTTGTTCACGTTACTTCACATTAAATAAATATCGATAAAAGAAGATAAACAATTTTTTACAGATCAAAAATATCTCGTCTAGTTTAGAAGTTATGATGGTGTAAAAAAGTGCACATTTTCACTAAAACTCGTCTCCTACAGAAATAATGATAAAAGTACCTACCTAATAATAAATGCATGTATAAGGGAATTAAATATGTAATTGTTCGCAAATACAGTTTCAGAATTTTTGTTCCTTTGGTGAATGCTATTTTTGTTTGAATTACATTGCAAGAGCCCTGTAGATGCTTGATCATGGTTTTTGCTGTTAGCTTTGTCAGCGTCAATTTTTCAAAAAAGTCTGTGGCTATAAATATTCTGCTAAATCATTTTTTTTTGTAAATAAATAAAGATCTCGTTGACTTATAGGTTGGTATGAGACTGACCCTCCGTGCTGTAAAAATCGGTTCACTTTTGCCAATGCCACCCCGGTTTCAGAAAAAGGCGGCAGGAGTTGCAAATTTATGTTCATGTGAGGTTTTGTTTATTTGTATGCACGCATGCAGAATGTGTAGGCGCAAACCTACATGTGCCTGTCTGTGGACATGCATTTAATATGAGCCTTGAATGTTAACATATCTTTACAACTTCGATTATATCGATACCAGCCTGTTATAAAATAAATAGAAAAAGTAAATTTAAAAATTTAGACTCCGCCGAGACTCGAACTTGTCTTTCCGTTTACAAGTAAGTAGGTACCTACATAGCGTTTGCCATTAGAATGCAACCCCATCCAAGTTTCAGCCGACAAGGGCTCTTAGCACAATATGTCACTCCTATGGCGGTATTCACCATTGCCATGTGAATGCTTAAGTTTTGCTAAGGAAAAATTCCTAGTAAGAATCTAAATAGATTACTACTATTTCGATACTTCCTAGAAATTTTTCCTTAGCAAAACTTAAGCATTCACATGGCAATGGTGAATACCGCCACTAATCTTTTTTGCCGATTTCATTATTATTTTCCAACATATAAGTATTCTGTCAGTTGCATTTTGAGATTTCCCGCCCAAACCGATTGATCATGTTTTTGTCAGAGACGTTGTACATGTTTATTGGTAGGTATTTCACGTGCCGGTTATGCGTATCTCTATAATCGGTGCCGGCATTGTCATCAGATGTTCAACGGGCGGTCATGGAGAAAGTTGTGACATAGATAAGGCGTCTCATTGCGTAGGTACAGAACAAATCATCGCTGCACGTCCTATCTACCTTCCTCATACTTGCTAGAGATGTTTAAGATATCCGGCTTTTCTTAACCGGTTCTGTTTAAGGTAGGTATGTGATGTTTTGTCATGTGATGTTTTGTCTTGTGATGTTTCATCGTTGTGATATACTTGCCTGTGGTGTTTTGTCAGGTGATGTATTTCATGTATTGTCATCAGTGACAGTTTTAGCACTACTGGCGCCCTGGGCAAGATTTCTAAGGCGACCCCCATTCACCATTCAAATCCACACGAAAAACATTTAAAGGGGGGGGGAGTGTGCATGCTATTTTTCCAAAATGAATTTATCGATATATATCTAAGTACCTATCACCCATCCCTATGGCGCCCTATTATATCTAGTGCCCTGGGCTGGCAGTCTCATCAGGACGGTAGATAGCCTGTTACCGTCGACGGTACGTTAGAGATACCTATTTGAAAGTTTGCAATAGCGCCGCTAGGTGTCAATGCGTGCATATGATTGGTCGAATAGTTTAATACCTTTCATCGGTACAATGTTAACGAGCTTTGGTAGACTCAACTGACGGTAACGTTCGTCGTAACTACCATATTGATGGTAGCGTATCAAGCAAATTGAACTGGGTGTCTATTCCCATTTGACCCATAGACAATAATCTTCTAGAATTTACGAAAATATGTCAAAAAAGCCATAAACGGTATTCCACAAGGTCTCACCTCGATTCTTGTCATTAGAGAAGAATCATGAGCCATTTTGCCGGTGAGTTGCATCTCGAGCGCTCAAAATGTATGAAGATCTATGTTACGGAGGTTATGTTGCGAAGATTTTGAGAAGTATTTATTTTTTAAAAGGCGAAATGTTATTCCTCCGTAAAATAACATATCATAATATTAAGAAGTACTTTAGTATCATATTTTAAATTTAGAATTCGTGGTTTTAAGGTGAAAAACTTGATCGATGAAAGCATTATAAGTACTTTTATTGCAATTCCAATGCAACATTATTTAACACGATAATAATATCAGAAAATTATAACATTATCCAAAATACGTAAATAATAATATTCTTTTTAATTCCCAGCTGACTTTTGCGAGAGCGAATAAAAATATATGATTTAGAGTGAGACAGCATGATCAAAAACAACGTTGCCAAATCGTTTTGATAGAATCGTATTAGACAGAAACACTTGCATTGCAGAATACGAGGCGGCCATTTTTTGTGAATCTTGATTTCGGGGACTCGAGATTTTTGTGAGAATTGGGAATAGCTATCCTGCCTGATACGCAAACGATTGGAGTAAACAAGTATCTGCAGTTATTTGAAATATTCTTATCTATGTTTTTTTTTTAAATACGAAATCACATTTAAGATTTATACGAGTATTAAATGTATTACCAAAGCAGACACGTATATGTTCTCGCTTACACATGCTGCATGTGGACCTAGAATATAAAAATCCAAATTTCAGATGAACATAAGCACTGCAACTTTTGCCGACTTTTCCTGAAACAGGGGTGACTTTTGCAAAGTGAAACATTTTTTTACAATGTGAGGGTTCAGCCTCATATCAACCTACAAGACAAGGAATAAATTTTAAACTGAATAAAATTCATAAAACAATATTTAAAAAAAACAGTAAAGAAAAGTAAAACTTAAAAAATTAAATTTAAAAAATTAAAATGGTAAGGGTAAGGGTTCCTTGACTTATAGGTTGGTATGCGGCTGACCACCCATGCTGTAAAAATGGTTCACTTTGCCAATGTCACCCCTGTCTCAGGGAAGGACGGCAAGAGTTGCTGAGTGTATGTCCATTTGAGATGGTTTTTATGTTGTAGGTTCACATGCGGCATGTGTAAGCGCGATCTTGTACGTGTCTGGTAGTGAAAATGCATGTAATGTGAATCTCCATTGTAACATATCTTTGCAACTTAGATTAGATTAGAAAATAGTTAATTTCTTGACGTATAGGTTGGTATGAGGCTGAACCACAATGGTTTCAAAAATGGTTCACTTGGCAAATGGCACCTCTGTTTCAGAGAAGGTCGGAAAAAATGCAGGGTTTATTTTAACGTGAGGTTTCGTTTATTTTATACGTACACATGCAGCATGTGAAAGAGCAAACTTACACGTGTCTGCTTGTGAGCGTGCATTAAACATGATCCCCTTGAATATCAATACAACTTTGATCTTTGATTATAGATTTATGATATTTATAATAGTTGTGAATAACTTAGGATTTCATTTTTGGATTTATTTAATTTAATTTTAATTTCATTTTGTTTTTTATTTTTTTTTATTAAATTTATTTTGTTTATTTTTTATTTATTTTATTTATTTCGTAAATTTTAAACACGAGCAAATACGCGGAAGTTCGTGTTTACTCATGCTACACGTGAACTTTCTAAATAAGCGTCATAAACCCTGCAACTTAGGTTATATACTTCGAAGGCTGCTGGCATATCATAGCGGCAGATTTGGTCAACAATAATGAATGGTAGACCTAGTAGAGAAGATACGTTGACCGTGTCAATACAATACAATAAAGCCATACAAAATGGCGTCAAGGGAACAGCTGATCAATAATTCTACGTATTTCTTACAAAATACCTAAACGTCATTCAATTGATTTGGCGACCTATCATGACCGGTAGCTGACTGCCGAGACTTGCTTTGATAATACTTACCATCGTTACCTGTCGCCATACAAAAAAATATCCAAGATGGCCGCAGGTGAACAGCTGATTAATAATTCTACGTATTTCATAAAAAAGTACCTAAACGTCACTCGGTACATTTGGCGACCTATCATTCCGGTAGCTGACAATGTCGAGACTCGCATTGATACCGCTTACCGTCGTTACCTGTCCCCATACAAAAAAATAAACAAAATGGCCGCAGGTGAACAGCTGATTAGAGATTGACAGGTGTTCATACTAATCTGAACGACAATCGGTAGGTAGGATCTACCGTTTGTGTTGAGACTGCCAGCCCTGGGCAGTCGCCCAACCGCGCCCTACCCTAGCGCCAGCATTGGTTGTGATGTAATGTCATGTGAGGGTTTGTCATGTGTCATTGTGCAATGTGTTGTTTTGTCACTGTATCATTCCATGTTGATACTTAGTTTTTCTTAAAAAAAAAAATACTTCCTAAATTTAAGCAATTTAACTAGCATCACATTGAACAATGAAAAGTGACGTTTTACAAGATGGAGACGTTAGTTCAGATTTTCGCTACGTTCAGGTTGATGTGTGTTGATCCGTACCTATTTGTGGCTATTTTTATTCTGCATTATTTTAACCCTGACGCATCGATTTGTAGTCAGGAGCGTTGTCACTGTGCGAGCGAGTGCTAGTAATTAATTGACTCGTCTTCCAGCCCCACACACTTGACAGCGCGTTCACGGCCGTTTGGTATTTCGTCAACGAAGACTGGGCTAACCTTGGCCGGTGCCGGAGAAAGCACTAATCTCGCCTTCCGCCGGCAAGCGCACTAATAGCCCATTATTAAAATTACGTGCATGACAAGTTACACAATCTTTTTTATTAATATTTCAAAACAAGTTTAAAATTTCTTCTAATTCAGGGTTATCGTAATCTATCCGTACCTAATCCAAGTTGCATATACATTATACAGATGTATACGGCTTGAATGAATTTATGTAGATGACAGCTACTAAAGGAGGGCGCTGTTGCAGCCTTCAAAATCCTAAATCAATGACTATTACTTTTTTTTAAATACCTACCATTAACGCAACTAATCTACACATATAGTGCTACTTCTTGCTTCGTTATCCTCGAATGGTTTTGTATGTGGTGAGTATGGGACTTATTTATTTTTACGGAAAAGGGGGCTGCACTTCACGCCAACCACTTCAGTTGAAGTGTAGGTTTCCCAGCTCCCAGTTTCCCAGCCCCCGCTGGTACTCATTTCTTGTGAAGCTGAGTAAACCTTGCCGATATTTTATTTTGGAGTTCGAAATAAACACCAGAACGGTACACCCTGGGTGGTATTCTAACCAGAGCTTACGGCATGGAATGTAAGTAATCCATCAACTGAGATTATCTAAATCTAAGTTGCAAAGGTATATATAATTAAAGATTCATATTAAATGCATTCCCACAAGCAGACACGTATAAGTTCGCGCTAACACATGCCGCATGTGGACCTACAATATAAGCACCCAATCTCAAATGAACATAAGCCCTGCAACTATTGCCAACCTTCCCTGAAACAGGGGTGACATTGGCAAAGTGAACCATTTTTTTACAGTATGGGTGGTCAGCCTGAGCCTCATACCAACCTATAAGTTAAGGAACACAAACAGTTGATTACAGTACCTACTCTTAGTACCAATAGTACCTACCTACGAGTTGCAAAACTTGAGTACTGTAAAGTTTACGGCAATTATTAAAAAGAGTGATTTCCCCCAAAACCTGCCGTTTTTGTTTGTTTGAACTTGATTTTCTTCATCACTGTAACTCTTTTGCTAAGACCACAAAGTGTAAGAAACAAAAACCGCAGATTTTTGGAGAAATCACGCATTAATATTTTCCGTAAACTTTACTTTTCTCAAGTTTTGCAACTCGTACTAAGGGTGCTGTTAACTATTTAAAATAAACAATCACTAAGTAAAAAAAAAAAAATCAGGGGTGACATTGGCTAAATGAACCATTTATTAACCCTTATAATTATTGAATTTGAAAATAACTTCTGATAAAAAATTTTTAATTAGGCTGATTTATTTGGTGAGCGCTGTTTTTGTGTGTATCACACCTCAAGAGCCCTCTGCTAACTTGGTCGTCACTGTAGAAAGTAAGGCTGGATGGACCTTTTGATGACCGGTCTTTGGTAAAGGTTTATGAAATTTTGAACCCAGCGAAGAGCAAATATGAAAATATAAATGTTATATTTTTTGTGCTCCGCCGGGATTCGAACCCACGACCTTCCTGTTACGAGCCCGA
This sequence comes from Agapetus fuscipes, assembly GCA_951799405.1. Lineage (NCBI taxonomy): Eukaryota > Metazoa > Arthropoda > Insecta > Trichoptera > Glossosomatidae > Agapetus > Agapetus fuscipes. The sequence goes on along the minus strand of OX637343.1, from coordinate 11,704,567 downwards.
AGTGTTACCACCTGGACTACGGACCGGTCTGATATCGACTCTGAAGCGTTAACCGCTAGCCTTTAGCCGGTCGAGATGGCAAAGATAGCGTTTCATAATGTGATTATTATTTAATTTGCAAAAAAGGGCCCGGAAATCCTGTAATACCAGAATTCGCAGATAAAAATGAAAGTTGCCACAGTGCAGGTAGCTACTCGTAAAAATGCACTTGCTGGTCGGAGAAAGGTAAAATACCACAGCCCTTTCATGGTACCTACCCAGCTACCAACGTACAATACTTAATTTAATGAGTTACGAACATTCAAAATATCCCTCGGCCATGTGAAGTCACCCATAGTTATTCCTGATAATCAGGGATTTTTTTCTAGCTTACAGCATTAAGTCAGTCAAAGAACACTCTTACAATTCTTGATTTTACATTATTTAATGAGTTCCGAACATTCAAAATATCCCTCGGCCATGTGAAGTCACCCATAGTTAATTCCTGATAATCAAGTAATTTTTGCTAGCTCACAGCATTAAATCAGTCAAAGAACACACTAATTATTTTTCATTTTACATAAAATATAACTAAGAAATACATGTAAATACTGATATTTGTTGTACAAAATATTTATTGTTATGAATAATTCTGAAATGTTAATATATTTGCAAGTTAGATTATAGATTATAAAGTGGCAAGAATAAACGATGCTTGAAAATGTCTGTTTGAATTCATGCGCATGAAATGTGAATCTTAAATGTTAATATATTTGTAATTTAAATAATTATATATATATAAAGTGGCAATAATGAACAATGTTTGCATTGTGCCACTATGAAAAGCCTATCCTTAATGTTCACGACAAATAAAGACAGTACACGGGCATCCATTTTGAAAATGATCAACAAAATATTCAAGATATTTTTCCTTCGAAAAGGTCGGCTCGTCAAATATTGGTTTATTTTATTTTACCGCGAATGTTTGTACGAAAAAAGCCAACACGATGTTGTGTACACAATATGACAACAGCCTGAAACATCTAGCGGCATTTTTTTTTTTTTATATTTACACACTCAAAAATTTGCCTTGCTAAAAAATGGGGTTTGTTAAACACACACCATTTAATCGTTAAGTGGTTAGGTGTGATGTTCGATCCGATATTTAAATTTTTAAATTCAGTCTTGACTCGGCTGATATTCCGTCATCTTCTTCTTCTATGGCCCTACAGCCCATACTGAGCCTTGGCCTCCCCTGTCTTGAACCTCCATCCGCCTCTGTCCTCGGCCGCCGTCCTCCAGCTTGGCAACTGCAGTAACCAAATTCCTTACGCAAACGCAACTAAGCTACACATATAGTGTAACTTCTTGCCACGTTATCCCCGAAGGGGTCGCATGTGGAGAGTTGAACCTATTTGTTTTTACAAGTAAGGGGGCCGGCCACTTCAGTTGAAGTGGGGGTTTCCCAGCTCCCGAGAGAGCTGGTACTCATTTCTTGTGAAGGCTGAGTAAACCTTGCCGGTATTTTATTTTGGGGCTTGAAATAAACACCGAAACGGGAAATCATTTCTGACACCCTCAATGGGATTCGAGCCCGAACTCACGGCATGGAATGCAAGCACTCTACCAACTGAGCTATCGACCGGACTCAGACAGCAAAATTGGAATGTCACACGGCTAGGGAAAAGGCTAACATTTTTTTTTAAATAGATTTGTGAAGAGGAATGCATTTCACCAACCTATTCTGCCTGGCTAGAAACAAGTATTAATATCATCAATTAATAATTCATGATTGTTTATTTTAATGAATTATTAATTAATAATTACCCAATACATCTGTTGAACCAGGGTCAAAGTTATGGTCAAATGACCCAGGCGGGGATCGAACCAACGTTGTTCTATTCCAAACACGCTTGAAAGATCAGCCCACTTGGCCCCCTCGGCCATAACACCGACATTTTTGTTATAATTGCGGAATATTTCCGAAATATTTTGTTATTCGCCTCTAAGGACTATAGTGTGAGGTTTGTCCGCCAAAAAAATAGTTCTCAAGTTAAATATGCAGTGAGTCGATTAATGAAATAGATAAACCGGGTTGCCAGGGAGAAATCTATTTTATAATTTGTTATTGGTTGCTAAGGAACTTCGTTATGTAGACCTGTGACGATTGTTCGCATAGAAAAAGATAGCTACTGAATAAAACTGTTAATACATTCTGACTCCGTTGTCATTTTTACCTCACACAAGCTCTACATTTAAAATATTTCATTTCGTTGCAAAGATATACCTGACATTCGGGGTTCAAACTCTATGCAGATACAAAACAGGCGTATATGCTCACTCTTACGCGTTCTGCATGTATACTTACAAAAGAAAATGTAATCTATTGTTATAAATTTTACTTGGGTTCTGCGATTTATTTATTTAGCAGGATTTACTTTGCACAATATACGGTTACACAGTACTTCTATAATCTCTAGCTCTATCGACTTCGCGTCACAATGTTTCAAGCGTCCTGGCTCTCCGCACCATTGCGGCTCGTAAATATAGGTACGAAAAAGACGATTCTTGCATGTTCTAGATTATTCCACATACTTCTATAATGGATTGTTCCACATACATACTATATTGTTCGACACTATTCTAGTTGCACACCAGCAAACTACGAGGATGTACACACAAACTCATAGTTCGTAACATTATAATGTGTGAAACTTCCAACAACCTTCCAGCAAACAACAATCGAAAAGTGAATCATTTTTTTATAGCACGGAGTGTCAGCCTCATACCAAGTAACGGGGCTATTTTTATTTATAACACATACGTGAAAATCGCAAGGTCGATATTGTAATAAATTAACATTTATAATTGGTATTTCGCATTGGATATCAAAGTGTTTCGTTAATTGTTTACAAATGCATATTGTTTAGTATTCTGTAGGTGAAATGTCAGAATGTTTAATTCGGATTTTGGGTGCAACAAACCGCAAACGATAAGATACAGCCTTAAGTGGCAGATGACACAGGGACAGTTATATACATTTGTTAAAAATATAAGTGTGGACAAGAGCAAAAAATTGTTGAAAATCAAAGCATCGCTTGGACCGCTACGAACTCATAGTCATAGCGTTATGATTTACGTGGGTCCAATGTAATTAAAACTGCGGTGATTTATTATACACCATTCATTTCAAATTCGGTTAACACACAGAGTCACTTTGCACCTACACAATACAACAGTCAGTTTACTGATACAGCTACAAAGAGTTTAGGACCTTATTGTATACTTCCTTGAATTATAGGTTGGTATGCGGCTGACCACTCATGCTGTAGAAAATGGTTCACTTTGCCAATGTCACCTCTGTTTCAGGGAAGGTCGGCAAGAGTTGCAGGGTGTATGCCCATTTGAGATTTGGTTCTTATATTGTAGGTTTACATGCAGCATGCGCAAGCGCGAACTTGAACGTGTCTGTTTGTGAGAATGCATGTAATGTGAATCTCCAATGTTACATATCTTTGCAACTTAGATTAGATTAGAGATTAGATTGTATAGCAAGAATAAGGATCAATTTCGAATCATTGAGAATTGGTACATGCGAGACATTACTAGAACATTCGACTAAGCACTCGAGCAATCTTAAACAATACAAATACAAATTAAGGACTTCACATCTATTTATTTCTACAGAGACTTTACAAACTTTAACACAGACAAGCCTTAACACACAACTACATATCTGTAGTTTGTGTTGTCTGGTCAAGTCTGAAGATTTCGTGGGTTTGATCAGTGGTTCGATTCCCTGTGAAGCACAAAAAACATAACAATTAATTTTCAAAAATATGCTCTTCGCTGGGTTGAAAAATAAGAAGTTCACGGAGCTTGAAATTCTATTCGCTTATTTTTAAAGTGTAATTTCAAAAGCTAATTTCGTGTGAGCAGTCCGTAGTCTAATGGTTAACGCTGTGGACTAGTAATTGGAAGGTCGTAGGTTTGATTCCTAGCGGAGCACATCACAATGATTATTTAATTTTTAAGTTTACTCTTCGCTGGGTTAAAAAATTCATATGTCTTTACCAAAGACCAGTCACCACAAGTTTATCAACCCAATCAAATGGGTCTTTCTTGAGTAATACGTGTTTTATTTAGCGACCACAAGCTCGCAGAGAGCTCTTGAGGTGTGGTTCACACAAAACAGTTGTAAATCACCATAATTTTTTGTTATTATTTATCGTTGGGCACCAAATTACACTAGTACTCGGTAAGCGATATTTTCAAATCTGCGAGTATTATGAAAACAGCTCTAGTGATAGCTCCTCTACACCTTTTCATATAAAATGTAGAATATCCACATACTTAGGTACTAACTTTACCTACACATCTCTTTTATTTGTATTATTATTATTTACATGGTTCACTTTGCCAATGTCACCCCTGTTTCAGGGAATGTCGGCAAGAGTTGCAGGGCTTATGTTCATTTTACGTTTGGATTTTATTTGTAAGTACACAATCAGCATTTGTAAGCGCGAACTACACGTGTTTGTTTGTGGGCATGCATCTGAGAGCTTTGAATGAATATATCCTTGCAACTTAGATTATAGATTATAGTATTGTGAATCAACGGCTGAAAGCCTTTTACAAATATCTTCACTCTTAAAAGATCACCACGTTTTTAAGTTTATATAAATCTTAACCACCGAACCCTGAAAAATATTTATTATATAAATCTCTTTAAATAAATTGATTGAATGTTTTGTGAAAAACTAAACAATAGTTTTCTTTTCTTTCGCTCATCAATATTCTTAATATTTTTTACTTTATAAATAGGTACTTGTACCAATATCCATTCTTTTTAAATAAGTTCTAAGTCCAGAAGATTTAAGAAGTGAATTGGTTTTACGTACGATGTGCAAAATAAAAAATAAAACCGTTTAGAAGGCCGCGCGATCGTTAAAAAGATTCACTTCTGATAGTAGAACATTGGTATTCATCAATGAACATGATAAATACGAAAATAAAACAGTCCGTGTATCGAAGATTGCTTTCCCATGAAACAGTTTTAAATCTGGTTATGATTTTATTGGGTTCTGCAATTTATGTAGATTTATTTTGCACAATATTGGTACTGCTGTTTACTTTTCTAGCTCTAGCTTATGTCTTCGCGTCACAATGTTGCAAGTGACTCTGAATCTCCACACAATTGCGGCTCATATTTATATACAGTTCACATGGACGTTTCTCGTGTATTCCATTTATTCTTCTATAGTGGATTGTTCCAGAACAGTCTACCATCATGCATTTTATCATTATACTAGCTGTTCGATACTATTCCAGTTACGCACACCAGCAAGCTACGTGCCTAGATACATGAACACACAAAATAATAGTTCGTAACACTATAATATACACGTATTGCCAAAGTCAGTCGTCTACAATCTCACTTCAATCAATATCTATTTTTCATTTAGGTTTTATAAATTAATAAAAAATTAATCCATTTTCCTTTAGATTGGTATGAGGCTGACCTCCTATTCTTTACAAATTAACAAAAGAAACAGGGTGACATTGGCAAAGTGAACCATTTTTGAACTGTATAGGTCGACAGCTTAGATACTAAAATCCCTACAGAGTATCTCGGTCTCTATTTATAGGTGAGGATAAAGGTTGTTCTCGAAATATTGAGAACTGGCACATGCGAGATTTTGCCAAAACATTCTGCTTAGAATATTTGAGTAAGCACTCACACAATCTTGAACAAATACAACTACAATTATTTATTTACAGACTTCTAGAGACTTCGCAGACAGACACAACTTCGCAGCAATAAGTTCTCAGTAATCGTAAGCAATGTTGGCATTTGTGGCACATCCCATGTGGTGCCACGCCCTCCTTGAGAAGAAATGGCAAATAAACTGATGTCTGGTATGTTTGTGCAACTTTCTACAGTGATTCATAAAGGCAACACAACTGCAGAATAATTTATTCGATAGCACAGTCGGTAGAGTACCCGGTTTCTGAGCTGAATGTCTTGGATCGAATCCGAAGGTATCAGATATTAATTTTCTTATTGTACGTCAACAAGACTGTTCAAGCGGGAATTGTTGGCCTTAGACAGATAAGGTCACTAAAAAGATACCTGCCAGTCGATGCCATCAACAGTTTGGTACACGCATTTGTGGCCTAAAGAATTGATTACTGAAACTCAGTATAGCTGGCTGCCCAGCCAGCTTACCAACTACATCGACTTCAGTTAGTGCAAAACGCGGCAGCACGACTCATATGTATATGGGTCGCCCAAGTTCTCTAAATCCGTCCACTGATGAAAAGGCTTCACTGGCTCCGTATACCTGAGAGAGCAAAATTTAAGCTGTGTGTAATGACACATAAGGTGCTGCATGGATCAGCTCCCGAATACCTGCAAGAACTAAGCAAGAAAAAATGTGTTGACGAGAGAGGGTGGACACTGAGGTCAGCGCAAACCATTGGCAGCACCCTGGAGCTTCCGAGGAGAAGCCCGACTACCGTGTTTGGTGATCGGACTTTCCGTGTTGCTGCGCCTATGGCCTGGAACTCTTTGGGATGACCAACGGTTATGAAAAGGCGCAATAAAATTTTATAAAAATAATAATAGATGGACCAAATAGGTGAGATTGCGAAAGAATGAAACCTGCAGATTGAGAAGAAAATACCGATAAATGTACGAGCGAATATATCGCATTTCTCCTTATGTGGCCGATTTTTTTGCCATTTGATGGACATCAGGAGTTAGGCTCTGGTATTCTTACGAGAAAGAACCTCGGCATTTGTGACTCGATCCATCCAAAATGTGTTTTTTTTTGCATCCGACGGTAACTCCACGTTTCAACGGCAGTTATTTTATTCTCGATGCACTGTGTAAGTGTCCACCGTATTTTTATAATAAAAAGCGTCCGGTCGGTAGCTCAGTTGGTAAAATGCTTCCATGATGATGATGATGATGGATGATTTCTTTCCTGTGGCGCCATTTAATGGTCCAGGATCATCTCAAGGGCGCCATGCGAGGACGCTAGGGTATAATCACCACCAAGGGTGACAGAAATGATTTCCCGTTTCGTTATTTTTTTTAAAACTTCTTCTTCAATGACTGTACGACCTTTCAGGCTTCACAAGAAATGAGAAAAAACCCTCTCGGCAACTGGGAAACTTCCACTACTAGTGAAGTGGTCGGGATAACGATTGTGCAAATAAATAGGTTCCATATGCCACACGCGATTCCTTCACGAACAGCGCGGTAAGGAGTTGCACTATACGGGCAGATTAGCTGCGTTTAATAGCGTTTCGTTTTCCCATTTTAATAACATTTTTTAAGTACTCATTCACTTGTAATTTTATTCAGTAAAAGTTTGTCCAACTCTGTACCATTAAAAATAATAGAATGTGTTGTCTTAATACAAATATTATATTTAATTTAATTGAATCTAAACATTCCAAATCATCATAAGTTTGTACAAACTAATTTAAAATGTTAAAGCTAAAAACATATTTAATTCTCCAAGCGACTGTTTGCAATTATTTTGATGAATCTGCTTGTAAATGTACATTATTTATATTTCATACTAATTTCTTTTTTATTGCCAATTTAAAAACGTGAAATTAATTAGAGTTGAATTTTGCAAAATGTTTAACGTGACTTTTGCAAATTGTGATCTAACTTATAAGTCATACAAACGGTGACGGATTTAGGTATCATGAGGCCCGCGACAGCATTCATATATATATATTTTTTTATCACCGACATATCTAATTCCAAGCACTCTTTTTTAATATATTCGTAAAGAGGAATGCAATTTACTTATCAATTGTTACTCGGCCAGAAACATTAATGATTTATCAATTTTATTTCATGAACTTAAAGTTAATAACCACCCAATAGCATATATCAACTAAAGGTCAAAGCTATCGTCAAACTGGACTCGAACCACTGTTGTTTTTATTTCAAGCACGCAAGTCAAAGTAAACATACCGACCCACTCTGCCATAGCGCCGACTTTTAAATTTAAGTACCTATCAGATTTTTCCAGTTCTCGAAGGAATAGATTTTCGTTTATTGTGAACGCTGAGTAGGTATACCTTGCCGGTACTTAAAGTTGGGTTTGAAGAAAACCTCAAATACCCGGCAATTTTAAACTCGAATCCAAGTCCTTTCGCTCCCAAGGCCGCTTAGCCGATAGTTCTGTACTTAAAGTTCAATTTTTGTATAAAATTGACACCTTTATATATTTTCAAATATTTTGAATACTCTATAGTCTATGACTTTTTAGTCTATGAATTCTTAAGTGCGACCAATTACACATTTTCTTGCCAGTGTTATCCCCAAAGGAGTCGCATGTGGACCTATTTATTTTTACGGGAAAGGGGGCCGGACTCACGCCAAACACTTAAAGTTATGGCTGGTTCGGACAAGGCGAGTAATTTAGCCAAGTAACGAGTAATTTAGTGGCTAAACGTGTGCGAACCCCAACAATTTAGTCCAGTAGTTAAGTCAATGGTTTAGTCAAGCCGATCCATTTCATTCTATTTTTTCGGGCAAGTAGCGGCCCCGCCCACCGTCCGTGGGCGAGTGTTGCCGAGAAGCCACGGAAAAGTCCGAGTCCGAAGAGCCACGGAAAAGCCCGAGTCCGAGTCGAGTTTATTAGCGGCCGCGCCATTGGCCGCTCACTCTTGGCGGGGAAACGGAAATGCAAGAATGGCGGCAATTTAAATTGGCTGCAGTTTGAAAAGATAATGCCCGTTTTCAGCAAGAATATTTAAAGATAAAGTGCTGTTTAAAAATATTTAAGTACTTAAGAACTTCTTATATTTGCGAGCCCAATGTTCCGCTCCCTAAACTTAGCGACCTGTCAGTGAGGTTATGTCATGTTTAAACTGTAAATAAGTGGATATGCACACCGATATCCTTGGTTTTTTAGAAACTCTTGAGAATATAGAAGTTGCTAGGACTTATCTACGTCCAAAAAGTTTTGAGAAAGGTAATTTTTTTTCGATAAGAATAGTATGACATCGATTTTTGGTGCGGATATCAGCTGTCAAAAATACAATCATGTAGCTCCTTGCTGACAATAGAGCTGTACAAATATAGTTTTGGTAAAGATGTTGTGGAAATAACTATTATCGTCCATGAATTTATTACGTATTTAAAAACATCGATCTTTTACATTGATCGATGTTTATAGGTACCTACCATAAATTTGTCATATCACAGGCCTTATGATATCCTTCAGATGGATTGTTACTTATTGTTTTGTACAGAAACAATTCAGTGACACACGGGGATAACTGATGAGAGGCATTACAATTTTATGCCACTGTAAGCCATCAGCTGGTATATCTGTGACAGACGTGAGAGGCGTATGTAGCAGGATTGAACAAGTTTCTCGCGGTCAGCCTCTGAAAAGTTGAACCATATTTCTTCTTTAACTTGATAATTGATTGGTGACCGCCGTGTATTTGAAAATGCCGATTTTACATGTTGAATATTGATGTTAATTGTCAACAACGAAAAACGCAACAGAGAAATGCATCTGAATGCAGCTGCAGACTAGAGCCGTATTATAGTGTGTGCATACAAAATATACTTTGTACACATCATTGAAAAGATAAAAATTCAATTAAAAAATAATGTTTGCAGCGTAAATGGTAGATATTATTATAAACATCAAATAGTCATGTGTTGTTTTTATTTAAAATGTGTATATTATTTTATAAACCATAAAATACATTTCGAATTTACAAAAGTCGAGTTTCGAAGTTGTTTGCTAAACAGGCTCCTAGCTAGGTGGCCGGGCATAAATCAGTTAATATTACCAAACCATAGCCAATTTAAAGGGCTTTATAATAACATGATTTTAATACTCAATTAATATTTTCAAACTGCAGCCAATTCAAATTTTCCGCCATTATAGAAAGGGCTTTCTGCAGCCAACTTCGCACTTGTGTACTGTACTGGACCGTAATGCGAACGCTTCACGGGCGAGTAGCGCCCCGCCCACTACTAAATTACTCGTTACTTGACTAAATCAGTGGCCTTGTGCGAACCAGCCTTTAGAGTGAACATAATACCACTCCATCAAAATATGCTGCTAGAATAAGTTTCTTCGGCCTACTTACAGATAAACTTCTCGTCCTTTTCCTGGTCTTCTCTCTAAGTTCCACGACCGGTTTTGCAAACAATCCGTTTGCATCCTCATGTGGCCAAATAATTTCTCGTTGTGGTTGTGTAAGTTAATATACTCGCCGTAATAAAATAAAACAGTTTTTTAATATATTTTTAGATGAATGATTGCAAAGTGTTTTTTATACAATCAATAAAATCATTAATGTTGTCTCAATTTCAATTGATAGTCGTCAATAAATTTGAGGCCCATGGCTTTTCCTCATTTCTCTTCACCTCCTAGCCGTCACTGCTCGGACTCACATGATGATTTTTATGCAAGAACATTCTTACATAAAAAACAATTTGTTAAGCAGCCCAGTTCGAGAAAATTCATGCGAAAATGAAAGTTTTATTTGCCCAAAGCGTTACAGTAATTTTCTATCCACAATATTATAATAATATGTACGTGTGTGAGCTGGTACACATTTGCTAGATTTTAAAATGACAATATTAGGCTTATCTATATTGCAATCTAATAGCCTTTTTGCATATAAACAACTCACTTAAGATCGCTTTTAGGATAAGAATTACAAAATATTTTATTTTGCTATTTTGGGTCAAAGCCTGGTCGATAGCCCAGTTAAAAGAATGCTTGCAATCCACAAAAGAGAGCTAGGGATCTACCCCCACAAATAGCGTCAGACTTTTCGTGGGGTTTGCATATGGCGTGTAGAACCTATTTAGTAGTTTCACAGGTAAGGAGGCCTATGGAGGTTTAAGCAAAACATTTCACATGAAGTTAGGGTTTCCCAGCTCCTGAGGAGGCTAGTTCTCATTTATTGTGAAGGTTACATATTGTTGCCAGTGATATTATTTTGGTATTGAAATAAAAGCCGCAAACATTTCTGGTACCCTTAGTGGGAATCGAGCCCTAACCCTCTGGCATGGAACGCAAGTGTTCTACCAATACCTCGCTGGGACTTTTATTTAACGTCAGAAATAAACACTGAAATGGGAAATCATCTTTGACACCCTAAGAGGGGATCGAACCCTCTAGCATGGAACGTAAGCATTATACCAGATTGAGGAGATTGTGAAAGAATGGGATTTACAAAGTGAATGTATAAGATGAAAATATATGAAAAAGGTGATGGATATGAATAAATTGAAAGAGGTATGTAAGGATAGGAAGAAATAGAGCAGAGGCCCTGGCCACCTCTAGCGGAATGGCGGCAGAGTTACAGTTACAGAGCTATCGACCGGACTATTATGTTTCTTATCTTTTGTCCCTTAATTCGAAACCTATCACCCTTCTTCTTCTGAAATTTATTTCTCAGAACAATATAAAATTTTAAAGTATTTTACCCAAATAACTCTGATTTAAATTTCATCTTCTGCCCGTCAATGTATAAATTAATTACCTACCTACTTCCACTTTTTGTTTACTGTTTTTACTTTGTTGATATCCCTCTCTTCGTGCCGGTCCCTCCGTTAGTCGCAGGTTTAAAGAATGATCTGTGCATATGAATGCAAATTATTACTCTCCCTCAGCTATTCCCATCTTTCCCAATCCCTACATTAAACAACTCGACACTGGCGCCCCTGCCTTACGCGGGAATCCGCCACAAAGAAGAAGAAGACCGGACTATTCCAAAAGTCGAATCTTTTCGGATAGAAAAAAAAAACATTTTAATAATTAAGGGGGCACCTACCTTCAGACAATTCGTGATTCATTTTCCATATTAAATAATTTGATTGGCCGCTCTTGACTTTCACTTTCAAAAATCAGTCACTCATCTCTCCGCGGCCGCAGCCACAGAGCGACATTTCTGGGCTCACATTTTCAAAATCCGGTTTAACTCTATGTGCCTGTGTACGAGTATGTACTCGTATGTGACCTTATTATGTTATTATTCAATATCCCAGCCGGTGAACGAAAAGGGCGAGATCTATCTATTAAAATTATACTTTATAATCTAAGTTGCAAGCATAGATTGATATTCAAAAACAAAACAAGGCGTTTTCATGACTCATTCCTTTGCCAAACTGCCCGCTTATGGAATGGTCTACCAGTATCTGTGTTCCCTTCCCAATTTAATCCGGTTTTATTCAAAACCAACATCAATCACCACTTCCTTGCAGCGCCTCACGACAGAACCAAGAACTCAAGCAACACCTCTGCGGCACCCTTCCAGGGTGACATAGACCCCCAAGACTCTCAAGAATTGGGGAGCCTCCCGCACAGGATTCCTTAAAAAAAAAAAAAAAAAAAAAAAAAAAAAAAACAAAGCAACGCCACACACACACCACAGCACTGCGCAGCTAACGGCCCTGCCACCGGACATGGACAACTGCCACATCACCAACACCTCTGCGGCACTATAACAAGTGTCATAGACCCTTAGAGTCTCTCGAATCTAGGGAGTCTCTCGCCACAGGCTTTCTTAAAAAAAAAAATCAAATGCATGCCCACAAACAAACACGCGTAAGTTCGCGCTTACAAATGCTTAAAAATTAAAATCCAAACCTCAAATGAACATAAACCCTGCAATTTTTGCCGACCTTCCGTGGAACAGTGGGGATATTGGCAAAGTGAACCATTTTTTACAGTATGGGTGGTCAGCCGCATACCAACCTATAAGTCAAGGAACATCCACGACAATTTTTTTTTTTGACTATAATCTATAATCTATAATCTAAGTTGCGAGGATATATTCATTCAAAGCTCTCAGATGTATGCCCACAAACAAACACGTGTAGTTCGCGCTTACAAATGCTGATTGTGTACTTACAAATAAAATCCAAACCTCAAATGAACATAAGCCCTGCAACTCTTGCCGACATTCCCTGAAACAGGGGTGACATTGGCAAAGTGAACCATTTGAACCCCAGTAAAATCATAACAATATTTTATGCAAGAACTCTGTATAAAAAATATAGGTATACAGTAAACCGTTGGTTATGCTATTTGATTTTTTTATGGAACCTTCTGTACTCAGATGTTGGTAAGATTTTTTTAAAGCATTTTGCTAATGTCACCTTTGTTTCGGAAAAAGATGCTAAGAGTTGCAGGGTGAATATTTATTTCAGATTACAGATTATAGATGAGTAGATTGAGGGACAAAGGTGTTCATGAAATCGATTTGTTCATACAGTTGAATGTATACTTTATGTACGAGAGAATCGAAAGACAAAAGAGTGAAGAAAGAATATTCTTTTGGAAAATCTATGAAAGAATAGGATGAATGGATTAAATAAGGAATTCTATTATTTATGACTTTTTAGTGGTATGTAAGGAACTAAGTAGGGGGGGTATTCTCTGAAGAAGCTTTGGCCACCTCTAATTGCATATCAACACAGAAACAGTGACGGGTACAGTGCTTTGTTCCATTGATCTTCATGTCTGCACCCTTTTGAATATGTTAATTTTTATTTTAAAAAACACATTACACATCTTGGACCGGTCTGTAGTCCAATGGCAACACTTCGGACCCGTAAATGGAAGGTTGTGGATTCGAATTCCGGCGGAGCACAAAAATATCCCATTTATATTTCCAAATGTGCTCTTCGCTGGGTTGAAAAATTCATAATCCCTTACCAAAGACTGGTCACTGAGAGGTCCATCCAACCTTACAACAACTGGGTCTTGCTTGAGAATTGCCGCTTTCTACAGCGACGACCAAGCTCGCAGAGGGCTCTTGAGGTGTGATACACACAAAAACAGCGCTCACCAAATAAACCATCCTTATATTATTATTACAAATAGGTGGATAAAACAAAACATGGAAATGCTGAATGTTTTTTTTTTATTATTGAGTAAGACGATACTTTGGAAAATAATTTAAATCTTTATTATTCATTTCATTGTATTGTAGCAGTCATTTATTTTTGTATGTAATTAATTTTCATTTAATTTGTTTTTTTTCGCGTTAATTTTATAGTATCCTGCATTAACAAACCGTTCAAGCTTTCTTATATCCTTATGCAAAACATACAGCTCCTGCTTCTTTTTCTGGTAATCCATAAGTTGAGGAAACGTATGACTTCTTCCCAAAGCTCTCACCATCTCCAATTTATCACTGATCCCCTTCAATTCAACCTCCTTCTTCACGACTTCCTTCTCAATTTCTTTAACCTGCCTCTTACCCTTTTCAATTGCTTCACACAAAGTTTTAAAATGCCGTCTCTGTGTCATCAGTACTTTATTAAAGCCATGAATCTGTCCATACACATCAGCTTTCAACTTTTTTACTTCAATCAACTCCAAATGATTCGCATCAATCTTCTTCTTACACTCTTCATTCTCAATGTTCATCTTTTCAAAATCGACAGTCTGCAACTCTTTCCCAATCTTTTCTTTCCTCTCAACCATCAAATCAACTCCTTTTATTTCCCTTTTCAGCGTGCTCATCTTCAATCTTATATCATCAATTCTCAATCCAGCTCTTTTCAGCATTCTCTTCATAAACCTCAACCAAACTTCACCTGGAATCTTCATTGTTATTTGATTCACTCCATTTTTTATAACATCTTCAATAAACTCATTTTTAGTTTTTAAAATATCATTCACATGCAGTTTCAACTCTTTTTTTTCTTCATTGAAGGTGTTGATTTCGATTTCTGTTTTATTCTTGAGTTTTTCCAAGTTTTCCTCTAAAGCATTCATTTCTCTTTCAACCATATCTATTTTTTGGTTGACGTTGATTTTGGGCGACGCACTCAAGAGCCCCATTCCGCTTCTCTGCATTGAAAACCCGTGAGAATAGTTCATTCTCCTGCTGGATTGATTTGCGATGATCGAAGCTTCAGTTCTGAAAGATAATAGTTGCATGTGTTGAGTGTTTAGAGACCCAGAGTTGGCCGCACCGAAATTTCCTTTTAAATTGTTGTCCAAAATCATTTGAAGTCCTTTTGCCACATTTATATCGTTCCTCTTGAAAAATTTCTCAAAGATTTCATTCTCTAGGTTTAAAATTTCGATGTCCTTTTGCAATTTTTCAATCTCTTTTTCTAAAACGTCATTGGAAAATTCGTCTATGTATAATTCACTGGATACTTGGCTGGTGATGCCTTTTACTTTTTCTGTATTTATGTCACTCATTTTGTTTTGTATTGCAATCCCCAAAAATATTTGTGTTTCTTTGCTTACGAAATATGATATTGAATAAACAAAGCGGTTGTTATGAAAACGAACATGGCGTCAAAACAACCCTTGTTCCATTTTCAAATTGTGAAAAGTTGCCACACGGAACAAAATAATTCCCGTCATTGGCAGGTAGGTACATAAAGTTATTTTAAAGGTAAAATGTGATCACAATATTTTTATTTGTTATATTGTAAGGTTTAAATATCAATGCGCATTAATAGCAACAATAAAAGCTTACATTGTTGTTGTTTTTATTACACGCCCAATAAATAAGCGAGATGTTTTGACAGGTGGTTATGTGTAGTTGGATAACCTTGAAGTGGCATAAAGAAAGTGCCTCAGCAGCCCCAAAGTCAAAGGCAAGAAAGCACTTCCAGGAAGGTACACACCCACACCACGGAGGGCCGGGCAAAATCAGGGATGGCAGAAATAAAAATAAAAATTTCAACCTAATAATTATTTTCGAAAAATATATATGTCTTTCAAATAATAATAAAATAATCTGTAGGAATCTCCAAACGGTGAATAAGGATTATCGTTCTGCATTATGTTTTTGGCCACTAAGGATACACCTAGTCCTGTGACATCATCTTACCATAGTAAATTTGGAATGTTCGGAAGCTTAGTTTTATAAAAAATATGATTATTTAAAGTGTGAGCGTTGTTTTGTGTAAATGAAACCTCAAAAGCTTTTTGCGAACTTGGTCGTTGCTTGAAAGGGTCATTTTGAAACAAGCCAGACCCAGTTGCTGTTAAGGCTGGACAACTTTTTGTTAAAAACATTTTTTCACAAAAAAAAACAGAAAAAATAAGACATTTTCTTCGTTGTTTTGTCGATATGTTTTCAATAACCAAGAAGATAAGTTTTTCAGGTAATATTTTTTTTTGCGCTTACACATGCCGCACGTGGACTTACAACATAAAAATCAATCTCAAATGAACGTAAGCCCTGCAACTCTTGCCGACCGTCCTTGCAACAGAGGTGACATTGGCAAAGTGAATAATTTTTTACTGCATTGTTAGTCAGCCTCATACCAACCTACAAATCAAGGGATCTCATGTTACATAGTCACTCATTTTATTAACCTAAACTCGTGACTCTGATATTTATAAATCTATTTTTTTTAACTGTTTTTGTTTTCATTATAAAACATACTTAAATCACGAATGTCTCATCAAAGTTTAACGTATGAAATTATAAAAACAACTTGTACATATTTTCGGTGTAATCGATTATCAAATATGAAGTGGAAACCGGTTGTGGTTGTGGAACTTTGCGATCCGCGTAGTCAGAATGGTACACGATTACAACAAACAGAAACCATTTGGGGAGCCCCGAGCGGCCGCAGTCATGCGCATGGCCTTGACAGTCATCAACATTGTGGTATTTGAAATGATTTTGAGCAATATTCCGTTGACAAATCGTCCCCTTAGTGCTGGTTTGTCTAATGTCCATCACAGGTTATTATGAGTCGTATAAATGCAAACACCGTCAACTCCTTACGCGATGATTTTGAGAAAAATAAATTTGTAAACTTTTGTAAAACGACAACACCAGTTGGAGATGACGGCGTTTGCACGAAATCATACTTTTTCAATAAAAATTACGAAGGATTAAGTGAGGTTTACATTATATCGCACACAGCAAATGATTTGTTACACTGCGCAGAATCAAATTCAATCATTATCTCAAAAATCATAAATTTTGGAGATGACGGCGTTTGCAGTTATTGTTATACGACTCAATTTTCACATGAGCAATTTTTGTTTGTTTACTGGACCAATGTGTATTATAAAAACGGGAAATTGATTTTTGAAAATATTTGAAAAACCTTTCACATTATCGTGTTTTACGTTTTTTTGTAATCTCAGATTGTGTTGAATGTGATTCTTAAGGCAATTTCATTGAAAGGTCATATTTTAATCAAATAGCAGATAGGTCGTACAAGCACTGAGGGGGCGAAATGTGTGGTAAATCAAGACATTTTTGGGTTATGTAAGTTTTACATTTTATTGCAATCATAACTCTGATGAGACAATTAACAACTCCGAAAAAAAATATAATTTATGTTTGATTGTTATGTAAACTGTTTGTCGTAATCTTGTTATTAATGCGAACTTCTATCGATAAAACAGAAGATTCCTACTCAGTTCGAATCCTTTGCAGAGCTCAAAAATGTATAATATGTTGATGGTTCACTTTGCCAATGTCACCCCTGTTTCAGGGAAGGACGGCAAGAGTTGCAGGGTGTATGTCCATTTGAGATTTGGTTTTTATGTTGTAGGTTCACATGAGACATGTGCAAGCGCGAACTTGTACGTGTCTGGTTGTGAGAATGCATGTAATGTGAATCTCCAATGTAACATATCTTTGCAACTTAGATTAGATTAGATTAGATTAGATTAATAAGGATTTTCTGGTGGTTCACCCAGTGAATCCTCATTTTATATTTATTAATTGATTTTACACAATTTTGATTCACTTTAATGTTTTTTTTTATTTATGGTAGAGGCATCACTTTGTGATCATTTACTTTAAAAGATAAAAATTAAAAACGACTTTGTTTTTTATTACGGCGAGTATATTAAATTCCACGACCGATTTCGCCAACAATCCGTTTGCATTTTCCGGTGACTAAATAATTACTCAATGTTCCGACACGGAATCAATCATTGAGAGTCATCGTGTAAGGGTTCGATTACTAAAAAGATTTTGAATGAATGGGTAAAGAAAGAATGTAATTTGAAAGAGGATGTGAAAGTTAAGGTACAAAAAAATGTGATGAGATGGTTTGGGCATGTGGAAAAAATTAATGATGACTGACAAAGTATATATATACAGAGGTAGTGTGAAAGGTAAAAGAGGTAAGGGACGAGCGAGAAAAGTATGGAGGGATCAGATTGAGGAGATTGAGAAAGAATGGGATATGCAAAGTGAGCGTAAAAGAAGAAAATGCATGAAAAAGGTGATGTATATGAAGGAATTGAAAGAGGTATGTCAGGATAGGAAGAAATGGAGGCAGTTCTGCAGAAGCTCTGGCCACCCCTAGCGGAATGGCGAAAGAGTTACAGTTAAAGTTTTTTTTTAAATCGATCGTTATGGCATAAAAAGGCATCTCCCGAAGATGACCACAACTTTGATCGCTGAATAATGTTCAGCCAACTGTATAAGGAGGTAGCTACCAAGGCATTATTTTCATTGATTAAATAAGGCCCTTGTTGTGACAACCCTGTTTGTATCCTCTATTCCTATCCTTCACGCACCATGCGGTCCCTTTAAATGTTTGACACCCACAGAACTGAACATGTGTTAGTTCCACCTGCAGCATTAGGTATTTCATTCCACATAATGTGACACCCCGTGTGTTATTTCTGTGGGCAATGCAATAAAAGTACAATAGGACATGGAGCTTAAACACAACCATATCGTTTAACAAAAAATGCATGAATACCTACATACTTAAAAGCACACTACATCTTTTATCTATAATAATCTATAATCTATAATCTAAGTTGCAAGGATATATTCATTTAAAGCTCTCAGATGTAAGCCCACAAACCAACAAGTGTAGTTCGCGCTTACAAATGCTGAATGTGTACTTACAAATAAAATCCAAACCTCAAATGAACATAAGCCCCACAACTTTTGCCGACCTTCCCTGAAACAGGGGTAACATTGGCAAAGTGAACCATTTTTTACAGTATGGGTGGTCAGCCTCATACCAACCTATAAGTCAAGGAATATGAATAAAAAATTACATTTAAATATATAAAAGAACAAAACCTTACAAAGAAATCTATACAAAAAAAGTCAGAAATTTCCTATGCAAAAAATGTAGCAAATTAATACACCAACATTAGAAATCACCATTGCAGATTAGCCGCCACTTCTTCCTGTCCTTGCACACTTCTTTCATTTCATCCAGAGTCATAACCTTTTTCATGCAAGTCCTCCTTTTATTATGACTCTGGATATCCCATTCATTCGCTATTTCAGAAATTTGATCCATCCATACTTTTCTCGGTCTTCCTCTACCACGACATCCATCTATTTTAGCAACATATACTTTCTTCGTCAATCTTTCATCACTCATTCTCTCCATATGCCCGAACCATCTTAATGATTCGTAAAAAAATTATTGCCTTATCAGTTATCGGTTGTTCACGCGCAGCCATTTTGCATCAGATTTTTAATTGGGGTTCTCTTTTAATCAAACTGCAATTATTTATTTTAACAGAAATTATTTTACACGGTTTGGTTCACAATTTACAACAATTGATAATCTCTGCTCATTGGTCTTCGCGGCAAAATGCTTTGAGCAACTTATCGCTCTCCGCTCGATTGCGGTCCCTATATTTAGGTACAAAAGAGATCTTTCTCGCATATTCCAGATCACACACCATAACGCTGTTCTATGCACTACCACCATCATGGACTACTCCCAGATTTTTCTATTCACACTATCGTACTTTGATTTCATAGTTCATAACACTATTTTGGAGGTTCCGGGTAATTATCCACCCTTCCATGTTTCCATACATTTGTGAAAAGACGCCATGGCTTAGCTGAGATGTAAAGTTTTATACCTGTGGTACGGAACCTTTGTCCGTGGCCTTTCAGTGGTCTCAATGTCACACGGATACACAGGCCACGAGAGTAATTCCCCAAATCATATTATTTTTTCTTACATAACATAAATCGCACGCACCGTCGGTGATCATCAACATTTTCTATAATTCGCAACGCAAAAAACGCAACACACATAGTGTAACTTTTTGCCGTGTTATCCCCGAAGGGTTTCGCATGTGGCGAGTGGAAACTATTTATTTTTACAGGTAAGGGGGCCGGCCTTACGCCATTCACTTCAGTTGATGTGGGGGTTTCCCAGCTCCCCGGGGAGCTGGTACTCATTTCTTTTGAAGGCTGAGTTAACCTTGCAGGTATTTTATTTTGGATTTTGAAATATAAACACCGAAACGGGAAATCATTTCTGACACCCTCGGTGGGAGCTCTTGGCATAGAATGCAAGCCCTGTACCAACTGAGCTATCGATCTATAATCTATTATTGATCTAAGTTTTTAAGATAATTAAGATTTCACATTCATAGTTTACACATTGATTCTGTAATCTATAGGTATTCTAGAATTTAAGTTGTACGGTTTTGATATTTTTAATTTATACGCACGTGAAAGTTTGCGCTTTCACACGCTGCATGTGTACAAACAAAATGAAAACCCAAAACTCAGATGTACATAATCCTTGCAATTTTTGCCGCCCTTCCTTGAAATAGGGGCTACATTGGCAAAGCAAATCAATTTTGATAATTTAAATGGTTAGCCGCATACCAACCTGTAAGTCAAGGATTTGCTTTTTAAAATAATCTACTTTTTAATAAAACAATAACAAATGTATTTATTTTTAAACTATGTCTGTATCTGTCTGTATCCTGCCGCCGTTCCACTAGGGGTGGCCGGTACCTCCGCAGATGCGCCTCCACTTTTTTCTGTCCTTACAAATCACACTTTCATTTCCTCAATATTCATCACCTTTTTCATACATACTCTTCTCTTATTCTCACTCTGTAGATTCCATTCTTTCGCAATCTCACCAATTTGGTCTAACCATTCTTTCCTCGGCCTTCCCCTTACGCGCTTTCCTCTGTCAATGATTATTTTATTAAAAAACATAAATCAAAATGTGTTCCGCGTTTATCTACTAGTCGTACTCTATTGGGTAATTAATACCTTTATTATTTCAAATAATTACCTAATACCTTTATGACAAAAGTTGATTAGTACAAAATAGATTTTTTTCATGGGATTATAAATGTTTCTTTAATACCTATAAAGGTTTAACTTCAAACTTCTATCTTATTTAATCGAAGTTGCAGAAATAGTAACATTATTGATTCATATTATATGCATTCTCGCAAGCAGACACGTATAAGTTCGCACTTGCACATGCCGCATGCGAACCTACGACATAAAAAAACCCAAATCTCAAATGAACATACACCCTGCAACTCTTGCCGACCTTTCCTAAAACAGGAGTGACACTGTCAAAGTGAATCAATTATCTACAGGATGGATGGTCAGCCGCATACCAACCTATAAGTTAAGGAACTATATAGCTACTTATTTTTTACCTACGTTTTTACTCATCCAATGGTTCGCCATCACTGGTATCCAGAAAAGATCCAAGCCTGAAATCACACCCCCCCACCCCCTCTCCCTCTTCTCGTTCGGCTATAAATAGAGGTGACGCTTCTGCCCGGCGACAGTCGACTAAGAAGCGTCGCGAGTGTTGGGTGCATAGACCGCCTTAGTATTATCGATAACATACTACGACCAAATATATAAGGTAAGATTTATCAATTTTCTTACATTAAAACAGCTCATTTTATTTCTTGGGCAAGTGTGGAAAAAAAATCAAGTCGATGCGTTATCATAAGAACATAAAGCAAAATTGTAAAAAATATTTTTTTAAATATGTAAATAATTTTGATAATGGATGAAAGTTATACGCTAAAAAATTTGAAGAAAAAGAAAAAAAAATTGGCACAATGAACTGTTTATTATCATCTTATTTATGTAAAAAAAAAATAACAAATTCAGCTGCAGTATCTAATCTAAGTTGCAAAGATATGTTACATTGGAGATTCACATTACATGCATTCTCACAACCAGACATGTACAAGTTCGCGCTTGCACATGCCTCATGTGAGCCTACAACATAAAAACCAAATCTCAAATGGACATACACCCTGCTACTCTTGCCGTCCTTCCCTGTAACAGGGGTGACATTGGCAAAGTGAACCATTTTTACAGCATGGGTGGTCAGCCGAATACCAACCTATAAGTCAAGGCACTCATGTATATTCTTATACCACCGGTAGTATTCTTGTTTGAAATAAAAAAAAAAGTTCCCTAAGTGTTAGTTTGTCTTATGTTTATCAGAGGTGATTTCATATGAGCAATGTTTGTATGTGTACTGGACCAATGTGTCTTATGAAAACTGCCAATTGATTGTAAAAATATTTAAACCAACTCTCATGTTATTGTGTTTACGTTTTTTTTTAACTCAGATTGTGTAGAATGTGATTCTTAAGACTATATTTGATTGAAAGATTACATTTGAATCAAAAGCTAGCTAAGCCAACCAGCACTGGGGGGGACGAAACATTAAATTTTAAACCATTTTCCGTATCTCATATTTCTTATAGGCTTGTTATTATATTGTTATCTTTTGTTTCCTTTGAATTCACTTGTACCTGTCTTACCCGTACCACTTGTGACTGGTCCCGTATTCCACCCTCCGCGTGACTAGGCTGGAATAAAGATTTATTATAATTTAAAATATTTGAAAATAATATTGTGTCGAGACGAAAATATTTAATGAAATTCTCTATCACAATATATTTTCATAGTTTCCTACAGAGCCATTTACATGTAACCACCATCTATAATCTAAGCTGCAAAGATATGTTAACATATTAAATGCATGCCCACAGACAGGCATATGTAGGTTCGCGCCTACACATTCTACATAATATGTGCATACAAATAAACAAAACCTTACATGAACATAAACCTTGCAACTCCTGCCGCTTTTCCCTGAAACCGGGGTGGCATTGGCAAAAGTGAACCGATTTTTACAGCACGGGGGATCAACCTCATACCAACCTATCAGTCAAGGAGATAGATCATACAAACCTTAATCATTTTAACTTGTTTATATTAATTTGATGTCAATCTAAATCTAAGCTGCAAAGATATGTCATCATTTGAGATTCATATTATCCCACAAGCAGACATGCATAATTTCATGCTTACACATGCCGCATGTGGACCTACAATATAAAAAAACCCAACTCTCAAATGAACATAAGCCCTGCAACTCTTGCCGACCTTCCCTGAGGCAGGGGTGACATTGGCAAAGTGAACCATTTCTTACAGTATGGGTGGTCAGCCGCATACCAACCTATCAGTCAAGAATAGTCAGAAATTTTGTGCATTGAAACAACCAGATGTTTTTTTTTTTTTTTTACTAAGCTACACATATAGTGTAACTTCTTGCCGCGTTATCCCCGAAGGGGTCGCATGTGGCGAGTTGAACCTATTTATTTTTCCAGGTAAGGGGGCCGGCCTTACGCCAACCACTTCAGTTGAAGTGGGGGTTTCCCAGCTCCCGAGGGGGCTGGTACTCATTTCTTGTGAAGGCTGAGTAAACCTTGCCGGTATTTTTATTATGGGGTTTGAAATAAACACCGAAATAGGAAATCATTTCTGACACCCTCCTCGGTGGGATTCGAACCCGAGCTCACGGGTTAGAATGCAAGCACTCTACCAACTGAGCTATCGACCGGACTAAAACCGGAATTTAAAAAAAAATTAACGGTAAAAACAAAATGGTTTGTCTTATTTACATATTACATACATACTATTTTTTTTTTGTGCACAACAGGCTACCCTCATTACAGTGCACCCTCACACAGTCATTAGCAAGCTGGGAGGAACTTTTAAAAGCATTTAAATTTATATTAATGTAGGTATCTAGTTATGGGAGAACATACATTATTCTCGACGTTTCGTTGGCAACGTAGTCAACGTCTTCAAGAGGCACCTTTTCCGAACGTCCATTGAGGATGAACCCTTAACGACCTTAACTCCAGTTTAAATATGATTTATCCTATTATCCAGATTTTTGGCAGTAACTTTGTGAAAGTCCATTTTTTTTTTTTTTTTTTAAGTAGATTTGTGAAGAGGAATGCAATTCACCAACCTATTCTGCCTGGCCAGAAACAGGTATTAATATCATCATTTAATAATTCATTCTTGTTTTATTATTAATGAACTATTAAATAATAATTACCCAATAACATCTGTTGAACCAGGGTCAAAGTTAAAGTCAAGTGACCCAAGCGGGAATCGAACCAACGTTGTTCCATTCGAAACACGCTAGAAAGATCAGCCCTCTTGGCCCCCGCGGCTATAACCCCGACATTTTAACAGATTTTTTATTTTATTAAGTTCACAGTGAAGAACAAAGAATTTTTCTTTAAATGATTTATCCTGTTTGATTTTTCTCATTTCTCTATTTCACAGGGGCGATCATAGGAATTAAGACCTAGTTCGGCAACTTCTAGGTTTTGGGTGGTTTTCGACAGGACAAGAAGACACTTTTTGTGCGCAACTCCAAAACAATAAAAATCCGATTTTTTTCATATTCCATACAGCCAGTGGGTACCCTATTAGGGTATTTGCAATAGTGAGGAATTTGGTAAAAAGTGTATAATTTTGTTAGATTACGATAAGCATATAAACAAGGGCCTACTTTCAAGTCCAAAATAAATTTATATAATTTTAAATTTGAAAATGATCTTTTGAAAATTTTGACCGGTTTTGAAACGGATGTGCGATCCGTCAACGAAATTTGTAGCCCCCGTGACGTCATTTTCTTGTATCGACAACGCTGCTGGCATTGCGATGGCTATAAAAAGTCAAAGAAAATGACGTCACAGCCGAAAATTCAATCCAAGGAGCGTTTTGGCGCGTAAATTCAAACTTCATTTTTTGAACATGAATAACTTAAAAAAAAAGCAAGTAAAAAAAAAATTTAAGAAGTTTTATGATAAGCAAATATAAAGGAATTTAAATCCACAATAATTTTTTTTTGTGAAATTTCCCTATTCCAACCTGAACCTAAAAATGAAATAATATTGCATTAGTTGTCTTTAAATAAATAACCACCGTGGTTTTTTGTTGCCGTTTCAGACGGACCTTTAAAGTATCTATGAAACTCTTACCTTAGTCATTGTAGAATCTCTAGCATTATGTAGTTGTTCTTGTCCCACGACACTTACACATAAATAATGAAAAGCTTAGTGGAAGCCGCCTGAGCCACATCAAATATCAGAGTAAATGATTGATTATAATAAGACAAGTCAATAACTCGATACTTGAAGTGGCCTTAAGAAATGCCGTTTTTCTCAATTCTTCCAAACACACACAGTATCTAAGGCATAAAATTATCTACATCATGAAGAACTGAAGTTATCCATTGTAATAATTAAGTTTCACAATAAATCACAAAAACAATCACAGACGTCAAAAACAACGCGCGCGGGCTTGGAAGAAATTGGAGAATGAACAAAAAGTTAAAACTCACACACTTCTTTTCTGCATCTCTTTCATATATATCACCAGTTTATTTCTGTCTCTACTCTACTATGACGTAAGTGCGTTCCCAATTATTATTGTCTTTTGACCCAGGCAAGCCTGAGTTGAAGCGTACAGACGGTGGCCACATGTGGATGTATGAGTGGCAATTTGGTTTAAATGTATTGCCGCGCTGGAACCGAGCTAAAGTTTAAAATCTCGTTGCCGGACCGCGCTGAGCGTATTGCATGCGTGAAAACGGTAGGCGCTAACTTACAAATGTCTAATTCGGGGCTACGAAAATTGCCTATCTTTTAGGCGTCGATTAATATTGTTTCTTATTAAAATTATTGTTTCAAAAATATTTTTTCTTTTCTAAAAAGTAAGTTCGGCGAGGACTAATGGTCTTTATGATATGCACGCCACTGCTATTTCACAACTTTTTAAATTTAAAATGCATATTGTAAAACACAGTCACACGTTTTGAGCAAACACACACCTAAGAAATGTCCATTTTTAAACCATTATTTTGTTTAACGACTTTACATACGATTTTGTATTTGTAGTCGATGTAAATGTTTGAGTAAATGAAAGGAAAAGTGTGCCAAGAATTATTCAAATTTGTGTCAAAGCTGTCCATTGAAAAAGTGCAATATTTTGACACGGCTAGCTAAATATTTCAAAATGACAAATATTGAAGCAAATATTAACATAGGTACACAGTGGAGCCTTGATTTTCTTGGCCAACACATCCATCATTTTGCATATCAATTTCGTCAAGATTTTTTTTTTTTCAAGATTTTTGCATTTTCAAAATTTTATTCTGACGCAGTTTAGAAATAGATTTTTTTTTAAATTCAGAATCCAGAGTCATAATTAAAAGAGAGCTATATGAAGAAGGTTATATAAAAGGTTAATAAATTAAGGTTGTTATGACAGAAATAAATGGCGGTTGATCTGTAATGTTGGCGGCTAGGACGAGTGTTTTTTTTTACATCAGAATTTCGTATTCTGTATTTGTTTTAATGTTTAGGTATATATATTATTATTTGTTGATTTTAAAAATGTAATTTGTCGTGTATGTTCCTTGACCTGTAGGTTAGTATGCGGCTGACCCCCATGCTCTAGAAAATGGTTCACTTTGCCAATGTAAGCCCTGTTTCAGGGAAGGTCAGCAAGAGTTGCAGGGTGAATGTTTATTCGAGATTTGGGTTTTTATATCGTAAGTCCACATGCGGCATGTTTAAGGGTGAACTTCTACGTGTCTGCTTGTGAAAATGCATATAATGTAAATCCCCAATGTTGCATATATTTCCAACTTAGATTAGATTAGATGCACCAATGCTGTAGAAAATGGTTCACTTTGTCAATGTCACCCCTGTTTCAGGGAAGGTCGGCAAAAGTTGTGGGGCTTATGTTCATTTGAGGTTTGGATTTTATTTGTAAGTACACATTCAGCATTTGTAAGCGCGAACTACACTTGTTGGTTTGTGGGCATACATCTGAGAGCTTTAAATGAATATATCCTTGCAACTTAGATTATAGATTATAGATTATATAGACCCCTGTTTCAGGAAAGGTCGGCAAGAGTTGCACGGTCTATGTTTATTCGAGATTTGGGTGTTTATATCGTAAGTCCACATGTGGCATGTTTAAGCTTGAACTTATACGTGTCTGCTTGTGAAAATGCATATATGTAATGTGAATCATCAATGTTACATATCTTTCCAACTTAGATTTGATTAAATAAATTGGGGTTTTGTACTGAAAAACATCAATGCACGGTAACATCAAAAACCTTTAACGAGTTGAGAAATATGATTTCTTCCGCTTATATTTGAACGAGCGGTAACTTATAAAACCCACACATGATCTGAAATTGGATTTATTCGAAAACCGATCACTTTGTTTTTTTTTTAAACACTTACTTTTGTGTTTAAATTTTTACTGTTTTGTAGTCTACTGGTTGACATTACGCACTCGTGATCGGAAGGTCGTAGGCTAAATTTCCGTAGTGGCACAATAAAAATATCATTTCTATGATAATCTATCATTTACGTTGAAAAGATATGTGTAGATTTAAGGCTCATATTTAATGCATGCCCACAAGCAGGCACGTGTAAGTTCTCGCTTACATGTTGCATGTGCAAGTTCTCGCTTACATTTTGCATGTGCATGGGGGTCAGCCTCATCATACCAACCTATTAGTTAAGGAACATAAAAATTTCAGAAATTAAAGTAAAGTACTCGTACTTAAAATCAAATTTAAAGTAAATTAAATTAAAACTCCAAATTAAACGCCCTAACCACCAACATTGCAAATCAACCCCATTTCTCTCGGTCCTTCCATAATTCTTTCACCTCAGAATCATCATTTTTTTATGCAGTGTGACCTTTTGAATATCCTTAGGCGAAAATATTCGAGCATAAACAAATAAAATAAAGTGAATTAAAACAATGTTTTACCATTTATATTTTTAAATATTTATAAAAATGGACTTTCACTGTGTTAACAGATCAACACTAAAAAATATTTTGAATATCCCATTCGTTCGCAAATTATGCTCTTCGCTGAGTAGAAAAAAATATAAGACTTTACTAAAAATCGGGCAGTTAAGGTATCTATCCAACCTTTCAATAACTGGCCGGCCCCCTTACCTGTAAAAATAAATAGGTTCCACTCGCTACATGCGATCCCTTCGGGGACAATTCGGCAACAAGTAACGCTATATATGTGGCTTAGTGAAAATAAATGTTTTCAAGATGCTTTTATTTTGTTTTGTTTCAGCAGGATGAAGGTTTTGGTAGCTCTGTGTGTGTTGAGCTCCGTCTGCTGCGTAGTGAGGGCGCAGTTCGCCAACGGCCGCATCCTGGAGCCTCCAGTGGCCAGCCTGTGTGCACAGAGAGTCATCCACGAGAGACGACCTGACGGTGAGCCACGCTCCATCTTTATTTCTTGGCTTTTGGTGGTGGATTCTCTCGAAGATTTAGGGAAACACATCGTCCCCTTAGGCCCTGTTGCACCAAGAACCGAATTAGACTCTTCCATGGCTTCCAACACACATTTGATATTCAAAGGCAACTGAAATTGGAAAATCAAAAATATTAATTCTTGGACCGGTCCGTAGTCCAGTGGCAACACTTTGCACTCGTAAATGGAAGGTTGTGAATTCGAATCCCAGCGGAACACAAAAAATATACCATTTATATTTCCAAATGTGCTTTTCGCTGTGTTGAAAATTTCATAAACCTTTACCAAAGACCGGTCACTGAAAGGTCCATCCAACCTTACAGCAGCTGGCTTTTGTTTGTGTCACTGACGCTTTCTTTAGCCACAGCCAAGCTCGTAGAGGGCTCTTGAGGTGTGATTTACAGTAAATTATACCAAATAAATCATACTGATCTTTATTTGTATTTTAGTTGTTTCTTTTTAGAAGGAATACTACTTACTTATTTGTTTTTTTTTGACGCCTTGAATAATTCAAAATATCGGTTTTTAATCATTTTACTAAATAAACAAATCAGAATGGCCCACTGAATGACATCAGATGATACCATAATCTGTTCACTAGGTAGTTTTATATTTTAATAAACTGTATCTTTGACTGTTCCTTGACCAATGGGTTGGTATGAGGCTGAGCCTCCGCAGATAAAGAACTCCTCCATAAAGAACTTAGTTCACTTTTGCTAATGCCGCCCTGTTTTAAGGAAAGACGGCAGGGTTGCATGGTTTACGTCCATGTGTTTTTTTGTTGTATTTAAGTACACCTGCGGCATGTCTAAGCGTGAACTAACATGTATCTGCTTGTGGGCATGCATGAAATATGAGCCTTAAATGTCAATTTATCTTTGCAACTAAGATTATAGATTATATACTTAATTAAATTTTACACAACCTTTTTGAAAACTAATGGATATCAGTGTAGTATAATTAAGTATATGTTAGAGAAAACTTCTTCAAAAAATAACACTCTGATACCTACTTACCATGTCCTTGAACTTTGGTGTTAGGTTATTCCCCTGGTTCGGGTCAACCCAGGCTTAACCTCAGGTCTTCGTAGTTGTTTTTTTATGAATGGTACAGCCATCCTACAACACCTGTGGCGATCACAACGAAATCCTAAAAGACCATTAAGAGGGCTCAGTACACGCGAGTTTCGAAACCTTCGAGTCTTTAAAAATCAACATGATTTCCTTAACTTAGCATCTTACTTAACTTATCTAAAGTCAACGACGATACCATGTTGAAAGCAACGGTTCTCATCAGATCACTCACCGAAGTTAAGCCACATTGGGCGCGGATGCTACTCGGATGGGTGACCGCTAAGTACACCGCGTGTTGTTGGCATTTCTTGGACAGTTCCGTAGTCCAGTGGCAACACTTCGGACTCGTAAATGGAAGGTTGTGGATTCGAATCCCGGCGGAGCACCAAATATACCATTTATATTTCCAAATGTGCTCTTCGCTGGGTTGAAAAATTCATAAACCTTTACCAAAGACCGGTCACTGCAAGGTCCATCCAACCTTACAGCAACTGGGTCTTGCTTGATAATTGGCGCTTTCTACAGCGACGACCAAGCTCGCAGAGGGCTCTTGCGGTGTGATACACACAAAAACAGCGCTCACCAAATAAATCATCTTAGTATTATTATTATTAGCAACCAACTATAATATTTATTTCTAAAATCCAACTTGCAAAGATATTTTCAGATTAATATTAAATGCATTCCCACAAGCACGAGCAGACACTTATTAGCTCGCGCTTACACATGCCGCATGTGAACTTGCAATATAGAAACCCAATCTTAAATGAACTTAAGTCCTGTAACTCTTGCCAATCTTCCCTAATACAGGGGTGACCAAAGTGAGCCATTTTATACAGCATGGGTGGTCATTGGTCAGCGTCAACCCAACCTTCCAATTAAGGATTAACGAAAAAATATGTATTCTTAAAAAGCTTAGTTCATATATTTTTTAATTGATTTTAAAAGTAATAACGTAACTACACGTTTAAACATGAAAAAATCAAACTCTTGTATTTGTTTAAAGAGTAAATAACGTTAAAAAATATTATATGAAATTTCTTGGGTGCTGTTTAGCCTTAACATTTCTAACCCATTGGATGTCACCGGATAAATTTTATTGTCCGTAATTTATTGAGCAAGGATATTAAAATTCTTGTCTCCTCCACACAAATGGGTTTAGGTATCTACATTCGAAATGAGATGTAGAAAGAATACACCTGCCGTTTCTAACCTGTGACTTTTTTGAACTTCGAATGGAATACCTAACTGTAAAAGCAATATTCGAATTTCGAATTTTTATTTTTGGGTAGTCGTAAAAAAATAAAGGCGGTACTTAACTAGTTTTTTTTTCGAAAATAACCAAGTATGTAAATTTAAATACATAATATTTGAAGTTTGGGAAATATTTGTTGATTGAATTAAAAAAAAATCCTTATATAGGGAATCCATATTGTTACAAGCGTATGGTAGTATTAGTGCATACGTGATTCTAAGCATGCTGGTAGAACAACGCTCAGGAATCATCCACTATGCTGGAGAAATCAAGAACAGTCGAGAAACGTCCGTATGAACGTATATAAATGTAAGCCGCAATCGTGTGCAGGCCAGAGTGTCGATTGGAACACAGCCGTGAAGTCAAACGCAAGAGCTAGAAATCAGTAGGTACTTGTAAATTGTGAACCAAACCGTGTAAAATAAATTCTGTCGAAATAAATAATTGCAGTTAAATTAAAAGAGAACCCCAACTAAAATCATTAAAATATTTTATTTACTATGGGTGACTCACTTTTTTTTTCTACTTATGTATCATTGTTGGTTGGCTGTTCGCTCCCCCAGTTCTTGTTTATCGTATACGCCAATCATGTCAAATATGACTTTTTCATGCAGTTGTCTTATGAATCAAATTCTACACAATCTGAGCTAAGAAAAACCGTAAAACTCGATAATGTGAGAGTTCTTTTAAATATTTAAAAAATAAATTTCTTGTTTTTATAAGACACATTGGTCCAGTACACATGCAAACATTGCTAATGTAAAATTTTCTCAATGGCGTATACGATAAACAAGAACTAAGGCAGCGTGTTGGCTCCCCTGCAAAAAAAACTCATACTCAAAAACTTCTCAAGCTGTGAACTACAAAAAAAACCCCTAATTGTCGGGAAGCCATTTTTTATTTACTATGGATGACGACAAATAGCCAAGGAATATTTTTGAAATGTTTGGAATCCATAGCATCTCTGTGTTTCCATATTGCATTTATCACTTTTCCTAAAAATCCTTACATTGTCACCTTTGGTTTTACATGAGTGAAATTACCTTAATTTCTATATCGAGAAAAAACGGCCTTAATTCAAATTTTCCTCATTAAGGAAAAAAGATAAAGTTTTCTTTAGAAATATTTCAATTCCATTTAATCTTTATGACCCAGAAATTAATTTAAGCAATATACTTATCCCTACTTTCATAATTTCAATATTTAATTACATAAAAAACTGCATGTAATACAATGTCAAAAAGTTAAAAATTACCGATACCCGTGATCCTTTTCACATGTCCGGCCCACCTTAGCCTTTTTAATTTAGCATGTCTGGGAACCTCATAGATGTTATATAGCTCTTCGTTGTATCTTATTCTACTGATTTCACTATCTTCAGCCAATCTTTATATTAGTTCAACATAAATCAAAGTGGACAAATAAAGATGAAAAATTTGCATTCACGATTAAAACAGTCGTTGAGCTGAATCGCTTGTAAATTCATATTAAATTAAGGAAGTCTAAGGTCAAGAGAATACCAGTTTTATCAGAATAACAATCACATTAAGAAACGGCTTTATTTCATTGGCGGTCATCGAAAATGCATTATGTACAAATCATTTTATTTTTATGACATACAAATTATAATAACTTACAAATAAATTTTGTTTGAAGATGTGCATGCTGCCTCTAATTTATGAAAAGGTGGCAAGAGTTGCAAAGCTCAATAAATGTTCATTTGAGATTTTTGTTTAATTTTGTTCTATTTATACATGGTTGTGAAAGTGAATTGAAAATGAACTTGAAATGTTTAGTACCTGTAACCTAGATAATATACATTAATAGTCGATATGTATTCATTATTTACACCAATCGTCCGCTTACCAAGCAGAACATCAAAGTTCCAAATCTTCAGGTGTCACATCAAGAAAGAATTAGACTGTATTTTGTTTTCTTATAAAGATTTGTACAGCTTTCCTTGAAAGCCCCTTTATCGAATATTTGGGTTTTCCTTATTCTTGAAAGGGTAGACAATCATAAATTACTAAGACTGAGTAAACCTTGTTGATGCTCACTAAAACCTGTATATAAGAAAATTAGGAAGTAATGTCATTCCTTGACTTATAGGTTGGTATGAGGTTGACCACCCATACTGTAAAAAATGGTTCACTTTGCCAATGTCACCCCTGTTTCAGAGAAGGTCGGCAAGAGTTGCAGGGCTTATGTTCATTTGAGATTAGGTTTTTATATTGAAGGTCCACATGCGGCATGTGTTAGCGCGAAATTATACATGTCTGCTTGTGGGAATGCGTTTAATATGAATCTTAAATGATAAATATATTTGCAGCTTAGATTCAGATTAGATTTAGATGTCTGATACCTTTGGCGGGATTCGAACCCTAGCAATATGGTTTTAAACTAAAGTGTTCGACTAACTAAGCTATTGACTGGACATGAACACGGGAAATCATATCCTCGGATTCAAGCCTAGCTCTTGTCAACAACGTTTCACGAAATCGACTTGTAGACCGGACTGCGTACATGGTTTGTTCAGCAATTAGCATAAAGATGTGTTCATATTTCTATAGAAAGTCTTCATGTGACCTCTGTTTTCTCACATAACAACCATTCAGTGACGATATCAGTCATCACAGTGTTTACTCGCTAATTTCTTGTACATCGGTATGCGCGTAGCAAATCTGGTCAATAACTTTTGATTCCAAATCACAAGATTCCAAAATAAGAACACAGTACGTTTGAACGCAGAATCACGTCGGGGTCACCAATTTCGGATTCAAATACGAGTATACGAGTACTTTGAGGTAAAGAGAAATATAATAAGGGTTTGATGGTAAAAAATAATTTTACATAAATTAATTACAGCTTCTTATTTAGATTTTGACAATCTGAAGCAATCAGAAAAAAGTAAGGATCCACACCTTCTTACTATTCTAATTAAGTACTTTCGTAACTTCTTAATGTTGACAATTAAAATATGTGACATTTTCGTAATTTCGTCTTTCCAAAGTTTTCTAATGTATATGTTTCTAAGCAAAACAATAATTAAATGACCTATGAGTTTTACTTTGTTATCTGATTTGGAGTTAATAAGATTCTTCTCCATCTTATCTATGGAGACAGGGCTTTTAGTTCGGCTTGTCCATCCTGCTGGAATAGTCTGGAGT
The DNA here is from genome assembly GCA_951799405.1 of Agapetus fuscipes. Classification (NCBI taxonomy): domain Eukaryota; kingdom Metazoa; phylum Arthropoda; class Insecta; order Trichoptera; family Glossosomatidae; genus Agapetus; species Agapetus fuscipes. The sequence continues at coordinate 11,670,688 of OX637343.1, read as the reverse complement.
AGAGAACAGAGAACAATGTTAGTAGAAGCTGGAGTGAAGTTTTCCGGGATCTGTTGCCGTGGTCTGTGGGAGCTGCAGCTTCCGGACGTTTCACCCATTTCTACGATGGGCTTCTTCAGCGTGAAGTATGATGATGATGAAGATCTTGATGAGAACTGTGATGTCAGTGTGTGTGCAAAGGGCTTATATGGCTTATAGACATAAGGGCCCTTTGCACACACACTGACATCACAGTTCTCATCAAGATCTTCATCATCATCATACTTCACGCTGAAGAAGCCCATCGTAGAAATGGGCGAAACGTCCGGAAGCTCCAGCTCCCACAGACCACGGCAACAGATCCCGGAAAACTTCACTCCAGCATCATCAGCCGGCCGTGTAAGCCTTAAACTCTTATTCAATGTTAGTAGAAGCTTCAACACATAAAAGCGCCGTTGGGGTAACTAGTGCCACTAAATGAAGCTGTCATCGATCAACTTAAAATATATGAAGGGAGCATCAGAGCTTTTTGGCGTGCCAAAAAAAGCGCCCTAAGGCAACCGTCATGTTTATTTCTATTCTTGACGCAATAATATATATCTTCTATGACATTTTTTAGTTGTTTATCTATTATTGTGTTTCATGGGGCGTTTGTTGCTATGAGCAGAAACAGACGTACGACATGGCTTTGATATTGATCAACGGGCGCTGTATGAAATTGGTCAATTATTATTATTTATTTGTCTTATGTACCTACAAGAAATCTCGTAGCAAAGTGTTCAAATTATTGCTTGTTTAAAAATAGTATCACGTATCGAGTCCCAAATCAATTCCAACATGAGTATTGAGTATGCAGACTTGCTATTTATCTTGTATGGATATAATTGAAAGAACCAACATGGTCTGAAGGCGCTAACGATCAGCTGATCTGTAAAGAAAGTGCGTTGGTAATGGAATAACTCTACATAAAATAAATATTAACATTCCAGTTGGTTTTCCACGGAGCATGTGTAAGCCAGCTAAAGATAAACATGTCCTCGATTTCTACTTGAGATTTTCTACTCGGGTTTCCTTGTGAATACAACTGTGTTACGTTACTCTGCTGCATTTCTGTTTAGCCAACACCATCTTCATTTCTGTCAAATCCTGTTCCAATCTCGATTATTTCTTACAACCCACGAATAATTACCTACAATGACTTTAGCAAGATTAAATACACAGAAATACTGATTTATGAATAGGTGCCCACAAAGGAATCAAAACGAAGTTTAAAATTTGTTTTTTTTCTCGGCGGGAAAACGTCAGAGTTCCTTAGCAACTAAAACAAAATACTAGTTGGTTTCCTTACTCGGGTGACGTCACTTTTTTTTTGTCTAATATGATTTATGCCGACACCATACTAAACAAATATGTACATAAAGGTAAGAACTTTAACAAGGAGGTAGGTACAAAAAACACATTTTAATTATTTTCATTTTGTGTTTAATTTGTATTACTTTTCACTTTCTCCATTGTTCATCCTTTGCAATTTCACTCTGCAGATTCAGCAAGATGTAATCCTTTCTTTATTCAGTCACATAACTCACTTCCTTATCTGTAAAAACAATCCGTAAATTGAATGTTCTCGCGAATTCGCGCCTCGTCCGCCATTGTCATCTGTCAAAAATCTGACCCAGATGTAAATTTTGACAGCGCATAGACAATGGACGCGCGGTGTCGTATTATCCCATTGTCGTTATAAATAATAATAAAAAAGAACAAAACAAAAATATAATCGTATGAATAAATTATTATAATTTTGCACTCGAATTTAGTATGTCTTCAAATATTGTTCGTAAACCAAAACGATGATATCCGCACTTGATTTAAAATAGACAATATTGTGTAATCACCCGGCCGCGTAGCTACGGAAAAAGCAAACAAACATTTTGTTATTTTTTGCTAAGAACGGCAGTCCCATAAAAGACTGACGTTTGCTCGCCCTGAACAAAGTTCCAAATTCAAAAATGTTCCGACCTCATTTCCATGCAACAATTTTGCTAGTAAGTAGGTACCTAAGTACCAAGGTATAAGAAAAAATCGCAAATAAGCAGCACATACAGCATGACTTCCTACGGCGTAGTCCTCGAAGGCATCGCATGTGGAACTTATATATTTTCATAGGTAAGGGCGCCTCACAACAATCATTTGAAGTGGGGTTTTCCAGATTCGGAGCGGGTTGGTTGTTACTTCTTGAAAGAATGAGTAAATCTTACCGGAAAACGCAGCAAGAAGTTACACTATATGTGAAGCTTGGTTGTGTTTTGCAAAAGTGTTTGTAACGTGACTAAGCTACACATAAAGCGTGACTTTTTGTAGGGTTGTCCCCGAAGGGGTCGCATGTGGCGGATGTGACCTATTTATTTTTACAGATTAGCGGGCCGGCCTTTTTCCCATTAGATACAAGTATATATTATTTATTTTATTAATATAAACATGTCACTCATAACCATAAGTCATAAAAAAAATGTAATTTATTTTTGACGCATGGCAATCAATAGAAAGCCAGTTTCACTCTCGTCCGCAAATATGGCGGAGCAAGGAAAAACAACTAATTATTTTTATTAGCTTCGTCATCCATTTAACCGCTCATCGAATTCGGAGAAATTAACTATTAAATTTCAAATGAAGTTTACATCATACAAAAAAAAACATTTCAAATGTAAAATATTGAAAGAATGAATTAGGAAATTTAATGCACCGAAATCTCAAAGAAAGACAAATGTGTATGCATTTCCAAAAGTATGTAGGTACATCCACAGAAAGGGCGTCATTGGTCTTTCCAGCCAATAAATGATGTAGTGAACGCAAATTCCACTGTGACATTGCAAGGCCGGTTTGCGAGGGATAACTATGATTTTGTTATTGGTTACTAATGACCCCAGTTACATAGACGTGTTAGTGTTACAAGTTTTCAGGGCGAGAAAATGTTTCAAGTCTATACATTTTTTTAGAGAGTTTATAAGAATAGTTTTGTTTTTTTATATTTGGTATGGTTTGTGATTTATTTTTCTTATGTGTTTTCTAATTGCTTATATTGTTATCCTTTTTTTCCTATACATTAATTTTCAAATTTAATATGGCTGGTCACGTATTTCACTCTCCGCGTGACTGGGCTGGAATTAAGATTTTATTATTTTTAACACTGTAAAAATTAATATTTTATCCTTAGTAAATTTCTTAGTAAAAACTCAGGTATAGGTACCAGATGATGATCGTGAGTGATCGAAAACGTTAGTAGGATAAATTAAGTGAAAGTAAACCGTGTTTTAATAGAATAAAGGATCAGAATATTTTTGTTTCAGCAGGTCTCCAATAAATAGGTAGTAGGTACATCATCACTTATTTGAAATGAGATATTGTAAAACTGTGTGATTTTTTCTTTAATATTATGATTGTATGTCATACTTTTATATTATGTGACATTTAAAACCACGCATGCATTGTCATTTGTTATTTCCCACTACTTATGAAATTTGTTCACACTCTTGTCAATGGATTTTTTATGTGTCACGCGACGCCATTTTAAGTTTTTTCGCGCCTTTTTTTGACAGCTAACAGCGTGATTGATGTCTCGTGATATCGTCATTACCGACGCAAGATTAAATAAAAGGAAAATTACAATTTTATAGCGTTTGTTTCGTTGGTTGTGCGTTTTATAATGGTTTACTAGTATCTCACGGGAATCGTATTGGAAAGTTGAACTAGCAGAATGATAGATTGTGTTTTTCCTCGTTTTTTTTGCCCTAACAAATTTACATCATGTGGGAAAAGATTCGCGGAAAGCTAAAGTGAAATTGTGCGTTTTTTAATTAACAGATATTTAATAATTGTAATCAAATTTCACTGCATAAAATTAAAGACAATATTTAAAAAAAAAACGTACCTATAGTTCTACATACGCGTCATTACGTATCTGTCTAAAAGTAAAAAATATATTCTTTGAACACTTTTAAAGCTATCTTTAAATGAAAACTTGTGCGAGTTTTTTTGTGTTTAACTTGTATTTAATAGTAAAAATAATTGTTTTAATTGCTTTTTGCCAATTAAGTAGCCCATAGGCCAAGTACCTACACTACAAGAATCTATCAGTATGAGTATTAATAATATTAGAATGATTTATTTGATGAGCGCTGTTTTTGTGTATATCACACCTCAAGAGCCGTCTGCAAGCTTGGCTGTCGCTGTAGAAAGCGCCAACTCTCAAGCAAGACCCAGTTGCTGTAAGGCTGGATGGACCTTTAGAGATCGGTCTTTGGTAAAGGTATATGAATTTTTCACCCAGCGAAGAGCATATTTGAAAATATAAATGGTATATTTTTTGTGCTCCACCGGGACTCGAACCCACAACGTTCCATTTACGAGTCAGAAGTGTTAACCACTAGACTACGGACCGGTCATTCAGTAACATGTTGATGAGCTGTGTCCTCACTGACGGTTACACAACGACTGAAGAGAAGCAGGGCGTAGATCCATTAAAGGGCATATGCTGGGAGTCACACTGAACAACTTTTCAACATTCTGTCTGCTTATTTTATTCATGTTAACTATATATAGGGTTCATCTTATAATATTGCAGCATTTCATCATAATTTATAATTAAATTAAAACACCAATGATCATCCAGGTTGTAATAACTCTTTTCACAAAAAAAAATATCCTTTATGTTTTGGGGAACAGGTAGATAATCCCCTCCACTTAAATCGAACGTTGGGTCTTTCTGACACATTCATTCGGGATGAATAGGTACCCACGAGACGAATTTGAGTTTTGCACACTATTTTTTTTTAAATAAACTTTGCAAAAAGTATCCTTCATTATTATCCATAAATAATAACTTCATTTGATTTATATTTAGGTATTTGCAACAGCTGTCTATGTGCATATTGTCAATGTTTCCAACCATAGATAACGCACCTGCATAAACGTCATTGTTTTCCCGCCAACGCAGTTTCTCCTTGCGATAAGCCGCCAATATGGAAAGTTTCCGGCAACAATATTAATTGTTGAGCTCGCATTTTCTTTTCATTGAATAATATTATCATCGACGGATATGGGTATCGCCGTCGAAATTTGTACCTTTTGTCTTGTGCGTGTGTCCCCTAATGATTTTCAGCTTTTTCATAAAAACTGGTGAACTCTACTGAATTCTAAAATTATCAGAGTAAAGTAAATAAAAAGCGTATCGAAATACAAAAAAAAACTGCAAAAAGCATTAAGTGGCGATGTAATTAAAAAATAAAACAAAAACGCCTTTTTTCCATTCCCATACAAATTTTACATGTCCGCAACCCGTTTTTGACCCTTTGATGGCATGGTACGATCAAAATAGTCAAACGTTTTTAAAGTTGAGTATTTTTGCATATACCTTAGTAACGTATCTTTCATTTTCTGTACTAGCCACAATAATATTTACTTATTTAAACACGAAATATTGATTGCTAAGGGTTGTCTCCATTTTTGGCTCCGAAATTTTTCTTTTAGTATGTTACCAATTCCATTGGAACTGACAAAAATCTTGCAATCTTAAGTATTTTTTCACGTATGGTAACTCTTTGATGTAGTGTGGACAACACAAAAAAACTCATTCGATACCTTCATTTTCTTTTGAGAACGTTTACATCAGACTCGGGAATTTGTCGTGTGTGTTTTGAGTGGAAGTTAGCTTGGCATTATTAAGGTATGTATTCGAATATGTTGTCAGTTGTATATTTTTTACTTAGATCCATTAATTCTTCTAATGATTGTATGTTTTTATCATTGCTAACAGTATTATTTTTCAAATGGCACAAGTTTAAGGTAATGTCGGGCGGTTTTTTATTTACAATCTTTACCGTATGTTACCAGTATTAAGGTGTATTCACGTAGGTTTAAAAAAATACACCTACTTACCGTTAATTTATGGTTGACTAACAAATAACATTTACGTACCTAATTGAAACATAAAACTATCTAATCAACCTTACTACATGCTATAAATATTTTAAATGCACCGTTTGATGTTTGTTATTCAAAATAGCAAAAAGGTTTATTCCGTGATCTGTGGGCTAAACGATTAAATGAAATTTGGACCACAGAGGTACCTAATTTTTATATCGGTGCTGGATACTGTGAAAAATGTACGCAAAAAAAAACATTGCCTATCTATCTAAATCTATGATAATCTATAATCTAAGTTACAAAAATATATTGCATTTAAGACTTTAAGTTCGTACTTAAACATGCTGCATGTGAACCTACAATATAAAAGCCAATCTCAAATGAACATAAACCCTGCAACTCTTGCCGACCTTACCTGACACAATGGTAACATTGGTAAAGTGAACCATTTTTTACAGTATGAGTGGTCAGCTTCATACTAACCTATAAGTCAAGGAAACTTATTGAAATACAATAAACGAACGATTTTAGGTAGTTATTAAATGTGCGTATTCATATTTTTATTAAACATTTATAGACAAACAACATTCATATTTATAGACATTCAAAATGGTGCTCTTATATTTTTTACTAAACAGTGTTTACGAACTGCTATAAAATCTTGTATTCGTCGTCGAAAAACGAAATGAGATATCGAAATGTAAAAAAACCTAATTTTTCGAACCTGTCCGTCATTTTGAATAGACCTTAATTTAACTCACGATGTTTTCGTTTTCTTGAATCTTGCCGGTCGACAGTTATGGTACAAATTTAAACGGCGTTACCCATATACGCACGGGTCGTTTTCACCAAAGAACTTTAAATACACAGCGTAAATTGATGTGTAAATCTGTACACACAAAGCAACAAAAGGCATGACAAACCGTCTGTAGAAAGTCAACTAAATCAACGCACCTCTCTTTTAATAATTACAATATGATAATGCACTAGCACACATCTTGAACAAGACATATCCGTTCTACAAATGTAGCGTATGACCCATTAAAATCCTAAATTAAAAAACTGTCGAAAGTTATCTTTTCTTTTCGTTTTTACCCTATAGAGCAGAGGTTTCCAAACTGGGGGGCGCGAGGTATGCCCAGGGGAGGCGCCAAAAATATGCTTAAAAATATTTATATGAAAATTCAATAATAAATTGTAAAAAGGAAGGCGCGAAAAAAATAACTTAGGATGGTGTGCCTACCTTTTCTTTATTAACACGATCGAGGGATATTTTTGTAAATGTTTTATACTCGGACTAATGATTTCTCAGATCAATAAAAATGAAGACGTTATTTTTCAGAAAGAGCAATAAGAATGTACTTAGCTTAGTTACAAAAATGCAATTTTTAGATTCAGAATATAACAGATTAATCACTAACTTGAAAACATATTTTTTCTCGGCTGGCAAACGTCACAGTTTAATGTGATTTTGATCCTTAGCAGCCCTGTTTTCTTGCCGTGTGACGACACAATTTTTTGACAATGGAATTTGTTTCGAGCCCATTAGCTTAGACCAGGCAGGTACCTATACGTAAATAAATAAATCCAATACTTACATATGTATATACCTACCTACAAGTATTTTTACTATTATTTTCAATGAAATTTTGCGTTAGTAAGTATTCAATTATAGTCATCTTAAGGGCGGCCCACGCGTCCGCGAGTATCGCTGAGTAGGTATTTTTAATAGTAGGTACGTAAGCCGCTGCCGGCCGGCGCGGCGATCGCAGCGTTGCCGTCAAGCATGCTAATAAGTGTTGCCACAAGGGTTTTTATCAATATTAATCGAGGTTGAAACTAAAAAAAGGATTTACATTTTTTCTTTAGAAAATTTCATATGTATCTTTCAAGAACTTGCTTTACGTTGCGTTTGTATAATAATATATAATAATATACATAATAATGTTTGTGGATTTCAGAATAAATGCATATTTATGTGCAGGTTACTTACAAAGAAATTTGAATTTCTTTCATCTTAGAATTTAAAGTTGTTTCTCTTCTTCTTTTTTAATTGGATACCTTGCTTTTGTTTATATGTTATGTATTAGTGATACCATAACTGTTTGCTATTTGTAAACTGTACTTGGTACTTTTTTTTTTTTAGAAAGCCTGTGCGGGAGACTCCCTAGATTCAAGAGACTCTAAGGGTCTATGACACTTGTTATAGTGCCGCAGAGGTGTTGGTACCTTCCTTTTGTTTATATAATATCAGAGATGTACAAGATACCTCATAAAAAGTATCTGAAATACAAGATACTTTAAGAAAAGTATTTGAGATACAAGATACTTTTTAAAAAAGTATTTAAATACAAGATACAAGATACGTATCTTCTAAATACTTTTTTCAAATAAGATACTTTTTTGATGAAAACATTTTTATTAATCTTAAGGCTTACATATTTAGTTTATACTTGAAAAAAGAAACTTAAAAAAAAAATTGTGTAAATGTAAGAAAATATATACACATTAAGGTTTATCAAAAATATTTTTTATTTGTTTTTTAGCTCGATTGATTTTTCGTGTTTTAGTCAGAATAAGTTCTTTTACTTTTTCTTTAAGTGCTTTAAATTGCATAGGTAAGTAAGTAATAGGTAAAAGTATCTGAACCAAAATGATCTTAAAGATACTAAGATACCAAAATAATGTATCTAAATACAAGATACAAGACACTTTCTAAAAAATAAATAAGATACACGATACAATATACGTATTTTGTATCTTGTATCTGTATTTCAAATACTTTTATCTAATATAACCCCCGTATTCACGATCAAAACTGGCACTTCCTTAAGGGCAAACCAGCGCTTAGATTGGGGAAATTCATTTCAAGAACAATACTTAAGGTAAAATTAGCGCTTAAGCGCTCCAAAAACTAGCACTCAGGTAAGTAAGGTCGACACGTATATTAACCAACGCTTAAGCGCTGTCAAAATATTCCGTCACATTTCATTGTTATCACATTTTTTGTTTGATTGTGAATTTACATGAAAAAATGAATTCTTACTATAAACATGATTTTTACAAGTGTATTAACATTGTTTTGACGAGTTCATTTACATTGCTTGACCATCAGAATTGGGTTTGTTCTCCGGTATGGTCTAGGACCATACTGCAATGACAGATGAACTGTCAAAATATTCCGCCGCATTTCATCAGCACATTTTTTGTTTGGTTGTGAATTATTTACATAAAATAATGAATTCTTTCGATACAGTTGACTTCAACGAGAATAATAACATTGTTTTGTTCAAAACTAGTGTCCCAAGAAAATATATCAGAGACTGTAAAGACCCATTTACGTATTACGAAGAGGAAGAATTTAGACGACGTTTTTGATTGAAAAAACGCGTCGTTCTGTATACAGTTTTGCCGTTGCTCATTGAGGGTTGCAAAGCCAACGATTTCTTCGATCTGTTATTTTATCTTCTATTACAGGTTTTTCTTTAATCAGAGCCACCAGCAGCTCCTTTTCCGCTGGAGAAAACAACATCTTTTTGGCGCTGAAATCGATCAAAACACTTTACATTGGATATTACATAAATGTATTTTTAAAAACTAATAGAAATTGTAAACAAACAAATTCGTCCTTACGGTTTACTTAAAGTAGTAATTGCGTTATACGTACTTATTTGTTGTCAAGTTTTATGCAAAGTTGATATGACATTGAAATTTGAAAGAGGCGGCAATGATAAGAGTGAAGTACGCCGAATATCGGTCGGAAGGTACTGACCAATTACAGAGCTGGGTTTTTTCGAGAGCCAATGACAAACCCGTACGTCTCCTGGGGGTTGGGCACTACGCTGATTACTGCTTGAGTGTTCTTTGTGAAACAAAACGCTCCAGAATATCGACCCTTGAGTAAGTGTAGCGCTTGAGTAAGGCACTTAAATCAGTTTTGATCGTGAATACGGGGGTAAGTCACATCTCTGTATACTGTAACTGTAACTGTAACTCCATTTTTGCCATTGTTGCCTCCATTTTTTCCTATCCTGACATACCTCTTTCAATTCCTTCATATCCATCACCTTTTTCATGCATTTTCTTCTTTTACGCTCACTTTGTATATCCCATTCTTTCACAATCTCTTCAATCTGATCACTCCATACTTGTCTCGGTCGTCCCTTCCCTCGTTTTCCTTTTACACTTTCTTTGTATACATACTTTGTCAGTCTATCATCATTCATTCTTTCCACATGCCCAAATCATCTCATCACAATATTTTGTACTTTAGTATAATATATAGTATTAGTGATACCATAATTGTTATTTATTTGTATGCTGTACTTGGTACTTTTTTTTTTTAAGAAAGCCTGTGCGAGAACTCCCTAGATTCAAGAGACTCTAAGGGTCTATGACACTTGTTATAGTGCCGCAAAGGTGTTGGTAATGTGGCAGTTGTCCTTGTCCGGTTGCAGGGTTGTTAGTTGCGTAGTGCTGTCATGTGTGTTGCGTTGCGTTTTATTTTGAGACACTGAGAGTAAAAAGTATTGCATGAATTCCCCGCGATCTTGTAAATAGCCAAAAAATGGAAACTGTATCACTCACAAAGGGTGCTGTTGTAGTTTCCATACACTTTTCGATTTGTGCAGTCGAGGAGAATTGATGCATTGTTTTATTCTAGGGTCACTGATTTTGATTTCCTACGTTGTATGAAAGACATTGAATAATACTTATTTCTCTTACATCTATCCTATGGCATAAAACTGAAAATACAGGGGTGCAAGAATAACACACAATCTCGATTTACGGTTTTTTTTTTTTTTTTAATGAGAATGCATATCGTTTAAAACGAATCAAACACAAAAAAAATAAAATATCTTCTGCGGGAAAACATAAAAAGTACTTAAACATAAAATAAGCAGAATATTAGATGACAAAATTGTGAGCAAAAGAAAATCAAACAGGGAAAAGTAGCAAATTCCAATAAATAAACGAATTCGGATTAAATGATATCATGGGTATCTCATAAAATACTAACAACCAACAGGCTGAAGTAACTCAGAATACTTACATTAGAATTAAACACTGCACACATACAATACAAATTGAAAATACTAACTTCGATAGAAGTGTAAAAAATGTAAAAATACGTAAATTAATAACTGAAATTACAAAATGCTTCATTTGTGGTACCAGAAATTTAAGCCTTCGATAATCTGGATTGTCAAAATTTTTCAGATTGCACACGTGTGCATACTTTATATTCAACAATACATTCAACCTGCGAACGAGTAATAAATGAACACGTCATCGGGTTTTGCTCTAAGTATACATTTCAATGCGATATGTGCAATAAAGTCTTGAAAATAGATTGTTGCGAAAAACATAATGATAAAATGTCATTGAATGAGTCGTTGGTTTCCGGGATCATTAGCGTAGGCCTTGGATATTCTGCATTATCGCAATTGTTTTCTACTGCAGATATTCCTCCCATGTCTAATTGTTTATATTCAAAGTGTCATAAAAAAAATTGCGAATGGTGGGAAAAGGCAAAAACAACGAGTATGACTGCGGCAGCGAATGAAGAAGCACGGCTTGCTAAAGAACTAGGGGAGGTCGATAAAAACGGGACTCCTCTTATCACAGTTGTAGCGGACGCTTGTTGGTCTAAAAGATCATATGGTAAAAATTATTCGGCATTATCTGGAGTAGCAGCAATAATTGGCTTCAGAACAAAAAAAGTTCTGTACTTAGCAGTTAAAAATAAATATTGCGCCATATGCGCTAGAAATGAAAATGAGAATGCAGGTGTTTCAGATAATCATCTTTGTTTAAAAAATTACAATGGATCATCGAGTGGCATGGAATCAACTGCCATTGTTGAGGGCTTTAAATGCTCACAAAGTATGTACGGTTTGATTTATTCGAGGCTTATCGCTGATGGGGATGCATCTACGTATAAAAAAATAAGAGATTGCCATCCTTATAAGGATCTCGTAGTTGAAAAGATTGAGTGCACCAATCATTTACTAAGAAATTACTGTACAAAAATAGATAACCTAACCCGTGAAACTCAATACAACATAAATATAAGAAAACAACTTACTATGTCAAAACTACGTTTGCGACACGCTGTTACTGGTGCAATTAAATATAGAAAATCACAAACGGGTATTACTTTTGATCAAAAAGTTTTAAATTTAAAATCAGACATCGAAAATTCACCCTATCATGTTTTCGGCGATCATTCAAAATGCGATGAATACTATTGTAAGACTAAAAGCAATCCTGAAGAAAAAACAACCAATTTCGTTCCTGAACTGCATAAAGCGTCATTGTTTGAGAAGATTTTACTTCACAATGGAAGACTTGTGGTTAACACCAGAAGTCTTCTGCACAATGTAAATAGTAATATTGTAGAATCCTTCAACAACGTTATAGCTAAGTACGTGGGAGGCAAAAGAATAAATTACTCTACGCGCCAGTCTTATTCAGGACGTTGCGCTGCAGCTGTAGTTTCATTCAACACGAAACGTCCTCATTCCTATCTACATCGAACAGTTTTTAATTCATCACCAAAAAAAAATATTAAGAAATTAGAAGAAGTCGTTTGTAGGCAACGAAGTAGAAAAATATTATCGCGTAAAAGACTAAACTTTAACAAAACAAAGGTTCCCATATCAGATCCAGATTACGGAGAGGACTGTCAGCGACCGGATATTGAAGAAACAGAAATGGAAGAAAGCAAGCCGTGCTTCTTCATTCGCTGCCGCAGTCATACTCGTTGTTTTTGCCTTTTCCCACCATTCGCAATTTTTTTTATGACACTTTGAATATAAACAATTAGACATGGGAGGAATATCTGCAGTAGAAAACAATTGCGATAATGCAGAATATCCAAGGCCTACGCTAATGATCCCGGAAACCAACGACTCATTTAATGACATTTTATCATTATGTTTTTCGCAACAATCTATTTTCAAAACTTTATTGCACATATCGCATTGAAATGTATACTTAGAGCAAAACCCGATTACGTGTTCATTTATAACTTTTAAATTGCTTAGGTTACATCCCATTGGAGAATCATGATGACTGATACTTTGTAGTGTTTGAAAGAAGTGCATAAAGTCGATGATGCGTCTTCCCTCGACCTTGTATGCGGGTGCTGGACTCGCCGCATCCTCTCTTTCAACAATTAATGCATCCTGCAACATACAAAAATAATTTTAGCATTTGTAAGTTTGAACCCATTCGATACTAAGAAAATTAAAATTACTTTCTGTATGAAATTTCTATTGTCTATCTAATCTGATCTAATCTAATCTAAGCTGCAAAGCTATATATCATTTAAGATTTACATTAAATGCATTCCCACAAGCAGACATGTATAATTTCGCGCTAACACATGCCGCATGTGGGCCTACAATATAAAAACCCAATCTCAAATGAACATAAGCCCTGCAACTCTTGCCGTACTTCCCTAAAACAGGGGTGACATTGGCAAAGTGAACCATTTTCCTTTTTACAGTATGGGTGTTCAGCCGCATACCAACCTATAAGTCAAGGAACATACATGACGAATTACAGTTTTTTTTTTAAATCAACAAATAACAATATTATATACATGAACACCAAAAAAAAAACTAAATCATAAAACCAATTTCACTTTAATAATTAACCCTAGCCGCCAACATTGCAGATCAACCGCCATTTCTTTCTATCCTTACAAACTTATTTTATTTCCTCCAGAGTCATAACCTTCTTCATACAAGCTCTTCTTTTATTATGACTCTGGATATTCCATTCATTCGCAATTTCGGATATTTGGTCCATTCATACCTTTCTCGGTCTTCCTCTACCACGACATCCATCTATTCTACCAACATATTCTTTCTTCGTCAGTCTTTCCTCATTCATTCTCTCCATATGCCCAAACCATCTTAACAAACTTCTTTTAATCTTCACTTTCACACTTTCTCTTGCACCACATTCTTCTCTTACAAAATCATTCCTCACCCTGTCACTCCGTTTTTTCCCAATCATACTTCTCTATGGTGTCTATAATTTTGATTCTTTTAAAAAAAAATGACGATTGAAAAATAAAAATTATCATCATAGTCCTACATTTGCCTTATTTTGATAGCCCTTCACTTGCCTATAATTTTTCAATTGTTTTTTTCTTTTGTATGGCAGCCCACAATACAAAGATTTTGATGAAGAACTAGTGTCACCTAGCACTATTTCACAGACAATTATGAAGAAAAATCACATAACATCGTTAGAGCCGTTTTTGAGAAAATCGCATTCTAAATTTTCAGCTCTTGGCCTTGGGAAGCCATATTGAATTTTCGAAAAAAAACACACACACACACAATTATGTTTATATTTACTTACGTTAGAACAATGTGGGAAGTCTTTCGAAATTAGTTCTTCTTGCGTTGTAGAATTTCCCCTAAAAAAATCAAATCACATGCTTTGAAGCTCTAGAAAGTTTATTATATCTTTAATAACATACAAATTGAAGGTAGCATTGTAGGCTCTGGCTAACCCTTTCAAAATAGTGACAGAATTTCATTTTTTTATTTTTTTGTTTTAAGTTAGTATTTTATTTGTTTTTTATTTGTATTTCATGTGTTTTTCATTGTATTTTTTTTTATTTGTTGTTTTTGTTAATTTTTTGTTTGATTTAATTTTAATTTAAATGTTTTTTGATTTTTTTTTGTGTGTTCCAGTTTATTATTATTTGTGCTTTGTTAATTTTGAATCTAATTTTTTTTATTTTTTTTATTTTTATAGTTGCACAAATTCATACATGTTCAGTTTTTTTAAAGTTTTGTCTAATTTTTATTTTTGACCATTTTTGTTTTTTTTTTAATTTTTTTTTTTTTTGACATATAAATCCACTCTTTAAATTTTCCACGATTACAAAGACGATAATGTTAGGTGATTGGCTGTTGGAGTATATAACTTGTCAGTATATAGGTACATATTACATAAGATATTTTTGTTTAAAAATCGTGTTTGATTGGTCGATAGAAAATATTTTTTTAATTTTCCACCATTTTGTCGGGAAACCAAAATTTCATTGGCTGTACAGTATATAACAAGAATGGATTTAATTGGTCGAAAGAAAATAATGAGGAACCAATCCACATAAGCCTATTTACCTCAAAACATATATAAAACAATACATAAAACTAAGCTGAATGATTTTGTAAAAAATCGTTAGTTTAATGTTTTGTTTGAACAAAATAGTCATTAAAAAAAAGTTCTTACAAAAATTGTTGCAATAACTAAATTAAACTCGAAAATGTAAAAATAACCTCTAAAATTTAAAATAGACGCCAGCAGACCTCTGAATATTAGAGAAACCAAAAAAAAATGTATGGCAGCTACTCTTAATCCTTCATGTATTTTGTTGTATTTTTGAAAATATGTAAGTTTGTTTATGTTTAGGTGGCATGTTTAATTTCTATGTTCCAACTTAATGCATGCGCCCGTTGTGCTACTTGAAAGTTATATTTTTTATTATTTTTCTATGTAGGTATTTACAAATTTTGTTTGAAGGATTTACTTTTTGCGAAAAAGTTTCTTCCAAAAGTCGTTAAAATTACTAAGAGACATGACTGTTTCGGATATCAAGCCCGTAAATTTAAAATGGCCGCCAGCGTCATAATTTCAATTTTCAGTCTGTATGGCAGGTATGCGAAGTATACACGTGACGTCATCCGGACCCTGACAGTTGTTTAGCCACTAAGACTTTATGGCGGTATGCAAAATTTCAGCATCGCGCTGCGAACGGTCTGGGCGCCTATAATGGTACAAATATACAAACACACAAACAAACAAACAAACAAACACCAAAAATTCTGGATATGAGGCTTAGTTCAGTCCGTCAATAGAAACTCTTGTTGGAAAAACATTTTTGCAAATTCGAAAAAAACAGACGCAAATTGGGTCTACTTTTTTATATATTAGATAAAAAATTTAACGCATCATTAAAAAAAACAAAATTGATGTTGTTTTCTATTTTATAATATATCTATATTATAATAAAATACTATTTACCTTTCTCTTGCAATATTTTCATCGACAGCAGTGGTTTGACTCCTAGATCGAATAAATTGTAATTTTTCCCTGGCGGCTTTTAAAACTTTTTTTTGCTTGGAGCTACTGCATGTCGGTTTTTTTTTGTGTCCCATCTGCAACATAATGTCAATTGAAGCAAGTCAACAAAACCGTTTTGTTTACAAATACGTCTTATGTACGAATATTTTACCAACATTTCATGCAGCCCTGGCAGCACCACAAAATTCTTTTAAAATAAAAAAACTATCCAAAATAATAGTAAAAATGAAGAATAAAGGTTTTACTCACGATTTATTTCAAAGATATTAGTACCTTTTATATTTTTGTATCAGAAAACTCAAAATTTTCAACTTTTTTGACGTATTCTATAGTGTCCGCAAATTTGACGTGCGTTCCGCTCGGATAACAGCTCACGACTGCCAGACACCTGCCAGATAAATCCCCTAGCGGCAGGATTTGCTTCAATTTGTATGGGAAAAAGTATTTAAATTTGAAATATATATTTTTTACATTCTTCCGGCTAAAAATAACAAAATTTAAGACTCCTTAAATTGAGATAACAAGTTAAACTACAGGTCAGATTTTTTAAAATTTATTTTGTTTAGCGTGGATACCAAAAAAAACGTCCACAATAACACCCTTTTTCAAGCAATTTTGAGGAAATGATAATCTTGGGATTCTTTTTTTGTATTGTGAAGTATTTATTTTTACAGTTTTAGCATTCAACAAAAGTAAATGAAGACTTTTTCTAAATAATCTGATTTTTTATTTTTTTTCTATTCCATCGTTTGTATGCTAAATTACATCCCAAACATGTGCCGTTTTCTCCGAAACGCACACGCCCCCGTTAATGAATCAAGCTTTAATGATGAAAAAACACGTTGTAAATTAATAAAATTACCTTTAATATAAAAACTTCCAACCCCATTCATGATGAATTATGGCTAGGGACTGGAAAATTTCGCGATCGCGATAAAACGAATTTATTCGCGAATTTTGATGTTTTCACGCGAATAACGCGAAATTTGAGGTTTTGCGCAAAATATCGCGAATTTTCGTACTTTTGGTAGAAATTGTGCGAAAAAGTTGTCATGTGTCGCTTTTGCAACGCAACTATTTTGTGGGAAAGAAAAAAATTCTGTGAAAACCCTTTGCAAGGTGCAAAGCACAGAAATAATGGTCGGTGTTACAGCCGAAGGGCCCAGGTGGGCTGATCTTTCAACGTTGAAACACGCTAGAACGCTAGACGCGGGGTTCGATCACCGCATGGGTCATTTGACCATAAATTTGACCCTGATTTAACGAATGTAATTGGGTCTTCCTTCTTCTGTTTCAATCCTGGGATTGGTTTGCAGCAATATCTTGTACTCTTGATCTCCATTCCTCCCTGTCTTGTGCGGCTCTTTTAAGCTCTGCATATGTTGAGCAGCGCACGTCCACCAGCAGGTCCTCCAGGTACTCTTGGCGTGGGCGTCCCCTAGAGTTGGTTCCCTCGGTCATCCCCTCCATTATGGCATGCAAGAGACCTTCTTGCCGTATTACATGGCCGATCCATCTTGCACGCCTTTCGGACAAAGTCCTGAGCAGGTGCCTTCCTCCTTGGATTCTTTGGAGAACCTCCTCATTTGTGGTGTGGTCTCTCCAGGAAATTCCTAGAAGCCTTCTATACGACCACATCTCGAAAGCCTCTAGTCTTCGTTTATCCCTTTTGGATAGGCACCATGTCTCGCAGCCGTACATCAAAATACTCCATACATATGTTTTGATGAGGAGTAGTCTCAGTTTCAGGTCTATGTTGTTTGATTCTATTATTTTTGCTTTTTTATTAAATGCAAGTCTAGCCTGGTGTATACGGCTGTCGATGTCGCTCTTTGACCGTCCGTCCCACGTTATTTTACTGCCAAGGTAGACAAACTCCCTCGTGTTCCCCAATGGCACTCCTGACATAACTACTCCCATCCGATGCTGCACTCGGCCCACAGTTAGCAGCTTTGTTTTGTCTTTATTTATCTTCATATTGTAGTTATTTTGGAGAATGCTTTCCATAGTTGTTAAGGCCTCCTGCAGTTCTTCTTCATTTTCAGCAACCATAGCAATATCGTCAGCAAACCTTATCATGTAATTGGGTAATTATAAATTAATAATTAATTAAAATGAACAATACCCGTAATGAATTTTTCATTAATTATATTAATACGTGTTTCTGGCCAGGCAGAGGAGGTTGGTGAATCGCATTCCTATTCTCACAAATCTATTTTATTAAAAAAATAAATGATAAGCAGAACTGTCCTGGACATCCAAACAGACTTGAATCGTGACATCAATGAAATAGTAAATACATCAAGGAGTGAAGCTGCTGCTGGATTAGCCAAGAGCACAACTTGAGGCTTTCATAAAAGCCAACATCCCTCGAAAAAATTAGATAACCCTCATCTAGAGAGACTAAATTTAATATTTTAAAAGGATATTGCAGGGTATTCGGAGTGTCATTTAAATATTAATACTTTTTTTAATCAATGGTTTTTTGTAAGTTGTAACTCGTCTTGATTAAGATGTTGTTTATTCATTGTTTTTGAAGGTACATATTGTTGTTTATATAATAAATTGTAAATATTACTAAAATCTATAGTTTTGCAATTACATAAACCTTTATTTCGATCAAATCAACCCTAAAAATTACACCGAATCTCCCCGTTTATCATAAAAAATAACGCGAATTTCCCTGTTTTTGATAAAAAATAACGCGAATTTCCCAAAAAAATAACGCGAATTTCGCAAAAAATAACACCACTTTTTTCCAGTCCCTAATTATGGCTAATGGTCGTTTTGAATGCAGTTCCTAATTTTTTAAAAACTTGCACAACACACAAAATGGCGGTCATAAATTACCCACATCATCGCTATTTTTTACAACTTTTTTATGCATTCGAAGTTGAGGCGGATTCAACCGAGCAGTCTTTTTTTCGATGCGTTTTGGTAAAAAAAAAAAACGAATACCGTATGGACAAACCCATTCACCTTTGAATGCTATATTTTTTGTAATGAATAAATCATTTTCATTTTTGCATAAAAAGTTGCAATTTACTGACTGCATTAAAGTTTTTTACGACATACAACTTCTTTTTCTTCTTTACCTACTAGTTTTATGGCTGTTCTAGCGGGTGCAGAAAAGTGAAGTAGGGTAGCACCATTGCCATAAAAAAAATATCTAATATAATAAATAAAACATCACTAAAAACGCCAGCACCATGACGAGCACAAACCAAAAAGGTAGATGGATTTTGTATATACTACATGCTGCAGTCCGGTCGATAGCTCAGTTGGTAGAGTGCTAGCAAGCCATGCCGTAAGCTCGGGTTCGAATCCCACCGAGGGTATCAGAAATGATTTCCCATTTTGGTGTTTATTTAAAAAAAAAAATACCGGCGAGGTGTAGGTAGGTATAGGTATTAACATTGAATTCATTATTTCTGTTTCGGTGTTTATTTCAAACCCAAAATAAATGCCGGCGAGGTGTACTCAGCCTCCACAAGAAATGAGAACCAGCCACCTCGGGAGGTGGGAAACTGCCACTTCAACTGAAGTGGTTGGCGTAAGGCCGGCCACCTTACCCTCTTACTCCGTACTTCCCGAATCGCCATATAATCGCCAGGCAAGAAGTTACACTATATTTGTAGCTTAGTTGACATGCTACGACACTTGTTACGATACCTAGAATGTGCTACGACACACATCGATATATAAGGCACTACTTTCATAACGGCACATTGTCAGATGCACCGATGACCTGTCTGTCACATCAATATAGACCTTATCAGTCAATAACAAGCGATCCAACATGGACAAACGTACACAGCTATTCGGACAGTAAAATATGCTCCACACAATTTTCAATCCTTTATTTTTTACTTTCTTTGGCTCATAAGCCTTGAAGGCTCGGGGCCTCCCGGCTCCCGCATCACAATCCTCCAGGACTCTCTGTCTTGTGCTGCTTCCCTCCATGGTCCCCTCACTCCCAGAACTTTGTCCTCGGCTTCGACGTTGTCTGTCCACCACATCCTGGGACGTCCGAGTGGTCTTACACCTGAGGGGGCACTACCCAAGACAGTTCTGATGATCCTGGAGTCCTCTACACGTGTTATATGCCAAAATTCTGGAGTGGTTTCTTAATCATTGCATAAAAAATACCTGCAACAGTTTGTTTAATATGATTGTGTTGATTGTTCGCAGGTAAGGGCTACTTCTTCTCATGGCGGGACCCTGCCCTGCGAGGAGTGGAGGAAGACTGGTTGGGCGCGAGGAACTTTTGCCGACAGCGCTGCATGGACTTGGTATCTCTGGAGACGCAGGACGAGAATGAGTGGATCAAGAGCAGGCTCGTTAGAGAAAATGTAAGTTTAAAACTTAGATTAAAAAAAAACACTCAACAATGTAGTATTTTCAGGCCTTTATAGACTTGACACATTCTGCCCTGTACCCTGAGTACGAGTTGCAAAACTAAAGTTTACGGGAAGTATTAAAAAGTTGTTTTCCCCAAAATCTGCCGTTTTTGCCGTTTTTGTTTGTTTGAACTTGATTTTCTTCATCACTGTAACTCTTTTGCTAAGACCATAAAGTGTAAGAAACCAAAACGGCAGATTTTGGGGAAAATCACTCTTTAATACTATCTATAAACTTTACTTTACTCAAGTTTTGCAACTCGTACTTAGGGTACTGTTTGTCTATGGAATACCGGGTCAAAATTCTAGTAGCGTATGGCAATGTACGAAAGTTTTCACACAGTCTGTCCGGTAATCCATAAACAAACCAGCCAGAATGCGTCTAGTGCAAAAAGCGACTTCGTGTATGATAAAAAATTCTCTACGCAGTCATATGATATCTGTAGATCTAATCATACAATAACAAATAGACAGTCAAATGCGCTTCATGCAATTTGTAAAAAACACATTTGACGGTCCAATCAGCTGTTTACGGGTGGCCATGTTGGATTGCTTTGCTATTGTTTGATAAGTACCCCAGATTAAAACATTTGCGAATCAATACCTACGCATGAAACTGTACATGGTGAAAATCGGAACTTAACTTCAATGTGATGTCAGCGGAATTGCTAAAATTTAAGAAGTATTTTGTTGAAAAAAAATAAAATAATACCCATTTCAGGAGTTTGAAGGCCAAAAAGTCATAACAGAGTACTGCTTTAGCCGTCATATAAATTCCCTTCTATCCATGTACATCCGGTCGATAGCTTAGTTGGTAGAGTGCTTGCATTCTATGCCGAGAGCTCGGGTTTGAATCCCGCCGAGGGTGTCAGAAATGATTTCCCGTTTCGGTGTTTATTTCAAACCTTAAATAAAAAAACCTGCAAGGTTAACTCGGCCTTCACAAGAAATGAGTACCAGCCCCCTCGGGAGCTGGGAAACCCCTCACTTCACTGAAGTGGTTGGCGTAAGGCTGGCCCTCTTACCTATAAAAATAAATAGGTTCACTCGCCATATGCGACCCCTTCGGGGATAACGCGGCAAGAAGTTACACTATAATATGTGTAGCTTAGTTGCGTTGCATATCTGTACATAAACTCCCCTTGATCATGTAAAAAATAAATGTATGGAATATCCAATGGCACTCCATCGGGCTCTATGTAGATATTATTTTCATTTTTTATTATGACATTTATGATAGATATTATTATGACAGATTACTTTATCCAGACGTTTCTTAAGATATGTTGAATATGTGTTACAGGTGAAGTACATCTGGACATCGGGCCGCGTGTGTGACTTCAAGGGCTGCGATCGCCCCGACCTGCAACCGGTGAGGGAGAATGGCTGGTTCTGGACGGCCGAGCTGCAGAAGCTGGCGCCCGCCTCCAACAGGCTGCAGAACGACTGGTCCGAGAACGGCGGCATCGGCAGACCACAGCCAGACAACAGGGTCAGTATGCCAGCTTACTAACCATTCATTATTATCCAGTGCTGAATCTTCAGATTCAATCATGGACTCAGCATATGAATTCTAATCTAATCTAATCTAAGTTGCAAAGATATGTAGCATTGAAGATTCACATTATATGCATTTTCACAAGCAGACACGTAGAAGTTCGCGTTTAAACATGCCGCATGTGGACTTACAATATAAAAACCCAAATCCCAAATTAACATACACCCTGCAATTCTTCTCGACCTTCCCTGAAACAGGGGTGACATTGGCAAAGTGAACCGTTTTCTACAGCATGGGTGGTGAGCCGCATACCAACCTATAAGACAAGGAACATACACAACAAGCTACATCAACAATAAAAATATGTATGGACATCAAAACTAAAACATAATACAAAATTCTAATTTAAAAAACCCTAGTCTAGGTCAAAAATGTGACAATGTATGGCCAGGTTGCTTGGTAAAGGGCAAATAAATATTTTGTGATTCTTTGCTAAAAGCTCTAGTCCCATAGACCTGTGACTAAATTGTAATGTCGAATTTTGTGCCGAGCCCGTTTTTTCGGTGGGTTGACATCACTGGTTGTTAAAGACCTAAAGTGCCTTTTGGTCTTTAACAACCAAAACAAAATGCAGATTGAAGTCAGCACCAATTACTGATGAAAAATTGCGACTTCACCAAGCCAGGTATAAAGACCTAAAAAGTTAAAAAAAAAAAAAAAACAAATTCAATAAATTCTCAAACAGATCCGATCCAAGCTCCAAACCTCTTGCTCATAAAGTTGGCATGTCATCTGATATGATATTGACTTTAAATGAGTACTGTTCCTTTAAAGCAGTCTCCTTACAAGATAAACCTACATTTTATTGAATTATAAAGGGATGACACAGTTGACCAGTGCCCTTGCAGTGATTTCACATCACAAAATGGCTCTATGAATATTGTCTTATTAGTGTTATTTTAACAAAAGGAGTTTCAGCAAAATATGACAACAATTAATTTATTAATTTTGGTTTTCAGGAGTTGATCCAGGGAGGAGCCCCAGAAAACTGCCTGGCCGTGCTGAACCAGTTCTACCAAGATGGCGTCAACTGGCATGATGTCGCTTGTCATCACAAAAAGCCTATCCTTTGCGAAGAAAACGATGCCCTGCTCAAATACATCCGTTACACCAACCCAAACCTGAGGGTGTAATTTAAGTAAACAAAACATAGAAGAAGGAAAAAAAACAATAGTCAAGGGATGAAAACAACCCTCATTTAATTTTATTATTTCATCTGTCAGTTGTTACTTTGACTTTCATCAGGTGTAAAAATGTAATGATCTGAAATGGGGAAAAGTTTTTTGAATTGGCCATGTTGCCAGGTATCAAATTAATTTACCCATACTAAAAACTTTTTGTCAAACAGCAATAATTTTGATTACAATGTATGGAATTTATATCATTCACAAAATTTTAAAGACAGAAGAAATATATCAGCATATTTAAGTTATTATAGTTTTATCTTTATATTGAAAATTCAAAATTACAACTAAAAAACATGCATATTTACCATCAAAGTATTTTTTTCTGGTTCATTTTCTAATATATTTTAAACCACATAATATTTATAAATGTAAAAAATATATATTTAGATGCAGCCTCGTGTGATGCTATATTTATATGAACCAATTGTTTTGTTAAAATTGCCAACAAATAGATAATTATATATTTAGTTATAGGTAATTTTATTTTAACATAATATTGATGGCATGCCCGATGAGGGTACTTATTTGACAAGGAAAGGCAGACAGTGGAAGAATTCTAAAAAAAATGACATGCAAACAACTTTTTTTTTGTACAAAATATCCTTGCAAACAATAAAGACTGCTAAATACAGATTTGTCTTTCACTGCTTCTTATATTACATCTTTACCTTCAACTGGTGCATGCGAAGAGTAAGTCCAAAAAAATTGCGAAGTGAATCCGACTGGATTGCAAAAAAAAATACTAATCAACATTTTATCATTGATTACTCAGCACCCAAGTTACATAGACATGTGATGCATGCCTACCAATAAAATTTTGAACATCCGTTCCGAGCGCATTTAGCTATCTGCAATAATCCATAGACAAAAAATTAAGATACTTAAAAAAGGGGACTATGGTATTATAGCCATAAATTTTAACAAAGAGACATAGAATAATACAAAGTCAGTTTATTAGTTACATTTATACACATTTTAAGTAATCATTACAATAAAAATATCCATAACGCAAATACAAGAAATAATTATCCAAGTTTAAGTCATTATAAAACAAGCTTGCCAAAATAGAAAATAAATTATAGACAGCTTTAGAAAAAGAAAATTAAAAGTGTAAGAATGTTGCCATGGAAAAAAATAAGAGTTTTTTCAAAAGAGAACATAAGTACAGATGGACACGTCTTTAACTGAATGTGGTTAAAATCAGGCCTAACGTCGCATCAGAACTATTCTTGTAAAACATAACTTTTGATAGGTCAATGTGATGTTAGCTAAATTTGCTGAAACATAAGTATTTTATCAAAAAAAAAAAACATATACCTATTAGTTTTAAGAGTTTGAAGGCTACAAAGTTATAACAGATTTAATCAAACCAGTCACCCTCGGCAAAAAAAGCCTAACACTGCGCTCGGCTGAGACTGGAGCCAAATCAAGGATTGAAGAACCTATAAGAGAGTTTACACAATGTTTGGAGAGCGTGCATTTGCAGTTGCTGGCCCTCTGGCCAGGAACCACATCATGTGAGAGAGCTAGAGGACCATGGAAAGTTCCGGAATGCACTGAAGACAAGCAAATTTCTGGCATTGTTTGCACCAGCGCCCTTGGAGTGACTACATCACGAAACGGCGCTATAAAGAAATCATCAACTCATCATCATCATCATCATCAACAGTACCCTCCCTTACCTGTCATCAAAATTCCTCTAAATCCGTGTAGGTTCATAATATTTGACAGCGTTAGAAAAAGAAAATGAATAGAGTGAGATTGCTGCCATAAAAAAATTAACAGTATTTAAAAAGATAACAAAAGTAAGTAACTACCTATTTCAACCATGACAAAAAAATAACCAACCTGTAGATGAAAAAGTAATTTTCAATTCTGACAAAATTATTTTTTGAGTTGACTTATAGACTGAGGTTCCACAACATTTTAGCAAGCCAAGATATCCAAAAAAAAAGGTGTTTCAATAAATATCTTGGCTCTGAAGTAAGGAGTAGTTTCCGGTGTTATTTCTTTCCCTCCACCATGATAATGTGGTAGCCAAACTTGGTCTTGATTGGGGGATCCGTGTAGATTGGTTTGGCGACTGTGGAGATCGGCAACGCAAAGGCCGCATCCTAAAAATATGTACAAATTATTTCATTAAAAAGCAACATTATCCGTCAGGGTTTTTGCGAGCTTGATTGTTAATATGTATTTGGTATGAGTTGTACAAGAGTATGTAGTTGGTATGAGACTGATCACCCATACTAAAAAAATGGTTCACTTGGCCAATTTCACTCCTGTTTCAGGTAAGGTCGGCAGAAGTTGCTGGGTTTATGTTTATTTGAGGTTTGGAATTTAATTTGTAAGTACAAATGCAGCATTTGTAATTGCTTAACTTAGTTTGTGGGCGTGCATTTCATATAAATTTTAAATGTTAATATATCTTTGGAACTTAGATTATAGATTTTTGCTAGCTAGACAAGCAAGATCTAGTTATTGTAAGGCTGGATGAACCTTCATGAGTACGGTTTTGATTGTTTTGGCCAGTGAATCTGTCAATTGTAAAACAAAAAGGCATTATTCTAAAGCATCACGGCATTCGGTGTCACAACGAAATGTGGAGAAAATACTTAGTAGTCATGAGATACAGAATACAAAAAACAATTAAAGTCATGGTCCGGCTGACAGCTTTGTCCCACAGTATGTATCAATGTCGTAAGCTCGTGTCGGCTCCACTTATATTATACCACAATGCAAAAAATATGTATGACAGAAAACAATAGGTATGTCTAACCTGAAAAGGTCCCACCATGGCGCCTCTTATTTGCCAGCCCAGATCGCCGCCTTTGGTTGCTTTGTCTTCACTATAAGCTGTTGCCACATCAGGGAACTTCTCTCCCATCTTGATCTTCTCCAGAGCCTCCAGGATCTTACTCTGTTTCTCACACAAAATGTGGCGAACTTTGATGGCGGATCCCCCCTTCTTTTCTTTAGCTAAAAACAACATAAGTATAGCATAAATACACAATCCATAAATACAAACATCTCCAATAATTAGTCATGATTACATTTTGCATCTTCTTCGGGTTTCTTTCCACCTTTAGCGGCTTTTGCTGGTCCTTTTTTCGGGGGCATTTTGAATTTTGAAGATTTTCTTGTGTTTATCTGTCAGAAATTGGGAAATGAACGTCAAATGAAAAGTTTTCTTATTTTTTTATTTGGCTAATAGTAAAGCTAAGCACAGAGTGCGCGATACATTGACTAATAATATTATAACTCCATGGCGCGATATATTTTTTTTTTTTCTTGTACTAAAAATATGAAAAGTTTCTTCTTTTAAACATTTTGATAATAAAAAAGAGAAAATAATTAAATATGACGTATTTCAAATGACTTGCCTGATTTTTATTCCACTCGCTCTTGTAGTAGTTTAAGTAGAATTCATAGACAATATTTTAAATTTCATTTCTGCCAATAGCAAAAACTGAAACTGAAACGTCAAAGGATTGTCAAAAGTGTTTTGCGTATTCAGATGTTCGGATTCTGATTTTGCAAAATTACTACAACATCGCCGTCAATTCCCAATTAATCCATTTTATTCATCGCCGTCCGTTTTCGGTAATTTTTCATTACTTCAAATAACTATTTCCCAGTCGATGTCAAAGGTTTTAATTAAAAAGAAAATATTATGAAATATTTTACCTGGTAGTACTTTATTATCTGGCAGGTTTTGTTTTGACGAAAATACATTTTTTTATTAGTCATTGAATAAACATTTTTTTGCAGCATAAATAATCAAGATGGCGACAACAAGCGACGTGCCCTACAAACAGCTGACACAAGATGTTGAATTTGGTGGAAAAGATGTCAACAGTGATGATGGAATTGAAGTGAGAAACATGAAAACTATTTCTTAGTAATAATGACACGCATTTGAACTCTGTTATAACGCACAAGAGGGGACTTACCAATTTTGCTCCTTATATCCTTTACTCGTTATAAAAAAGAGTAGGTAAGAAAGAAAGTACCCAAATAAATAAAGTTTTAAACTTTCACTTTCACTTTCATGGTCGGTGTTAAATGATAAAGTTGTTCAAGGGTTAGACCATGTTCTATTTGCAGTAATTTGGTGTGCTATAATCTATAATAATCTATAATCTAAGTTGCAAGGATATATTCATTTAAAGCTCTCAGATGTATGCCCACAAACCAACAAGTGTAGTTCGCGCTTACAAATGCTGAATGTGTACTTACAAATAAAATCCAAACCTCAAATGAACATAAGCCCCACAACTTTTGCCGACCTTCCCTGAAACAGGGGTGACATTGGCAAAGTGAACCATTTTTTACAGTATGGGTGGTCAGCCTCATACCAACCTATAAGTCAAGGAATGCTGACGTTTCATTTACTCGAACGGGGAACATTTTCAAGGCTCGAAGCGACGGGGCACCTTTCTCCGTTTCCTTTTGGCAACTGACGGACAACAAACAGAGAATAAAGGTGCCCCGTCGCTTCGAGCCTTGAAAATGCTCCCCGCTCGAGGGAATGAAACGTCGGCAGATAAAATTACTGAAAATAGAATATGGTCTAATCCGAGAAAAACTATATCATACCTAAATAAAGTTTATACTTACTATTCTTACTATTTACGCTGGGGTATGAAAGCTTGCATAATAAATAATCATAAAAATAAGACAATATTTATAGTGGTGTTTTGTGATGAACCGCAAAGGCACTATTCAACTGTAACCGTTCTGTAGTCTAGTGGTTAGCACTTCGTATTTCTCTACGCATGACATCTGCATGTCTACCTGTAACCAAATAAATGATAAATCTAGGCACAGAGTGTCTATATATTATTTTATTTTATTATTAAGAACACCAAAAAGATTAAACATTTTAATGATGTAAAAGAGAAAATATTGAAGTATGACGTATTTTAAATGACTTTTGCATTTTATAGAATGAAAAAAACAGATTTTACTGACCGTGCAAAAGAGAAGAAAGATTTTCTCTACGTTTCGTCTGAGTCATATCCGACGTCTTCAGGAAACGTGTGTCTTCTACAAAGAAGAACCACGAACTATTGAATTATTGTTGTTTGATCAAGGCCGAAGGTTGTAGGTACTTTTACTACGCATGTCATGCGTAGTTGAACGGTTTAAAAAATGAAATAATTTGTTGTGTTATTTCCAGAATGACTTTGCGTACAGGAACAATGTCCTGAACGCCTCCATACAGATCCGGCTGGCCTTCCTGAGGAAGGTGTACGGCCTGCTCTCCATACAGCTGCTGGCCACCGTGGTGATAGCCGCGGTCTTCTGCACCGTGGAGCCCGTCAAACTGTTCATCCACAGGAAGTGAGCATCTCTCAACTCTCTCCATAAGCAACACCATTCTCTTTCAACCTTTTCAAATCGAGCATTATTTTTGCTTGTGCTTAAAGTGTGTAATTTTATAACTAATCCATAGTCTAGTGGTTAATGCTGTGGACTTCCAATCAAAGGGTAGCATGACAAAATTATCATTCATGTTCAAGTTTGCTCTTTGCTGAGTTGAAATATTTGTGTGCTTTGACCGGTCCGTAGTCCAGTGGCAACACTTCGGACCCGTAAATCGAAGGTTGTGGGTTCGAATCCCTGCAGAACACAAAACAAAATACCATCTATATTTTCAAATATGCTCTTCACTGGATTGAAAAAATCATAAAAACCTTTACCCAAGACCGGTCACTGAAGGTCCATCCAGCCTTACAGCAACTGGGTCTTGCCTGAGTATTGGCGCTTTGTAGCGACGACCAAGCTCGTAAACACCTCTGCAGCACTACAACAAGTGTCATAGACCCCTAGAGTCTCTGAAATCTAGGGAGTCTCCCGCACAGGATTTCTTTAAAAAAAAAGACTTCACCAGAGGTTCATCCACCCTTACAACTGAATCTTGCTTGACCGGTGCTTTCTATAGCGACGACCAAACTTGTGGGAGACTATATGTGTGACTCGCACAAAAACAGCGCTCACCACATACATCATCCCAATATTTATAAGATTATTGTCTATTTTGTTGCTCGCTTGGAACTTCCCAGAAGGTCCAAGATGCTGAATGCTATTTTCTTCTCTGATTATCTGTGACGCTCTGTTTGTTCCAGTGACTGGATGGTGATGGTGGCATTTATATTGACGTTTGTGTTCCTGATTGCTCTGTTTGTCAAGAGGAGAGACAGCCCCGCTAACTTTATACTCCTCGCTGGCTTTGTAAGAAAACAAACATTTATTTTATAACCAATGAAAAAGACCTGTTTATAATAATCATAATAGACTGGGCACCATAAATAAAAACCCTCGGTTATGGGACGTAAATAAAAAATTAATTCCTGATAAACAGGATGGTTTCTATTTTATAGCATTGTGGTCCGATCGATAGCTCAGTTGGTAGAGTGCTTGCAATTCATGCAGTAAGCCCGGATTCAAATCCCATGGAGCGTGTCAGAAATGATTTCCCATTTTAGTATTTATTTCAAACTCCAAAATAAATAAAATATGGGGCAAGGTTTACTCAGCCTTCACAAGAAATGAGTACCAGCCTCCTTGGGAGCTGGGAAACCCCCGCTTCAACCGAAGTGGTTGGCGTAAGGCCGGCCCCCTTACCCGTAAAATAAATATAATAAAGTCCCGAATCGCCACATACAACCCCTTTGGGAATAACACCGGCAAGAAGTTACACTATATGTGTTGCTTAGTTGTGTTTTTTTTTAGTTGCAACATATCTAATTTAATCTAATCTAAGTTGCAAAGATATGTAACATTGGGGATTCACATTATATGCATTTTCACAAGCAGATAATTATAAGTTTGCGCTTAAACATGTTGCATGTGGACTAACAATATAAAAACCCAAATATCAAATAAGCATACACCCTGCAACTCTTGCCGACCTTCCCTGAAACAGGGGTGACATTGGCAAAGTGAACCGTTTTCTACAGCATGGGTGGTCAGCCGCATACCAACCTATAAGTCAAGGAACAAACACAACAATTTACATATTTAAAATAGACAGGTTAACTTGAGATTTGTTTTGTTATTCACAGACGGCTGTCCAAGCGTATTCCGTGGGAGTGCTGGTGTCCTTCTACGAGCAGGCCATCGTAGTCCAGGCTCTGTTCCTCACACTCGCCGTTGTCATCGGGATCACCCTGTTCACCTTCAACACCAAGCGGGACTTCTCGTCCATGCACTCGGCGTACGTATTTCTTTATACATTTTGGTTTCACAAAGATGTAATGAGATGGTTTGAGTATTTTGTTTTTGAAAAATATGAGATAAGATTTTTGCTGACTTCTTAAAAAAATAGTTATATCAGGCCATCTCTTAGGTGGTCGGTCTATTAGACGCTGGCCGTCTGGTGTTTATCCAAGTATGATATTCCTTGACTTATAGGTTGGTATGAGGCTGACCACCCATACTGTAAAAAATGGTTCACTTTGCCAATGTCACCCCTGTTTCAGGGAAGGTCGGCAAAAGTTGTGGGGCTTATGTTCATTTGAGGTTTGGATTTTATTTGTAAGTACACATTCAGCATTTGTAAGCGCGAACTACACTTGTTGGTTTGTGGGCATACATCTGAGAGCTTTAAATGAATATATCCTTGCAACTTAGATTATAGATTATAGATATAAAGGCAGGAAGATTAAAAAATAGTGTTTTTATTTCTGATTTAATTAAATTTATCATTTCAGTCTGTTTGCCTGCCTCTTGGTTCTGATCATCGGTGGATTCCTGCAGATCTTCTTCCACAACACTGGCTTTGAGCTGATCCTGTCCATCGGGGGCGCCCTGGTCTTCAGCCTGTTCATCGTGTATGACACGCAAACCATGATGAAGACTCTGTCTCCCGAGGAATACATCCTCGCCACAATCAACCTGTATCTCGACATTATCAACTTGTTTATCAACATTTTGAGAATCCTCCAGGCTGCAAACAGGAACTAAAAAAGAGCAGTTTTAAAAATATTCACTGCTTTCTGAGAATCAGTATTTTGTACTGAAAGATTAAGAAAATATACTCTATTTAATTGCAAAATTAAAGCATTGATCTATATCTAAAATTTATGATGAACTCCTGTATCTCTTGCAGTTTTAATTTATATTTAAAAAAAAGAATAGAACAGCAGAACAATTGCTGTAGAAACTTTCACTCAAGAGTTCCAAATTTAAATTTTGGAGCTATGTATATTATATTTTATTTAAACAATAAAAGGTCATGTCAAGAAACTATGAAGACGTTGTTTATTGTATTCACATTTTCAACATTGTAAAAGAGATAGATATGAATTTCAAGGACAATCTGTTTATTAGTGAGATTATTTATTTTTTCAAATATTTACTAAGATAAGATGTATTAAATACCCATTCTGTATTGACCCGGTAAATAATCGGTTGTGTAAATACCCCGATTAACCTTTCTGAGGGTCCTGGTGCGGGGAAAAAGCTCGTGGCCCCCTATATGCCCCCTCCCTTCCCAACCCTAAAGATGCATATCTTTTCAGAAAAAAAAATGTTGAAATGTCGTCTATGCAATACTTTTTAGCTTTTGTGGGGGCCCTTGGTCACGTATGCCTCATAAGACTTGAGCCCCAAAGATATTTGTTTTGTACTGCATTTAAACTATTTTTTATTAAGTCTGTAATCGGGGGCCCCTTGATCATGCCCAGAACTACTTGGGCACAGAAAAAAGATATACAAGTTTTGTTGGTCCTTTGGTGGCCTTGGTTCAGTCGTACCGCTCGAACTGCCCTGAATCCGGGCCTGATTGAGGGAACTAATTTTTTAATCACAGAATTGAAATCAAAAAGCAATATTTACTACCTCTTGGAGAATGTAGTTTCAATAATAGTTAAACGCAATGAAAAAGACAAACTAAACTACATGCCCTACAACACCTGGACTGGAAGTCTCATCACCACGGTAATTCTTATCTACCGAATATCGGTAATATTTGTATGAAGACCTGTCACTCCAAGATGGCCGCAAGTAAACAGCTGATTAGTCTTCATACAAATGTTACCAATATTCGGTAGGTAAGAATTACCGTGGTGATGAGACTTCCAGCCCTGAAGTCATCAAGACATCATAATGCATCATAATGTCAATACAATATTATGCAGGTATTTGTAAAAGACACTAAAGTTCACCAAACTGCATTTAGTATTTCTGTCAAATGTATAGGCTGACAGTGCTGTGAACTAAAAAAATCCCTGATTATCGGGAATCCGTTCTTTATTTACGCTAGGTGACGTCACATAGCCGAGGGATATTTTGAATGTTCGTAGTCCATTATAAAGAAATGTTTTAAAATGCACAAATTTTGAACTGTCGTTTTTTATGCTTATAGTTACTAAATCTTCTTCTAGATATTTGTGATCATATGTTAGTGTAGCTATATTGGTATTTGAATAGGGGCCGTCCATAAATTACGTCATCGATTTTGGCCGATTTTCGACCCCCCCCCCCCCCTTACAATCATCCTATAGTCATTATCTAATGACCCCCCCCCCTCTTGCTGTAATAATGGATGAGCTTAATAATTAATAATGTTATATTACTTACATAATATTTTGTATATTTTGTAGAAATTGGTATTTACAAGAACAACGTCACTTTTGGTACTCGCACATCATTTGCCATCATCCGCAGACCAGACTACCCCCCCCCCCTTAATGCGAATGACGTAATATATGGACAGCCCCATACCATGAATTTCAATTTGTTTTTTAATGTTATTTTAATAAATAAAATGCTGAAAAACCTGTTGTTTCCTTTAACTTATTTTACGGTAGCCTCTGAATGATTACAATAATATTATTGGTCATTTTTTAACAGCTCTGTTTAGTGGCACTAGCCACCCCAAAGGCACTTACGTAGGGTCCGAAATGACTTCACTAGGAATAAACACAACTAAGCTACACATATAGTGTAACTTCTTGCTGCGTTATTCCCGAAGGGTTCACATGTGACAAGAGGAATCTCTTTATTTTTACAAGTAAGGGGGCCAGCCTTACGCCAATCACTTCAGTTTGAAGTGGGGTTTTCCCAGCTCCTTAGGGGGCTAGTACTCATTTCTAGTGAAGGCTGAGGGAACCTTGCCAGTGTTTCATTTTGGGTTTGAAATAAAACACTAAAATAGGAAATCATTTCTGACACCCTCGGCGGGATTCGAATCCGAGCTCTCGGCATGGAATGCAAGCACTCTACCAACTGAGCTATAGACCGGAATGCGTACGGTATAAATGAGACTATGAAAGATTTTATGGACATCTAGATAGAATGAACAATGAATGACTATCAAAAAGAGCGTACAAGGGAGTGACAAAGGTATGCATTGAAGGGAACGACAGAGCAAAAAATGCATTACCAAATAAATGAAATTGCAAATGACTGGAATCTATAGACTGAGAAAAAGAGAAGAGCAGGCATGAAGAAAATAATGAATGTCGAGGAGATGAAAAAGTGTGCAAGGACATAACAAAGTAAAGACACATCTGCGGAGGTACTGGCCACGCTTAGCGGAATGGCGCCTAGATACGAGTAGAAGTACAAGATTGTTGAGTTGCGCTCTATGACACATTGTTTTTAAATATACCTTGTAAATGGAATGTAATTATACTTTCTCACTTTTAAATGTTTTTAGAATCATGAAAAATAGATAAAGAAGAAGATTGCATTTGGTGCTGCCAACTTGGTCATATTTCAGTAACTTGGATTCCAGTACATTTGTAAGCAAATCAAGACAAAAATAAATTGGTTCAATAAATGATATTGTTTGCCTCTGAAATAAATTTTGATTTAAGTTCATTAAAACCATCTTTCACAATTTACCAGTTGTATTTTACATTGAGTTGAAAATGTACGTAATATGGCAGCACTGTAAGGAGATGTCAAAATTAAAAACTTTGTTTCAATTTTAGAAGTGATTTTTTCACTATTATTATCATTATTCCCTCGTATAAGCGGTAAATATTACAAATAACATAAATTGAATTCAGCTTGAGCAAAACAAGATTATTTTAAATGTCGCTGCAGCGCTTTAAAACCATTTATTTATCATAACCATTTTCGTGTTAAGTGAATTGCATGTTAAATAATTACGTGTTAAATAATGTACACAAAAGAATACACGTCTTTTTCTTCTTCTAATCAAAGCACCACTCTTATTTTTAATTAATTTATCATTCATAGCCGAAATACGTGGAAAACGATACGAATATTGTTAATTTAATTGTTATGCTGGAAAAACATAACCTTAAAACTCTCGTAAACCTTCTCTGCAATGACAAACAGGAAACGAAATCTCGGAGGTTTCTTTTTCACTTTCAGAAATGTTTATTTGACCTATAGGTTGGTATAAGGCTGACCTTCCGCACTGTAAAGATTGATTGACTTTTGTCAATGTCACCTCTGTTTCAGGGAAGGTCGGTAAGAGTTGCAGGGCTAACATTCATATGAGGCACGTATTTCGTATTTATATTTTGTAAGTGCTCATGCAGCATGTATAAGCGCAAACTTACATGTGATACTTGTGAGTCTGCATTATAATATAATATTAATCTTAATTTTTTTTGTAATAATAATAATAATAAATATGTGTCCTTAGATTATTATAGATCCTTCAGACGTCTTTCAACTGCTCTTTTCTGTGCTTCCATTGTTGTTTAATTTTTTAACTTTAATACTTATTCCAGCTTCCTGTGATGAGATGGTTCATGGTTAGGATGTGTTGAAAGAATGGACGATGAAAGACTGACAAATTGTTTATCCAGAAGGAATGTGTAAGGGAAAAGCAAAAAAAGGAAGACAAGAAAAGTGTAGTGTGTCTTTGTCAGATGGGTTCTTCTTCTTCTTCAGTTTCAATCCTAGGATTGGCTTGCAGCAATTTTTTTCACTCTTCTCCTCCATTCCTCCCTGTCTTGTGCGGCTCTTTTAAGGTCTGCATATGATGAGCATCGCACGTCCACCAACAGGTCCTCCAGGTATTCTTGGCGTGGGCGTCCCCTAGAGTTGGTCCCCTCGGTCATCCCCTCCATTATGGCATGCAAGAGACCTTCTTGTCGTATTACATGGCCGATCCATCTTGCACGCCTTTCGGACAAAGTCCTGAGCAGGTGCCTTCCTCCTTCGATTCTTTGGAGAACCTCCTCATTTGTGGTGTGGTCTCTCCAGGAAATTCCTAGAAGCCTTCTATATGATCACATCTCGAAAGCCTCTAGTCTTCGTTTATCTTTTTTGGATAGGCACTATGTCTCGCAGCCGTACATCAAAATACTCCATACATATGTTTTGATGACAGTATAGTCTCAGTTTCAGATCTATGTTGTTTGATTCTATTATTTTTTGCTATTTTATTAAATGCAAGTCTAGCCTGGTGTATACGGCTGTCGATGTCGCTCTTTGACTGTCCGTCCCACGTTACAGAATGTCACAGGTGGGTTACAGAATAGGAAATACAGAGTGAATGTAAAAGAAGGAAATGTATGGAAAATTAGATGGATTTGAATGAATTGAAAAAGGTATGCCATGATAGGATATTTTGTGTTCTATGAATTCCACTTTATTTTTCTTGAGCGCTGTTTAATATGTAAATTATTTTCCAGAAAATCCCACAGATTTGAAAATTCAAATATGGATTGCTATGATTCCATGGAAACAGGAGAAAATGAAAAAAACATCCCACAAAAATCAACACGCAAACAGAGCGCAATTTCCCTCAAACTCAAAATGCAATTGTTACGAGAAGTGGATATGAAAAAGAGCTTGAAGACGGATATCTGCAGAAAATACGGCATAGCAAACTCAACCCTATCGACAATAGTCAAAAACAGAGAAAGACTCACGAGGCTGTATCAGCGGAGCACATTTGGACCTGAGAGAAAGCGGATGAGGACTCCGAAGCATGAATTCTTAGAGGCTGCTCTCCTGGCTTGGTTTGACTCGGTTTGGACGGGAAACATGCCGATTTCTGGACACATGCTGATGGAAAAAGCCAATGAGATTGCTGTGCAATTGAATATAGAGTTTACGGCTAATCCAGGATGGCTAGAACGCTTCAAGAAAAGAAATGGTATTATTTCAGATAAGGTTTGTAGGTTTTTTGTTTATTTTTATCCTAATATCTAATCTATTCTAATCTAAGTTGCAAAGATATGTTACATTGGAGAATCACATTACATGCATTCTCACAACCAGACACGTACAAGTTCGCGCTTGCACATGCCTCATGTGAACCTACAACATAAAAACCAAATCTCAAATGGACATACACCCTGCAACTCTTGCCGTCCTTCCCTGAGACAGGGGTGACATTGGCAAAGTGAACCATTTTTACAGCATGGTTGGTCAGCCGCATACCAACCTATAAGTCAAGGAACACACACACACGACAAATTACATTTTATACATCACTAAATAATAATATCCAAATACAAAATATCCATTTACAAATAAAAACAAATTCCAATTTAATAAACCCTAGCCGCCAACATTATAAACTAATATAAATAAAACGCCAACTAATAAAAGAAAACTATTGTGCAAACATATTGTGGGTAGTAAAATATGTATAAAAGTTCGCATTTCCAATTACGTGCACTATACAGGCTGTTGAATCTTTGCATGGAAGATTTAACGGCGCCTCTATAAAAGTGGGTGCAAGTGGCAATGCAAACTTACACATATTTGTTCTCCCCACGATATGTGAGCATAGTATGTTTTATACTCAGGGTACTTGAGTTTTAAATTTAATAAAATTATTAACTTATGTACCTAACCAAAGATTGTTGTTTTACATCATAAGACAGTTCAAGGCGCAACTGCTATCAAAACAACGCTCTTCAAAACACTCATAAAACCCGTCCTCACATATGTCTATAAACCTGCACACTGACTAAGCATGACCAAAGCTCTCTCAACATATTTGAAAGGAAAATTCTCCACTGTATTTACGGCCCTATAGAAACGGAAGCATCTATCTATAATCTAAGTTGCAAAGATATATTACATTTGAGATTCACATTAAATGCATTCCCATAAGAAGACATGTATAAGTTCGCGCCTATACATGCGGCATGTGGACCTACAATATAAAAACCCAAATCTCAAATGATCGTATGCACTGCAACTCTTGCCGACCTACCCTGAAACAGGGGTGACATTGGCAAAGTGAACCTTTTATTCAGCCTCATATCAACCTTTAAGTCAAGGAATTAACATTAACTAAAAAAAAAATAACAAGGAACATAAGATGACAAAAAAAGATACGACTCTCTAATACACAGCTTGTATCAATAAATGTCAGCAGAATTCATTGGCTGGATTACATCTAGGGAATGGACCATCGGAGACTGGAAAAATGGTTGTGATGACGGACCCAAAATAGTCATAGTACGGTGGGAAGACTCAGATCAAGGTGTGTGGATAGAGTGGTGGCAAACTGCCGTGTGGTTGGAGTATGGGACAAAAGGAAGAAGGCGTTATATAGGCACCTAGACCCACATTGTCGTGCCATTGATGATGATTGTTTTATTTCTGTATTAAATAGCAGAGGACATGAAACAAATTGTAAATACCTAATCTAATGTTTTTCACACTCGTACATTGTTTCAGTGTTGGAACGAAGATAAAACTAAGTTCACGTGTAAGCTTGCCAAATTACCAGAAGATCAGATCCATCCTAAGGACGACCTCCTGTTGAACCTGGACCCCATCAAGTGCGAAGACTCGGAAATACCCGGCAACTCTAATTTTGCTGAAGTCCTGTTTCAAGACGGTGTAAGTAAACACAAAAACATAAACATTCCACTTAGAAAATCTTGAATGAAAAAATATTTCTTCTTAATATTTATTTATACTTCTGCTAGAGGAGCCTAGATATCCTAGGTAGTAAGTCTTGAAGGTGGGTGATAGGGGAACTAGCCAGGCTCACTTGGAGGGCAGGGATAAAATAAAATAGTCTCTGCAGACCAACAGAATGTCATTAGGTGTAAAAAAAAGTCAAATAGGTAAAATTGACAATTCAAAAAATTAAAATTACAATAGCAATTACACACACTAAGTCATTAACATTATTCAAAACATTACCATTTAATTCATTTTTTATTTATTTTTAATATCAATGTTTTGAATAGTACTATGACATCATAACTTATAAATATTTGGACCTCATTTCGCTGTGATTCTAAGAACAATATACTTATTGCAGGATGATTTCTCTAAGGATGATGGCTTCATCAAGAAGTCTCCAAGCTCTTCAACTACTGGGACATACCTTCATAGGAAAACAAAATCAAAGTCATCAAAGAAATACAAATCACATTCACACAGACACTCAGCTGCCTCGTGGAACAATACAGGTGACAAACTATCTGTTAGCTATCATTCTGATGAACATTTCATGCTCATTGAACTTTTGTACTCGTATTAGTAACAAAACGTTGGTGTGTTCCGGTCAGTAAAAGTCAGCAGGCTGCATTGGCTGGGTCACATCTAGTGAATGGGCCATGAGATTGTGAAAAAAATAGATGTGATGAAAAATAGAAAAAATAGATAGAAAGCGGTGTAGGGCAATGGAACGGTTCATATTAAGATGGTTACACGGAGTAGTGGTAGACTGTTGTGTGATAGAAGCATGGGACAGGAAGAGAAAGATGTTGTTATCTGTCAAAAAGAATAAAAATTCAAACCTTCTTCAAATTCTCTTTGATACTGTATTAGCCAATCAGGGTCATTTCAGATACAACACATTCTGCCCGGATTGTCTATATGTTTCCGGACAAACTGTGTGTTTTCATACATCTCCATACACTACTGACTTCCGACCCGGTGGTGGATTACAAAAAACTTTGAGGAACCGGGTAGAATGCATCTAGTGTGTAATGGCTGTCACAGTTCAAATAAGGCACACCCTTTCTTGTGCTGTATGCTTCTTTAAAACATTTTTATTCCTGCAGTTTTTTAAAATGTCATTTTATTTCAGATGAATGCCTACCAAATGAGTTGGAGCTGAGAAGGGTGCAGGCAATGGAAGGCATTAATAAGGGCATCAATAGAATAGCAGACACAATGGCCATGTACGCAGCTGCTATGGTGGAGCAAATGAACAAAAAATAGTTGAACCATTTGTGTATTATTAGTGTAAATAAACTTTTATTAAAAGTCATTGTGTGTTGATTCTTTCTGCTTTTTTATAGGAGGCCTGTATTCTAAGTATAATGATTGCTGAAATACTCAAACATTGTGTAAACAGAAAAATGTATTGAAGACTCAACAGCGCCTTTATATATGAATGCAGTATTTCATTCTCTGTGTAAAATACTTTTAATGCAATCAATAGAAGTGAGTATTCTGTAGTCACTATTTTCTTTCATTATATTGTTTTTATGTTCATCATTATCAACATCATTGGCGCAACAACAGACATCAAAAATATATACAGAAGGCTACTTATTCTGTAAGCAATTTGGCCGATTGACAACATATTTTTCTCCCCCGGATTATTGTTATAACTCCATTAAAGGATCCATTTTTCTTCATGAAAAACAAATAATGACTGGTCCGTAGTCTAGTTGTTAACACTTCTGACTCGTAAGTGGAAGGTTGTGGATTCAAATCCCAGCGGAGCACAAAAAAATACAATTTACGTTTTCAAATATGCTTTTTGCTGGGTAAAAAAATTATATAAGTACTTACCTTTACTAAAAACCGGTCACTAAAGGTCCATCCAGCCTTACAGCAACTGGGTCTTGTTTGAGAATTATTGGTGCTCTCTACAGCGACGACCAAGCTCTCAGAAGGTTCTTGAGGTGTGATACACACAAAAACAGCGCTCACCAAATAAATCATCCTCATCAAATAATATTTTATGAAAATAAAATATTGTGTGAAAAAGGCATTTATTGAACAGTAGCAAGAATGTATTGTTGATAAATATGGTAGGTAAAAAATATTTTCTTGTTTGTTGGTAGAACTGATTTCCCAAACGCCATCGCGGCCATCGCTGTTGACGCAAAAACTGTCAAAAACTCCAACCGTAATGTCGTGCTGTACTTAAAAAAATTATAAATAAATTCTCAAGATGAACTCGCTGTGTCGCGTGTGCCTGAAGGAGTACTGCAAAGGGAAGAAGGGCACTCGGCTGGTGTCGCTCTTCAAACTGGACGGACAACAAGACTGTCCGTCCGACAAAATCATGAAATGCACCACAGTACAGGTTGAGATATTTTGATACGAATATATTGAATTATTTACAGTAAAAAAGTGCAGTATTTGCATTTATTGTAATACTAAGAAAATTGTTTTTTTTTATCTATACTTACATCAGCAATAGGTAAATTTATTTTTATATTTGATTTTGAATTTAGAATCGGAACCGTCTTCGATTCTAAATTTGAAAATTGAAATAAACCTTTTTGTATCACATTTATTGTAACATTTTGTCGTTGTTATATAGTTGTTATAATTAATTTCTGTGTTGATATTGATCATTTCTTTTAACCTATTCTTCTTTGCTTATTTGTTTCGAGTTATAACATTTATTTTGAGGTTATATTTTAGTTGATTCCATATTTGAAAAAAAAAATGGCTGGTCTTTCAAGTGCCATCGTAAATTTAAAAATACAGTGTTTTTCTCGGCGGGCAAACATCACACCTGCATGGGACTAGAGTCCGTAGCAACCAATAATAAAATATTTATTTGTCTTTTCCCTAGAGTAGTAACCCGGCCGTATGACGTTACAATTTTATGGTCTATGTAATATTTTCTGAGTCTAAATTGTTTCTTAATATGGCTTTTCCATACAAATTCATTGAATTAGCTCTGAAAG
Source organism: Agapetus fuscipes (assembly GCA_951799405.1). Classification (NCBI taxonomy): domain Eukaryota; kingdom Metazoa; phylum Arthropoda; class Insecta; order Trichoptera; family Glossosomatidae; genus Agapetus; species Agapetus fuscipes. The sequence continues at coordinate 11,629,683 of OX637343.1, read as the reverse complement.
TGGTTGGTGTAAGGCTGGTTACTTTATCTATAGAATAGACTTTTGATAGAAGGCCATGCTAACAACTAGGATGCACATTAAACCATTGTTCTAAATTTAAAATTTCAATCTTAAAAAAATCTCACGTGAGATAACGTCACATATTTATGTGACTAGAGTCCTTAGCAACGGATAGCAAAATATCAGCTAGCACACTCCCTATCAACGCGGTCAGATAATACAACTATTTACAATGAAATTTGTGCCGAGTTCATATATTTCATCAGCAAACCAACCCAGGGCTGGAAGTCTCATCACCATGGTAATTCTTACCTACTGAAGATCGGTAATATTTGTATGAAGATTAATCAACTGTTCACTTGCAGCCATCTTGGATTGAAGGTCTTCATACAAATATTACCGATATTCGGTAGGTAAGAATTACCGTGGTTATGAGACTTCCAGCCCTGCTCTATTGTATTTCTAATCTTTTACAAGTTAATTTTCATAAAATTATATGTGTGTTTCTTTCAGGTTGATAAAAAGGACAATTTGCCATCAAAAATATGCATTGATTGCCAGGACAAGTTAAACGTAGCTTACGACTTTAAAACCCAATGTGAGAAGTCGGACAGGATGCTCAAAATATACCACAGGTATAAACCAGAAGGCAGAGGCACAGAAGGTACAAAATATATGTATTTCATGAACACATTGTCAAATAGGATGCTCAAAATATACCACAGGTATAAACCAGAAGGCAGAGGCACAGAAGGTACAAAAAATATGTATTTCATGAACACATTGTCAAACAGGATGCTCAAAATATACCACAGGTATAAACCAGAAGGCAGAGGCACAGAAGGTACAAAATATATGTATTTCATGAACACATTGTCAAATAGGATGCTCAAAATATACCACAGGTATAAACCAGAAGGCAGAGGCACAGAAGGTACAAAAAATATGTATTTCATGAACACATTGTCAAACAGGATGCTCAAAATATACCACAGGTATAAACCAGAAGGCAGAGGCACAGAAGGTACAAAATATATGTATTTCATGAACACATTGTCGGACAGGATGCTCAAAATATACCACAGGTATAAACCAGAAGGCAGAGGCACAGAAGGTACAAAATATATGTATTTCATGAACACATTGTCGGACAGGATGCTCAAAATATACCACAGGTATAAACCAGAAGGCAGAGGCACAGAAGGTACAAAAAATATGTATTTCATGAACACATTGTATGCGGGAAGCTTCTTTAACCTTTACCACCCTAAGTATCTAAAAATTACACATGGTCCGAAGTGGGGTACCGGAGGACCCCAGCTACTTTTCATACAAAATAATCATAAGGCAGAGAGCCCGCCAGACGTGCGTTTCGCTCCGCATACGCCGTGGGAATGACGCAAATAGGACAAACTCAACCAGTGTTTCCTAAACGGTGGAAGAGAATTTAAAATAAACATTTTTATAAAAAAAATTGTTTCATTTTCAATTGTATAATAGTGAAATATGCAACATAGGAAATAAAAAAAAAAACAAATAAAGTTAAAATCCAAAAAAACATAAATACAATTTTTCAAGTTATGTACAATAGTGTTGAGAAATATCAAGCGAAGGCATCCTTTATTATCTGGGCGTAGTTTATATCTGCAACAAATTAACGAATGGTTTGTTATTTATTTAAATACTCTAAATCTAAATCTAAGATGCAAATATATATAGGGTGTTTTTTTTAGAGGTATAGAACTTTAAGTTGTCAACACTGTTTTAACTGGCGGCCATTTTGTCAGCTGTTAAGTGATTTGTGTTTAGTTTAGTTTGGCATTTCAACATGAATAGACAACTCGTGCAACAATTGAAGCCACACAATCACCTAGCAAGGCGTAGATTCGGTGAATGGGTCCAAAACAAGATTGCCGTTGATCCCGATTTTCATAAGAGAATTTCGTTTAGCGATGAAGCTCACTTTTGGTTGAATGGCTACGTCAATAAACAAAACTGCCGTATTTGGAGTAAAGATAATCCTCAAGTGTATGTTGAGACACCGTTACATCCAGAAAAACTGACTGTTTACTGTGCTTTATGGGCTGGTGGAATCATTGGTCCGCACTTCTTTAAAAAAGATGCTGGCCAGAACGTTACAGTCAATGGTGACCGCTATAGAGCCATGATTACTGACTTTTTCGTTCCTCAATTGAACAACCATGATGTGCAGGAGCTGTGGTTTCAACAAGACGGCGCAACATGTCACACAGCTCGTGCCACAATTGATTTACTGAAGGAAACGTTTGGTAACCGCATAATTTCACGTTCCGGACCCGTGAATTGGCCTCCAAGATCGTGTGATTTAACACCGCTAGATTATTTTCTGTGAGGATATGTGAAGTCGCTAGTCTACGCCGATAAGCCCGAAACGATCGACCACTTGGAAGACAACATTCGCCGCGTTATTGCCGATATACGGCCACAAATGTTGGAAAAAGTTATTGAAAATCGGACCTCCAGATTAGATTACGTCCGAGCCAGCCTTGGCGGTCAAATGCCAGAAATCATATTTAAATTATAATGCCAAAAGATTATCTTTCGAATAAAGTCAACTTCATGTCAATTTAAAAAAATCATCCTTGTTTTATTCCATTTCAAAGTTCTATACCTCTAAAAAAAACACCCTATACTAAAATTTACAATCCACATCTTACATCCACACCCACAAAAGTAAACATACGTAAGATTTTCGCGCATACAAATACAATTTCAAATGTGTCTACAGTAGGAAATACCGCAAATGACCGGTCCGTAGTCCAGGTGGTAACACTTCGGACTCGTAACTGGAAGGTCGTGGGTTCGAATCCCGGCGGAGCACAGAAAATATACCATTTATATTTTCAAATTTGCTCTTCGCTAGGTTGAAAACTTCATAAACCTTTACCAAAGACCGGTCATCAAAAGGTCCATCCAACCTTACAACAACTGGGTCTTGCTTGAGAATTGGCGCTTTCTACATCGACGACCAAGCTCTCAGAGGGCTCTTGAGGTGTGATACACACAAAAACAGCTCTCACCAAATAAATCAGCCTAATTTAATTTTTTTTTTTTTTTTAAATGAACATAAGCTCTGCAACTTTGCCGCCTTTCCTTGAAGCAGGGGTGGCATTGACATAATTGAAACATTTTTTTTACAGTATGCAGACTCAGATTCATCAGACTCAGATTCAATAATATCTCCGACTTCAGAATCATCCGAATTACACAATTCGAATTCTAAGTCACTGTCAATAACTTCGTCATCACTAAAGTCTTGCAATTTTTCTATTTCTTCATAGGTATTTTTTCTAGCCATTTTTTAGAGAGAGAAAAAAATCAAATGTTTGGCACATATCACAAAGGAAAAACAATATACCTATTCAGAAAAAAAAACAACGAACTTACCTTTCTCTTCACAAAAATATATTTATTTTATATGTGTAAATTATTATAGAACGTTTTGGGAACCACAGGAATGACAGGACTGTTCCACTCGCTTACCCATAAAGACGGAGTAAAGTCGTCAGCGGATAATATAGTTGACTCTCTTCCGCACAGCTGTGACGCGGTAAGCCCGCGTAAAAAAGTGAAACAAGTAGCTTATCTCTGGACCCACCACACACACAATGGCGCGCCAGCCCTTCCCGTCCCTCACATGCTCCAGCGCTCCCCCCGCGAGGGCATAATGTGAAGTGTTTCTGACCACGTGATTAGTAGAGTACGCGAATATTTATCAAAAACAATTATTTGAAGACTACATGCTTTGAATACTTAAAAACAAAAAATACAGAAATGTTTCTAAGTAGCTTTACGAAGATTACAAAAATTAATTAAAATTATTGAGTAATCAAATAAAACGTTTTTTTGGGGTATCTCATATACCCCGCTTCGGCCAGGGAAGGTTAATGGCATTAACAGCAATGTACAATAAAATTATGGCAACTTTAGTTATACTTACCCAAATAAATGGATTTCTGGAAAGACTAACAAAGGCGGCCATCTCGGGATCATACCACATTTGGCTGCGAAGATCTGAGAGCCCAGACACCTCTGGACATGCAATGTAGTAAATCGCACTTACATATTGGAAGGAAGGATGAGTTGGGAGGAATTGGGAACGTTGTCATGACGAAAGGATCCTTAACCAACCAGAGACAGGTCGTAAGTCCTGTGACTCCCATCTCATCCTGACTCCGTGCGGCGGGCCTGAGTTTGGGTCTTGGATTTTCAAAATTAGAGACCTGACTCAGTGAGACCGTGGATGCTCAGCTACGAGTATTTCACAAAAAAAAAATTGATGAATCATCTTTTAGCTTACTACAAAATGTATACTAAATTATTTTACATTAATTTTGAACACACAAGCACAAGAAAACTGTCTGAAAATTGTAATAAATAAATCTTTATAATCTATCTATAATCTAAGTTGCAAAGATATATTGGCATTTAAGGCTTATATTCAATCCACTCTCACAGGCAGATACGTGTAAGCTTGCACTTACACATGCTTCATGTGCACTTACAACAACAAAAATCTCATATGAACATAAACCTTGCAATCCCTTGCGCGCTTATCTAAAACGGATGATGCGAAAGAGAGCCAGAGAAAGATTAAAAGTCATCAAATAAATATATCTGAAAAACTACTCCTATGATCTCATCTTTGGATAAATGTTTTAGGTACGGAATGTCTCCAGAATGCAATCCTGTCGGTGATAAAACTAAATGCCCTAAAAGATGAACCTCCTGAAGTTGAAGAAATATATGAGCAGACGGAACAAGAGGCTGCGGATGAAGATAATGTGATGGCGATGATAGAAGACTACCATGATAATTTTGACGATGAAGACTTTGTGCCCGAAGTCAAGAAGTCGAACAGGGTGAGACGGGTGTCGAAGAAAAAAAATAATGGTAATTTTAATTAATATAATTCTTGTTGTGGCTGTATTTTTGATCTTCTGATTAATGTTGATGGTACTCGAGTGCTTATAGTGCTCGAGGAAATATAAATGGTATTTTTTGTGCTCCACGGAGATTCAAATTTCTTCCTCGTTCAATTACTTGATTAATTATAGGTGGACTTGTAAAGAGGAGCAGGAAGAGGCTGAACTGTTTATCCACCCCTTTCTCAAACAATTGCTCATATTGGGGGATCAGTTGATTTAAGAATCTTTTTCATCGCATTTAGCAGGAATTTCTTCACGCACAGCCTTCCATTTATGAGTCCGAAGCATTACCACTACGGACTATGGACCCTTCTGTCACATTTTTCATTTGTAAAATTTCACAGGAAAGACTTCGGCGAGAACCAAAGCGGCCCTCGGGCGGCCACCCAGACTCAAGATGCAGAAAGTCAAGATGGAGATTGTGGAGGTGAAGGTGGAGGACGAGGAAGGGCTGGGCGGGGTGGGGCAGGAGGGAGAGGAACTCCTTCTGGAGGGGGACAAGCAGCTGGCGAAGAAGAAGAGGATCAAGAGGACGCTGGGCCGGCCCAAGACGGCTCCCTCTCTGCACATCTGCGAGCAGTGCGGGAAGTCCTTCAAGTACAGGGACAGCTTCAAGGGGCACATGATGAGGCACAAGGGGGAGAGAACACACATGTGCACGTGAGTCTGACCACTTCATTTTAACCACAAACTTGATGGCTCAGGCTGCCGTCCAAAAAGTTAAGAGATTCAATCCCTCTTATTTTTTATCATTGTCATTGTTCCTTGACTAATGGTTTGGTATGAGGCTGACCACTCATACTGTAAAAAAATGTTAACTTTGCCAATGTCACCCCTGTGTCAGGGAAGATCTGCAAAAGTTGCAGGATTTATATTCATTTGAGATTTGATTTGTATGTGCACATGCAGCATTTGTAAACCCTAACTTACATTGTGTCTACTTGTGGGCATGCATTTAATATGAGTCTTAAATGTTAATTTATCATTGCAACTTAGATAATACATTATTATAGACGGCAACCCTATTGCGTTGTGGATGCATTATCCAGAATAAAGGAGATAAACTTCCCTGAAACGATAAGTTATAAAAAAACTTGAGAAGGCATAAAAGTAAGATAAAAATAATCAGATTTTGGGCAGTAACTTTGTGAAAGCACATTTTAATTAATTAAAATACTTTTTTAACTTTGTTACAATTCACTTGAGTTTTTTTTTTTTTTTGAAGATGGGAGGTACTGCTTCTCCCGAAACTGGTTGTGTTTTTTAAAAAAAAAAAAAAAAAAAAAAAAACTCAAGTGAATTGTAACAAAGTTAAAAAAGTATTTTAATTAAATAAAAATAATCAGTGCTAAGTCAACAGAATAATCTAACAGCTCTGGATAATCTGTATCGTATTGCATATGAAATATCGTCTGGAAATGTCAGGAATGTATTTGCATTTGCTTATGAATTTTGCATGCCAGCATATCTCAAGTTACACAGTTTGAACAATCCAGGAGCGTGGGCAACAATAAAATTTATGACTCAGCGATACATCTGGAATGCAATAAACAAGAATTTCACAAGTTGATCGAAGAACTGGGTAAAGAAAGCAGTGACCTGAAGAAGCACATCGCACGTTTAATAATAAAGAGAAATAACTCGAAAATTGGGAAAATCAAGATTTTGTAATAAAACGCAAGAACAATGCGAGAAGAATGCGTAGAATGCGACAGCCGTTCAATTTGGACGAATATGACCGAGATAAAACATTGGCCGCCTTTTTCATCCCATACAAGTTGTACTGGGTGTCTGAACTTCAAACGCGTTTTCCCAACATTCATGTTTTTTGAGTTATTGCTCTTTATTATTAAACGTGCGACATGATGAAGCACACGGGAGTGAAGCCCTACAAGTGCCAGTACTGTGATAGATGCCTTGTTTTGTTTGCAGCACGTGTGGCATGTCCTTCTACAGCAGCAGTGACCTGAAGAAGCACATGATGAAGCACACGGGAGTGAAGCCCTACAAGTGCCAGTACTGTGGTAGATGCTTTTCCGACTGGGGCAGTCGCTTCAAACATGAACGGTAAACATATATTTGCTTTAAAATAAATGTGAGAAATCAGTTCTGACACCCTTGGCATGGACTGAACCCTAGCGATCTATCTTTGAAAGCAAGCGCTCTACCAACTAAGATGCCCTACTCGGTTAAAGTGAGTTCACAACTATAATGATACACGCTTACATTACTCTGCTGTTAACAAAACTACATTGGATTTGCTTCCCGGAGAGGGTGGTCTAGCATGTTTGTATCTAATCTAATCTAATCTAATCTAAGCTGCAAGGATATATATCATTTAAGATTTATATTAAATGCATTCCCACAAGCAGACATGTATAATTTCGCGCTAACACATGCGGCATGTGGACCTACATTATAAAAACCCAATCTCAAATGAACATAAGCCCTGCAACTCTTGCCGTCCTTCCCTGAAACAGGTATGACATTGGCAAAGTGAACCATTTGTATGATGGCATATAAAGTTATCTATGGCTTGGCTCCACCTTATCTGACTGACATGATTTTGCTTGTTGAGATGGGGGAGGAGGCAGATACTCGCAATGCCCATACTTTTTTTTACCATCTCACTTTTGTAATGAGTTACTGTACTGTTACTGTATCCTGCCGCCGTTCCACTAGGGGTGACCGATACCTACGCAGATGCTTCTCCACTTGTTTCTGTCCTTGCATACCTCTGTCATCTCTTCAACATTCATCACTTTCTTCGTACATACCTCTTATTCTCACTGGCAATAAAGAGAAAAATTGGTTGATCTCTTTGTGAGTTTGGCTGTATTTAATCAGAATGTATTATTGATTTGTAGATGTCACACGGGCGAGCGACCTTACAAATGCGACATGTGTGACAAGAGCTTCTCCTACTCGTACGTCCTCTCCCGCCACAAGCTCATCCACAGCGGCAAAAAGGAATTCTCGTGCGAGATATGCGACAAAAACTTCACCCTGAAATACCACCTGTCCAACCACAACAAGAGAAACCATCCGCACCTCGTCAAACCCAAACCTCTAGAAGCTGTCCCCGCAGAAATGATGGAAGAGGAACAAATCCCACATGTAGAAGCCACAGCGAGATTCGTCCTATCCTACAAACGGGACTTTGATACTATTGAAAGTCCCGATGCCATAAACCAACAGGTCTTGCATATAGACGAGACTGTAGCGAGTAATGTTAACCTTGGATATTTCTCGTCTGAAGATGAGTATAGGCCTAAAATTATAAAGAAGAAGAGGAAGCTGGTGAAGGGACTACCGATTAATATTTCCGAGGTGTCGTACGACAAGGTTATTGTTTCGACTATTAGAAAAGAAGACCATGAAGTTATAATTGTTATGGATAAGAAATAGTTTATAATTGAATTTAAAAAAATGGACTTTATTTTTGACGCTTTAGGGCAGCGAGAAAAAAGGAGTTGGAACATGTTTGAAAGTTCTCTCGGTCAGGTGACATCACAGATGCAATTGACTGGAATCTTTAGTTAACAAAAAGAAAAATATTGGTAGCTATATCACAAGCAACCGGAGGCAGACAAGGTAGTAGGCACAGTGCAAATTTGAAAATATATTTTTTTCTTGGCGGGCCAACATCACACTTCTACGTGACTAGGGTCCTTAGCCACCAATAGCAAAGTATTTTTACGCCTTTACCTGTGCAACATGTAAAAAATTTGCTTTTTATGGAATTTGTTCAGAGTCGATGATGGTAAAAAATGCATTTAACCATAATGCTTAGCTTCAAAGGCAAAGGTAGATATAATTCATGTGAACTATAATTTGTCACTGGGATGGCCGAGGAGATATGGGGATGGCACCCAAAAATTGCATTAGTGAAACTAGCGCCTGTTTGAACCCCGCCTGTGCCGTGTCCTATCAGCAATAACTTTGAGCCTGATTCAACAATGTCATTGCATGCACACAAGCATCCGCTTTCGCACGAAGGCAAATTTGCCAGGCAAACTAGGTTGGTGAATTGTAGTCCTCTTCTCAAATCTATTTTAAAAAAGAAAGAAAAATTGCATCTACCCAGTCGACTCACTTGTTAGCAACCCGACCGGGTAACGTCACAATTCTTTTTGTGTGCTGTTTCCATTAAAGATCCTGAATTTGTTTTCAGCAACTCTCTTAGTATTTATTGATTCATCCAAAGCTATATTCTTTAATTTTGTAAAATTGTACTTTAAGTTGACTTGCAAGTCATGTACTAAATACTTGTTTTACCGCTTTTTGAGCTGTATAGAATCCAAAACGACTCTAAAAATAATTTGTTCAAAAATATAATTATGGAAACGAAAAGAGAATGTCTGTGCCCCAAGTATAAACATTTTGTAAATTAAAAAATGGAATAAGTGACGGCACTCCTAGAGGGGGATTTAGTTTTTTTACTTTTTTTGATTCACGCAATCAAGATGAGTTATACGCAATGCTTTATACTAGGGACACGGTAGTCTAAAGCTGCGGACTCATAAACCAAAAAAATATCATTTCATTTTCAAAAGTTTCTCTTTGCTGGGATGAAAAATTCATGTACTTTTACAAAGATCGTTCAACAAAGGTCCATTCAGCCCAATAGCAACTGGGTGTTACTTGAGAATTGGCACTTTCTATAAGGATTATCGTAGAGGGCTTTTGAGGTGTGATTCACAGGAAAACAGCGCTCACCAAGTAAATCATCCTGATATTAATATATTTTTTATTAATCATTTTCTGCGTTTCCATATATTTATCTAATTTAGAAAAATATTCTATATTTCCGCCTTTTGTTCTATACGGCTCATTTTGCATTATTCAATGCTACCTTTCCTTGTACATTTTATTATATTTAAGTTTTTTTTAAATTCCTTCTTTGCCTCTGCAGTCTTGACTTATCTAGCTGTCCTATTGGTAGATCGCATACAATTTGTACGGACAACTTTTAACCGTGCGGTCAGCTGTTTACGCATGGTCATGTTTTATTGCTTTGTCTACCAATATGATCACTAGAAAATTCAAGAGTTCTCCAGTACCCTTAGTACGAGTTGCAAAACTTGAGTAAAGTTTACGGCAATTATTAAAGAGTAATTTACCCCAAAATCTGCCGTTTTTGTTTGTTTGAACTTGATTTTCTTCATCACTGTAACTCTTTTGTTAAAACCATAAAGTGTAAGAAACAAAAACGGCAGATTTTGGGAGAAATCACTCTTTAATATTTTCCGTAAACTTTACTTTTCTCAAGTTTTGCAACTCGTACTAAGGGTACTGTTGACTTGTCATATTTACCAATCACATCAGTAGATAGAAAGCTATCATACTTGGCCGCACGTGAACAGCTAATCAGGCTTTAAAATGTACAAACACAACATAACTAAACTACACATGTAGTGTAACTCCTTGATGCGTTTTCCCGAAGGGATCACTTGTGGATTTTTACAGGTAAAGAGGCTGGCTTCACCCAACCACTTTGGTTGAAATTGGAGATTCCCAGCTCTCTCGGGGACTGATACTCATTTCTTGAGAAGGCTGAGTAAACTTTGCCAGTATTTCATTTTGGGTTTGAAATAAACACCAAAACGGGAAATCATTTCTGACACCCTCGGTAGGCTTCGAACTCGAGCTCTCGGCATGGAACGCAAACACTCTACCAACTGAAGTAACTGCCGGATAAATTAATTGTCTATGAACATAGCAATCACGAAAATAAATGATAATTAATAGCTTATAAAGGTTTGGAAACTTGGGTTCATAGCACCCTAAAAACAATGTTTACAACGGTCTAATGTTCTCCATATAAAGTGTATGGAGGACATTTGACCGCAAGATCATCTGTATTTTATCACTTCCTTCTATTGAAAATATTGCTAGAAAAGTGACAACTTCTCACCTTGGTCTATAATAAGTTCATAACTTATCTGATAAATGTTTCTCAAAGTGTCATAACTTTTTTAAATTAATCTGTACAAGAATTTTCATTGAAATATTGATGTGACTTCAGTGTGTTGTACAAAATGTTAAGAATGAAATAAATATACTGTATTTTATACTTCTAGTTTTATTTCTAGCAGCTTAGTTTTGATCGTCGATACATTGAAAATTTAATATGTAAGACTAAAGTGTCATTATTACTGTCTCTTCACACCTGCCATCAGTTTCTTAGGAAAAGATCAGTATGAGGCTGACCACATATAGGCCGGGTATTTTCAGCGTTTTAATACAGCGACACTATACTGAGTGAAAAGGACACACTTATGCCAATCGTGTGGGTAGTTTTTTTTATCAGTTTAAAGCCACTTGTGCTAACATTGAAAATACCAGGCCATCTAATTTAATCTAAGTTGCAAAGATATGTGAACCTACAGCATAAAAACCAAATCTCAAATGGACATACACCCTGCAACTCTTGCCGTCCTTCCCAAAGTGAACCATTTTTACAGCATGGGTGGTCAGCCGCATACCAACCTATAACTCAAGAAACATACACGACAAATTACATTTTATAAATCAGTAAATAATAATATCATCAAAACTAAACAGAAAACAAATTCCAATTTAACAAACCCTGGCCGTCAACATTACAGATCAACCGCCATTTCTTTCTGTCCTTACATACTTCTTTCATTTCCTCCAGAGTCATAACCTTTTTCATACAGGCTCTTCTTTTATTATGACTCTGGATATTCCATTCATTCGCAATTTTCGGCTATACTGTTTAAAAATTGTACACTTTTGCCAATGCCACCTGTATTTCAGAAAGGAGTGGTAAATTTACCAGAAATTATGTTTGGTATACCTGCCAGTGAATGTGAGCTTACATGTGCGTGCATGGTAAGTGAGCCTCAAATGTGATAATAGATCGACGCTGCTCCAACTGAACGTGGGGAAAATCAGAACTAACGTCGACATCTTACAAAATAACACTTTCGATAGCTTACTGTGATGTTAGCTGGAGTGCTAAAACTTAAAAGAAATGTTGAAGAAAAACCAAATAATACCCATTGATTTTAGTAGTTTGAATTCCTTGACTTACAGTTAGGTATGGTTCACTTTTCCAATGTCGCCCCTGTTTCAGAGAAGGTCGGCAAAAGTTGCTAGGTGCATGTTCATTTGAGGTTTGGATTTTAATTTGTAAGTACATATCGCACGCTTAATAATAAAGAGAAATAACTCAAAAATTGGAAAAATCGAGATTTTGTAATAAAACGCAAGAACAATGCGAGAAGAATAGGTAGAATGCGACAGCCGTTCAATTTGGACGAATATGACCGAGATAAAACATCGGTCGCCTTTTTCATCCCATACAAGTTGTACTGGTTGTCTGAACTTCAAACGTGATTTTCCAACATTCTTATTTTTTGAGTTATTGCTCTTTATTACTAAGTGTGCGATATGCAGCATTTGTAAGTGCAAACTTACACATGTCATTGGTGGGCGTGTATTTAATATTAATTTTAAATGTTAACATATCTTTGCAACTTAGTGGATTTTTATAATATAATCTATAATCAAGTCAAAACAGCGCCCTCCTTTAGCTGTGTTGAAATTCAGTTTAAGCCGTGTAATCTGTACCTACGCATATTTAGACTATCAAGTCAAATTCTGTTTATTTTTGAAGAAGAAAAAGATAAGCTATCCAACCTCTAACAATAGGGAAATATAAAGAAGAAGAAATGATTCTAGAATAAATAATTTGTATAGTTTTAAATATAAATTTAATGCGCATTGAGAAATAAAAGATAAAATTTAGTATTCACTAGTATTGATTGTGAATCTCATTAATATTAAATGACGGGAGAGGTTGTTGCAACTTCCATTAAAAAATCATAGCCTGAAAGCGGCCGGGCTTCAATTACTCTAAATGCAAGACATTCAGAGCCTTCCCGTTATAATTGTTCGTTAAATCGTTACGAATTAATAAAAATAAGAAGGTTTTAGAATGAAAAAAATAACACTTTTTTCTTTCTACAATAATGAATGCTATCCAACCTGAAATTAGATATAAATCATTCTGATAGCTGGGCAAAAAGAACAACTACCAACCTAAAATATTTTTCGTAATGTCCGGACATTCCACATTTTCCCTGGAGGTGATATGTCATAAATTGTCCATAATGCAACTAAGCTACACATGTAGTATAACTTCTTGCCGCTGTTATGTTATTTTAAAATAACATATAAAAAACAATCTCAAAGTGTACAGTATGTGTCGTGGGCCGAACAGAGCCGAACGGTCACGGAAGCAGCCGGACTGCGCCGTGGGATCTGATCGGGCTGTCGATTATCGCTCTGCAGTCCTGGACGAGAGGTCGGCGACAAAGCACCAAGCAACGGAGCTCCCTCCCCTTCTACTTGGAGCATCCACCATCCAAGGCGCCCGCCTTGTAGACCAGAGACGGGTGCATAGGAGCGCCCACCCAGGGGCTCCGACGTGTGGAGGCGCCCGCCTTGTAGACCAGAGACGGGTGCATAGGAGCGCCCACCCAGGGGCTCCGACGTGTGGAGGCGTCCGCCTTGAGAGCCACCGCTAGCCTGGGGTTCTGCCCCAGGCCTTCCGTTCGTAACTCCAGTTTTAGTGACAAAGAGCAGGTCAGGCCCTTCCCTTATTTCCTCTTTTTCCCTCATATTATTAAAGTAAATAAACCCTTATTTGTTCATGTCAAACTTATCTTTTAATTATAAAACCCTTCCCAAGATACAAGTAAGCAATGCCGAAGAAAGAACCCCACGCCCTGAGAGTGATGCTGATGAGAGCTAGCCGGAAGTAAGTATCCTGGTGATACCTTTCAATCTAAACATAACACCGCGTTCTCCCCAAAGAGGTTGCAATTTGGCTAGTGGAACCTATTTACTTTTACAGGTTAGGGGGTAAACTTTAAGCTAACCACTTCAATTGTAGTGGGGGTTTCCCAGCTGGTGAAAACTGAGCAAACTAATCTAATCTAAGTTGCAAAGATATGTTACATTGGAGATTCACATTATATGCATTCTCACAAGCAGACACGTATAACGTCGCGTTTGCACATGCCGCATGTGAACCTACAACATTAAAACTAAAATCTCAAATGAACATACACCCTGCAACTCTTGCCGACCTTCCCTGAAACAGGGGGGACATTGGCAAAGTGAACCATTTTCTACAGCATGGGTGGTCAGCTGCATACCAACCTATAAGTCAAGGAACAACAAGTAACCCTTGCCGATATTTTATTTTGGGTTGGAAATAAACACCGCAATGGGAAATCACTTCCGACACCCTTGGAGGGATTCAAATCCAAACTCTCTGCATGGAATACAAGCACTATCAACTGAGCTATCGACTGGAAAAATAAATTGTGTATGTAGGTACATAGTAATCATGAAAACAAATAAAAATTAACAGCTGATGAAAGATTTGGAAACTGGTTTTCATTGCAACCTGACTTTTGTTAATATGTGTATGAAGACTAATCAGCTGTTAACTTGCGGCCATCTTGGATTGACAGGTCTTCATACAAATGTATCATTAGTTTGTCAAAGCGTGGGCTCAGCGGACGACTTAAATGTTTAAGAATAGCACCGTAGGAGATATAGTAAAGAATGAATGGGTAAAAGACAAATGCAAGTTGAAAGAGGATGTGAAAGTAAAGGTGCAAAAGAATGTGATGAGATGGTTTGGACTTGAAGAAAGAATGGATGATGAAAGACTTACAAAGTGTGTGTATACCTACATAGGAAATGTAAAAGGAAAAAGAGGAAATGGAAGACCGAGAAAATTATGGTTGGATCAGATTGGTGAAACTGTGAAAGAATGGGATATACAAAGCGAATGTAAAAGAAGGAAATGTACGAAAAAGATGATGGATATGAATGAACTGAAAGAGGTGTGCAAGGATAGGAAAAAATGGAGGTAACTCTTCAGAGGCTCTGGCCACCCCTAGCGGAAGAGCGACAGAGTTACAGTTAGACCTGTATTGACAGGGCACAGGTATCCTCCAATTTGTGCATCAAAAATTTTATCTTTCTTTTATCTATGATAGCGAATAGATAAAAGATAAGGACAGGTGGGTAGGTCAGAATATGATATTCAGTAAGTCTCTTACTATCCAATGAAAAAGTAAATATGGAATAAAACCATAAATGGATGAAGCATTCATATCAGTTGACTTACCTACTGTGAAATTAATATTTTGTTTTGTGAAAGATGTGGAGTATTTTCTTAAATAAACAGTGAATGAAGTGAGTCATCAAGGAAGTAGTTTTGTGTTCTCGTAATGCTGCCTACATTGTTTCTGTTATTCATTACATTAGTTAGAACGGTCCGTAGTCTAGTGGTAACGCTTCGGACTCATAAATGGAAGGTTGTGAGTTTGAATCCTGGCGGAGCACAAAAAATATACCATTTATATTTTTAAATATGCTCTTCGCTGGGTTAAAAATTGACATACCTTTTCCAAAGACTGGTCATTAAGGGTCCACCCAGCCGTACAGCAACTGGGCCTTGCTTGAGAATTGGTGCTTTTTTTAGCGACGACCAAGCTCGCAGAGGGCTCTTAAACACAAAAACAGCCCTTATCAAATGAATCATCCCAATATTATTATTTATTATTAAAAATCTGCAGCCCTTTTCACCGATCACGAGTTCTATCCGGTTTGTCTGTGGTTTTGGATGAAATGATCAGACAAACCCTGTGAAAGCTTAAGTACATCTCTATACACTGTTTGACTTCAGATCCGACACAAGATAAAAAGTGGCATACTTAAACTGGACAGAATTGATGTGAAAAGGCTCTGAGAGTTTTTGTAACTCTGCTGTTATTTTTCATGTAATGATTTCCTTGTTATGAAGATTCAGGGGGCTTTAGGAGAAGGCGGCGAGAGTTGCAAAGTTCATGTTCATGTGAGGATTGGTTAATTTTGTATATTCACATGCAGCATGTTTAAGCGCTAAGTTACAACATGTGCCTGCTTGTGGGCATGCATAAAATATTTATATATATATAATTTTTTTTATATATTTAAAAAGAAGAGATTTGTGAGGAGAAAAATATATTTTTTTTATTGAATTCGTAATACATTTTTTTCCTTAAATCTATTACAATTTTGATTAAATTGTTGTTATTATAAAGCTCATCAAAAAAAGACTAAGCTCTTGAGTGTGGTGCGAGATTTATTAACCTATTTTGCCTGGCCAGTTGTCTTTATGCGAAAGCAGAAGCTTGTGTGCATGCAATTACATCTGTTGAACCAGGGTCGAAGTTATTGTCGATAGGACAAGGCCGGGCTTGAACCGCGCCGAGAATATGAGCCTTAATTATGAATAATTTTTTTGTCAAAATCATTTGTGTAAAATCCATCAAAATCAATTTATTCTAATAAGTGGTAAGTAGGTATTTGAAATTATAGTATTTCTTGGCACTATAAAAAATTGTAAGTAGCCATAAAGAAAATTTTAAATTTAAAAAGGTAAGGTTTATAGCTACTTGTTCCATTAACTTAACGGCCAGTCATTTTTTTGCATTTTAAATTTGCAGTGTCTGTTTTAACTGAAATGACTTCTTTTTGCCATTATTTAAATTGGCAAAGACATTTCTTTCATTGGCAAAACGACTGGCAAATTGAATTATCTTTAATGTAGATGTATGCCTACCTACCACCTCACCTAAGTGAGTAATACAAATTTAATTTAAATCCATTTTCCAGGGAAGTTTCAACAATGGTAGGTACTCGTTGCTTATTTGAAAACATATGTATTTTTTCTCAACGGACAAATCGCACACCCAGAACAACACTGTATTATGTCGAAAAATTGAGAAATTGACTTTTTTCTATAATTTATTCAGCAATTTTTTTCCGCGCCAACAAATAAGACTGACGTATTTTTATTACCAAAAATGCCTAAGATATGGCGCGTTAAGTCTCTCTTAGTGAATGAATGAATGCAAGTCCATACCACAAACACAAATTTAATTCCAGTTGCAACTTGTCATCACAGGGAATGGTACGTACCGCCGTTTTACAATAGTGAATTATTCCGTGATAATTCGGTGTTGTTCAATGCAATAAGAAAATTACTTAGGGTTATTTAGTTTTAATTCAGTGTTGGTGAATTTCTGAATGCTGTGTTTTGATACTATTTAGAAATACTTCAGTATTGTTGACGAAGGTATGTTAGTTTTTTTGTATTATTCCAAAATAGTTCAGTATTGTTTGATAAAGGTGAAAATTTGTTAAATGATGCACTATTGATGGTAGATTTAAATTATGGCCTATATTGTTCAAAAATCTTAAATAATAAATTTTTGATACACAGAATTTTATCTAGTGTTCCATATTAAATGAAAATTATTTAAACTTGCATTGTTTTTTATTTTAATAGTAGATTTAAACCTTTTTTTGAGATAATGCACTGTTTGTGAATTAATTCAGTTTGTATTTTTTATTTGGCAGATGATGAATGGTCGTGGTCTTATGTTGCTCCAAAAAAGTAATGGAGGCCAGTTCAGAAGAAGCCTTGTCAACTGCTCCACATGCCAGTATGGGATGCTTTTCAGCACTCGAGGAGTGCTGAAAAGGACGTTGAAAGTTCAACCATATCAGCGTCAGCTATTCCATCAGAAGCAGTTTCAGAATGTACCGTTATAGCCTCAGATCCTGGTTGAACAAATCCTGGACAGGATAGAGAGGAAACAGAATTACCACTTTCTATTTAATCGGATCAGAGTAGTGATATTATAGATGTTTCGGATACGGATCCCACTTCTTCTTTGTTTGCCAAACAAAAAATTCAACCACTTGTAATTCCCAGAAGAATATCTACCTCTTCCTACACCTCGAGCTCCTCATCAGAGTCAAGCTCATCATCTTCAAGCTCCAATACCTCAAGCAGTTCATCTGATAACGAATCTAATAGACCAGGTCTTTCTGCAATCCATAGTCAAGTTGATTATGGCTCCACTCCAATGGATATACATATCCTCAACATCTGCTGCCACTGACACTGCTCAAACAGCAAGCGATCCTAAGTTAACCAAGAAAAGAGGACGAAACCCTGCTGGCTGTAAACTGTAAAACTAAAGTCTCCTAAACAGACAATAATAAAAGTGATTTTCGTAATTTGTCTTTTATTTTACTCATACACTTTCAGGGAGTATTATTTCTGAAAACATAGTAAATAGGTCAGTATACTCTCAACTATTCTAAACCAATAGTCTGTAGAAGATTAGTGCATTATTTCAGCTTTAATCAGTAACAAGTATGTAACTCGAAATAACTCTATTTTATTTCACTAAATAATTCACCAATAGTGAATTAAGTCAAAAACATCACTTTTTAGCTTTGTATACGCTTAATTACGCAAATAAACTATATGATACTGATTCACTTTGGATTCATTTTAAGAAAAGTTCAAGAGCTTGGCAATATCTTCGGTACAACAGGAGAAAACCGTTTTTTGATGATTCTGAAAAAAGCGTTATTTTGACTTAATGCAGTGTTGTTCTGGGTGTGCGAAATGTTACAGGTTTATGTGGCAACGGCCCTTAACAACTAATAACAAAATATTAGTTTTCCTTTTCCCTAACAACCCGGCCTAGTGACATCATATCGTTGTTGTCTATGGAATTTGTTTTGAGTCTTTTAAAAAAATGTCTATCAATATGAAGCCGAGGATAAATCTGCAAAAAGTTGCATTTTATAAATGCACCTAAAATGCAGATAAAAAATCTGATAAGGTGTATGATACAGATCTGGTTGACAGTTCAGAGAATGTATTTTGAATGGTAATGGCTTTAAATGCAAGCCCCAATTAACCAAAAAATGCATTGCTTTTTTTACTTGAACCTTTTTTTGTCCAGGGACCACTTTCATTGTTTTTTCTTCAATTGTTGACGAAGTAGTGATAACGATTTGAATTTATTGATAGGTAGTAATATCCTTTAAGGAAGTAAGTAAGTACTTCTATTATTTTGTTTCCTACAAGGACCACTTTCATTGCTTTGTTTCCTAAGACCACTTTGATTATTATTGTTTATTATTTTTTTAATAATACTAATCTAAATCTAAATCTAAGCTGCAAAGATATGTATCATTTGAGATTCATATTAAATGCATTCCCACAAGCATACACGCATAATTTTGCGCTCACACATGCCGCATGTGGACCTACAATATAAAAAAACCCAATCTCAAATAACATAAGCCCTGCAACTTTTGCCGACCTTCCCTGAAACAGGGGTGACATTGGTAAAGTGAACCATTTTTTACAGTATGGGTGGTCAACCTCATACCAACCTATCAGTCAAGGAATAATGAAAGTATTTTTTTATTTTGTTTAAATTCAGGGACTTTTTTTTGTTTCATTCACTTTTGTTGTTTTAAGTTTCCTACAGAGACCACTTTCATTGTTTTGCTTCGACCAGAGACCACTTTCATTGTTTTTCTATGACCACTGACCACTTTCATTGTTTCGTTTCTACCAGAGACCACCACTATCCAAACCACTATTGTTGTTTTACTTTGACCATTGACTAGTACAATTGTTTTGTTTTAACAATTGACTTTTATTGTTTTGCTTCATCAAGGGACCACTTTGAGAAAAAAACATAAATGCCCTTTAAATTAAAATCGTGAACAGAGAGGTGACAGGAGGCAAGGTGAAAACGCAGTGTTAGAAGAAGAAAACATCTTTTTTTTCTTAGCTTTTAATATTAACTCAATATTTAGCGCTTATTCATATTCCAAACTTACTTATTATAGTTGTTCTCACACGCTACGTTCTTAGGTATTCCTGAGTCTCACCACTCAGTTATTTTTGCATGAAATCGATCCAACTTAATGAATTCACCAACCATGCTTAATTTAATATTTCTTCACACTCCTTTAAGTGCGAGGGCGTCTCAGTACTTGTATGTACTTTGGTACACTCATTAAAATTCATCTTCCTCTTGATAATCATCCTCAACTTTGACCTCACTTAATCCAATACATTATTGTGGCTTAAATGTAAGTGACACATATATGTATATGTAGCTACCTCTACCCTCCTACAGAATAATAGTAAGTCCTGAATTGATCTCAAAACATTCTTCTTCTTCTCTGTACAAATGCTTCTTTTTCGTTTGTCATGTTCATACGAATATAAGGTAGTAAGGTGTGTAATAAAGATAATAAATTGTAAGGGAATATTTTTAAATATACCGGTCATAGTCAAATGGTTAATATCTCGAATTCCTAATAAAATTTAAAAGTTACCTTGTTCGAGCCCCGAGTAGAGTCGAGAAATTAATTAATATTTTGCTAAGCATTTGGGTAAATCAAGAAAGACCCATCGTTTTCATTAAATTAAATGAGACGCCATATTTTTTAAATTCGAGATATTTTTTCTTGCGAGAATCTTACTTGCCTACTCATCTACTTGTGCTTTGTATTATTTATATTAGGCCTCTAATGATCGGAGGTGTTGATCCGCATACACATCTAAATAAGTACCTATAGCTATAGATATTATATGCATCCACCTATCTACAAGCACAGCTACAAGTTAGTACGACAGAATGTAGGTAGGTATACTTTGTTCTTGGGACCCGTTTCGTGACGATGCGATGTGGGAACTTGTACCTATGTACTAAGTTGTAGGAGTAGTGTACGACCCGGAAGAGTCGGACCTACCTATCGTTATAAAGAGCTTTGACTGCTCTTATAAGTAGAGGCGCTAATATCTCAGTTTGACTAAAGGATCATGCGTCTTAATCACCATTTTTGTTCAAGTTTTGGGTCAATGAAGGCAGATATTAGGAAATATAAAATACAAGAATCTGTAAAACTTATAACTTCACTGGTTTATGAAATTTTGTTTAAATCGCCGTGTCTAATTCATGATCAAATTATAAAGTGAAATATTATTACTACGCTCGCTCTGCATGTAGAAAAATCAACAACATTGAACAGCCATTTCCGTTTGTTGTTTGCATGTCGGTACTTCACCCCGCGCGGAGTGAAAAAGTTTGTCGTCGATCCAAAAAACGTTAAATATTTAATAAAAAGGACATAATATTCCATCGCTTTAAGTTTTTCTCGTAGAGAAGGTAATATTACACTTATTATTATATGGTGAAGTTCATTTGAAACATCCGATACGATATTTTATCATATTGTTTTTTTGCAGGTGGGATGCATGTTTTTCTCGACCAGAAGAATTTCAAGCCGCAGGTAAAAGCGATCCAGGAAGTGTCTCAACTTGAACCAATGTACGTGTATCGCAAAAAACGTGTATTGCCGCTTCCACTTCGAAGAAAACTTTATTAGAAATCCGTCGGGAAGATTATATGGACCGCTACTCATAAAATGGCATGTGTATTGTTATTTTATTCATTTGCTGAACGCTGTTTATGTTCTCCGCTGGCAACTTAACTCAAGACCTTTGGATATTGAATCTGTGGCTTCAACCACTAGACTATACACCGGTGAAAAATGTGAAAAAATGTTTTGTGATTTTGTGTTGTGATTTTGGAGAAAAGTGTCAAAATAAATATTTGTTACTGCAATAATTGCTAACCAAGGTAGTTTAGGTTATATTTTATAATTTTCTGTATCTGATCTTGTATGTTATCTGCCAATAAATGAAACACGTAAATATTCACTTTTCGTTTTATTTTGTGTACGAAATAGGAGTAGGTATGGAATAATAATATGAGGTAATATTATAGGAGCATGGCATAGCGCGTATGTATAAGTGCACTAACACACGCACATAGTACACGCACACGTCGTGGTTAATGCTCTTAACACTACGTGGTGCTCGTATCTCGATAAAACCGGAAATACAAAGAAATATTAGGAACTCAGCTCTCTATAAACCTTTACTCTGTGGTAGTGTATACGTATAGTTTATTTACTACTATGTATATCCGTTACCTGCATTATAATATAGTTACTACGCGCGATAACACCAGTAGCGTATAGGTATTGTAAAATGTTGACAAAAAAATACATAATGCTATTTACTAAACAATAGTTTTTTCAGTTCACACTTTTTTTGTTAACCTCTAAGGTACCTACTGCTGCGTTTTTTCTCATTAATTAAAAAAACTTATTCACTCAATTCTTTATAAAGAAGAATGGACTCGACACGTATTTTAAAGAGAAAAAATGGCGACGCTCCGGTTACCAGGGAAAAGGCAAACAAATGCACTATTTTTGTTTCCTAAAGACCCTATCGAAATATCATTATTTCGATGTAGGATATTTCGATTCAGGACGATATTTTTTCATGTTTTTTTTTTTAATTTTCTAATCTTATCTAAGTTTCAAATATAATGTAACATTAAAGATTCACATTATATGCATTTTCACAAGCAGAAACGTATAAGTTCGTGCTTAAACATGCCGCATGTGGACTTACAATGTTAAAACCCGAATCTCAAATGAACATACACCCTGCAACTCCTGCCGACCTTCCCTGAAACAGGGGTGACATTGGCAAAGTGAAAACCATTTTCTACAGCATGGGTGATCAGCCGCATACCAACTTATAAATCAAGGAACATACACAACATATTGAATATCGATATTTTAAAAGATATTGTGACGGATGAATTTTTTTGTAGGTACTCACTTATTTATAAAACATACGCCTCTGCCCTCGGCCCACCTATAAGGTATTTTCTTACAATAGTAATATTATATCAGTCTGCTTCACTCTCGTTTGGCCGCGTTTCCCGCTTTAACTTTCATTCCCTAAAGTCACGCGAGCCGGAATGCACAAACCCTTTTCATAATATAATCATTAAACATAACGCAAATCAAAAACGTGATCCACATTGCGTGAAAACAATAACAAAGCAGATCAAAACAATACAAAACGCACAGTGCCCATCCCACCGTGAACAGGCGCCAAAAAAACACGAGTTCTGTCAAACTTGTAAACAAAATAAATAATACGTTTTGTGGGGAAAATGTAAAGCTTTCTAAAGAATTTCTTTTATTGTGTGGTTGTGTTTCGATTTCATATTTTAAGATTCATTGAATACGATCAAATCGAGCCGGAAAAGCACGTAATAAAGTTTGTTTTCGAAGAAGTTTTGTGTGGTCCGGTCAGAATCTAGTTGGAACATTGTTCCCACATTGTTCCATTTTCAATTTTAATTTGAATTTGAGGTGAGTCAAAATGAATATTGGATATTTATTTATTTTATGTGATTTAGACACATCGGCTTGATTTCGTTTGAGAAGAATTTCTAAAATTCTGTAATGTTTTGTCAATAAAAAGTTAGTTCATAATATTACCAATATTACTATTTACACATCTATAAATATAAATAAGTGCACAAAGTATAAGTGCTTTATAATATATTTTTGTATTACCATAGTAAAAAAAAAAGTAGGAAATAAGTAGGTAGGTATTTATTTATTTTCTTCCGTAAAAAATGTAAGTACCTATCCACATTTAAGTAACTGAATGTGAATAATGTAGGTATTATGGATGGTCAGATCCACGCTGCATTTTTTTAATGAGGTCCACACGTGAATTGTCATAGACAAAATAGTGTCGTGACCTGGCCAGGTTGCTGGGGAAAAGGCAAACAAATATTAATTCACACCTACAAGCAGACACTTTAAGTTCATGCTTACACATACTGCACATGTACCTACTTACAAAAGTAAACTAAATCTTGCATGAATATAATACTGGCAAACTCCTGCCTCCTTTCACTCAAACCGAAGTGGCGTTGGCAAAAGTAAATAAAGTTTCTGCAAAATCTACAAATCTATCAGTCATATTAAGTATGAAAAAGTAATTTTACTTCTGGCGAAAATTAAAGAGCATACACAATATTATTCTGCTATATTTTCAAATAATTTTTATCTTTTCCAGGTTTAAAAAATGAATCAATACAAGACAGAGCGCCAACTCGTTGTGGTCTACTCGTTGATAGTTGCTTTTGGCTTCATCACAACTGTTTGCTGCGCCGTAGCCTGGAACCACTGGAAGCAAGTCCTGGATGTGTGTCCCGACGTCAACTGTGGCTGCATTCTCTATGGCATCTCGGCGTTTACCTACTTCACGGGCGGCCATGTTTCTTCCTGCATCTGGGTGGTCTATGGTCCTATCCCGATTATTGTGATAGCCTTGATTATGGCTGGGTTCCATATGCTGCGAGTTTGTATTAATACCATTGGAAAGTATGAAGATAATCGGACTGCTTCCTTCGAACAAAGGTAAATATACGAGGCGTGTCCAGAAAGTAAATGTACTGAATTTTTGTAGGTTACAATGTTTTTTATTTAAACAAAAATTATGTGGTTACCGTAGTACATATAAAATCTATTTTTCGGCAGAGTCGCCATTCCTCTCAATGCAGGTGGTGAAACGGGGTATGAACTTTTGATGCCTTGTGGAATACCTACCTTTTTCCACCCATGTGCAGTCCGGTCGATAGCTCAGTTGGTAGAGTGCTTGCATTCCATGCCGTGAGCTAGGGTTCGAATCCCACCGAGGGTGTCAGAAAATGTTCCCGTTTCGGTGTTTATTTCAAACCCCAAAATAAAATAACGGCAAGGTTTACTCAGCCTTCACAAGAAATGAGTACCAGCCCGGGGCAGCTCCCAAGGGGGCTAGCAGCCCCTTGGGAGCTGGGAAACCCCCACTTCAACTGAAGTGGTTGGTGTAAGGCCAGCCCCTGTATCTCTAAAATAAATAGGTTTGACTCGCCACATCCTAAATCCTTTGGAGATAACGCGGCAACAATATGTGTAGATTAGTTGCATTGCGTTTGTATAGATTAATAAAAATGTAATTTCAGAGAAGGAGAAGTGGTCGTCATGACAACTCGTCAGGAAGTGAAGACTGGCAGAACGGACCCCGTCTCCTACTGCTGGATCCCCGCTGCAGTGTTTGGCTCCATATTTGCCGTGTACTGCCTGGTCCACGCCTCCATACTCACCGACGGATACTACAAGACCTGCAACCAGTACCGCGCAGAGCTCATCAAGGTAAATCTATTGAAAGATAAAAACCGGTTTTGTAAGCAAACCGTTTGCATCTTCAGGTGGCTAAATGCAAAGGAATCGTTTGTGAAACCGGTTGTGGAATCTAATATACTCGCCGTAAACAAAGTCATTTTATTTTTAAGATGAATGATTACAAAGTTAATTTATAAACTCTACAATCAGTAAATTGAATGGTTTATGTATTAACGCTGTACAAATTAATTTTTAATTTAATTTAAAAAGTATACTTGTTGTGTTTTCAAGTTATATGTGATGATGATTTGAGAATATCTTTAATCTATAATCTAAGTTGCAAAGATATGTTAGCATTTAAAATTCATATTAAATGTATACCCATAAGCAGACACGTATAAGTAACTCAAATATTCTAAGTAGAATGTTGTGGCGAAATCTCGCATGTGCCAGTTCTCAATGTTTTGAGAATAATCTTATTCTCACCTATAAATAGAGACCGAGCTGCTCTGTAGCCAGACTAGCATCTAAGCTGTCAAGCTATGCATAGTTCAAAAGCAACTCTGCACGAACCGAATGTGACCCGTATCGAAAATAAATGGTGCAAACTAAATAACCGCAATTTTTATTAAATTTAACCGGGTAAAAGCATAACAATATCAACCGAGGAGGAGATTTCATTTAGCATAGAGTTTGCCCTCCCTACAGGCATAACCTTAGGCAGGTTAGTTCTGCATCTTCTAAGTAACAATAGTCGGTGTTATGGCCAAGGGCGTCAAGTGACTGATCTTTCTAGCGTATTTGGAATAGAATAACGTTGGTTCGATAGCAGGATCTAAATATTTTAATTTTACAGACTCTCCGTGCAACAGGCAGCCAAGTTTCTGCCATCCACTCTCGCCTTGGTTGTCAGGCCATCTTTGACTTCATGGACTATCTCCAACCAGATGTCTTTGACCGTCGCAGAGGGGAATTCATCAACACCGGCCTGGCCCTTCAGTTTGCCCTGTGGTCCTCCTGGCTGCTGGTCTTCTGCTGGATCTACATCGTCATCCTGAACTCCATGAGGGCATCTAAAGACAGCAACTCCTCAACGTGCTGTGGAAAGTAACGGGAGATTGTACATTTGACTGCGATTGTATCTTGGGTATTAATATATGTAATTGAAATAAGAATGTTTTTGAATTTGGAATTGATGTATGATTTGAATAATATGTAAGCTTGGTTCAGACGGATATATTTATCAAAGGACAGTAATAGTTGAGTGGTTATCTGTACATATACACATACCAGATACAATTTCATTGCAATTCTACCTTCTGTCTTTGCTTGTTTTGGTCTAAGAGTCAATTAGAAAATATAAATACAGTATTGATTTAAGTTTGTGTAAGAATATTGCCTGAATGAGCTTATTCATAAAATTCAATATTTGTATGGGAAAAAGATAATGTTTTTTTTTTATGTTTAAGCTAACCTGACAAAAAGGATTAAAT
Organism: Agapetus fuscipes; assembly: GCA_951799405.1. Lineage (NCBI taxonomy): Eukaryota > Metazoa > Arthropoda > Insecta > Trichoptera > Glossosomatidae > Agapetus > Agapetus fuscipes. Next base: position 11,603,255 of record OX637343.1, on the reverse strand, counting down.
TATGTAAAATGTCATGCTACGGTGTATAAATTTTTCTCGGGAACATTCAAGTACAAGAAAACCAGTAATTGATGTCAGAAAATACAAAATGTTTTGACTTTCAAATTTTATGTCAGTTTTTTATTTGAATAGACGGTTATGATAAAGTTGAACACTCAAGATGGTTTCATTTTTAAGTATTTTCATCTATAACTTTGTAATAATCATTATCAATTAAATATTCATATGTCAGTGCCTTTAGTACAAATCTTTGTAAAGTTTAATAAATAAATATGTCATAGGTATTTCCTTGACTTATAGGTTGGTATGAGGCTGACCACCCATACTGTAAAAAATGGTTCACTTTGCCAATGTCACCCCTGTTTCAGGGAAGGTCGGCAAAAGTTGTGGGGCTTATGTTCATTTGAGGTTTGGATTTTATTTGTAAGTACACATTCAGCATTTGTAAGCGCGAACTACACTTGTTGGTTTGTGGGCATACATCTGAGAGCTTTAAATGAATATATCCTTGCAACTTAGATTATAGATTATTATAGATTATAACTATAAGAAACACAGTTCTCTCTCTTTGCATTCAGTAATTCTTTATTTTTAATGTTTAACTTGAGTTGTCTAGTTCACACTAACTCCACTTCAACACAATGTTGGTATATCATATCAGGTTGGTAGTCATGTAGAATCAAGAGCGGCAATCTAGGATTAAAAAAATCTTAGTGAACAGATCGGTCTTGAGATGTCTGTTCAAGTGACTGCTATTGGTAAGTAATCACTCAAACCAAGCAAGCATATTTTAAAATAGAAATGGTATATTTTTTGTGCTCCGCCGGGATTCGAACCTACAACCTTCCATTTACGAGTTAGAAGTCTTAACCACTAGACTACAGACCTGTCAATGATTGACAACACAATTGTGATTGTGGGACATGCAGGCAATCAATGATTGCCATTGCCACGAGCTCTCACACCTATGTATGTTCACATTGGTTATGGTGCACAAACTGCCAATTAACACAATTTACCTACTTACTTCCATTCACAAAAATCTTAATTCAAACTCTATATTAATATTAGTTTTTAAAAGTACAAAACTCCCTCCATTTTCAATTAGGGTTGCCATTTTAGTCCTGTGATGTTTTAAAGATGGTCGCTGATATTTTGTTGTATTTTTAGTAAAACGCATTTTATTTAACATCCAAAAATTAATGAAGGAATTTTGTCTTAATTTAAGATGACATCTTTTATTATTTATTTTTTTACCGTTGGTACACCTGAAAACTTGCCTTGTATAGCTATGTGTGCCAACTGCAAAAAACGCAAATATTTTTTTATATTTTCCATACAAATTAAATTAGGATTTTTTATTCTATCATTATTTTAAGGTCTATAATGTATAAGCATTTATTTGTTTAATTATTTTTATAACCGACTGATGTAGATTATTTTTGCTCTATTCATTTTAACAAAGGAACCAGGATTTGTAGATTTTTACAAATGCACTCCAACCCTTGATCTTCCCTTGCCTTTCCATTGCACACAGAGAAATGTGTGACAGGACTCATATGCAAACTAAGTACCCTACCTTTGGGTTATTTAAAAAAAACACAAAAATATCCATAAACGTTAGTTGATCTTGAAATACTACATGAGAGATGATGTAGGTACTTTAAAACTATAATTATAAAAAAAATCAAATAGGAACAATTTGACGTATAATGGGCAGATTGTGGGTTTTGGGTGTTACTTCTTTTCTACATGAACGTATGGGATATGGCTTGTCGCGTTCCGGCAGCATTGTCACTAGTGTGTAAGCTTATTGGCAGCGCGCCCATTGGTCCACACTTTAATTACAAAGATCAGCTTTTTCTTCTTTAGCTCAGGCGCTGTGAGCGATATTGGTTTGACGAACTATGATCAAAGGACAAACAAGTCATCAACGATCGCCATCGCGCTTTTCAAGTGCTTTCTCACCTTTTTATGTAAATCCATGTTGACTATTAGTCTATTACTCTAATGTTGCATGTATTAATATTTTTCTTGAATAGAAATGCTAATATTAAATCTACGTTTTTTTATTATGTATGTTAAAAGTAAATTTATATTTAAGAATTATTATCATGTTCCAATTATTGTACTTCAAAATTTTACTATACCCTGTAATAGGAAATTCAGAAATTTTAATAAAACATTATGAACAGTTCAAATATATTTATTTATTTGTAAAATATCTATTTCATTTCTTGACATAACAATTTCCAAGAAGTCATCAAACCTTCAATGACTTCACATTTTTATTGAGATGAAAGTAATAAAAAAAATATATAGAATCTTCTCAAGATCAGGCCCATTACAGACTAGTGCATTCTGCCCGGTTTGTCTATGGATTACCAGGTTAGAAGTCTAGTAGTGTATCGGGATCAGTATTGCTACCTTAGCCCTTTTGGGGCTAGATCTAGCACTTTTTACTGTAGGTGAACTCGTTGTTTAATGATTTAGCCCGAATCTAGCCCTTTTCATTTACTTAAAAATATTGTACGAAAATCTGAAATTTGCGCCATGCTAACATCGCGATAACATCGAACTTTCGCGATTTTTGTCATATATATTGTTTTTTTTTTTGGTAGATACCATTTGTTCGATTATGGCAACTAAATGATTCTAAACGGAAAATTTGTTAATTTTAGTTTGTAAAATAACTAATATTTTTAATTTTTGAACCTAATTTTGAAAAAAATTATTGTGATTCAAACTACAAAATAAATACATAATTGAAATCATTAGTCCAGGTGTTTTTTTAGCCTTTTTTTACACCAACTCTTTTTGTGCTCCTTTTAGCCCGATCTAGCCCTTTTTAGCTTCTTCAATTGCCCCCATTACTAAAACTAAGGTGGCAACACTGATTGGGATGTCTGAAAGCTTTCATACAGTTTGCCTGGTAATCCATAAACAAACCGGGAATAATGCATCTGATGGTGTGAAATGCGCCTCAAAGTACTTAAAAAAGACGTTTTTATTGGTTTCATGATTATTATGAGTATTTTTTGTACAGATCGAACGAACGATGAATGCATGCATGCACAATTTATCCTCCTTCAGTTTTTCGTAATTTTCCTAATCCCAGCATAAAGTTAGCTTGACGCTAGTGCCCCTGCTCTCCGCAGAAATTTGCGGCAAATAAAGAAAATATTTTTTGAAACTGTATTTCTCTTCACACGTCTACAAAGAGCCCGGTGTTCAGTTCCATCAAAATAGGGCGTCTGCAGTGAAGCTGGTCACGCAAACTCTATTTAAGCGCTTGACACTCTCATCATCACTAGGCCGGGGGAGACTAGGAAGACCAAAAATGTGATGGATGGACAGTGTCAACGCAAGTGCAGCATAGGTGCACACATATGAGCAAAGGTGATGGGCAGGCGAGAGCGGAAGATAATCCTGGATTCAGCAAAGGCCTAGGCCTGTTGAGCTTATGATGATGATTTGTCTTTACAAATTTATTGAAAATAAAATATTCAACATGAAAATCTTAAGTCGTTTGAGGGTTATGAGAAAGCTATATACTTACATAAGAAAGTACAAAGTTTTTTCTTTCAGATCATCCCCCCAGTGCTTGTTTGGCTTATCTACCATTTGATTCAAAGATGACCTTTGAATGAAATTGTCCTAAGAATCACATTCTACATGATCTGGGCTAAGAAAAAAAAGTAAAACACGATAATGTGAGAGTTGTTTAAAATATTTTCAGTATTTATAAGACACATTACACATACAAACAATTCTCATGTGATATTACCTCTGTTGGAGATAAGACAAACAAGCACTAAGGGGACGAGATGCAAATAAAAAATATTTCAGGCATAAAGTAACATCACAAAAAAGGCTAAAAACCCCTAAATTCTCCTTGTACACTTTTATAACAATAATATCACAAAATATGTTGAAGATTTAAACATGCAAATAAATCAAATATCCAAGTGAACATTTAACCAATGTTAAAAAAAATTAAACATAAAAAAATAAATAAATAGGTATGGCTTTTATAAAAATGAATAATCCTACTCAAAACATTGGCTCAGCCTCCAATAAAATCCTTGAAAAACGGTAAGAAGGTGAATATTTACTTTTAAAAATGTGGATGAATCCTTATAGGTTGGTATGAGACTGACCACCCATACTGTAAAAAATGGTTCACTTTACTAATGTTACCCCATGTTTCAGGGTAGGTCGGCAAAAGTTGCAGGATTTATGTTCATTTGATGTTTGGATTTTAATTTGTAACTACACATGCAGGATTTGTACATTTTGTTCAACAGTAGATATTAAGAAATTTAAAGAAGAAGGGTAATAAATGTTTATTCCATGTATGATAAAATAGAGCTACAAATCATGTAAGGAATATTGTGGTTATCACCTCGGACTACTGATCAAAAGGTACTGTGTTTGATACCCGTATTTTAGATATTCTTCATTTTATAAAATGCCCTTACCTTTGTTATAAAAAATGCCTTAACAACATTAGCAAATAAGAGTTTTAGGCTAACACGGCCGGCTCATGATGCTGGCGAGTTGCTTTCCGGGATAGATAGATAGATAAGACAACATTTGTATAGCGCCTTTTATGACAGTGTGTCACTACAAAGGCGCTTGTCCGTATGATTGGACGAAGATCTGTTGCCGTGGTCTATGGGAGTAGAGCTTCCGTGATCGCGGAAAGCAACTCCCCAGCATCAATAACAAATATTATTATTAAAATTTAATAAAATATAACATAAATAAACCATCTTTAATTAATTTAAACTGAAAACCCAACAAACAATACATCAATTATGTAAATATGTTTTTTTTAACACCCATACTTATATTAAATTCCTTTACATGAGTGAAAAAGTAACAAAAAACAAGACCTCTAGGGTTTGATTCCTAGGATGACTTGAAAATAAGCTTTAGGAAGTATTGTTTCATGTCGGTGTTATGGCCGAGGGGGTAGAGGCGCATGTTTGACTAGCGTATTTGGAACCGAATAACGTTGGTTCGAATCTCGCTAGGTCTAGCCTCCTTGACCATAACTTCGACCCTGGTTCAACAGATGCCATTGCATGCACACAAGCTTCTGCTTTCGCATGAAGACAACTGGCCAGGCAAAATAGGTTGGTGGATTGCATTTCTTTCCACAAATCTATTTTAAAAAAAACGTTTGCTTATGTGACGTCACACAGCCGTGTTGCTAGGGTAAAGGCTAACTAATAATTTTTTATTGCTTGCCAAGCACCCTAGTTACACATACATGTAGCATTGCCCATCGAAAAATGTTACATACATTCAGGTGATGTTCCAAATCCATTTGCTTTGATCACCGTAAGGAAATACAGGGAAAAAATCTCATCAGTTCATCCTCAATTGTCGTGCAGAAAGAATGCCTTCTGGAGACATGGGCTATATCGCCCGCAAAACGTCTAGAATAATTTTATTCCTTTAATCCCGGTTCATCTAATATACGAAAAGTGTAATTATTTTTTTAGGTTAATAACAATATTCAAATTTGGAACATGAATCAAAAAACCCTCCGAATCCATGATCAGAATAGCCATTAAACCATTGAAACTCTCTTGTATGCAATACCCGCATGATCATTTTTAACATTCAAAATCCTACACTTTCAAGTTGCAAACAACTTTTAATTATTTTAGACAACCATTACATTAGTAAAATGTTTAACAGTCAATGATTGCATTCTGAGAACAAATACACTTGTTCCTGGTGATATAGCAAATAGATAAAAAGAGCTAAGTAAAATATTGCTTTAAGAGAAAAAGTCAAGCATTCATTTCATACATTGAGTTATAATATTGATGGAGAAGAAACTAGCTTACAGCATTGATGCATATTACATGGCTCACCTGTCAACTGGACCTGCCAACCACAGAGCTCTCAAACGCCACAGAATACTTAATAAACACATGAAATCCTATGTTTTCTTGCTTTCTTGTTATAATATAATGCCTTTTTCTTTAACAATTCTCAATTTTACCGACCAAAACATATATAATGCATGGGCACAGCGATTGCGCAGGCATGAATTTCAATGCTGCCAACTTTCTGGAAAGATTTTGTAGTTTCACTGAAGTTTTTTGTTTGCAGGGAAAAGACACTGTGTTGAAGATCTTTGTTCTCTTTCGAACTGAGGACGATTTGCAGTTAAGTAAGTTGAAACGGATATAGTGTCTATTTTTATTATAATAGTTTCTAGTCCACAGATATTATAAGTCAATGGTTTCTCACATCATACTAATTTCTTATAAACTAAATTACTAATATACTTTTTCTAAATTATAAAAGTACAGAAATAAAATATAGTATGTACACTCCCTTGTAGGCCAAATAAAGGACAGAAAGGGAGTTGTCATTTTTGTGTATTGTTTAATGCCCCTTAAATTCATACATTACCTACCCACAATGCAAAAAAAAAAACAACTAAGCTACACATATGGTGTAACTTCTTGCCACATTATCCCCGAAGTGGTCGCATATGGTGAGTGAACTTATTTATTTTTACAGGTAAGGAGGCCGGCCTTACGCCAACCACTTCAGTGAAATAGGGGATTTCCCAGCACGCGAGAGGGCTGGTTCTCATTTCTCGTAAAGGCTGAGTAAACCTTGCCGGTATTTTATTTTAGGTTTTTGTAATAAACACTAAAATGAGAAATCATTTCTGGCACCCTACGTGGGATTCGAACCCGAGCTCTCGGCATGGGTTGCAATCACTCTACCTACTGAGCTATCGACCGGACTTTTTTGATGGACCTGTTTTGGTGTTTTCTTCAAACCAAAATCAAAGAACCAGCAAGGTTTACTAAGTCTTCACCAAAAACTTCTACAGGAGCAGAAAAACCTGTCATAGAAAAACGTGTGTGTAAGTGTAAAAAATACACAGCTTTCACCAGATGCAACCCCATTGGAGAAAGCACGGCAAGAAGTTTCTGCTCTATATGTGCAGCTTAGTTTCAAAATTTAAAAAAATAATGCTTCATCAAGTTATTTGACTTTATTAGCCAAAAAGGAGTGCATGCCATTATCAAAATTATTATAAAACATTATCTAATTACATACAAATTATCATTAGATGTATTTGTATTCACAAAATGAGCAAATGATTTCATTAAATAAAATTATAAATAGATATCCCTTTATTTGGAGTACTTAATACATGAACACAATCAAAAAGGATTCAAATTCTACTACATATCAAATATATCAACTACTCATAAGTTGAAAAGTATTGATTTATTAAAATGAGTGACACATTTATTTTGTAGTCAGTTATTCCTGATAAAATTTAGAAATATCTGCATTTTAATGCAATAGTAATGAAAAAGCATTAACATTTATACAACGATTGTTTTATAAATATTTCTATGAATTTCACAAAAAAATTACATTTTTAAAGTAATCATGTACAAGTATTTAATAATCATTTACTTAAGACTTTTTCAAACAAGAAGCGTTTTTAGCGTGCGTCCACACGCTAAAGTGTTGCACTGTGTTGTACTGAACACGTCTACCCATGTCAAACAAAACAAACGTGCTACCAGTACGTGACGCTCTGTCACTGCGTGCGGACTTTGGATTTTATTTTTTGTCAAAATTTTCTTTGACACTGGGCGTTTTTATATATCATTATTAAAAGTGTTTGCTGAAGAATTGATTAAATGTGTTTGAAGAAACTGGTATACAAGAAACAGTGATTATAAAAATGTTTCCACAAAGACAGAATTTTTCTAGATAATCCGTGAAGCAGCAACAACTTATCTTCATCTGAGTCGCTGGACATTGTGCCTAGTGACGACGACTGAATAACGTCGAAGCCGTTCAAATACATAGTACAAGACGTTACAGAGCTGACGCCTTGACGCCCGCCAAAAACTCTCCCCGATTAACAAAGCCTTTAATTAACATTTACATTAAATGACTTACATTTATTTTGTAAGCATGAACATGCGAGTATATTCAATAAACATTTAAACAATGTTAAAAAGCATTTACATGAATTTTGTAAAGATGTAAAAGTTTTTCTTAACATTTCCATTCATTTTATTAATACTTACTTACATGTATTTTTACAAGCATGTATATTTTTACGCCTCTACAAAATCACCAGGTGATAGATGTCGCAAACAGATGGACTATATCATGATAGAAAGCCGCTGGAGATCATCAATAAGCAGTGTTACAACATATCCTGGTGCGAACTGCGGTTCTGATCATAATCTGCTTGAATATAATAATAATATTAGGATGATTTAGTAGGTGAGCGCTGTTTTTGTGTGTATCACACCTCAAGAGCCCTCTGCGAGCTTGGCCGTCGCTGTAGAAAGCGCCAATTCTCAAGCAAGACCCAGTTGTTGTAAGGTTGGATGGACCTTAAATGACTGGTCTTTGGTAAAGGTTTATCAATTTTTAACTCAGCAAAGAGCATATTTGAAAATATAAATGGTACATTTTTTGTGCTCCACCAGGATTCAAACCCACAACCTTCCATTTACTAGTCCGAAGTGTTACCACTAGACTACGGACCAGTCAAACTAATATAATGAATTACAGAAACGATCAGAAGCTACATCCAAGTAGCTCAGGAAGGAGCTGAAGACCACCATCTTCACAAGAAGAGAGTGAGCGGTGGGCGCCCTTGGGGTGGCTGGAGCCACTAAACGGCGCCCAAAAGAAGAAAGAAAAAAAGAAGTCATCCAAATATATATATTTAAGTAGCATTCACGCCCAATGTGATTGATGAGAACCGGTGCTTTCAACATGGTATCGTCGTTGACTTTAATATGTTAAAACTTAATGAGCAAGAAATAAAATGCTTTGGAACAGATATTAGAAAGCAAGTTGCTGATTTCCAAATAAACTCTCCCAAAAATGTTGACCTATGTTGGAACAGCTTCAAAGATAAAATTATTCAAACTGCCAAAAACATCATAAACCCAGCAATGAAAAGAGGTAGTCTTGGATATCTGACCTCACGTGGGAAACAATGTCAAAGCGGAAAGCTACAAGAATAATAGGGAACTCATCCGCAGAAACAAAACAGGAATACTCTAGACTTAATAAAGAGGTACAAAAACTTTGCAGACGGGACAAAAACAAACAAATTTCTGATATCTGTGGTGAGATAGAAGCAAGAACAAACAATGTCAAGCTCCAAACAACCAACCACTTCTGCTCGCCCCAAAAAAAAGACAAGAATACCACCTCAACCTTACAGATACCATTGTCACTTGACTCTAGCTATCTCTGCATCCAAGATATTTTTTTATCGCAAGTACCCTGAAAAATGGGAGAAAAGATTCCCTGACATCCCCTTTGGATATCTGCAGGATATTAACTCTGGCTTTGTGAATGACGTGAACAACCCTCATTGGATGGCAAGAGAAATAGAATTTTCACCATCTATTGTAAGCAAGCCAGATGAAGCACTTTGGAATATGATGGTAAATGCAGTTTTGAAGTTTGTAAGCATATTTTTAATTAACATGTACTTCATAAAAATTTACATGTATCTATTTAATTTTTAAGCATATTTTGTACATTCCATAAGCTAAAATGGCAAACTAGACAGTCTCTTACATGAAATTTTCAACTAGATTTGACTATAAAACATTCTTACAATATTTTTGTTATGAATAACAAAATAAAAATGATGAATATAGCAATTATACACAAAACTGATTAGAAATTAAATTCAAACCATTCAAATATCATGTGTAAAATTTAGCTCACATGTAATAAGAATCAAATGAAATAAAAATGAGGTGCTAATAGAAAAGTTTACAAACTTATTGTACACATATTTACAGCATAAATTTGTTATTTTCAAATACCTAGCATATTTTTATGACTAAAAACGCTTTTTATTGTACTAGTAACCCTTTCATGATCATTATATAGAGGAACTTATTAAACATATTTTATTGAATAGTTCATATTGAATTTAATGAGATAAGAAATATTAAAAAAACACCTTTAGGGGCTTCTTGAATAAATATAAAATCATGATTCTGAAATGATTAAAAAAAAATTCTGAGTGAAGTGAAACAGGCACGTTTCTTCTTTGTCCTAGCAATTTCCCACAAAAAAACTGGGGCACCTTTGTCAAGAACAAACATAATAAAAAATAATCTTAATTTAAAAAGCCATTTGAAATGTATAAAATCAAAAATGGCAATCCAGGATTTACTTTGAAAATGAGATAGATATGTAGACAAACAGATTATGTAATTTTCTGTGTTTCAATATTTAAAAAAAAATCCTCGATTAATGTCATTAATTCTTTATGCATCATTTAATTCTATCCATAAATAATTAATATAAAATCTTGTGCAGTATTTCATATGCCGCAGTTATAATCCCCCAGCTCAAAAACGCCCGACTGCAATTCATCGTCGCCCCATGATAAAAGTTCCTGATCTTCCCCCCGCGTTCCCGATAAACGACCATGAACGCACTCACCATACTCTGGTGGGGTCCCCCCAACTTTGTCTGCATCGTTATCTTGATCACGTTCAACGGATAATACAGCGTACTCAATAAAGCACCTATCGAAGCACCTGCAATAAATTCTTGCAGCGTTTGATACAGCACAACCTTCTGATGCGGCAAACGATCATGCATCTCGTCTCGTATGATGAAATACAACGCGTTTGAAGGTCCGTTTCGAAATAGAATCGGAACTAGTCCTCGGTAGAATTCTTTGATTCCGTACGTCTTTGCTATGTGTATTGCCGTGTGTTTTGTGTTTTTGAATTTGGAATTGTAAGCGGGGTCGATGAGCAACGCTTGCATCCTTTCAAATGGCATCAATATGGCTTCTACGTTTCCTGCTACAATGCCTGCGATGGTTTTGGCGAGATAAGGGTTCATGTCTGTGGACATCAGGGGTTTCCGACATTCCTCGTAGACCCCGAACATTAAGGACATGGAGACTGTTTTCTGGCAGAGAGGAGGCAGCATCCCGCGATATAGACATACCAAACCTTCATTTTTTAGTTCTTGGAATGCTGATGTTGTTTTGACGCCATGCAGCATCTGAAATAGGTAATCAAATTCTTCCTTAAAAAAAATACATATTATACCTAAATCAATAAGAAGTTTACCTAGGACTTTCTTTGCATTGATTGGTTGTATGATATAAGTTGCAAATTAAATATGCAATACATTATCGCATTATTCTTAAGTAAAACCAATATACTGGATGATTAGATACACCCATCAAGATGTTTTGTTTTGTTATGCACACCTGAGTACATACACACAATCAGGACATATTTTATGCAACACACAGCAGAACTGTCTGTGCAACTCATGCACCTGCATATGGCCAAAACACATTCGCTGATCAATTCATGCAGCTTATAATAAACAAAATAAATAATATGTATTTATAAGCAGAGGGGAGCTTGAATCCTTCCAGAGCATAATTTTAAATTTGACCACAAATGAAAACTCCAACCAAACTTAATGTTATAATAAAATATAAAGTAGGTATTAGGTATCTGAAAATAAAATGATGACATAAATTTGTAATGCTGGAGTGATGTTTTCCAGGATCTGTTACCGTGGTCTGTGGGAGCTGGAGCTTCCGGACATTTCGCCCATTTCTACCATGGGCTTCTTCAGCGTGAAGTATGATGATGATGATGATCTTGATGAGAACTGTGTGAAGCCCATCGTAGAAATGGGCGAAACGTCCGGAAGCTCCAGCTCCCACAGACCACGGCAACAGATCCCGGAAAACATCACTCCAGCATCATCAGCCGGCCGTGTAAGCCTAAAACTCTTATAAACTTTGCTAGAGAATAATCAAATGCTATATGTGGTCTGTTTTATTACATGATTGTGAGACTCGGACCTTACAGTTCATAAACATACTAGAAGCATTTGAAATGTAGCTCCATCGCCAAATACTCTTTTTTATTTCCCTTCTGTTGTGATGTTCCTTGACTTATAGGTTGATATGCGGTTGACCCCCCATGCTGTAAAAAATGGTTCACTTTGCCAATGTCACCCTTGTTTTAGGGAAGGACAGCAAGAGTTGCAGGGTGTGTTTGAGATTTGGGTTTTTATGTTCTAATAAAGCGAAGATTATAATTCACAAAAAATGCTTAATTTACCTGTCTTAGAATGACTTTATTCATTGGATAGCTGATGGTGATGTTGAAGAAGGCAGCTCCCCAACCGCAAGCAAACTCCCTCCAATTAAACCCTTCGTGGCGTTTGGCGTTCATTTTGACGATTTCAAATTATCATTCATATCATTCCCACGATTTCTCTCACTTTTCCCATCAAACAGCAACACTTTTCACTGATAACACGACACAACAACAAATCCATTGCCGAGGTCGCCGTGACAGCTGACATTTAGGTTATGTAAGTTTCGACGAAAAATAAACACCAGAATTTCGTTAAATTTGCGAAAATATCTCCGATCAGAACAAGAGAAGGGCGTGGAATAAAAATAGATTGAGATTGCTGGCGCTGGACACGCCAGATCAACGCGAAAAATTGATAATCAAAATAGAACAACTCACGACTAGACACTCAGAACAACTCACAACAGGTAAGCGTGGAAGGGGAAGACCTAGGAAACAATGGATTGATCAGATAAATGAGATTGCGAATGAATGGAATCTACAGAGTGGAAACAAGAGAAGAGCATGCATGAAAAGAGTGATGAAATTAGATGAGATGAAAGAAGTATGCAAGGACAGAGTCAAGTGGAGGCACTTGTGTGGAGGTACTGGCCACCCCTAGAGGAAAGGCGGCAGGATACAAGACAAGACAAGACGACATTTTACTTTAGCTTGTCAAATATTTAGAGAGAATAGCGAACCTCGCGGATATAGCTCGAAGTTTTCTAAAAATACATTCATTTTTTCAAAAACATGTTTGCAAAAAAATTATCATGTTTTTGTGAATGATAAATATTAATGTGGCTCTTTGTCGTCACTGGATATTTTAAAGATATAGCTGTTACTGTATATTCATAATTGTTTTCTTGTGATGTAATATATTTCAAGGTAATTCAAGAAAAACAAATTAAATAAGTACCTAAGTACCTACCAAGATAAGTCTAATGTTTTAATAAGTTCGAGGGGTTTTTGCAGTATACCTACTTGCAATCGAAATATTTTTTTTAGGGATCGATAATTTATTATCCATCACTAAAAAAACTCAATGGGGTCTGAATATTTTTGAATTTGAAACTTTTTCTCAGCGAGAACACGTCAGTCTTGTATTGGACTTCCTTTCGTCCTTAGCATCCTTAGCAACGTCCTTAGCAACCAATAACAAAATATTTGTATGCCTTTTCCCTAGCAAACCAGCCGCGGAACGACACAATTTTGTCTATTGTCAATTCATGTGAGGACCTTATTAAGCTGCACATATAAAGCAACTTCTTACTGCGTTATCGCACATAGAGTGTGAAACTTATTTATGTTTACAGGTACGAGGGCCGGCCTTGCGACAACCACTTCATTTGAAATGACTGAATAAAAAAATATATTGAAAACATTTAAAATGGTTTTATTTCAAAAATAATCTTGTTTATTCAATCAGATATTTCTTCATCACTGAAGTATGAATCTTTCCGTATTCTCTTTCTGTTGGATTGTTCTTTTTGTCCTGCGTGGTCACAAATGTCGCCAACCTGTATTCTGTGTCGCCATTCATCAGTTTCCTGTTTGACTTGCTGAAAACATAGAGAAAATATATATGTTAAATGCAATCGGCATAAATTCTATAGACAACAAAATTACTTAGGAAAAGGCAAACAGGTCCCTGGCCACATAGATGTGTGATGTCTGTCTTCCAAGAAAAAAAAATATTTTCAAATTTCTGCTAAGTACTCAATCTTTCAGGATTTTAAGTAAAATGCTAAGATATGGAAGCTCAAAGCTTTATAGTAACTGTAGTGGTAGCAAAAAACAATGAATAACACATACCCACCATTTTTAATCTACTATCAAGTTAGTGAAAATAGACACAAATTTAAAAATAGTTTTTTTCTTGGCAGGCAAACATCCCATGTCTATAAGACTAGGTCCATAACAACCGATAGCAACCAGCAACCTGACTGTGTGTCACAATTTTTTTGTCCATGGAATTTAATTACATCAAAGCAATTGTCATGGCAAAAATATTGATAAACTAAAACATTTAAAAAATATGTATGAAACCCACCTCTAATTGGATGGCTGAACTCAGAGTTTCAAGGTCAGGCTGCAGCTGGTCTTCATTTGTTTCTTCAGAATTTCTTTCTGGTCGCGCCTCTTCATCCGAGTTATCAAAATAATCTTGATACTAAAATCCATAATAAATTATATGAGAATATATGAGAACACAACATGGCTAGAGAAGGGATAGGGACTTCTTACAGAGAGTATCTATAGACTAAGAATAGTTGAAAAGTGGGGAATAAATATGATGTCGCTTGGCCGGGCTAAGGACATATTCTCCCTCCTCTGACCCACGCTCTGTATATCCATCCCATCCAGGGATGTATCACAGGACTATATAGATTCAAGTGGCAGAAGGCCCTCCCGTGAAGCTTACACTCCCTTGAGTGTAAAACAAGACAAGGTGTCTCAGAGCACAAGCAAGCAATGATGAAAGCCATAAGTGAAATAATTTAAAGGCTCAATGATTTTAAATAAAACCCTGTTGGGTTTCGGTTCTGAGCTCCTTAAGTAAGTTTTAACTTAAGACCACAGTAAACGTGGTGTTAGTGAACATGCTCGGGAGGCGCTCTCCTAACTAAGTCCATCTTAATCTTAACACCATTGTCACACTTAAAAAAATCTGCCCAGTTTGCGTATAGTTTGGGATTATGTCTGATAATAAATAATAATAATAATAGGATGATTTAATTGGTGAGCGCTGTTTTTGTGTGTATCACACCTCAAGAGCCCTCTGCGAGCTTGGTTGTCGCTGTAGAAAGCGCCAATTCTCAAGCAAGACCCAGTTGTTGTAAGGTTGGAAGGACCTTTCAGTGACCGGTCTTTGGTAAAGGTTTATGAATTTTTCAACCCAGCGAAGAGCACATTTGCAAATATTAAATGTATATTTTTGTGCTCCGCCGGGATCCGAATCCACACCTTCGATTTTACGAGTCCGAAGTGTTGCCACTGGACTACGGACTGGTCCAAGATGCCAACGACATGCGGTGTACCTGAGCGGTAGCCCATCCAAGTACTATCCGCGCCCAATGTTGCTTAACTTCGGTGATCTATGGGAACCGGTGCTTTCAACATGGTAACGTCGTTGACATGATATCATGATTGTGTTTGATATGGGATTTGTCAGGTGACACCTTACATTTTGCAACTGAAACAATAGACAATCCGGGCAGAATTCAGTTATTGTGAAAAGGGCGTAAATCTAAGTACCCAATAAGAAATTTACATTGGTAGAACTGCCATCTTGATGTTTTTTTCTGACTCTTTGTTTCTTGGGAGGTGGCGCTCTTTCTCCCAATGAATTGCTGGGACACGAATAACTAAGATGGCCTTCTTTTCCACATTCATAGCAAGCCGATTTGTCAGGATATTCCTTTCTGGAACAAATATATTTAAAACTAAAGTTTACAACCTGAACACATTTTTTATTTTATTTTATTTATTCACTGCTCCTGAAGATGCCTTTTAAGGCGAACATATTTGAGCAAAAAATATTTTTTTAAAAGTGAACTAAAACTGTGTATTTTTTTTAAATAAATACAATGGACTTTTACTGTGTGAACCACCAAACCCTATACAACAAATATAATAAGCATATTTTGTTAATTCAATTTTCAAAAGGAACACATTTTTAATAGGTATTTTTTTTTTAAAAAAGAGACCATCTTGGTTCTAAAGCATTTTTAATGGAGTAAATTCATTATGAGTCGGCACAGTAAATCCGCTGCAAAAAATGTACTGTTAATGGGCCAAGTTGCTGAAAAAGTAGCTTCCCAATAATTTGTCATGTATTTTACCTCCGAATGAAGTCGGGAGCACGTCCATTATCTTTGGCTATGCTGCAACGTATAGCGCGGCCAAACATGTCCTGTCCATTGAGAGCTTTGACACATTCATTGGCCGATTCCCTTTCAAGAAACAATATGAAAGCAACGCCTTTTGAACTCCGCCATTGTTTGTCTTTCACTATGGTCACCCTAAAAAAACAGTCAAATCCCTTTGATAAAAAATTGTGACGTCACATGGCCAAGTTGCTTACGAAAATGATAAATAATATTTTTTTATTGATTGCTAAGCAAGGACCTGAGACGTTTTAAGTACGGGAGTTTTTTTTTTAATTTGGAACTCTTCTATTCAAAGTTCGACCCTCATCGTGGAAATAAAATTTGATTAATTTAACGTATTAGATAATTAAAAGTATAAATTAAAGCGTGACTTGTATGTATTGTTGTTAATTTATAGTATTCTTATTATATTTACTTGACTACTTTCCCGTATTTTTCGAAAATCTTGTGAAGATCGTTGTTCGTCAAAGAAAATGGAAGATTTGATACATAAACTGTGCTTTTACTAGGAGCCAGGCCCCCGCTCATATTAGAAAAATATTGAATTACTGTTCTGCAATCAATTGAGAAAATATTTACGATTATAAATTATGCTTAGTTTTGGATTGTTCAAAACAAATATAACCTAGTTGAAATGTCAAGATGACATTTCAGCAGGGTACAATTAAGATTGTTAGGTATATTTGAAAATATAAATTTACAAAAAAGATAAGATATTGAAAATCTATTGAACAATATAAATTTTCACTTTAAATGATACAAAAATATTTTCGGGCATTTTCAATGTACTTTTTTTTTGTTGTACAACATAGCCATCTATGAACCAATAGGAATAGCTTGACCAAAAACCAGTGATAGCCAAACTTTTATCCTTTTTCATAAGATAAAACCCAATGATTCAAATTTATACACAACCGAAATCTTTGATAAAAAATTAACGTAAGAATGTTCAATATATATTTTTTTAAATTGGTATTGCTTTCAAAATGATTCTGGGACAATCAATGATCATATTTTAAAAAAACACTGGTACCTATGTGAGTTTTCCCCGTTATAACGTATTTACTTCGTAACTTAAGAGGTTACCAGTATCAATAACATTGTCATACGTCAAAAAGAGGCATTATTAAGAAAACAACGATTGTTGTTTAACAGTCCTTATTGTCGGTTGCATGAAAATAAATTATAACAAAGCGTGAACAAAGCCTTGCTACCCCCCGTAAGACGTCAGCGATTTATCGCGCCAAACAGCTTTGATGATTTATAAATATTGATCGACGATCTTTGAATCCATAAGAATTCTATAAAACATTGCGTAGAAAAGGACACTCCTTGATTTCTTGAAATCAAAAGGTCAAATTGTATGAAGGTGTAAAATAACATCATGTAGAAAGATTGTAACTTTATAAATGTGGGTCAATTTATTGAGACATTCCGGATTTGTACACCTTGGCACAGAGGAAAAAAGTGGATCATGATTCTAGTCCGTAGGCGGCATCAAAAGTTGAATTTACCGGCACGTCCATAAAAGGGTAGGAAACTAGAAAATAAGAAAATATACACGGCTATTCAGAGACGTATATCAAGTCATTTTTAAACCCTGAAAATTGAACCAAATTGCTGTGATACTTCATGAGATGTGTTTAATAACATTCTTCATGAAACACGTAGAAAATTGTTGAGCTGATGTTTGAGGTTCATACTCTTTTGTTAGTTGACTAGTTTTTAGTCTTGCGTTGATGACGTGTTTATCATTTAATGCGATTAGATTGTGAACACAGAGTTTGTGAATAGCTCGGTTTTGTTTCTGCAGTTGTCTAACCTGCTGGGAAAAAATAAAAAGATGGCAATTTAATTCCATGGGTGTGTGTTGTCAAAATCAAGTGTCAGTAATAAAACATTCTTTTTCACGTTAAATAAGCGTGTGATAAGTTAAAAGCGCACCGCAATATTCGAGTTTATTTATTTAGTTTTAATTTTTAGTGAATTATTCGTGCGTTTACCTTTGTGGGTTTGTTTTATTTTGGATCAATGACTTCTCTCTTCCGTGGGTGGGTTTGTGTACTGCGTTCTTTTCTTCGCGCAGCCGACAAGGCGTTGCCGTCCCTCTCGCACCCGCTCGTGACCCATTTGCGCAATGCATCTCGTAGTTCCGTCTCGCTCAGGTCGTGTGGGTTTGTTAGATTGACATAATTTTCTCCATTTCCTAGTCTTAAGCCTTTAGAAGCTAAATTACTCAATTTGTGTCAGGTTCATTAATAAAATAGCAATCGTTTTTAATTCCCACAACTATTAAAAAACAACCCGTATTAATGAAATTTTTCGTGTTATGATTTTGGCGTGATTCCGTGCTGTGATTTGTTCGGGGAGGAAACCCGCCCTTTCGAGCCAAGTGTACATTATTTACGTTTTCGTTTTTTATTATTTTTCTCTAAATACAGTAACCTATTTATAAGTTACGCCATTAAAGCGAGCGTCACATCCTCTCTTTGCACAAACAACATTAAATCAGTGAGCTTCCTTCTTTGTGCGGTGTAAAATCAAAGAAAAACATTTTTCATGAATTTTTAAAATTATTCTGACGTTTTTTTTACCTTAAAGAAGTCCTGGTTTATTCGAATGTCTGTGTTCGAAATTTAAATTTCAAAATTAGATCATAGTGAATCATTTCCTATGTGTTTACTTACATCCATATGTATCTTACACCCTTAAAAATAGATTAAAAACATTAAAAAGCCAGTTAGATAATGGCTATAAAATAAAAACATTATTTTACCTGTACCTGGATTTTTTTCTCAATAATG
This sequence comes from Agapetus fuscipes, assembly GCA_951799405.1. Classification (NCBI taxonomy): domain Eukaryota; kingdom Metazoa; phylum Arthropoda; class Insecta; order Trichoptera; family Glossosomatidae; genus Agapetus; species Agapetus fuscipes. The sequence continues at coordinate 11,584,379 of OX637343.1, read as the reverse complement.
AAATCTCAATACTGTTTTCGTTCTTTGTGGATTTATTAATGACCCCGATAACCAATAGTTCTGGGTTTGATTCTCAATCAGGTCATGTAATTAAAAAAAAAAAAAGTACTTATGTAGGATATATCATAGAGTTTAGTTCCGTTGATGGCACAAAGGTTAAATAATCGGCTTTGTATGAAGTAGGTTATGGTTCAAGAACCGACTGATGAGAAAATGATTTTCTTGTTTCCTCCTGTTGGCTATATCTTGAAAATGTTGTTTTCAAATTTAAAATGGTCACCTGACCTGCCAAAATAAATAAGGTTCTACGCTTCGATTTGATATACATCTTGGATACAGAAAATCCAGCATTATCAATGTTGAGATGAACTCATGCTTTTCAAACAACTGTAGTGTCTTTTTCAGTCACAGGAAAACATGCATTTTAAAAATTAGCAGGTGAATTGAGGTCATTCACCCTATCTATAACAAAAATGCCAATGCTTATCTTTTGGAATCAAGTGAGGAGAAGTTGCATACTAGATTTGAGTTTTTTTTTACCATTATCTACCTGTAAAGGTTCTTTTTTCAAATGTGGTAGGTAGAATATTATTATTAATTTTTTTTAAATTTGAATATTTAAATTTTATTGGTAGGTATGTATAAGTGATATCTAGTTGGCAATGAAACTAAATGCAGTATGGCATGCCATAGACACACAATTTTGTTTGTTTTTTAAAATGATAAAAGCCTTATCTTATTTACCTAGGGAGTTCAAGTTTGTATGCTCACATTATTAAGGACACAAATAAATATTTACTTTTTTAGTAATTTAATTTATTAGACATAAAAGTGTAGAATTTTTTACCTTAATAAAAAAAATATGTCTCACCTGTGATGTGGACATTAATGACTTGGAACATGAATTGACATAGTTAAGAATGTGACATCACATTGCTGGGTTGCTCGGGAAAATGCAAATAAATATTTTGTAATTGTTTCCTAAGGAGTTTTATCCAATAAAAGTACAAAACGGGTGTCATAAATGATATCCCGTTCAGTATTTATTTAAAACCTAAAAATCATAGAACTGGCAAGGTATACTCGGCATTCACAAGAAATGAGAATGAGAATCCCGGGCGCTGGGAAACCCACATTTCAAGTATATTGGTTGATGTGAGGCTGACTCCCTCCCTGGGAAAATAAATAGGTTTCATTCACCACACCACAACGGGGTCATAAGTCGCTCTTTTTGTGCAGCTATGTTGCATTTTACATTGCGTAACCATCATCTGAGTTGTATAGAATCAAAGACGGCAATCTAGGCTGTTAATACTTGGCTCCCTTTTGCCAATGCCACCCCAGTTTCAGGGAAAGGCGGCAGGAGTTTCAAGGTTTATGTTCATGTGAGGTTTGGTTTATTTTGTATATACACATGCGTAAGCGTAAAATTACATTTGCTTGTGGCATGCATTAAGTATGAGCCTGAAATGTCAATATAATAATATAATCTATAATCTAAGTTGCAAGGATATATTCATTTAAAGCTTTCAGATGTATGCCCACAAACCAACACGTGTAGTTCGCGCTTACAAATAAAATCCAAACCTCAAATGAACATAAGCCCTACAACTTTTGCCGACCTTCCCTGACACAGGGGTGACATTGGCAAAGTGAACCATTTTTTACAGTATGGGCTGTCAGCCTCATACCAACCTATAAGTCAAGAAATACAATTAATAAATAACATTATCAAAATAAACTCCAATTTGCTGTGTTTGATTCCACATGACTCATGTTTGAGCTGAGATTGATCCGAGTACATTTTGAATAGGCGTCAGTAGTCTTAACCATTAAACTGCTACAGCTATATATATGTGTGCCAATAATATTGATGTGTTTTTGAAGATTTGAATCTAAAATAATTAGATTATTCAGTAGCTAATGCAAAAACAGAACAATTAGCGCTATTAAGATTTGTTTACTAATTTGTTTGAGAATAGACATCTATGCTAAATTTTAGTATTTTCATGTGCAGTCGATAGCTAGTTGGTATAGTGCTTGCATTCCATGCCGAGAGCTCGGGCTCGAATCCCATCGATGGTGTCAACAATAATTTCCCGTTTCGGTGTTTATTTCAAAACCAAAATAAAATAGCAGCAACGTTTAAGTACTCAGCCTTCAGAGGAAATGAGTACCAGACCTCCCGGGAGTTGGGAAACCACCGCTTCAATTGAAGTGGTTGGTGAAGTAAGGTCTTCCCCCTTACCAGTAAAAATAAGAATTCCACTCGCCACATGCGATCTCTTTGTGGAAAATGCGGCAAGAATTACACTTTATGTGCAGCATAGTAGCGTAGTAGCGTTTATCATTCCTTTTAATTTATCTGTTTTTTAGTTCGATATGTGGCTGACCACCCATATTGTAAAAAAGGATAAGGTAAAATTATCATCATTCGACCAAAGAATTATAGTCTATAAGTGTGACGTTTGCCGACCAGAAAAAAATTTCAATCCCAAACTTGTGCTGAGTCCATATTTACAATAGTTTTGTCTATGCCATTTGTGCCGACTTCATTTTCCTTTTTCATCTTCAGTGACATCGCAACAAACGTAAAATAAAAAATAGTGGCATGATGCATTGTGAGGACTCTGCTGTGGCCGGGTGTGGTGACTGGTGATAGTGGTGATCAGTGGTGAATTGTGGTGACTTGTGGCGTTGCCATGGAGATGGAGCTGCCCCTGGGGGGCTCTAGTTCCACGGGACACATAGCCTCCACCGGGATGTCCTACTCTGGCGGCACAGGTAATCTATTTGAATTATTCCTTCTCATCTGGTCCGATAGGGATCAAAGCGGAGCTTTTTTTTTCAAACATACACTGGGTAATCCGCTTTTCACCGACATCTTTCACAGATGTAAAATAATAATAATAAATCATTTTTTATAGTGTCATCTTGTGAATTCACTACAGAGCCATAGCATCTCCTCAACAGACATACTTTTAACATACTTTTAAATTTGACTTACACTTTTACTTAATTTGACTTAAAAATATCTACACCCTGCACAGTCTTTAGTTTGTGCAGTAAGGCATTCCACAACAGAGGGCAGGCAATGTAAAAGCTCGATCCAAATAACTGGCAGTGTTAAACCTGCGGGGAACACTGAGCCTTTTTAAAGCAACGCTGCTTGCAGATCTCATAGTACCCGCTTACCCCCTATTAAAGAGCCGATAAGAAGAGTTAACACAGTGTTTGGAGAGTGTGCATTTGCAGTTGATAGTCCTCTGGCCTGGAACCGCCTGCCTCATCATGTGAGCGAGCTAGAGGACTATGGAAATTTCCGAAATGTACTGAAGACAAGCAAATTTCTGGCATCATTTGCACGAGTGCCCTTGAAGTGACTACATCAAGTAACGGCAGTATAAAGAAATCATCAACTCATCATCATCAACTTTAAATTTATCCTCAATAGTCACGCAGAAAAGGTGCCTCCTGAAGAATGGTTCGTCTAATATCCGAAAAGCGTGTTTAATTTTTAAAGTGAATTATTCTTTGTAAATATGTCAATGGTAACCTTTGTCTGTGGTAAATTTTACCATAGTCAGAGGTTTGTTTTGGGATGTTTTGAAAGCATTTGAAGTGAATGGGGCTCATCTAAATGCAGTCCATGCGAACTATGATTCTCACATATCTTTCTCAGTAAGGTATCTGGGAAAACCTACATAAATTTCTCCATAAAAAGACAATTAAATTTTTGTTTTTGTTCAACTACTAAAGAAGCACTGTTTAATGTATCCATTAATAAAAAAAACAAATTGTGAGACATTGTAAACACAAGAGTTGTGACTTATGACCTCCCATGTCTTGTCATAATAAACGTATTATGAGATAAGATGTTTAAAAAAGAAATCATGGAAAGTTTCATAGATAAGCTTGTTTTTTTACTTAGAAAAGCAGTGATTCATATTTTCCAGACCATGATTTAGTAAAACTAATGACAGGAACCATCGAGTTATAATATAGAGGAGTAGAAACTAACTTATTTGTCTCTCGTCCGTCAATCCATTGCATATGCCACACAAAATATATTTAAAACGTTGCAGGCAAAATGTAATCACTGAAATATTATATTACGATGATTTATTCGGTGAGCGCTGTTTTTGTGTAAAGCATACCTCAAGAGCCCTCTGCGAGCTTGGTTGTCGCTATAGAAAGCGCCAATTCTCAAGCAAAGCCCAGTTGCTGTAAGGCTGGATGAACCTTTGGTGACCGGTCTTTGGTAAAGGTGTTGGAATTTTTCAACCCAGCGAGAAGCATATTTGAAAATGTAAATGGTGTATTTTTTGTGCTCTGCCGGGATTTGAACCCACAACCTTCCATTTACGAGTCTGAAGCTTTACCACTAGGCTACGGACCGGTCAATTAAAAATGCTATTTCTTCAAATTTGACTCTCTGGCTTTGAATGCAAGAATTCTACCAAGTGAGGTCCATAGTCCAGTGGTAACACTTCGGACTCGTGAATGGAAGGTTGTGGGCTCGAATCCTGGCGGAGCACAAAAAAAATAACATTTATATTTTCAAATTTGCTCTTTGCTGGGTTGAAAAATTCTTAAACCTTTACCAAACACCGGTCATCAAAATATCCATCCAGCCTCACAGCAACGGGTCTGCTTGAAAATTGGCGCTTTGTAGCGACGACCAAGCTCGTAAAAAGTCCGGCCGATAGCTCTATTGGTAGAATGCTTGCATTTCATGCCGAGAGCAAGGGTTCAATCCCAAGGTGTACTCAGCCTTCACAAGAAATGAGAACCAGCCCCCCGGGAGGTGGGGAACCCCCACTTCAACTGAAAGTGGTTGGTGTGAAGCCGGCCTTCTTACCCGTAAAAATAAATAGAGGCCCCGAATCGCCACATGCGACTCCTTCGGGGATAATGCGGCAAGAAGTTACACTATATGTGTAGCTTAGTTGCATACGTTAAATGGTATATTTTTTGTGTTCCGCCAGAATTCAAACCCACAATCTTCCATTTACGAGTCTGAAGTTTTACCACTAGGCTACGGACCTGTCTATTAAAAATGCTATCACTTCAAATTGAACTCCTGGCTTTGAATGCAAGAATTCTACCAAGTGAGGCATGAAGCCAGGTCTTGATTCCTTTTTGTAATGTATGTGTGTGTTGTCCAGGTCGCATGCACCACTCGCTCAGCACTCCGGCCGGAGTGGACTGTGGCGCGGGAGGCAGCTCCATGTTCAGGACGCCGCCCGCTACGCCCAACAAGCAGGGCAAGATGCTGGCCGTCAGGGTGCAGATGCTGGACGACTCCATCACCATGTTCCAAGTTCAGGTACCACCAAACTTTCCTCCTTTTCTGCAACTTCCTTACTTCTTCATTTTGCCAAGCTGCATCCGCAGCGGATTCACAGTAATCATGTCCTTAGATTTAAATTATTATTATTTCGTATTATTAGTAGTATTTCGAAATAGCGAGTGAATGGAATATCCAGAGTCATAATAAAAGAAGAGCTTCTATGAAAAAGGTTATGACTCTGGATGAAATGAAAGAAGTATGCAAGGACAGGAAGAAGTGGCGGCTAATCTGCAATGCTGATTTGTAATGTTAGTTTATTAGTTTTGCTACATTTTTTGCCTAAGAATTTTTTGACTTTTTTGTATAGATTTATTTTTAAGGTTTTGTTGTTGTTACTTAAATGTTATTTATTACTCGTATTCCTTGACATATAGGTTAGTATGAGGCTGACCACCCATACTGTAAAAAATGGTTCACTTTGCCAATGTCACCCCTGTTTCAGGGAATGTCGGCAAGAGTTGCTGGGCTTATGTTCATTTGAGGTTTGGATTTTATTTGTAAGTACACAATCAGCATTTGTAAGCGCGAACTACACGTGTTTGTTTGTGGGCATACATCTGAGAGCTTTAAATGAATATATCCTTGCAACTTAGATTATAGATTATAGATAGATGTGTATCACTATTCACGCTACTCGTGATCTAGCAACAATCCCACAAGGAGTGCCACCCGAGGTATGCTATTAGCTTCAGCAACATCGAAGCATTTACTTTTTTAGAGTCATGGGCACGCCTCTGACCTAGAGGTTCTTGTTTTGTCGTGCCGTTGCTTTCACTTCACGGGAAGGCCTTTCGCCACTTGAGAAAATATATAGCTTTGCATGAGCGTCCATGTGCTGTGGGTCCTTCTGACACATACATACAGGACGGGTACGAGGAGGGTTTGAGCATTTCAAAACCAAAATAAAATAGCGGCAACGTTTGCTCAGCCTTCACAAGAAATGAGTACCAGACCTCTTGGGAGCTGGGAAACCTCCACTTCAATTGAAAGCTCGTCAATTGTCAGCTCTTGATTGTGTGAATCCAGCAATGCTTGGACGTCATCAGCATCCCCCTGTAAGATAAAAAGTAAAAACAACTTTGTGTACGATTACTTTGAGTATATTTTATTTTAATTCCCCCTGTAAATTTAATTGTTTGGCAATATCGATCACTTCTTCTATTATACCAGTGATTTGTTCAGGATCTGAGGCTGATTCCACTTCGGTTTGTGTGGTGAAAAAAAATAGACACAATTTTTTCCAGACACCATTCAAAGTTTTTTTTGTGAAATCTCAACGCAAGATTGTCCAATAATTCTTATAGCATCTCAAACATTGAATTGCTTACAAAAGTCACGTTGGTATGCGGCTAACCACTCATGCTGTAAAAATGGTTCACTTTGCCAATGTCACCCGTCTCAGGGAAGGACAGCAAGAGTTGCAGGGTGTATGTCCATTTGAGATTTGGTTTTTATGTTGTAGGTTCACATGTGGCATGTGCAAGCGCGAACTTGTACGTGTCTGGTTGTGAAAATGCATGTAATGTGAATCTCCAATGTAACATATCTTTGCAACTTAGATTAGATTAGATTAGCTTCCAAAAGTCTTTGACAGAAAGCTCGCTATTTTGTCTCATAGCTTCATTTCACAAAAACCGCGTATCTCCGAATTCGCGTAAAACGGGAAGCGTAAGTCGTGGTATTACTGTACGTCAATAATAGTTTGTAATTGTGAATTGAATTGGCTAAGTTGACAGTGATTCCCTGGTAGTTGATGTCAATTATTAATAAGATGGTCCACCTCTGTGATGGTCATACTCAGTCCACTTTATCTAGTAATTGCATTTTAATAATTCATAGCTCGGCCCGACATGAAGGTCAGACGTATTCCACTTACCACTTTAAGAGTATGATATGTTATTATATACTCGTACTTCCCATGCTGAATTCTAGTTTAATTGTTTTACTGTTATCTGAACTCCAGAGTTGATAAAAAAGAAATCATGTAATCTAGCTCTTAAAACGAACATAACTAAGCTGCACATGTATAGTGACATCTTGCCGTGTAGTTCGATGAAGGGGCTGTATGTGGTGTGAAGAACCTATTTATTTTACAGGTAAGAGCCTATATTATCCAGAGTCATAATAAAAGGAGAGCTTGTATGAAATAGGTTATGACTCTGGATGAAATGAAAGAAGTATGTAAGGAGTGAAAAAAATGGCCGCTGATCTGTAATGTAGGCGGCTAAGGCAAAGGCTTTGAAGTTGTAAATTTTCGTATTTTATAGATGTTTTGCAGATTTTGGTCTTGTTGTTTTTGCTAAGTCTTTGTTTGTTTTATATAGCTGGATGTAATTAATTTTTTGTGCTCCTTGAGTTATAGGTTGGTATGAGGCTGACCATTCTTACTGTAAAAAAATGGTTCACTTTGCCAATGTCTCCCCTGTTTCAGAGAAGGTCAGCAAGAGTTGTAGGGTGTATGTGAATTTGAGATTTTGGTTTTTATATTGTAAGTCCACATGCGGCATGCTTAAGCGTGAACTTATACGTGTCTGCTTCTGAAAATGCACATAATGTGAATCCTTAATGTTACATATCTTTGCAACTTAGATTAGATTAGATAGATACACACAAATAATTGAAAACACAGAGATTGCCATTTTCTGTGTTTCCATATTATGTCAAATGGAGACTCCATTATATTTGCTCTTCCTACTGTGACAATTTGTTTTGTCATTTTTCTGACATTGGATTCTTTTGTTTTTATTTTTTTATTTCACACATTCCAAAAATAAAACTACTATCAAATTTCACAGTGACTTTGGCCAAGCTCATTATTTTTAAAAAATGTAAGAAAAAACAGGAAATTAAAAATTCTACAACTTATTTAAAAAATGATTTAACTGTCGCAAGCAATGGGAACCAGCCCCCTGGGAAGCTTCATTTCAGGCAAAGTGGTTGGCATTAGGCTGGTCCCCATACCTGTGAAAATAAATAGTTTCCATGCGCTGGATGAAATTAAAGAACTATGCAAGGACCGAAAAAAATGGAGGTTGATTTGTAATGCTGGCGGTTAAGGCTTTCAAAATTTTAATTTTCATAAACGCAACTAAGCTACTTGTATAGTGTAACTCCTTGCCGTGTTATCCCCGAAGAGGTCGCATGTGGCGAGTGAACCTATTTATTTTTACAGGTAAGGGGGCCGGCCTTACGCCAACCACTTCAGTGAAGTGGGGGTTTCCCAGCTCCCGAGGGGGCTGGTACTCATTTCTTGTGAAGGCTGAGTAAACCTTGAACCTCATAGAATATCTTTTCTTTTAGAATATGTTTAGTAGGTGTTTATTTTTATTTTTTAATTGTTTAGGGATTGTTTATTTTATAAACTTAAATGTAATTAATTGTTTGTATTCCTTGACTTATAGGTTGGTATGAGGCTGACCACCCATACTGTAAAAAAGGTTCACTTTGCCAATGTCACCCTTGTTTCAGGGAAGGTCTGCAAGAGTTGCTAGGCTTATGTTTATTTGAGATTGGGTTTTATATTGTAGGCTCACATGCGGCATGTTTAAGCTTGAACTTCAATGTTTTTTTTTTTTTTAAGAAAGCCTATGCGGGAGACTCCCTAGATTCGAGAGACTCAGGGTCTATGACACTTGTTATAGTGCCGCAGAGGTGTTGGTGATGTGGCAGTAGTTCATGTCCGGTTGCAGGGCCGTTAGCTGTGCAGTGCTGTGGTGTGTGTGTTATTGCTTTGTTTTGAGACACTGAGAGGAAATGGCTGATTTGAAAGGGGCAATGCTGATTTGAAAGGGGCAATGACTGATTTGAAAAGGGCAAGGTTAAATTGGGATGGAAACACAGATACCAGTAACTCATTCAAGCGGGCAGAGGAATGAGTCGTGAAAACACCAAGTTCTCATAGTTTTGATATCGACTGCAAATGGTTGAATGTGAGCCGTTCTATGAGTTGCCCTTGTTGTGACGAGAGGAGGGGGTATAAGTGAGGATATTTCATCAGAGCAGACGCCATTGTAGTACCTATAGAAGAGACTGATCATTCCAACTTTCCTTCTGTGCTCAAGAGGGTGTAGGTTGGCTGTGAGAATGGGATCATCAATCAGCTTCACCGCTCTTCTTTGCACAGAATCAAGTTGGTCACACAGCCTCTTTGGTATACCGGACCAGAGATGGCTGTTATACTCTATAATTGGACGGATTTGAGGTTTATATAGAGCCAGCAGTTGGGCTGAAGTAAAAAATCTACGAGCTCTATATAGTACGCCTATTCACCAGAAAGCCGAAGTGGTTCGAGATGAGATGGCGTCTTGATATTTCAGCTCTGATGAAAGGGAAACACCGAGAAGATCTAAGTGGTTTTGGTTGGGTAAGGGGACGTTGTCAAAAGTTGGGAAATTGGGGTTTGGAGCCCTTTTCAGGGATATCTGACATGCCTGCGTTTTTTTAACATTAAATTCAACGAGATTGTCAGCTCCCCAGCGACTGACAGCTTTGAGGTCAGTGTTGATCTTTGATGTTAAATGTTTGCGGGCATCTGAAAGGGTTGAGATGCTTGTGGGAATACGTTAAATAAAATCTTAAATGTAATATATGTTTTCAACTTAGATTATAGATTACATGCAGCCCCTTCCGGTACAACACTTTAAGAATATTGTACGATACATGCAGATTAGTTGCATCGCGTTTATTTCTATATTAATTTAATCTTAAGTCCATCGATAAATCAATTGGTAGAATGCTTACGTTCCATGCCAAAGGGCTATGTGTACAAAAATAAACCCAAAATATAATTTCAACAACAATTGAATTTTTATTTGAGTTTATAATTCATTGTTTATTAAAGTAAGCGTACAGAGATGGTATCCTAGAAAATGGCTCGGTACAGTGGCAGGAACTCAAATCTCGGGCTCACCATTGTTTAAGCCCGGCCAATTGACACTGTTAACATGATTTGCATGGAGATATCGAGCTCTGCGTATAAATCAAGCTGTAAAAGGGGCTGTGACAGTTTTGGGCTGGGCGGCTGTATGAACTGTTGTATGTGTGTGCAGTGCATGTGAATAATTTGCATTGCTGTGATAGATCTGCTCATTTTCCAGACATTGTCAACCAGTGACAATTTCAACCTTTTTTGTTCTTTCATAAGTGTCATGATCGGTCCCCTAAATTTGGACTAATACATAAAACTAAAATTCTCTGATAAAGCTCTTTTTAAAGCTTCTATTATCCGGTCGATAGCTCAGTTGGTAGAGTGCTTGCATTCCATGCTGAGAGCTCGGGTTCGAATCTCACCAAAGTGTCAAAAATGATTTCCAGTTTCGGTTTTTATTTCAAACCCAACATAAAATACCGGCAAGGTTTACTTGGCCTTCACATGAAATGACTACCAGAAGTGAACATAAGTACTGCAACTCTTGCCGACCTTCTCTGAAACAGGGGTGACATAGGCAAAGTGAACCATTTTTTACAGTATGGGAGGTCAGCCTCATACCAACCTATAAGTCAAGGCCATCCTTCTGGTAATTTCGGTTGCTTGATTTTCTTTACCTTGTTTTATATTGTGACGAAGATAATAAATATAGTAATACCCATTAATAGCTATATAATAAAGAGCCATTGAAAAGAGGATGCTGGGAATCAGTCTCATAGACAGGGTTCCAAACCAGGAGATCCGTAGACGCACTGGTGTCACTGATGTCATACAGCGAGTGGCCTGCTTAAAGTGGCGCTAGGCTGGTCACGTTGCAAGACAGGACCATGTCTGGTGGCTGAAAAGGATCGTCCAGTAGCGGCCCAGGATGTCCAAGCGGGGAGTGGGGAGACCCCAACTGAGGTGGCTGGATTACATCAAGAGAACTTTAAGTGGGTGATGGCTGAACACAGCAGCCGATAGACAGGAGTGGAGAGAATTGGAGGAGGCCTACGTCCGGGAGTGGACTGAGAAAGGCTGATGAAGAAGAAGATCTAATATAAGAAGAATAAGCATATTGAATTAGCTGCTCATGAGCTAATAAATCAATTGCTGAATTATTAAAAAAATAAAATCAAAACTGAAAAAATCTTCTCTGAAAGATTATTTTCAACAATTATTTTTGCAGCTTGTATGTTTCATTGTACTGCGACTAAAACTTAAAAATGGGTACCAAAGAAGCTTTAAAAATAACAAAACCCACCACTTTAACACACAAACACCCTTGGAGTGACAATGATCACGAAACAGTGCTATATCAAGTCACCATCATCATCATTCATTCAACTATCGCACCACCCAGTATATTACGTAATTAAAAAAAAAATCAAAAGGTTGTGATTCTCTGGTTCAAATTGTAGGACCTAATTAAAGAATACAATGGTCTCTCATGCGATGATGCATGTGTATGTGTATGTAAGGGTATAGACGTATGTGTGGGTGTGTATGTACTCTGTAATATGCTGTTCACTGTTACTGCTGCATAGAATGTTAATGCATTGTAAATAATTGAAATGTTTGTTTATTATGCCAATAGCTTTATATGTCAGCCGGCCATGTACATCTTTATGCATACATTTACTATTTTACCTATCAAGGACCTATTAATTATTTCTTGGCAGTCTATAATCTTTAATTTGAGTTGCATAGATGAATAAACCGTTTGAATAATGTCCATGTTTATTGCATATACACAATCGGGTACATGTAGATTGTTTGAGAAGTTAGTTTCACTAAATTTTGCTTATGGATGAAGTGGATCATATGTGTATGTAAGGGGATAATTAATTTAATAATTTTATGATCAATAAAAGAGTGCCGTTTTTGGGTGTGTCACACTTCAAGTTCCCTTCCTATTTTATAAAGGTGCCCCCCTATCCCTGTATAAAATTGATCAACTATATATTTTTTTAGAAACTCATCCCAATTACTTAACAACAAATTAACATTAACTCTGCAACTCTTGATGTATTGCTCTGAAATAAGATGTGCCATTGGCTCAGCATTGTCATAAGAACATGCTTGTAACTATTTCGTTCCCAAATAAAGTGTTGTTTTTATTGTTACAGGCCAAAGCATTAGGTCGAGTGCTCTTTGATCAGGTGTGTCGACAGCTACATCTACTGGAAGCTGACTATTTTGGACTTGAATACCAAGAACTAGGTGGCACAAAGGTAAACTCCATCAAATAACTCCTAGAAAGTGATGAAATATTTCATTTTAGTCATAAAAATAAATGTTGCAAACAAAACAGGACCTAGATGTGATCCTTGTCTAACACCACTGTCCACTTTCAGTACTGGCTGGACTTGGAGAAGCCTGTGTGTCGGCAGGTGGGGTTATCCTTGATAGACCCTCTGCTGAGGTTCTGTGTCAAGTTCTATACTCCGGATCCCGCCCGGCTTGAAGAAGAATTCACCCGGTACCTGTTTTGTCTCCAAGTCAAGAGAGACCTGGCGCATGGGTGTATACAGTGCAATGAAAACACCAGTGCACTCATGGCTAGCTACATTGTTCAAGGTATTAGGATTTCCTGTATTGTTACTCTCATATTTATAACATGTTCTATATATATTCAAGAACAATGCTCGGGGCTCTCATAGTATGTGGTGACAGGAGGCTGATTCAAACCCCCATTTGGTCTTCAACATCAATTTATTTTGATCAATCTGGTCCATTTCATTCAAACCCCTAGATGCATGTCATGAAATCAATTCATTTGTGGTCTTCTAATTCTTCGTTTTTACATTCTTCCTTGAAATCAAAGTCTCTCTTAGTCCATCTGTTATCAGTCTTTCATCTGATGAGGCAAACATCTCATTAGTCATTTGCTTTATCCAATAGTATGCAAAGACTGGAGTCAATACCAAGTTTCAAATTTCAGATTTCTCTTGACAACGTAATTCATCAAGTTTAGGTAACTAGGATTCTTAGCAACCGATCACAAAATATTATTTACCTTCTTAGCAATGGATTGCTAAGAAGTCAGATGATTTTCCTGGCTCAACTGTGACAACTCCAAGTGTTTGTATTCACTAGAAGATTTCATGTTTGCATGAAAATAAATCTTTTGTATGAGAGATCTTGCTGTCATATTGAGTAACAGTTATTTGAGCATCGGTTTTGAAAATTGTGATTATATTTTAGCCGAGTGCGGTGACTTTGTGCCTGAAGACTATCCTGACCACACGTACCTGAGCAGCTACAAGTTCTTCCCACTGCAAGATGCAGATCTCGAGAGACGGATCATGGAGAACCACAAGAAACACATGTAACTAATTTATATGCTTTCAAATTTGCCATTTTTACTACAAAATCATTCTAGTTTTTGGAATTTGAATCATTAATAACACTAGTCGGTATTAAATCTGGTGCTCCACCATTACGTTATTGATTGAACTATTTTGATTTATACATGATTTTATTTTTAGGGGACAAAGTCCAGCGGAAGCAGATCTTAACCTCTTAGAGACAGCGAGAAGATGTGAATTATATGGTAAGCAACCAGAACCTCTTCAAACCATTTGATAATTATCTGTTTGTCACATAATTCGTTAAGGTCTTGTTCTCTTCGCACAACTTACCTTCAAACTCTTATCTCTATTTTGAAAGATGACTTCAAGGGTAAATGCTTCCCTCCTTTAAAGTTTCGCTAAGGACTTGAGACCTTATTCCTATACCATCAATTAAGGTAGAAGTTTAGATTTTAATACACAACAGCTTTCACTCCAAATCAGGCTTCGGCATTCTGTAGCATCGGTCTCATCTAGTCTCTTTTTCCTAGCCACTCAATTCTGGTTCGCCATGTGAGGGAACTAAAATGTCATGCGCTGAATTTAATTATTCTCTGTTCATCAGGTATGAAGATGCATCCAGCAAAAGACCACGAGGGTGTTCCATTGAATATTGCCGTGGCACACATGGGCATAGTAGTCTTCCAACATCTTACGAGGATCAACACCTTCAGCTGGGCCAAGATCAGGAAGATCTCCTTCAAGAGAAAAAGATTTCTGGTGAAACTGCATCCTGAAGGATATGTAAGTTAATTACCGGTTTATTGGTGTTCCACAAGGTTCTTATCTTAGCCCAATACAATTTATACTTCAATGTTTTTTTTTTCTACGGGAGATTTCTTTCATAAGATTTATATTTTTGTTGAAAAAAAAATAATTAAATGCCTCTTCTTGTTTCATAATCCACAGGGTTCTTATCTCGGCCCTGTACTTTTTTTGCATTTAACATTTTAACATTGATTTTTTTGTATGAAAACATTATTAAATAATCCTGTTTTGTAAAAATAGCATAGAGGTCTCTGTTCTATAATCTAAGCTGCAAAGATATGTTAACATTTAAGGCTCATATTAAATGCATGCCCACAGACAGGCACATGTAACAAACATTGCCAATTTTATCAGAATTTTTGACCTGTACAGATAAATTGGTGAACTCCCTCGCTCATCAGCTATTGACAGAAAATAGCTAATTTAAAGGCTTTTAAAGAAAAGCAATGCCAATCAACCAGAAATTTCATTTTCAAAGTTGTATGTGTCTGGTAATTCTCATTCTTTCTTTCTTTCTAGGGCTACTACAAAGACCTAGTAGAGTTCTTCTTTGAGGGTAGAAACGAGTGTAAGAACTTCTGGAAGAAGTGTGTGGAGAACCATGGCTTCTTCAGGTGTACCACTGTTAAACGAGTTCCGAGACATCGAACCAGGGTGCTGTCGAGAGGATCATCATTCAGGTACATCAAATTTCCTATTAAACAAAATAGTGAGATTTTTGGCTTTTCAGATGAATGATTGACATTATGCCTTTGTTATGGCTATAAAGGCAACTAGTCCACAAATTGGGAAGATGAGATAAGTGCAGTTTGACTAAAGCAAACCAGGAAAATCAAATTGTCAAGGAATTTTTACTTAAGGCATCCCAAATTGGTTTTTGATGAATTGGGAAGTAGGAGAAAGAGCTTGTCTAAATGGAATTAATACTTCAATGCGCTGAATTGATATCGACCAGTCGGGTCGATAGCTCAGTTGGTAGAGTGCTTGCCGAGAGCTCGGATTTGAATTCCACCGAGGATGTCTGAAATGATTTCCTGTTTTGGTGTTTATTTAAAACCCTAAATAAAATACCAAAAAAAAATACTCAGCCTTCTCAAGAAATGAGAACCTGCAATCAGCACTTCAATTGAAGTGGTTGGCATTAGGCTGGCCCCCTTACCTGTAAAAATAAATATGTCCTGAATCGCCACATGCGACCCCTAAGGGGAGAATGTGCCAAAAATTTACACTACATGTGTAGCTTAGTTGCATTGCATTGTTTATAACCTGACTTCATCATCAAGCCAATGATATGTAGATAAATTTGAGAGGCATAGCAGAAATGGTCAGGCTGAGAGAACATTACGTTCAATAAATTCAATTCAAATCAAACAATGGTATAAAGAACGAACGGTAAAGGATCTGTTTGGAAAAAGTTGTGGCTATGAATGGATTGAAAGAAATCAAACAGTTACCTTTCACATGGTAATATTTCAGTGTTCTCTCTTTTGGAACAAATTTTGGAAAACATAAAATAGATCTTGTATTGTTTTGTTTTTCACAGATATAGCGGAAGAACCCAAAAACAGATAGTTGAATTTGTACGAGACAACTATGTGAAGAGACAAACATTCCAAAGGTGAGTCCACACATAATTTACACTCAAATTGTCTATGGTCTCATAATGGCATTATCTATGCAAAGCTGCCATCTTGAATTCTTAATTTAAACACAATTTAAAAATGTTCTTAATTTTTTTTTGTTGTTCACCTTCTTTTTTGTAGAATTTGAAGGTTAGATTTTTGTCATTATGGACCAATAGTCAAAATAAAAAAAAAACACCTACATACTTTTTGAGTGATTGTGTTTTTTACTTTTATTATTTAAGTTTTTACTGCATTCTTTTATTTAAATTCTTCAAAGAGTTTTTTTTGCATTTTGTAATCAAATAAATCAACATAATTTAGAAAGTCAATTCTACAAAATGAACTGCTAGCAAATAATAAGCCATAAAGCTTCAGTGATTTTTCTATAGATGTCAGGGCAAATTAGAATGAAATATTCATTGTGACCTTACCATGGACTTGGTTTTGTATAAAATATATCATTTCGGTGTTTTTTTTTGTAAAAAAGAAAGTTAATTAGATACGTAATTGGAAATGCATGCGCTTTATTTCTTATTCAAAAATGGAATATATTGCTTTTTGTAAACTTTTGAATTGGCTTTTGGCACCTTCTGATAATATTACCTATATTCAATAAATTTCAACATAATTGTAGAAAATTATAGAAAAGTCGTTTTCACACTGACATAGACTGTAGTAAGTAGGTAAAATGTATTATCAAAAATGTTGTCATGATTGCTTTAATACTCATATATATTTTGTTTTGTACATTGAAAATAAGCTTAGTAATTTTGTATGACAATTGAGCCTTCACTACTCCAACAAATGATGGCATCAATGTCATAAATTGTTAAAAATTGAGCTTTTGGAGAGAAAACCACACACATATTGCTTATTAGTTACAAAAACACTTCACGGGGAGAAGTCTCGACAGCCATTGTTAGATCTCACATTTTCTCCGAGTATAAAACATTGTTTAAATCTCATCTTGATTGTGTAAATAAAGAATGTACGGGATATACTACGGCACTCCTAGGGAGTGATATAGTTTTCATACATTTTTTCGATTTACGCAATCAAGGACCGGTCCTTAGTCCAGTGGTAACACTTCGTACTCGTTAATGGAAGATTGTGGGTTTGAATCCCGGCGGTGCACAAAAAATATACCATATATATTTTCAAATATGCTCTTCGCTGGGTTGAAAAATTCATAAACCTTTACCAAAAACCAGTCACCAAAGGTCCATCCAGCCTTACAGCAACTGGGTCTTGCTTGAGAATTGGCACTTTGTAGCGACGACGATCAAGCTTGTAAAAAGGTCGATAGCTCAATTGGTAGAATGCTTCAATCCATGCCGAGAGCAAGGGTTCGATCTCAAAGGTTTACTCAGCCTTCACAAGAAATGAGAAACAGCCCCCCCGGGAGCTGGGAAACCCCCACTTCAACTGAAAGTGGTTGGTGTGAGGCCGGCCCCCTTACCTGTAAAAATAAATAGGGGCCCTTATCTATTTGAAGATAGGACGAAATAGAACATGGCGGTGCGTGAACAGATGGTCACTGTTCTATGTAAAATATATCAGCTGTTTATGCACCGTTATATTTTTTTCCGTCCTATCTTCAAATAGATAAGGTAAGATCTACCGACAGCAGTCCAGACTTCTCTCACTCAGGACATATTTATTAAGTGGCATACTTTTTGTACCATAAAAATAAAATGTTAAAAAGTTATGCCCAGAAAAAGATAATCACACGGTGACAAAAAAACACAAAAAATATTTAAATTTTTGTTATTGTTTTTGTTTCTTCTTTTGTGCTTTTTTTCTTTTTTATTTATTTTGTTTTGTTACAAAAGCCGGCACAAGCAATGGAGGACGGTCAACATAACATTAACTATGCAATCATATTCTGTAATCTATGGTATCCTATCTCTATATAATAATTATGTTAGTATTTTGTATACCTAAGCTACACACTTTTGTCTATGGACTGTTTTTTTTACCTATTGCCAACTTTTCTTCATTCCAAATTTGAATTTTGAATTCTACCTAGCACTCTTCCCTATTTTCTATAAATCTTTCTTTTCCATAAGCGCACTATAAAGTATTTTGTATCGACAGTTTTGAGATGAAAGAAGTTAACCTAAAAGACTTGCACGGACATCCCAAAAGTGAATTTTCTTGGCACGCATACGTCACAATTCTACATGACTAGGGCTCTTAACAGCCAATATTAAAATATTCGTAAGACTCTGTGTGTGACATAACAACTTTGACATTTTCAAATGTGCTGGACCCGTTAAAAATCGAGTCTATGTTTTCTAAGCAGATAGCTCTCTTTTCTTGTGAACCTTGCCGGTACTAAGACATGAGCTTAAAGAAAACACAGACAGAGTTTGGATAAGAATTTAAGCCTCCTACTGTAAAAGTGAATGATCAATCAATTAAACACTCAAATAAATTAAATCAAACTTTTCCCTTACCAATTTTGCAAATAGTTTTTCTACCACAAATGATATAAACTTGGACCGGTCCGTAGTCTGTAGTGGCAACACTTCGGACTCGTAAATGGAAGGTTGTGGATTCGGATCCCGGCGGAGCACAAAAATATACCATTTATATTTCGAATGTGCTCTTCGCTGGGTTGAAAAAAATTTCATAAACCTTTACCAAAGACCGGTCACTGAAAGGTCCATCCAACCTTACAACAACTGGGTCTTGCTTGAGAATTGGCGCTTTATACAGCGACGACCAAGCTTGCAGAGGGCTCTTGAGGTGTGATACACACAAAAACAGCGCTCACCAAATAAATCATCCTAATATTATTATTATATAAACTACTCTTTCCAAACATCTGATTTCCTGGCTAACGTCTGAAACTCAAACAACGTCAATACATTTCAAAACTATTTTCATGCTTCAATTCATAAGCACAATTTTTTGTACAGTTTCTCAAAAAAAAAAAACTCCAAATATGGCATTCCTTTTTAAAAATGTAAAATAACATTCCAATTTCTTCAAAATTCTCAAAAATTAGGTCCAAACTTGGAGCTGTAAAAACAGTTTCACATTCCTTTTTCAAAATGTGATACAGCGTTCTTATTTCAATTTTGATTTATTTGAAAATGAGTTTAATTCATCCCCTACACTGAAAGCGGGTAGAAATCCTCAGTCCACTGGCAACGTGCACGTAGCGTACTAATCGAAAGGTTGAATTGACCCGTCCTCTGTTGTGCGGTGTGTGCAGGTCGCAGTCGTTCCGCGTTAGCCGATCGCTCGTGTCCAGCCGGGCTAACGTGGGCTCCGTCTCCACCAGCGCCATCTCGGGGGCGCCCCCGCCCCCACCTGGCAGCCTCAGCCCGCACCCCCTGCTGCCCCTGCCACCCGGATCCCACGGTTTGACGACATCTTGTT
Source organism: Agapetus fuscipes (assembly GCA_951799405.1). NCBI lineage: Eukaryota > Metazoa > Arthropoda > Insecta > Trichoptera > Glossosomatidae > Agapetus > Agapetus fuscipes. The sequence continues at coordinate 11,564,984 of OX637343.1, read as the reverse complement.
TTCTGTTTTTGTTTTCTTCATTTATTTAATTTCATTTATTTGACGCCCTGATTTCCCACGCTTAATGAAATGTAAATGAAATTCCTGCCGTCTGTCCTTTGAGTATAAAACATTTAAGTACGTAAACTACCCTCGATCACATATCACGATCGTAATATAAAAATGTATGAAATATACAACAGCACCCCTAGTAAGTAATTTAGTTTCCATATATTTTCCCACTTAGGCGATCGATCGGAGTTTATGTAATGTTTTATACTCGAGGTGTATAAGTTACAAATCATCTAGGCTAGGTTAGGTTAATTCTGTTATTCTTAGATGGCATTAATTGTAAAGCTGTAAAGAAAGGCTTCTAATATATGAGTTGTTTAGACCCAAACTTATTTTGCCTGGCCAGAAGCAGTGAATTAAGGTTATAAATTAATAATTCATAATTTTTTATTTGAATGAATTATAAATTAATAAATACCCAATGACATCTGTTGAACCAAGATTAAAGTTGTTGTCACCGGGCCTGACGAAAATGGATGGAGCGATATTTTATTTCAAGATTCATTTGTGTAGAATAAAACCTAACAACTTGTTTGTATTGTATAAATGTTTTTTTTGTTGCAGCAATATCCCTGGAATGGGACAAGCAGCCTCAGTATCTGGAGGCTTCTCTGATGATGAGGGGCTACACCGAGGAGCAGGCGAGGTCCTTGAGGAGAGAGACGAGAGGGGAGAGGCTGGAGAGGGTGGATCCTATGAACTGTGTTGCCACGACACGCGCTCAGGTCAATACCACACAAACGGTGAGTCACACATAGGGAATGCAATCTTGCAGCAAAATCACAATCTTGGTATTTGCGAGATTATGTAAATCCGATCTCGCGAGATTTCGGTATTTGCAAGATCTCGCATTTAGTGGCCACATGGTTACATTTTTTTGCTAAAAAGTGTCATTTTGCTTTAGGTTGACAAGGAAAGTATATTAAAAAACTTTTACAAGATAATCAGAATCATAGACTTTCATTGAATATGTCAGTTAACTCATGGCATGGATTTTTTTAAAAACTTCTGAAGAAGCATAGAATGTCAATCGTGGCATCAAATAATCTGCTTCTTACGTGAGACAATATGTAGCCTGCTGAAAAAAATGCCCTCTCAGATTCCACGCTCGTCGACACTATTGTCACCAGACTTTCATAGGCATACTGTTAATATCTTCCTCTTGATCCGCCATATTCAAAGAGGTGCATTTCTTTTTTGATGTTGAATTCTAGGGTCGACATTGAAGTGTGCATTGGAACCGGAGTAGAGCGTTTACAAGATTTCAGGGTATTTTCCAACTCTTCCTGAAGTGATTGGTTAAAGAGCCGCCGCTGTGTTTAAAGCTGCAAGTTTCTAGCAGAGACTGCAGAGAGTGGCACGTTGTCATCTTTGTCGAGTTGTATTAACACAAAAGTAGATTGGGTAGGTGTAGGAGCAAGAGAGACAACACCAACAGCATTGCGTCCACCCGCGTCGTCACTCGCGCACTGATAGCACACGTGGCGCGCTGTCGCTTGATCTCGCAAATCTTGCGAGATTGGTCTTTCAAGGTTGATGAGAGATCTCGGTATTTCAAGATCTCGGTATACCGAGATTGCATTCCCTAGTCACACAGACCGTATCCCTGCAATACTATACAAAAGGGCCAGACTAACTGTATCCCTGGAATAGTACAATCAGCCGGTCAAGCAGGACCGGTCCGTAGTCTAGTGTTTAACATTTCTGACTCGTAATGGAAGGTTGTGGGTTCGAATCCCGGCGGAGCACAAAAAATATATCATTTATATTTTCAAATTTGATCTTTGCTGGGTTGAAAAATTCATGAACCTTTACCAAAGACCGGTCATCAAAAGGTCCATCCAGGCTTACAGCAACTGGGTCTTTCTTGAAAATTGGCGCTTTGTAGCGATGACCAAGCTCGTAATCACCTCTGCAGCACTACAATAAGTGTCATAGTCAAGTCAAGTGTGTAGAGTCTCTGAAATCTAGGGAGTCTCCCGCACAGGATTGTTTAAAAAATTACTGCTTTTAGGAGATGTGATCACTGAGTGTTGTTGATTGCATTGTGTAGGATTCTCCGGAGAATATGTGGAGCCCATCGACATCGCCCCCCAGCACCTCCGTTCCCGCAGCTGCTCAGCCTCCTCGTCCGCCTACGCGGGGCTCCCGCTCCATCTGCACCAGCCCGCCCCCAGGTGAGCCCATTCTCCCAACTAACCTAACCTCACTCAGCTCTGTACAATCTCTCTATCTCCAATGGTGCTACGGCCTTGTTTTCCCAAATGTTGTAAAATCACCTTCAACTCTTCCAGTCCCCAGCAGCTGTCCTTCAACTTGCCTCTATCTGTATACAATGGAACTCCAATGGTGCCCCAAATTTGATGCTAATCCTGCTTTCTGAGTTTATGCAAGCAAAAAGGTTTTAATTTCAAATCCAGTGTAGTCAGTATTTCCGTACAAAATAGTAAAGCTTAACTAATGTGACAAATCTTATGAATAAGGCTGATAGAGTCGGACTTACATGTGTTTGCTCGTGGACATGCATTAAATTTAAATCTTAGATATGTTTTTGGTAAAAGATAGAAATGGAAAGCCTCATGCCATTTTGTAATAGACCTCGTGTTAAACAGCAATTTGGTATATTTGGAAATCAAACTTCAAAGAGCCAGAAGGTAACTTATTTTGCATGAAATGTGATACATTGACATGTATTCTAATTCTGAATTTTGATGTTTATTGGGATTCCATTGTGACTTTAAATACTAACATTCTCAAAATGAGTCAGAAAACTTAAAAGAAGAATGCTTGTTCTCCCAATCAAATAGCCAGAAGCCTGAAAAGCAGAAAGGCAAGGGAACTTAAAAGATTGGTGCTATGTCATGTTTCCACAGGTCAGTCCATAGCTGTCCTCACTCCAGTTCCTTGCCACGCTGGCCAGCCTTATAAGCTCCGCGAGCATCTGCTCTCCGATGCCAACATTTACGTGGCAGCGTCGTCAACTTCCTCCACCCACCAGGCAGCCAAACACTTCAAGCAGCGCAGCGCCAGCTGCCGAGACTTGTGCGATTTCAGCTTTGACGACACCGGCCAGGCCAAACAACGAAAGAAGAAAAAATCAGCTTCGCATTCCTTGCGGCTACCCGACATGTCGCAAGGCTTCCTGGTCAATTTCGAGGGACGCATAGACTCGCCAATCACCCGATACGATGATTCTAATAGGGTTTTGTTTAGCACGGTTTCGTCACGCAATGCGTCGATAGACTTAGAACAGAACGTCCTGAGCATGTTCCAAAAGGTTTTTTCGTCGAGCTATCCCGGCTCCTTGTGCACAAAGAAAAAAGAACAATTTTCTGCATTTGAACTCGGCGGTTCTCAAGATGACATTTCACATGATAGCTATGAATTAATTGAGCGTAACGATGATGAATGCTTTGCAGGTATGATTTATGATCGTTACAACAAAGGTTCGCATTCTAATGTTCACACTAGATCTTGCTCGTTAGATTCTGGGAATTACATCCCGTCGGATGATGAGAATTCAGCTGGTTCTCATTTAGCATCTGATTACGAAACACAACGTCATCATGTTCCCAAAACCAAAACTACAAGGTATATCAAATGTAAGAGTGATAACGACATACAGTTTGATCCATTTTTGATGGACGATCCACGTGATCTTCCTCGCGAAAAGATGTGCGTAAGATCTGACGGCAGTTTCTACAAAGAAATCAAAAGAACTATGGGCTCTAGAGGCTCCAGTCAGGAATCTAAAAGTGATTGCTATGATTCTAAGATATCTAAAAGCAGCGGGGAATCTAGTAAGAAATCAAAAGACAGTGTGTACCACACTGATAGCAAGAAATCCCGTGAAACCATTAAAAGTAACAGGTCTGGGTCTAGGACGTCCAGTCAAGAATCCTATCATGATCCTAAAAAGAGTGATTATGAATATGTGGTCACCGGTAAAAGGAGAAGTACCACAGTTTACGATATCATAAGAAAACCGATAGATCAGGCATCTAGGACTTCTAGCCAAGAGTCCAAGAGTGAATATTACGACACTGAGATGAACTTCCAAGACAAATCCCCTGAGATGGAAAGCACGGATCCTAGAAACAGAATGTGCAAGTCACACGAAGAACTCATGATGGAATTAAACACAAAATGTGCCAAGTCTAACTTTTATGATGTACAGAATCCATATTCTACTTTCCCGAGCAATGTGAAACACAAGGAACCTTCACATGTGCACTCAATAAGCTTGCAGAATGTGGAAACGGAGCAGCACATGAGAGCGTATGGTAAAATAACTGAAGAAAAATCTTCACCTGCTAAGAAAAATGCTTTTCCGAGAGAAAAAGAAAAGAAGTATCAAAACACAACTACTACTCACATATGGCCGGAACAGATTGCAGGAATTTCCACTGAAATTGACAGCAGGGCTGCAAAGTCTTTGGCTTACCGCCAGAGGTCATCTGATTCAGAGAACATCTTCAGTTTTGACAAGGAAAAGATTGAATCTTTGACGAGTTCACATAAAGAAGATGGTCACATGTTGTTGACAGATTCCTCCAAAGACTCTGACGTCCCGATTGCACATAAGTTCCCTGCGATGGACAGCATTGAGTATGCCAAAACTCGGGGTCAGCATTCAATGCTGCAATCAGACTTTGATAAGACAAACAGCGAGTCTAATTTCATGAAGGTAACTAGCAGGAAAGATACAAGGAAAGAAGATTTGATGGCAAAGACCCACTTTGATGAATACAATCCAAAATTGATCCTAGATACGAGTTCTAGTAGTAGAATTTGTGATGCCCAAATGACTTACACTCATGCAACAGTTGAAAGAACTAAGAGTGACCCAAATAGCTTGGCGAACCGCCAAAGACTAGGGTCTACATCTCGAAGACATGTCTTAATGCATCAGAAATCCATAGATCTGACACCGGCCGAATCAAGTGACGAAGAATACATATTTAGGCAGATTCCCAGCGCGCCACCTTTGTCAAATAAGTATGGCCATTTTGAAATGCCTCATGAAATAGGAAGATCTGGAAATCCAGATCTTCAAAAAACTGGTTTTGATCTGCCGAAGAATTACTTTAAAGAGTTTGATGATATGAAGCTGGGCTTGAAGGATAAGAAACCGTCGGTTGAGCAGGAAAAAGAGTTTGAGATTCCTTATGTTTTGCATAAGATTCACGTGATGAATGGCACTGCGCCAACTCCAACTTCTGGAAGACCTGCTATGCCACCTGAAATAGGCTTTAACAGCAAGAATTCTAATGGAAAGTATGCAAACAATGGTGCAAGATGCCGGTATCACGATCATCCTAAATCACCTAAATCACCAAAGTCACCAAAATCTCCCAAATCACCTAAATCACCCAAGTCGCCAAAGTCACCAAAATCACCAAAATCTCCCAAGTCACCAAAGAATATCATCTCTGATTTGATGGTGAGTGATGTGAAGCAATCAACGTACTTAGATGTTGATACTCCAGGGTTTCTGTTTACTCAAAATATTGATTTGTCTAAGATAGACCCTGTCACTTTGGAGATTGATAAGTCGGTGATGAATGTGCAGCACCTTTCTAGCCCAAAGAGAGACATAACCAAATCAATGGATCCAGCTCTTTTGGAAACGTTGAACTCAAAACTAAGCCAGATTGAGAGTGACTCGGCTACCAGCTCTAAAACAGAAAGCATCCAAGACAAGATGAAGTCTTATAAAGCTCATATTGAGAGCAAAATGAATATTGGCAGTAATCCAATGGCAATGCAGACTAAAGATGTGTCTCAAATGAGCACTGTCGAGAAATTAAAGGCAGATGCAAAGTTCCGAGCTGAAAAGCAAGCTCAAACCAAACGCGGAATCAAAGCAAGGATGCAACCCAAAAAAGGCACAGGTTTGAAACCGAAAAACAAACCAAAAACTAGGATAACATCATTTTCATCTGATGATGAAAGTTTGGATTCAGATGATGTATTTGGGTCTGCAGAAGCTACTCCAACCAAGCTGGAATTTTCTCCACCGCAATCTAGAAAAGACATGGAGCCAATTCTTCAAATGGAGTATGATAGGATCACTTCTGGAGCTTGGCATCGAGGTCAAACCATGAGTTCCACTGAGATTGAAGGATCACCGCCTCAGTGCAGAAGGCTGGTTGAATTGGAAGCAAAATATCAACCTCAAATTTTGGATCCAAATACTTGTAATGCTACGGAACTGCGCAGAATATCTGAGAGATCTATTTCGATTCCTAGCTCAGAGGATGATGTGGTTGTTCAGAAACGAGCACCAGAAGTCAGTGAGAAAGAGCACACTACGTGGGAGTATCATTTGACTGAGAATATCCCATCACCTATTCTAGAAAGCTGTGAATTTCTCAAATCAGATGGTGAAGAAGATCTAGCCGATAGAGAAGTGGAAAGAGTCAATAATGGAGAGCTTAGTTATGTGTTGAAAACAATGGATGCGTCAAAAATCTTAACCGAAAGTGAAAAGGCAAAATTTCAAGCTGAAAAAGAAGCGAATGAGTTGCAGTTGAAGCAAAACAAGTTGAGGGATGAATTGATCTCGCCAATGCTGCGGGGGAAAGGTGGAACACCTATTTTGTTTGCCCACGCAAGGTTGAATCTATCTGAAGGCTCTGTGCTGTCATTGCAGAGGCAAAAAGCCACTCAAGATTCACCAACTTCTAGTCGCAGAGCTAAAAGCTTGGATACACCAGTCATTTCATTGCATAGACTGCCTCCGATGGATGCATTTTCATCAAAAGATGACACTGTTGGAGATTTTGATGAGGAAGGTGAGATTCTAGAAGAGAAGACACTAGTTGAAGAAAAGAGTGGTCAGAGTGGTGCTGTGTCAAAAGCTGGGAGTACAGAAAAAATTGAAGAAATCTGTGAAGATGTAGAAGAGACTTACAAGAAGCCAAAAGAATTGGAAGATGTTGTTTTGGATTGTGAAGAATTGGCTTTGCTAGATTGTTTGACGGAATATAGGAGACCTAGATCTTTCAAAAGAAAGCAGGAGGCACCAAAGAAGAAGGGTAGTAAGTCACCAAATAAATCACCTAATAGGTCACCGGTTTCAAAATCACCACTTTCAAAGTCACCATCGAGATCTCCATGTTCTTCCTTGAATTCCCCAAGAGAGAGCTTGAGGAAATTTTCAGATTTGAGTGAAAATGATCAGATTGTTCCAGACATGGAGAGGATACGAAAAAAGGAGAAGAAGAAGGGTCCAAATAAAGAAAAGGCAGTTAACAAGTTTATAGATGAAGAAAATCTGAAGAATGTACCGCCTCCAAAGACATTCCAGAATAAGGAATCAGATACTAAGAGCTTACCTCCTAAAGGGAAATCCTTGGATAAAAATGACAGCAAGAAAGCTAAAGCTCAGGTTTTGACATCTCAAAAGTCCTTGCCATCTTCTTTGAAAGATAGGCCCGACTTCTTAACAGTTCCTTCACTAGATATCAAGAGGACAAAGAGCCAAGAGTTGGAACAAGTCAAAAGATCCAATTCAAAGGAAAAATCTAAATCAATCGAAAAAATGGAAGTTCGGAGAGCTAACAGCAAAGAAAGATCAAAATCACAAGACGAGAGCGATACAGAGATATCCAAGAGAAAGGAAAAACAGCAGATGCTGTTTGAAGCAGCCATGAAACAAACTAAGACATTGGTCAGTCCAGTCAAAGATTCTTTGCCACCGTTCCCTCCGCCTGAAGATAAGATTGTTGTGAAGAAAGAAGGAGACAAGATTATAATTGATACAGAAATAAAAAGCAGAGCTGAAGACCATGTGTTCATTGCCAAGTCTCCGAAGAAGCTAGATAACACTCTGGGTGGAATTATAAGTAGGAGCTTTGAAGATCAAAAGAACACTAGAGGAAGTAAGATTAAGGAAGATGGAACAAGCAAATCATTTGAAGAATATAGAAGGGAAGAGATTGAAGCTTTGCAGAAGTCACCTAAAACACTGTTAAGGAAGCAGGAGCTAAAACAGCAGATTGAGGGAAAGGTAGTTCACAAAAATGTGAAGTCGAAGAGCCTGGAAAGGAATGTGGATTCTCACATTTGTTCAGAAGCAAAGTCTAAAAGCTTGGATAGAAATTTTGAGATGCCTGATGATGCTTCACAAGAAGATGGTTATTTCAAACAAGAGGTTAGAGCTGACGTCCATCAACGCGATGCAGACATGGACTTTGTCATAAACAATAGAAAATACGGAGTCAGATCGCCAAAATGTAGATCACCAATCAAGTCAACAGATAGTGAAAAGTCAGATAAGGAAGAGCGTGTTGTTCTGCAAGGAACTAGCTTAGATATCTGGTTGTCGGTCGATGATGACAAGAGTAGCGAAGGTTCAACCAAAAGAAAGGATTCTTATGAATACAAGGAATACCCAGGAAAAGCTTACAACGAGTGTGTATCTCCAATTCCTCAATTTGATAGCAGCGATATGCAGACTATTATTTTAGAACGGCGACAAATGGACATCATAAACAAGCAAAGGAAACTTTCAGAGTCTTCCGACAAATCTAAAGGTGAAGTTGATACATCCATAGATGAACCTGATAAGCCAAAAATAGAAGACAGCGTTCAGAAAACAGCTAAAACAAAAGATGTCTCCACTGAATCTATAGCTAGGATTGTCAGTGAAGAAGAATCATTGACTGAAGTTAGTGAATTGAAGATATCTGATGATAATAGTCCGTTTGTTGTGCCTGCTGCATTTCTGGATACTGAGAGCTCTTCAGACAACCATGAGAGCTTGCCGCAAGGTCAATCAAGCAGTGGAAATGATTTTAAAATTTCCAAGTATGGAAACCATTATGTGGAGCTTGAATCTAGCCATGATAGCAGCTCTAATGGAATCATTGCATCAAAATCTATGGAGAAACAAAGCACACTGGATGACCCTAGTCTTACAGAGTTTTTGAAACATGAGAATACATCTCAAGTGTATGAATCTGATGACAATGGATTCAAACCCATAAACAAACGCAAGGAAGAAGTCAGTCTAGATTTTTCTTCAAAGTGGACAAAGAAGATTATTGTGACTCCACCTCAGGAAAACAGTCCAACAGTGGAATCTTTGACTATATTTGAACAGAAGGAATCCAAATTAGCAAAGGCTGATGATGATGTTGAAAGTACTGACCAAAAAGATCCAAATTATCTCACAGCGAAAACACGACGAGGAGAAATGTTAAAGTTGAGTGCAGATAGGTCTAGGAGCTCGGAATCTGCATCTTGGACCAGTGTAGAAAAGGATCTAAGTCCATCGGGAAATCGAGATGTCAAAGGCAGTTCTATTGATGAAGAATCTAGTGTCAGTTGTTCCATTGCAAGACCAATGGGGATATCCCAAGACATAGAAAAGTTAAACAAGAGAGACAAAGGAAAGTTGCAGGAATTGAAGTTATCTTTGGAGCACGGAGATGAAGTCCGGACGATTCACAAGACTCTTTCTAGTGAGATGTCTAAGAGTCCTTCTCCGTCGGATTTTGGGTCGGCTGAAGGCCAGAGGAGCCCTAGAATAGTCAGATCATCGCCGACACCCACCTTGGAGAAGCAGGGACAGGTGGATTCTCAGAAGGCGCCTTCAGACACCGACTCAAGCTCCGAAAGCCACCACAAGGTAACTGAAGAAATGTGCGTGCCTCCGCCGAGGAAGGAAAGCTTGGAAAGGAGACCAAGACCTATTGTGGTAGAAGATTCTGAATCAAGTTTATCAGGCGGGTATAAAAAAGACCCTTTTGCCCCAAAAGTTCCAGAACACGCAACAAAAACTATCAGAAGAAACACTAAGATTGCGATAACAGTTTCGCAGGATGATCAGAAACAGCAGGTTAACATTGATGATTATGGAACTGGAGGGAAAGGTGTGAAAGATCAGGTGAAAAAGAAAAGTCTAAAAGATCATTCTGAGCATAGAAGCTCTTCTAGATCAAGCTTGGAGACCTCAAAAGGCTCATTAAACGTTGAAGATTCAAAACCAAAAAATAAAAAAGGTAGGTTGCGCGATGAACAAAAAAGTTCTTCCAAATCTAGTATTGAATCTAGAGGATCTTTGAGTGTTGAATCCCGTGGATCGTTTGAAACAGAATCCAGTTCTGGATCTTTGGGAGCAGCCTACCGAAGAGGCGATGCAGAAAAAGAAATCAAACCTACTTGGAGACCTTTTTTGGTGGGTTCGGGAAGTGAAGGTTCTTCCAGTATGGACGAAGGTTGGATGCCTCCGGATGCAGAAGGATATGATCCGGTCGCTAAAGAAGGGCATGATTTTGCTAATCAACGAGCAATAGACGACTTTCAAACATTCACTTCTGCAAAGAATCCAACTTTGGGAAGCTCAGCTGGGACTTCAAAAGACTCTACTGAAACTGACTTTACTGATGATCTCACTGATTTCCCTGGCAATTTCACTTTTCCATCAACAAGTAATGCATCTCAGAATGTCACTGTTAGCACTCCTGATTTAGTGGTGAACTACGGTCCTCCTAATTTTGCTGTTTCTAGAACGCTGTCTAGAATTTCTGAGCGGAGTACAAACTCGGAGAAGTCCAGTGGCGATGATGACTCAACCAAAGCTACATCTCATTCAGACAGCTTGAATGATGAATCGGTTGTTTCTAGTGATCACCAAGCTAGCTTAAGCTCTGATCCACCCAGCCATACAAATGTAGCTTACATATCAGATACAGACAGGAGAACTTCAGCTGAAATGCCAGATATACCAATAGACCAAGGACTGGCAGATAAAATATATGAAATGTACTCCAGTCAAACTGATGACCCATCCAGGAAGAACAGGTTTAAAGTGGAGAGAGTCAGCGAAGGAATGTATTACCCAAAGAAAGCAGAACCAAAAGAAAAACCTGCAGAAAAGAAAGACCATGTGCCACCTAAAGCTGTGGTTGAAGCCCAGTTTAATTCCAGTCAAGAATCAGATGACTGGCCACTTCCAGAAATACCACAGAAATCAGAAGTTCCATCTGGAAAATGTGTGGAAACATCTAGAAGAGATTCTCTGGATAATGTACCAAAATTACCGAGGACTATGTTCTTGCGAAAAGAGTCAATTAGATCAATTGACTCTGAAAACTGGCCTTCTCCACCTTCTAGTTTACTCGAGACTCCAATAGTGGATAATGTACATACATACTTCTTGGATACAAAAAGAGAAGAGGCGCACAAAGTGCTGTTGACTGATTCAAACACTGATCAGATTACGCTGGAGGACACTCATGAATCAGATGATGAAAATAACACATTGAACAATGATGACGACATCTACAAAGATGACGAACACGATTGTAAAGACACTGCTGACCCCTTTCAGGATGATGATTCAAGGAATACTGAATCTGCTAGCTCTAAATCTTCAACAGACAGCAAACCTGAACAGTCCTTCAAGCAAGTTACCAGAAAACCTTTACCAAAGCCTATTTCTTATGAGGAAACGAGCTACATGGTTGAACCATTGAATCTGCAAGAAGGGATTTGCTTGAAAGGCACATTAGTTCCTAATTATGATCAGAGTTGCACTGGGCATACAGTTTCTTCTGCCAGTTGCTTGAGAAGCTTTGACATAGCAAGCTGCTGCTCTAAAAATCATCCCAAAACATTGACAGTCGACAATGTGACTGAAGAAAAGGTGATAGTAGCACAACCGACTAGATCACCACAAAACCACAGTCCTATATCTGAAGACGACGTCTACTTTAATGATGATGTATTCGGAGCATCAGTTAAATCTGGTATTTCTCCGGAAACTGAAAAATCCCTACATCCGTTTACTTCACAGAAGTATTCGCACGGTTCTTACAACTCCGACACATCAACGGATGATATTCTTTCTCAGACCGGTAACTTTGAAGAACAACCTGGATCTAGATTGAGTGTGACATCTTCCAAGAGATGCAGTCATAGCAGCCATTCTGAAGAAGAAACTAGTTCTCTGGGAACAGATTTAGATGGCACTGTTAAGATGGGGATCCAACCCAAAAAATGTACACACAGTTCTCATTCTGAAGATACTTCTATTGGTTTGAGCATTTCAGAATGGTCTACTGGAACTAACACTGTGAGGCAATATGCTAATTTATCTGCTTCAGAGAGTATTTCTGGGGTTAGTAACCTATCTGGTGCAAAGAGTGAGAAGTCCTCGGGAAACATTACTAATAAGAGCAGCGATTTCTCTTCTAATATGAGTGGAAACGCTAAATCTATAGATAACAATGGAAAATTCATCAAGGGCTCGGCTAACAAAAGCAGTTCAGATAATTTATCATTTGACATCAATAAATATGATAAATTATGCAGTTCGGAAACACTTTCCAATTCTAAGAAGTTACCTGCGAATGATAATTCAAGCTCTGGAACAAAAAGCGATAGCACTCTGACCCTAGCTCAGTCTATATCGGAATGGTCAGCTAGCACAAGCAATACTTTAGTTCCGACTATGAAAGAGCATTTGGAAATTGAAGTCAAAACAGATGTACCACTTCAAGAACCAACCCCACAAAAGAGCAGTGATAACTCATTGAATTTTGACTTGGAAAAGAGCAATGAGAACTCTTTGAATGAGCCGTTTAGAGCAAAGACTTCAATGTCAAAGAGAGTTGTGGATGAGAAGTATTACTCTCAAAGTGAAAGTGAAAAATCTGAGAAATCCAGTTCAAGCGCACACTCCAGTGGGAAGCATATGAAGCCTGTTATATCAGAGAAGCCAATGAGCTTGCGTGGGAAGAAACCCGTAATGGAAAGTCAGAAGTCCTTTGATAGATCTGGGAAAGTGCCTCCGAAGAGCTTAAGCTGTGAGGAAAAGCCTAGTAAAGATCCCCACAACTTCAGTCAGCGTGGCCAAAGTGAAGACAGCGCGGTAGTTGATCAATACAATTTGGCTTCACCTCAAACTGAATTTTCCGGAAGGGCTCACTCACAGTTGTACAGCCAAGAAGAAAAACTGACTCTCAGGTATCAAAGTCAAGACTTTGCCACTTTTCATGACAATCAAAAGCCATTCATGCAACCAGACTATAAACCGTTGACCAAGCATTCAAGTTATGATGACAAAACATTGTCGAGGCATCAAATCAGAGAGTACAAGTCATCCCAGCAGTTTAGGATGAAAGCAAAAAGCAGATCTTTCCATGAGCACTTTTTGGTTTCACCGGAGAATATAGGAATGTGTCCACCTGAACTTCCGTTACCACAACATCTCACAAAAGAGAACCTCAAGAATCTACCGGAGAATTTGAAAGAATTGGATAGAGCAACTAAAACTCCTCTAAAGCTGTCAAAGTGTTCACCTTATTATTCCAGTAGCTTGAGCTCCGAATCTCCTCCCATACAGTCTTCAAAAGTGACAGCCAAGAAGTCTGTTTTGGTAAGGAACCTATCCATGAAGAGTCCTCCAAGTGGAAATGATACGGATAGCTCTTTGGATCTGATGCATGATCCTAAAGAGAGGATTCGTAGTTACCGACGCAGAAGACAGGTGTCTGCTAAAAAGAGTAAACTGGAGAAGGATAGATATGCAGAAATGAAGGAAAGAGATGCTTGCATGCATGATTTATTGGAAGAAGACGCTCCAAAGAGTCAAAATTCTTCAGAAGGTGATAGGAACTCTCACTCAGAGAGGTTCCAGATGGGAACTAACGAGTCTAATAAAGGAGCAGAGAGTTCTGAATGCTCTGAAGGTTATATCCCTGAAATTGAGTCTGGTTCTTCAGAAATGTCAAAGACAGACTATCATGAATACCAGAGGAACATGGAGTTTGATGAGAGCCAAGAAGGTTATGATGATTTGTATGCTAAAATACCAAATTTAGGCTTTGATGAACCTTACCCGCAGTTTGAAGAGCAGGATGTTAGATTCAGAGGCTTAGATGATCGTTTCCCAAATATTTCTGATTCATTCAACCCTGGATTTGAAGGTTTTGGGGTTTCAGCTGATGAAGACGAAATGGGTTATCCTAGATTTGATAGATTAGGCCGTTTAAGGCATCCATATTTAGACAGCGATGAAAGAATGGATGCAAATGCTTCGTACGCATCAGTTTCAGATGAGAGATCTGACGAAATGGGCTATAGAAGTGGAGGAAGTCGCAGGTCTTCTGTAAAAAAATCTAAATCCGGTAAAATGCAATATATGGCAGAGAGAGAAAATCCTTACGGCATGGAATCTTCAATCCATTACCCTCAAAGCTCTTCAAATGACAAGCAACGAAGACCTTCTATTTCTGGAGACGAAGACTATGATGAAGATGTTGATCAGGATTATCATGTGGATGCATTCGTACACCAAACTAAAACAATCAAGAAATCTCCTGGCTCTGCAAAGGCTAAGCGCATGTTTACCAGGGAAGATTCTATATCTGCCTTTGCAGAATATGACAGTCCTTCAGACAGGATAGGTTATGATGAATTTGGTCGCAGTAACTACCCAGAAAATTACGAATACACACCTTCGGGAATGTTTAAAATGCAAGAGATGTATCCGCAATACGACGAGTATGAACCAGATAATGTAGATCCACAATTTTATGAAGCTGGAGGTTCCGGAAGGTTGAGGAGTGACCAGAGAGAAGAATATGGAGACGGAAGACGCAGTTCTCAAAATGAGCAAGTTTCCCGAAGTGACATGGCTAGGTATTCCGTCGGCAGACCTTCCTACACTTCAGAACCGAGCTTTGAGAGCTCTGAACACAGTTTTGACGTGTCTACAATTCCACCACCGTTATTTTCGGACGAAGACGATCCTAATGAGCAGTAAATAACAGCGTTCTAAGGGGCAATGATTAAAAACTGTTCTATCGATCGGACTTTTTTTAAAATTTAAATATCGCACGGAATATTATTTTTTTATCTCGTAAGCTTAGGTATAATTTTCTTTCTTTACTGAAAGCAATTTGAATTGTATTAATTGGCGTATAATTATTAAGGCAAAAGTTACACTGAATAGGGCTCACAATAACAGCCCTTTATTTTCATTTACACTCATAATTTTGAGTACAAATCAACTGTTTTAGTTAACCGATACTCTTTCTTGATGCTTGATCATTGAAGTATTGTAATAGCTCTCACACTTATGAACCAAAATCTATATAGTTCTTTTCTATGCCTTCTGTACACATTTATCGAGATAGACAAGCTGAGAGCGAGTGCTTACATATGGTTCTGCTCTTTCTTGTCTAGTCTCACCATTCCCCCATCTCATCAGTTTGTGCTGCCAAATTAAACAGTTTCGCTGCTAGAAAAACATCATCATCATCATGATCATGAGTTCGACAGCCCTGGGTTGACAGCCTTGGCTGAATCCAGGATTCTCCTCCACTCTCGCCTGTCCATCGCCTTTGCAAGTAACGTTTGCAGTAACGTATGTCTGCCGTGGCTGCATTTACATTGAAACTGTCCATCCATTCTCCTTCAGCCTTGCCGTGATGAGAGTGTTAGGCGGTTAATGGGGTTTTTGTAGTTCATTCTAATTATGTGACCGGCCTACAGGAGGCGCGCTAAAAAAAGATCTGGCACCTATTTCTAGTAGTCTGACTAAGGATAATTCACGAATCATTGAGATTTGGCACATGCGAAACCATACTAGAACACTCGAGCAATTTCAACCTATACAAATATAAGTACCTAACATCTAGGGACTTCACATACGCTAACACAGACAGCAAAAACACACAATTACATATTCGTAACAATAGGGAACGCAAAAATTGTGGACATTATATGCTTTCGTCAGGAATCTCTCTCTCAAGACTCCGAGATTTTGTATGTCTGGCATTGGAAAAACTCACTTCTATAGGTCGCTTCAAACTCAATTTTTTGGACATTTTAATTTTATCTCTTATTTATAATTGATAAATATGATGCATCAGTGCTTGTTTTCACTTTTTTTTCTAATTAAAATAATGTATGTCCTTACCTACATACATTATTATTTAGGTATTTTTATTTTACTCTTAATGTAAAATATTTACATTATATTCAAAATCTTCCTTTATCGAGTTTTTCAGTTTTATTCTAAATTAAAATAAAATGAATATTTTGGCATATCTCAGCACAAACTTAAAGTCACCATTAGAAATTTGAGGTTCCAATTCACAGTTGCTTTTTAAAAACACATAATTTTATTCTCTAGGATATTTGTCATAATACAGTAGAACCTCAATTATTTGAGCTATCGAACCAAGCCTATTTTGATGTGATCTATGAGTGCAATTTTCTGCAGTAATGTCTCTCCATCTCTTCACGAGGAAAATGTCTGCTGGCATTGCAGTATTTTGCTGCTCCACAAAAGCCAAAGCACTGTCAAATACAAGTACGTTTCCGAGCAAGAAAAAATATTTCAACAAACTGTTAGTAATTGTAAGCTTTGTCAATGGCGGACTCGGATAATTGAGGTTCTACTGTAAAGTACAAAAATGTTTACAAAAAAAATAGGAGCTGCACAAATAAAAGTAATTTGTATTCGGTAACGTAAAAAGCACAAAAATATTTCATTGAATATAAAATAAATCATAAAACTACAGATTCTAGATGTTATAAAAAAAATTGGATATCTCAATTTAAGGCTTTGAGAAATATGAGACCATAGTTTACATAAATAGCTTACATAAAAAAACTTTTTTTTTCCAAAATCCTATTCTTCCCATTGTTTTCTCTAAAGTTCCTATCCTGACTGACGCTAAACGACGGGTGACTATTTTTACAATCGTTCAATTTTTACGCTAAGCGTCAAATTTGAATTGTAATTTTTACCTTCAGTAACAATTGTGACACTAATCAATATTTTGTACGCTAACTCTCAATATTGATATAAATTTTGATGGTTAGAGACAGATTTGACGCTAGCTGTCGATTTTTACACTAGAGGACAACTTTTTAAAGGGAATAACGCAGAAAGATTAAGAATGAACTAAAAAATTGTTTAAATATTTCTTAAATTAAATAAATGCTGATATAAAGATACTCTCACCCATATTCATCAATCTTATTTAACACTTTTCTGAGGCCCAACAAATGCTTACATAGTTTTTATTTACGCATTTGGTGCAAAAATAAAAACTATTCTAAGCGCTAGCGAGGCCTAAGGAAAGTGTGAGCTTGATGCTTAGGGACACGTGCAAATAATTTTAATTGCTTTTAAATGCGAGCACCATCAATCAATATAATAGACATAAATGGGGTACGTCTATTTTTTCACATATTAACAAACATACCATGAAACAGAATAATAAGTAAACAACAACAAAATTAATTATTAATGCCCAAAAGAGACACAAACATGACGGTTGCCTGGAAACTGCTTATATCAAGACCTCGTTTGTATGAAGTGAACGCTCTAGGGTGCACTTTTTTTTGGTTCACAAATCAGCACATATGCCTCATCTATGTCTTTTATGTTGATTGATATATTCATGCATAGCATTAAGAGGTGTTCTAGTATTGTTATTGAATAATGGTGTTATACTTGAATAAAAAGTAAAAAATCTCTTTTTCAACTGTCAAACAGCATTGTTCTTTCTTCTTTGAATTTTGAAATTGGAATGCGGAACTCGTCGAAAAAACCTTTTACCGCTTTGAAAGTAAAGAAATGCTTTGTGCCAAATACCTACATTTTTTATACCTAAAACAAATGTGTAGTTTATAAACATGTTTTTTACACTTATTTGTAATACCTAGTTTAAAAATATACTATGAATGTCGAACCCCTTGTTTTTCATAAGTATATAATGCCAAAATTTTACAATAATCTTAGTGCATATTGTTCTTCCTAAGATGTGCCATATAGAATCATTTGAATTTTAAAAGAACTATTCAAATATCAAGCATATTTATTGATATTTTAAACAGCATAATCGGATAACATTGAAATTCAATAGATTCTGTAGCACCAACCTTTCATACCTATTCTATAAAATTTAAAAAAAGAATCATTGTAAAACATTCTTTGATATTGAAATCTGAATTGAAGTGTTGCCAGTAATGTGAATGAAATTTAATGTTGGGAGGGTAAACATATTTATTTTTCCGCTTTTAAAACTTGTAGTTTTGTGCATAATATTTAAAATACTAGGTAAGGTAAATCTTCCAAAGAGCAGTATTAAAAATATATATTGTTTTAACTTATTTCTAATGATGAAAAGAGATATTAAATGAAAAAAAAGGAGACCATAGGTGTAGCTTACTAAAAAAAATCCAATGAAAAAACTAATATCCAGATTTGAAAATTTGAAGAATATAAAAAAGGATCTAAGTACATTAGAATGTGTATGGTTAATTTGAATCAAATGAAAAGTAAGAGGGGGGGGGGATGTAGCCTAAGAAAAAAACACCTAAGCAAAAAATGGGAAAATTTCCCTTTTTTTAGGAAAACTAATTGACTTTTTTAAACTTCAATAGTCTAAAAAGATCAAGAGAAGTATTTTGGTTTCCTCTTTTTTACATATTTTGAATGTATGTATTTTACCCATTTTTTAATATGAATGTGCCAACGAATGTTTAATGCCAAAGTAATGTGTCGACATGTATTTTATTTATTTTGTGTCATAGTCATTCATGTACCTAATATTAAAAATTAACTCTTTCGGTATTAGAGTGTGTAAAAATATAATTTTAGTAAAAAAAAAATGTACTGTAGATTCGGATTTATAGAATATTGAGAAATATATATTTTTTAATTTAATGGGTATTATGTAAATATTTTTTATTTATTTTAAATACCCATTTATTATTAAATTTTTTTAATGTGGTATATTTTTATTGCATTAAAAAAAATTGAGTGGTGAAGCGAATGGGTATTTTTTTCATAATTTTTAATTGAAATTTGTACTTTTAGCTAACTTCACTTTGCCCCTTGTTCTAAATTTGAATTTATTCCTTTTTTACTTAATTTAAATATTTAAATTCAGTTGAACCTCTCTCAACGAGCACGTCTCAAAAACGCTGTGTCGGATTTCACCAAATTAAAAGAGTCCACTGAAACAAATGTCTCTAGACAGCTTTCTAGTAAGAAAGAATGAATTATTTCATAAATTAATAAATAATAAGCTAGTATCGATTTTTTTTTTTTTTTTTCCAGGTTGTTACGATCATTAACAATTTATAAGCGTGTAATTTTATTTGAGCTAACGTATTAAAAAATCGCAAGAAACACATTATCGTGTTGTACATTGATTTACGATATGTATGTGTTGTACATTGATTTACGATATGTATGTGTTGTACATTGATTTACGATATGTATGTGTTGTACATTGATTTACGATATGTATGTGTTGTACATTGATTTACGATATGTATGTGTTGTACATTGATTTACGATATGTATGTGTTGTACATTGATTTACGATATGTATGTGTTGTACATTGATTTACGATATGTATGTGTTGTACATTGATTTACGATATGTATGTGTTGTACATTGATTTACAATATGTATGTGTTGTACATTGATTTACGATATGTATGTGTTGTACATTGATTTACGATATGTATGTGTTGTACATTGATTTACAATATGTATGTGTTGTACATTGATTTACAATATGTATGTGTTGTACATTGATTTACGATATGTATGTGTTGTACATTGATTTACAATATGTATGTGTTGATAAGTGTTTCATATAGCGAGCGAGACTCTGGAATGAATTATGCACTTTATGAGAGGTTCCACTGTATTATCATAAAGGTCATATAGAACCCATGTACTTAATCGAAATATACTTATTAGTTACCTATTCATATAATATTCTAATTATAAATTGTCACCCATAATTGTTAAGTTGTCATTTTTTAAACTTTACATTAAAATTAAAATTATACTTGTACTTATTTACATTTATTATTACTAGTTAAACAATTATTCAAAATATACCTATTCGATTATAATTAAAAGGTTATATAGGTAAATATATCTAACATGTATTTTATAAATATGGAATGTAGTTACATCTTTTATTTTTGTTACGTCTTATGTGACCATCTCAAAATGAAAAGCCTATATTTGTTGTTAACGTCAGGTTGGTGTTTAAAAAATATTGATGGTGAAAATGTGACATATTCTTTGACTTTGATTTAGGTGATCCTTGAAAGGGCTGTTTAACCGTTTGACAAATCTCCATGTATTAGTTTGTGATAGTAAGATATTTTCAAACAAGCGTACCTATTATATATTTTGTAATTAAAAACTGATTCATTTTCATGCTTCCACGATTTTCAGCTTCCTTAGAAAAAAAAACATTTAAAAAATGTTGCATTTATATTATGGCATCTTGAATTGATAAGATTAAAAACAAAATAAACAGATATAATGAACTGAATAAATAATAGATAAATCAACAAATAATCAAAGTTACACCAATACCCTGGCATGACTTGATTTTGTTCCCTTATTTTTAAATTTATTACCCTTTTCATTTAATACAATATGAAGTCATGGAGCATAAAAAAAAAATGGAATTTATGATTGTGCAAATTATAACATCAATGTTAGTGAGCAAGAAAGTTGAGTTTGGTGCATCGCACATTGCTAAAATTCTCAATTTGTTTCTAGTCATTTTGTACCTGTTTCTTTGATAGATGAATAAAGCCTTTTCCTTATTAAATATGAGCGTAAATTAACAAACAAAATTAAGTGTTAAGTAGCAAATAAAACAAAGAAACTAAATCGTTGTCATGGTAACTATACATAATTATACTCGGATATAGTGTACTTCGAATTGAATATATCCATTACATGTAGTCTACGTACATATTATATATTTATTTTACTCTATATGTCATTAATCATTATGTAGAAAAAAATTACACTAAGATCTGATTTGATTAACATATTAAGTCACATTTAAATTCAGAAAAATAATGCAACTTCCGTTTTAGAATATTTTTTATTAATGACCCTATCTTTCTTTTTTATCTAGAGATTCTGATATTTTTCATTTTGAGTTAGTCTAAGTTTGAGCGTATTAAAAAAAATACAATGCATTTTTTGGTTATTTTTCATAAGAGTACCTACCTATTTGTGTTCCATCAAATAATATCAATATTTGCAATAAAAACTGTGTAGCCAGAACTTAATATAGCAATAATCATGACAAAAAAAAAACAGCAAAAATAGTGCTTTCTTTGAGTTTAATGCATTTACCTGTTAAAATGCTCAAAAACTAATGTAAAACTGTGTAAATCTTATTGTTTTGAATACATGTTTTTAAAAATAATACTTTCTAGACTTGACTACACCACTGTCTCTAAAGGCTAGTTCGCACAAGGCCACTGATTTAGTCAAGTAACGAGTAATTTAGTAGTGGGCGGGGCGCTACTCGCCCGTGAAGCGTTCGCATTACGGTCCAGTACAGTACACAAGTGCGAAGTTGGCTGCAGAAAGCCCTTTCTATAATGGCGGAAAATTTGAATTGGCTGCAGTTTGAAAATATTAATTGAGTATTAAAATCATGTTATTATAAAGCCCTTTAAATTGGCTATGGTTTGGTAATATTAACTGATTTATGCCCGGCCACCTAGCTAGGAGCCTGTTTAGCAAACAACTTCGAAACTCGACTTTTGTAAATTCGAAATGTATTTTATGGTTTATAAAATAATATACACATTTTAAATAAAAACAACACATGACTATTTGATGTTTATAATAATATCTACCATTTACGCTGCAAACATTATTTTTTAATTGAATTTTTATCTTTTCAATGATGTGTACAAAGTATATTTTGTATGCACACACTATAATACGGCTCGTAGTCTGCAGCTGCATTCAGATGCATTTCTCTGTTGCGTTTTTCGTTGTTGACAATTAACATCAATATTCGACATGTAAAATCGGCATTTCAAATACACGGCGGTCACCAATCAATTATCAAGTTAAAGAAGAAACATGGTTCAACTTTTCAGAGGCTGACCGCGAGAAACTTGTTCAATCCTGCTACATACGCCTCTCACGTCTGTCACAGATACCAGTTGATGGCTTACAGTGGCATAAAATTGTAATGCCTCTAATCAGTTATCCCCGTGTGTCACTGAATTCTTTCTGTACAAAACAATAAGTAACAATCCATCTGAAGGATATCATAAGGCCTGTGATATGACAAATTTATGGTAGGTACCTATAAACATCGATCAATGTAAAAGATCGATGTTTTTAAATACGTAATAAATTCATGGACGATAATATTTATTTCCACAACATCTTTACCAAAACTATATTTGTACAGCTCTATTGTCCGAAAACTTAAAAATTACTACAATTTCATCCAGCAAGGAGCTACATGATTGTATTTTTGACAGCTGATATCCGCACCAAAAATCGATGTCATACTATTCTTATTGAAAAAAAATTACCTTTCTCAAAACTTTTTGGACGTAGATAAGTCCTAGCAACTTCTATATTCTCAAGAGTTTCTAAAAAACCAAGGATATCGGTGTGCATATCCACTTATTTACAGTTTAAACATGACATAACCTCACTGACAGGTCGCTAAGTTTAGGGAGCGGAACATTGGGCTCGCAAATATAAGAAGTTCTTAAGTACTTAAATATTTTTAAACAGCACTTTATCTTTAAATATTCTTGCTGAAAACGGGCATTATCTTTTCAAACTGCAGCCAATTTAAATTGCCGCCATTCTTGCATTTCCGTTTCCCCGCCAAGAGTGAGCGGCCAATGGCGCGGCCGCTAATAAACTCGACTCGGACTCGGGCTTTTCCGTGGCTCTTCGGACTCGGACTTTTCCGTGGCTTCTCGGCAACACTCGCCCACGGACGGTGGGCGGGGCCGCTACTTGCTTGAAAAAATAGAGTGAAATGGATCGGCTTGACTAAACCATTGACTTAACTACTGGACTAAATTTTTGTGGTTCGCACACGTTTAGCCACTAAATTACTCGTTACTTGACTAAATTACTCGCCTTGTCCGAACCAGCCTTAACTGATAATTTCAAGTCTAAAACACCAATTGTGTTTTTACTTATTTGATTTTGGAACACTTTCAAATGTACCAATTCTTTTTTCGAATTTCATGGTTTTATGTCAGTCAATAGAATATTTATTACACTAATCTTACATACTAATATGACATACATTTGTAGGTTATGAGTGACGGAACGAATGGAGCTTAGTAAAATAAAAATAATAAAAGAATTAGTGACATACTTTATATTATTTTTTCATTACAGCATTAAAAAATTGGTTTATCAATCAAAATCATACAATTACAAAAAGTCAATCACAGATTCCCTTAACAAATGGAATTCAAGCCAGCCAAATGAGTCATAATATAGCACAAAGGCGACAATCTAGATTAAAAAAATAAATGTCAACAAAAAATCATTTACATCTGTAAATTTATTTTATTTAAAAAATTCCAGATTGCCACATTAGGTTCAATATTTAGATAAATGAAAATTTCAAACATTATTTTCAAATTACTTTTCAAAAACAATCACCTCACAAGCTCAACTTTGTTACTAATGTGTATTTATTTATAAATACTTATGTAGTTATAAAATACATATATATAATAAAAAAAAACGATACATGATAGTGAGTTGAAATGCATCTTTTCTGAATGTGTGTGCGTTACGAAAAAAAATAAAAATGGTAGAAGTACCTAAAACTTAATTTATTCTGCGTTGTAAAAATAAAAAGAATTGCGTTTTGAACCTTTATTATTTGATGACAAATTAATGAAAATACAGTCAACTCTACAAAACAATGGAGTGTGGTTTTTACCATCAATATGTACAATTATTTCCTCTATTATAATTTATTTAGTATCATAAAATCCAAAATTGTGTCAATCATTATCTAGTCATATTAAAAAATATATATATATATAGAATATAATTGTTTAAAAATACTGATACGCCCCTGTTTTCCAGTGGTGGAACCGTTTTTATTTCGTTATTAATAAATTTTGTTTATGGATCTTAAGTCAATATTTCATAAGCAATACTTGATGTGTATTTTTTTTCTTTCATCTTATTATTATCTCGTCAAATTATTTGCAAAAGAATCAAGTTTAATTATTATATGGCCTATTTGTATTTAGAATAATCATTGAATTTGTGCACTGATGTTGTAAATCCAGGGAAGAAAGCAATTTGTCAAAACTAACATTATACATAAATACTTGAATTTTTTTTTTTTTTAATTTCTTTGTAGCTCTCAACATCATTCCTTCAACTCAAGCCTGGTTAAGACACAGCTAGTATTTTATGGTTTCTTGGTAGTGTTGGTATTTGAGAATATATATCGACTGCTCCAAGGAAGACAGCACTAAGTTAACCTCAATTTCGGAGTTACTTCCTTCTTCCTTGGAGCAGTCGATATGCTTACATTACCTTGACACTGTGACACAGCAAAGAGCAAATTTGAAAATATAAATGGTATATTTTTTGTGCTCCGCCGTGATTCAAACCCACAACCTTCCATTCACGAGTCTGAAGTGTTACCACTGGACTACGGACCGGTCAAATGTCATTACAACTAAGGAGACTCATTGAACACCTCTTATTCCCAGTCAATGTCAAAACTATGAGAACGTGACGGTTTCACGACCCGTTCCTTTGCCAAATAAATGGTCAACATTTGAAGAATGATTTAGGGGTATCTATCTATGTTCCCATCCCAATTTGATCCGGGCTTATTCAAAATCGACATCAAATTTCACTTCCTCTTATTGTCCCAAAAAAAGGCAACACAACACTATTTGACGAAACCCTGCTACAAAAGATTAGGACATCGACTGCCACCTCACCAACATTAATATCTGTTCCACTTCAGCAAGTGTCATAGACCTGCAAATTGCATGAAATGTAGAGTCTCCCGCACAGGATTCCTTAAAAATACATCATTATTTTTTCGTGTTTATTAATCTTTTATTTTAATGAATGAAGCTTATATTTTATTGATTGTAGAGGCATTAACTTTGTAATCGTTCATCATTAAGGATAAAAGAAAAACAACTTTGTTTTTGATTACTATGAGTAGGGGAAAGACGTGTACCTTGGGACAGAATTCGCTTTTAATTTTTTTAAATTTTGGTATGTAAATCAAATTGAATTTCAACTTATCCCCATGAAAGAATGCAGTTTTGGCTAGTGAATGGTGAATACCCATTTGCCAAAACATCATTAAAGAAGTCGGTACTCACCATATAACAAGGCAGTGCAATTTGTCCCAAGGTACAAACAGGTCTTGTACCTTGGGACAGGGTTGGTTGCACATTGGGACAGGGATAGAATCATATTGAATAAATGAATATGAGAATTGAATTAATTTTAATAATAAAAAATAAGTGCACAATTTATTTTAAAATGTAATGCATAGGTACATTATTTGAGGTTAATATTTCTAGGAAACTTGAGGTTGAATGAATGCTGTCCCCAACATATGGTAGGCTCAGGCGGTATCTTCACTATGTAGGACGAAGTTCCCAGCTACAGAGGACGAAGTTCCTCTAGTCTTCGCTGTGTTAGTTGCACTGCTTGTTGATGGTGTTTCCACGTTTGTCTCCTTCTCTTAAAGGAGACAAATCAGAATCTTGGTTTCACCATAGGACACGTCCCATGGTGAAACCCAAAAACTGTCCCAAGGTACAAATATGCACATATTTTTGCAAACTTTACCTAAAAAGTATAACTTTAGAGATTTTCATAAGAAAATGCTTCATATTGTGTTCATGAATAACATAGTAATGAAGGGGTATCAAAATGTATGAGTAATATTACTTACTGTGGTGTTATGCACTTCTTCAAAACGTGGGTAAATTTTAATTCACAGTATCGAAAACACACTTGGACCACCTGTCACCAAGAATCTTTTCTTTAACAGGAAGGGGGTACATTCAATTACTCAAAAACACTGCTGCCAGCTTATGACGTATATCCTAGATCTGCCAGTAGAGTCCAAAAAAAGTTATAGCAACTGTCCCAAGGTAAAACCGTCCCAAGGTACACGTCTTTCCCCTACTTATATATATTTTATTGATGCTAACGGATGTTTGCGAAACCGGTTGTGGTATAAAATATATATACTCATAGTAATCGAAAACAAAGAAGTTAATATTTCTTTACAATTCTGGATGTGCAATATCAAAATACAGAATCAATGGTTTATAAAAGAAAAAATCACCACTGTTGTCAAAAAACTAAATTTGAAATTGAAATATTAAATTTACATATATTAAATAGTTGACTTAATTTAGTATTAATTCAAATAATTGTGATAGCTTAAAGTATTTGAATTTTTTATTAAATCGGAAATGTTTCTTCAATTAATTTGTTAAAATGTAAACGATGGAATGACAGGTTTTACGCCACCGAAACAAACTTTACGCACCGATGTAAAGAGAAACAGGATTTGTTCATTCCATCGTGAATGTGTTAAATTTTGAATAAATTGTGAATTTAATTAAAGTTGTGTAAACTATATATATTGAATTAATAGAATAATAAAAATAAAAAATGAAAATATATGTTGAGATTTTTGATTTAAAAAAAAATGTATGAGCTTACCTTAAAATTGGAAATACACGTAAGTGAAAGTTTTAAATCTTGATGTAATAAATTAAAAGATGATATTTATAACATTTCTTGAATATTTCCTCCCTTTTCGTGCCCCATAGTGCTTGTTTGTATTATCTCCAACAGATGTAATTTCACATGAGCAATGTTTGTATGTGTCTTATAAAATGCAACTAAGCAACACATATAGTGTAACTTCTTGCTGCGTTATTCCCGTACTGCCTTATTCATAAAAAGATTTTAATTTTTAAACCAGTATAAAGTCAGTTTTTTCATACTAGTAAGCTGGTTTAACTCCGGTTTTGGGTTCAACCAATCTAATGAATAAGGCCGTAAGGGTTCGTTATGAATGCTGGAAATTGATTTTGAAAATGTTAAAAAAAACCCTGACATTCTTGTGTTCTAGGTTTTTTTCTTAGCTCAAATTTTGTAGAATGTGATTCTGAATACAATTTCATTTAAGGTCATCCTTGAATCAAATGGTTGATAAGCCAAACAAGCGCTGGGGGGATGTTTTGTAGGTTTGACTACATAACTTTGTCTATGGCAATTAATGTGCGGACCTCAGTTTGAGTCCACACTGGCCCATAAGACTCACGTAAATCTACATTTGAATTTGAAAATAGAATGAGGTTGGAATATTTGTGAATTCGAAACATTTTTCTCAGCAGGAAAATGACATTCTTGTATGGGACTGTCATCCTTAGCAACCAATTACAAAACATTGGTTCACCTTTTTCTTAGCAACCCAGCCTCTCAACAACACAATATTGTCAATGTCAATTCATCTGCAGACCTCATTTGAATCAACCCTAAAGAAATGTTTAGAACACCATCTCCTAAGCATTATTTTTTGTATTTTTTATACCCATTCATTATTTCGTTAAATGAATATTATTTTTGTGAATTCTTTCGCCTTATTTTTCAAATATTAGTTTTCTTAAATTATGTTCACATTCTTATATGTTTTTAAGATTTTAATTTCACTTTGTTTTTCAGGTTTAATCTTGTCTAATTTATCCCTTATTTTGTTTATAATTGTGCACATTTTTTATTGTTATTTTTTTGGTTCAAATCATTGATCAACATAAAAGGTATAAATGGAGCATCTGAGCCGATTTGTGTATGAAAAAAGAGTGCGCCCTAGAGCTAACTCTTCATACAAACGAGGTTGTTATAACCAGTTTCCATTCAATCATCATGGTTATGTCTCTTTTTGACGTAAGGCGTTATGTCTCATTTTTCATTGTTAACCTATTCTTGTGTGTTCATGGCACGTTTGTTACCATGGGACAAAACAGATGTACACCATCTATGTCTTTTATATTGGTCGATGGCTAAATAATAGATTTTTCACGTATAATCCATGATTTTTTTATTCACAATTATTTTCTATCAACAGGTAACGGTGAGATTGAAGAAGAGGACGAGGAAGACTCTCAGGAAAAGACAGATGGCACCACATCCACATCTGAAGCCATATCCCCCGAGGAAGGATCCTACGTGGTGCATCCCACCCCCACCAAGAGGAAGCACCAGATGCTGGCAGCGTCCACTCCTAAGGAAAACGACGGAGACCAAGATAACAGGCACAGCACGGAGGTGCATGCTAACGGAGACTGTAAAGGTGCCGCCATCAATGGAATGGGTATTCATTTCTGTCATTGTATCAATAGTTTTTTTTTAGATTTTGTAGGGTTTGTGTATTCACACAGTGAAAATTAATTTTATTTAAAATAAAATTATTTTCTTTTATTTTGTCTAATTCCACATTATTGAGGATTTCCACTTGTTCCTTGACTTATAAAAGTCGCTGGGATAGTCCAAGGGGAAAAGGCGTCGGCACTCGAATTTGCGTTATTGACACTAACTCTGGTTCGAGCCTAGCCTTGTTCTATCAACAATAACTTCGACCCTGGTTCAACAGATGCCATTGCATGCACATGAGCTTCTGATTTCGCCCACATTCTGCCCGGTTTATCTAGTTTTTTTTCTTCTATCTGGCGCCAGGTTAGAAAATCCAGTAGTGTATGTAGGTGAATGAAAGCTTTCACAAAGTTTATCCAGCAATCCATAGGCGAACTGAGCAGAATGCTTTGTGTCTGTAGTGTAAACAATGACTAATAGTTTATGTAGTGGTTTGCAGGTGTTGACTTAATGGTATCATGTTGGTTTCCCAGATAAGACTCCGGGGGCCAGTAGAGGGCAGCTCAACAGTGACTCCAGCTACAGCATAGACGTGCTCAGCGGGGGAGAGAGCGAGTGCGAGAGCCTCAGGAAGAAAACTGACACGTGAGTCCCAGCAATCACATCTACGGACTTACAACTAAAATAATCAATCTAAGTTACAATAATCGCCAAAAGCAAGTATAAAAAATTAGAATTTGATGTCCCTTTTTTGTCTGGCCAGAAACAGGTACAGTAAAACCCCGACTTACCTACCCCGTTTTACTCGAATTCGGAGATACGCGTTTTTTCTTTTTGATCATTTTGCGTATCGGCGTGTTCGGTTTACGACAAGTTTGATCGTGTTCCTTGTGGAATAACAATTCAGCCTCAGATCCTGAACAAATCAATGAGATAATAGAAGAAGTAATCAATATTTGATCGACACACATGGTCGATGATACCTATCGCTTAAGTCCAGGGTACTGTATTAACATAATCTAAATTTTTGGTATTAACTTAGTGAAAGTTAATTTTTATAAATTTAAAATAAAAATACATTTTTTTTAAAAAATCACTTCTGGGTTAATTTTATAAACTGCTTGTGCATTAAATAAATCCATAAGTGAATTTTTAACAAGTGTATTTTTACTTTAAAGGTTTTAAGATCATCAATTAATGATTAATTTTTTTTATATTTTAATGAATTAATAAATATTCAATGACATCTGTTCAAACAAGGTCAGAGCTATCGTCGATAGGACACTATCGGGGCTATTATTAGACATTTTAGTCGTCGGTTGAGCCCATGCTTTGACAAACCAATGATGCCTGGGCTGGAAGTCTCATCACCACAATCATTCTTACCTACCAAATTTTGGTAGGTAAGAATGATTGTGGCTAATCAGCTGTTCACTTGCGGCCATCTTGGATTGATAGTTCTTCATACAAATGCATCATTAGTTTTTCAAAGCGTGGGCTCAACGGACGACTAAAATGTCTAAGAATAGCACCAAACGGGACTCAAACTTGCGCTTGTTTCAATAATGCTATTTTGAGTGCTATCGCCTTATCCGTTGGACCAACAGCCACTAGACCATATTTTGTGGCTTGCATTTACATTCACATGCTTTGTTGCAGATTGGGTAGGCTGTTCAAGTCGGCCACCAACGGAGTGATTTCCGAGCATCATGGCGCACACGACACGCTGGAGTCCCGGCACCTGGCCAAGTCACACGCTGACGAGGCCTTCTACATCACCAAGGAACTCCTCATGACGGAGAGGACCTACAAGAAGGACCTGGAGGTCATCACACTGGTGAGTCAAAATCATGCAAGGACACAGCTTGCCAGAGTCTTCACATACAGCTATGCTAGAAAAGAGATGGATTAAAGGTTTCCTCGACTTATAGGTTCGTATGCGGCTGACCAACCATGCTGTAGAAGATGGTTCACTAGGGGTGGCCGTCGAATGGCCGAATGAGAGTCATATTTCGAGTTTCCCTTTCTGAAATGCGAGGGGGAGGAATTAATGAGTTAAATTTGTTATTTGATGTTTCCAGTGGCTACGCGAGGAGCTACCCGTGGAAGCTGAGAAGCAGCTGTGTGGCGGGCCGCTGTTTGAGGAGCTGGCGGAGATGCTGGCTCCCCAGGCGGCGCTGCTTAAGGGGCTGGAGGCGGGGCTAGGGGCCCGGCCCCTGCCCACACACCACACCACCCTCACCCTCACCTACCTCAAGCAGGCACTGCCGGTGAGATTTATTCATCACCACAGTTTCAACATTACTTCCTTTCACGCTAAAAAGACCCATTGTAGACATGGGTGAAACGTCGGGAAGCTACAGCTCTTACAGATCACGGCAACAGATCCCAGTAAGCAACTCTCCAGTATCAACACACAGCCATGTAAGCCTTAATGATAATAATAATAATAATAATATTAGGATGATTCATTTGGTGAGTGCTGTTTATGTGTGTATCACACTTCAAGAGCCCTCTGTGAGCTTGGTCGTTGCTGTGGAAAGCGCCAATTCTCAAGCAAGGCCCAGTTTCTGTAAGGCTGGATGGACCTTTTCGTGACCGGTCTTTGGTAAAGATATATGAATTTTTCACCCAGCGAAGAGCATATTTGGAAATATAAATGGTAATTTTTTTTGCTCTGCCGGGATTCAAACCCACAACCTTCCATTTACGAGTCAGAAGTGTTAACCACTAGACTACGGACTGTAAACTCGTATTGTACTGCAGAAGTTGTTGGCTTGGTGCCGTAAAGAAATAATTTTCTGTTCAATTTATTTCATGAGAATGTTTAAATGTGAATGACACAAGTTATGTTGACATTGTCTTTAGTTGTTGCCTTTGCTTCGTCCTAAAGCCTGCTACCTGTTCTTTAGCACATACTGATGTTCCAGATGTACTCCCGCTGGATTGGTGTCCACCAGGACTCGCTGCAGCGGCTGGAGGAGGCCTGCCGCGCCTCCCCCGCCCTGGAGCGCACCTGCCGCTCCCTGGAGCACACGCAGCGCGCCTGCTACCTGCCCCTGCTCAACTTCTGCCTGAAGCCCCTGTACCGCATCCTGCACTACAGCATGCTGCTCTCACGTAAGACTGCTGGAGAACCTCCCTCCATCGGGGGAAAGCTGATTCAGCCGTCCGACTCTGTAGACTTCTAGGTCACACTGGATCTGAACCTCACAATGAGAGAGCAGTTAAATACTACTGTGTTCTCTTCATTCTTTGGACTACGCCAGATATAGGCAATCAGGAGACGTTTCCTGTCGGGGCGGTCAGGACCCTGGTTCATTTAAATCATTTTCATGTACGCAACTAAGCTACACATATAGTGTAACTTCTTGCCGTGTTATATCCGAAGGGTTTTGCATGTGGCAAGTGGAACCTGTTTATTTTTACAGGTAAGGAGGTAAGGGGGCCAGCCTTAAGCCAACCACTTCAGTTGATGTGGGGGTTTCCCAGTTACCGAGGGGACTGGTACTCATTTCTTGTGAAGGCTGAGTAAACCTTGCCGGTGTTTTATTGTGGGTTTTCATTTCAAAACGGGAAATCATTTCTGATACCCTCGGTGGGATTCAAACCCGAGCTCACGGGGTGGAATGCAAGCACTCTACCAACTGAGCTATCGACCGGACTTGTGATACATATTTTTATTTTCATTAGTACGCCAGCCCATACATTGCCTTGGTAACAGTTTTTTAACACCTCAATATGTCTTCACAGGAGCCTCCGAGTTGTATTCCACCAACGAAGAGGAGCGGGAGACCATAGAGGAGTGCCTGACCCTGCTGGAGCCCCTGTGCCAGCAGGCGGAGGAGGCGCTGCCCGCCAGCCTCAACTACTGCCATCTGTGTCTGCTGCAGCGCGACATAGACGGTAATATACATCTGCATACTGATGATTTGATAGCAGAGGGAGACGATAGAGGAGTGCCGGACCCTGCTGGAGCCTCTGTGCTTAGTTCATTTTCGTAAAGACCCTCAGCCTCTTGTAAAATAAGCTTAGCATTAGTGTCCAATGATACACTTCCCAGGATGTAGGTGTGGAAACGGAACGAGTATGAGGAGGGTTTGTGGAATGTTAAAATGCAACTTAGTTACACATATAGTTTAACTTCTTGCCTGCGTTATCCCATGGGAAGGGGTCGCATGTGGCAATTCTTGACCTATTTATATATCTAAGGGTAAGGGATCCGGCCTCATGCTTACCACTTCAGTTGAAGTGGGGGTTTCCAAGCTCCCGAGGAGGCTGGTTCTCATTTCTTGTAAAGGCTGAGTAAACCTTGCCGGTATTTATTTTGGGTTTGAAATTTGAAAAAAAAGAGTTGCAGGGCTTATGTTCATTTGAGATTGGGTTTGTAAATTGTAGGTCCTTATGCGGCATGTGTTAGCGCGAACTTATATGTGTCTGCTTGTGGGAATGCATTTAATAATATCTTTGGAACTTAGATTTAGATGCTTAATAATTAATTTGTTGTTATGTTACAGGGTTTGACAACCTGGTGTCACCAGGCCGCCACTTCATCCGTCAGGGCTGCCTGTTCAAACATTCCAACAAAGGATCTCAACAGAGAATGTTCTTCCTGGTAAGGCAGCATCTCATTTTTCAGCTTACATTCTAATATATCCTCATTACCAGATTCATTATTTTATCTAGTCCCCAGGGGGCAGGGGGGGGGGGGGGGCTAGTCAGCAGTGGCGTGCCTACGGTTTCTGCCATGCGCATGCTGGATAATTAAAGTTGCACGAATTCACAAATAATAAATCTTACCCCTTTGTTTCTTTCCTCAGTGTTTCTTAATCTCTTCAGACTTCGATTTTGGATTAATTAATAAATCTTTACATACTTAAGATCCTTACTGAGTACAACTATATTTTCACAGGAACTCATTGTATACTATAAAAACCGGAATCTCGATCGCAAACAAGCAATAAGCTATTTATTATGATATTTGAACCTGACGGCGACAGTGTTTTCAAAACACAATACATAAGTCATTCATAAATCTGTAAACAGCTTCAGTCTGGAATCGTAAAATTAAATGGACGCAAAGCTTAGCTTACCTGAATATTATTATCATGCGTACTCCAAGCCACAACTCCAAGCAATATCTGTGAATGTGTGTTTTCATTTAGAATTAAAAGAGCTTAAGCGACTATCTTCATACAAACTTACAGAGGTCAAGCTTTTTCATACGTTAAACAAAGACAGGCATACAATTCTCAATCACGTTTGAAGAACAGAGTTTCGTTCGGCAATGACTAATATTAATATCCCACTTTACCTCACAGATGGCAGTAGCAGGAATAATGATGTATATCTTTAATCTACTCAAAAATATTCATTATTTTTATTTCTGAGGGTACGCATGCTTAGCTTTTTAGCTTGTAAGGTAGTCACGCCACTGCTAGTCAGCATTTGCTGAAATGCTGACCGTTAGATCCGCCACTTCTCAAGTGCGGCCGCGCTAAATCCCACGTAAAATATTTGGCCCTTTTACAAAAAAAGGTTGCCGACCCTTGGATGAGATGACAGGAGAACCTAATGGAGTATTATCGTTGACTACTGCAGCTCTGTGCTGTTACAGTTTTCAGACATCCTGCTGTACGGCAGCAAGAGCTCGAGCTCCCAGCAGCAGTTCCGCACACACGGAGTTCTCCCCGTCCACACCCTGCAGGTGGAGCAGGCTGACTACTCAAACTCCTTCACTCTCTATGGTAACATCTATCATCTATAATAAACTGTAATCTCCATTGTTTTTTTTTAAGAAATCCTGTGCGGGAGACTCCCTAGATTTCAGAGACTCTAGATACTTGACTTGACTATGACACTTATTGTAGGTGTTGTTTATGAGCTTGGTCGTTGCTACTGACCGTCCATCGTCCTTTTCCTTTCCACTTCGGCCTCTTAAATGGAAGGTTGTGGGTTTGAATCCCGGCGGAGCACAAAAAATATACCATTTATATTATAAATTTTTCTCTTTGGTGGGTTGAAAAATTCATAAACCTTTACCAAAGACCGGTCATCAAAAGATCCATCCAGCCTTACAGCAACTGGGTCTTGCTTGAGAATTGGCGCTTTGTTACGACGACCAAGCTCGTAATAAGTCCGGTCGATAGCTCAATTGGTAGAATGCTTGCATTCCATGCCGAGAGCAAGGGTTTGATCCCCACTGAGGGTGTCAGAAATAATTTCTCATTTTAGTGTCTATTTCAAACCCAAAATACATACCGGCAAGGTGTACTCAGCCTTCACAAGAAATGAGAACCTGCCCCCGCGGGAGCTGGGAAACCCCCATTTTAACTGAAAGTGGTCGGTGTGAGGCCGGCCCCCTTACCTGTAAAAATAAATAGGTCCCGAATCACCACATGCGATCCCTTCGGGGATAACGCAGGCAAGAAGTTACACTATATGTGTAGCTTAGTTGCGTTTAGTTGCATAATTGCGTTCTAACTATATTTTTGATTGTAATACCAGGTGGTGGTCGTGCAATGACCTTGAGCGCTAGTTCTCCCGCGGAGAAGGCGGCCTGGATGGAGGAGCTGGAGGCCGCAGCGGAGGAGGCCAGAGACAACAAGGACAACTTCAACCTGGCCACCCACAACATGCACACCCTGGGTAACACATTCTGTTGTCAATTCTGTCTGGCATTTCTGAGGCAGCTCCTTCATACTTGTCTCACCTGTTGAGACGGGCTTGAGGCGCCAGACGCTCAGACCTGGGGGAATCGGCTGGTTGACTTGGTCAAGCCGCACCGGCAGATATGCACTAATTTTTTTCCGGTTTATAGTTAAGGTATATTTTATAACCATTTTGACGGGTCCATAGTCTAGTGGTTAACCCTTTGGACTTCTAATCGGAAGGTTTGTGTGAGTTTGATTCCGGGCAGAGCACAAAAAAAATACTTAAATAATTGAGTGCGTAGAATGACGTTGAATGATCTGGAATATCTCTGTTGCACCTATATAAGAGGACTGCAATAGGGCAGCAGGCAGATTTCAATAAAATATTGAGCAGTTAAGTTCGAAAGCCAGAGCTAGAAATCAATTGTTGTAATTTGTGAACCAAATTGTGTAAAATAAATTCTGTCAAAATAAATAATTGCAGTTTAATTAAAAGAGAACCTAGTAAAAACATAACAATATTTGTTGTTTTAAACACATGCTTGATGACCTTGCAGGTTCTGCTGAGGAGCTATCCGACTCTGAGCCGGCTTCAGGAACACAGCGCAGCAACACGCTGGCGCACGTGTGCTGGCACCGCTCCACCTCTCTGTCCTTCTCCCAGCTGCTGAGCTCCTCGCAGCACCACCTCTCCGGCTACCTGCTGCGCAAGTTCAAGAACTCCCTGGGCTGGCAGAAGCTCTGGGTGGTGTTCACCTCCTTCTGCCTCTACTTCTACAAGACGTGCCACGATGACTTCTCGCTGGCATCGTTGCCATTATTGGGGTGAGCCGTTTCACCTTTTATGACCAGAGATGAAATAGATTGTTGGAGGCAAGTTTGGTTCCACCGAATTAAAGAGAATGCAATGCTGATTCTAAATTATAGAGTTGGATCCAGAAATAATGATTGGAATCAAAGATTATTATAAAGGTCTCACCAAATTCCAGTGTTGATCTGCTTCAAGTTTTTTGTATAACTTATTTCCTGTCCAAAGCATTAACCACTGGACTAAGGACAGGTCTTTTTGTTACTTTGTAAAAGCTTTTTACACCAAAAAGTGCCATTTTTTTTTAATCCTATGAGTCTTATCCAACTTATCACCGCAACGATAGTAACATTAAACCATTAGATTTTATGAGCAAGATTGATTACACTGACCCCACCAAGCAAGCTCATTTATGATCAGCAAAATGTTATTGCAGGTATGTGATAACGACACCAAACGAGCGAGACGGCATCAACAAAGACTTTGTCTTCAAACTCATCTTCAAGAACCACGTCTACTTCTTCCGTGCGGAGAGCGACTACACCTTCAAGCGGTGGATGGAGGTCATCGGCAGTGCCACCGTACAGACTCTGGAAAAGATCAACCAATAAACTTCAAGAAATTTTCCAGTAATAGTGTACGCCAAGTCTAAAACTTTGTAATGTTTAAGGCTTTGTTAAGCAGGAAGCGTTCCAAGCGAGCCACCACCCATGCTATAGAAAATTGTTCACTTTGCCAATGTCACCCCTATTTCAGGGAAGGTCGGCAAGAGTTGCGGGTGTATGTACATTTGAGATTAGGGTTTTTATGTAGTAGGTTCACGTCATGCGGCATGTACCAGCGTAAACTGCTTGTGAAAGTGCATATAATATGAATCCCCATTGATGCTACAGTTGCAATTGGTCACAAAGGTAAATTACTGGGTCTTGCTTGTGTGTTGTGGTCTATAGCGACGACCAAGCTTGCACTGGGCCTTAAAGTGGTGCTTCAAAAGTCACAAATTAAAAAAAAAGCACTCAAATTTAGCATTTTGTAATATTGAGCTTCATCAGATGTGTTTATTTACGATACAAGTTAAAAAGCACCAGAAAATAAGTCTGCACTTTACAAATTAAAATTATTGCCAGTTGAAAAAATGCCTCAACTTTAAGGTTATGACTTTAATTTGGCTTGAGGATTCTTATCTGTATTGTTTGAACTATGTTAGACACAAACCTTAATAGTATTTTTATTGCAAAAATAAATCTCGAATTTAGACCAGTTCTTCCTTCATTTATATGATTCAAAATGACATTATTCATTCAAATCTGGGGAATTTCAAGCCCAAGTGAGAAACATACAATTATTTAGAGGATTCCTTTTATTCCTATCTCTTCTCTTAAAGAGACGTAACACCTCTTCAATCGGAACTATACTCAAAGTATAAAACATAAACCACCAAACCCTTAAAAATATATAAAACATCATGTTAAACCGGACCATAACTTTTTTTAAAAACCTATGAAGGATACAGAAGCGCCTCTTATGAATGTTTAATTTT
Source organism: Agapetus fuscipes (assembly GCA_951799405.1). NCBI lineage: Eukaryota > Metazoa > Arthropoda > Insecta > Trichoptera > Glossosomatidae > Agapetus > Agapetus fuscipes. Next base: position 11,527,730 of record OX637343.1, on the reverse strand, counting down.
TCATACATTTTTTACATTGCTGGAGTGATGTTATCGGGATCTGTGGGAGCCGGAGCTTCCAGACGTTTCGCCCATTTCTACGATGGGCTTCTTCAGCGTGAAGTATGATGATGATGATGTTGATCTTGATGAGAACTGTGATGCAAGTGTGTGTACACTGAGGGTTTATATGTGCAAACTAAACACACTTTGAATGCGAGTTTGTTAATTCAGCAGCGACATCTGTGTATTTTCGCATGTGAAACTATGGGGTCTATCAGCAAACCATCTTGCTTCTACAGCGTGTGTTTGTCGTTTTACGACTCTCCACTCCAGCATCATCAGCCGGCCGTGTAAGCCTAAAACTCTTATTTTTACATTTACGTGCAATTTTTATGCTCGGGATACTGATCCTGATTACATTTCTGTGCTTGCAATTCCACCCCATTTGAGGGAAAGGCGGCAGGAGTTGTGAGGCTTATGTTCATGTGAGGTTTGGTTTATTTTGTATGCACACATGCACAATATGCAAGCGTGAACTTACTTGTGTCTGCTTGTTAGCGTGCATTAAATATGAGCCTTAAATGTCAATATATCTTTGCAACATATATTATAGATTGGACACCAAAAAGTGAAGGCTAGGATTGCGAATAGGTACTTCCTCAATTGTTTAGATATTTTTGTTGTTTATTTAATTTTATGAGTAGTTTATTATTAAATTCACAAAATGATTTAGGGTTTACTATTTAATAAGCTAATCACCAAAAAAAGTAATATTTTTTTTATGTAGGTATTTGAATTTTATAAAAAATGGGATTTTAAAGAGAATATGTACCTATAATATTTTTTTTGTTTTTAAGTTTATAATTGGAGTTAAGCAAGGGCTCATAACTTATTAATACCTAGATGTATTGAATTTGTAAATAAAAATACTCAAAAATCTTATAAAACAATTGTATCAATACGTCACCTTAAAGATAAAACTGAATAAGTGCTGATTCACTGATTTGAGAAATTGCAGATTACACATTTTAATGTGTGTAACTTCTCATAGTAAGTGAACTGATAATAAGCGATTGCTCTTGAAAATCTTGTAAACCACAGGATTTTCTCATTTTTTTAGTGTTTTCTCTCGTAGAAAATAAGAAAAAAGTGCATTTGTTTGAGAAACCCGTGTTAGCTTAATATGTCACTTATTCAGTTTTACCTTAAAGGTATCGAAATATTCTGTATAAAAAATATATATACTGTCATTTTTTGATATTTGCTTAGTTATCACAAATTAAGACAGAAACACTACTCGAATATTTTACTTATAAAAAATGTCCATATTATTATCATTATATAACTTGTGTATTTGATTATTAATTGTTAATTTAAAAAATAAATATGTCATAACTTATTAAAAACAGGGCTATGTATAATTAAGTAGGTAAATTAAACAGACAAAGGATTGTTTGTGTACCAATTCGCTAAAAGAATAAAATTTAAATTCAGATTTTATCCTCTACAGACAAACATCACACTTGTATCAATGGGACAATAGTTCTAAGCAACCAAAAAAATAACATTTGTTTGCGTTTTCCCTAGCAACCTGGCCGTGTGACGTCACAATTTTAGCTTTGTGAATTCATATGCTGAATCCATTATCATTGAATGTTTTTTTAGAGTCCATTTGAAAGACAAAGTTATCTATACAGCAACACTGTATTCTGCAGAGGACTTTCGTTTCTGATTCGAAGGATTTAAAATGTACAAAAAAAATTCAATTGCTGAAAAATATAATTTTATCACTTGAGGATAATTTTAAAATAATTTGATCAGTATAATTCCTTCCATATGTACAACAATATAAATTTTGTGCCTGTGTAAACATAGCATTGAAGATATTGATTAAATAAATTTACGAATATTACTAAGACCTATTTGTAAAATTTGTTTTTGAAAATTTATTGTGATTTCTACCCTTTTGTGCCTGATTAAAGTAATATTGTGGTCTTAAAATATAATTTGTGGTCCAAATTAATTGATTAAGACTAACGCAGCTGGTTTCTTTTGACCAATTTTTCACTCTGTTATAAACATTTCTTTAATTTTAGTAATTTAGAGGTTATGTTTATTTTTCTTTTGTTATATTTTTAGATGCCATTTTTGTCAAAGTGTATTGTCAATAGCTACTATCATTACAGACCTGACTGCTTTTATGCATCAAATTACGAAAGGAAGGCGAGTTAAATGAGTAAATAAACTTGTGTTTTAAAAATGACATTTGAGAGATTCAAGATGAAGGAGTAAACTTCAAAAGAAAAAAGTTTCAAGCAATGTCAGATTCAAGTAAAGGAAAAATCTGTTTTATTGAACAGAATATCAAGTCTATTAGAAACCACATTGCACTTTGCTATGTGTTACGTTCAGCCGAATTTCAGTTGCGATTCAGTGTCAAAACATGAAAAAAGGTGTGCCTTCAGTGCTTCCTGACAATGTATTTCTCACTGTTAATAGAAATCTGTTTTACTCCATCGGCTTGTGCGAAAGCACATTCCCCAAAATTTGTGTACATTTGACAGCGAAGACGTATTAAACCTAGCAGCACCACTCGCCAAATGCAATATAGTGAAAGAATTACAGCTATCACACACTAGATGCGTTCTTCCTGGTTTGTCTATGGTTTTTCTATCTGGCAACGGGTCCAGTCCAAAGTCAAGTAGTGTATAGAGTTGTATGAAAGCTCTCACACGGTTTGCCTGGTATTCCATAGACAAACCGGGCATAACAGCTCATGTCTGAAAAGGCCTTTATGGTTTATCAAATTGTAGATATATTGTTGGGAGCAACTCGCCTACCTTTATTAAAGTCATACTAGGGAGCAGGCCTGTCAAATTGATAGTAGATATTGCTTTTGATAGCAACATTTTTTATTTATTTTTGGATATTCTTTGTGCATTTCTGTACATATATATTATTCATTTTACACAGTAGCTTGTGTATGTTTTACGTAATTTAAGTTCCCTCTTCCTGTAACGTAATGTAATCAAGAAGTATTCCAACGTTGTACTCTAAATAATTATTTAAACAATTATTATCTCAATTTTAATACTGTATTTACCTAGCACGTAAGGATTACATATTTACTGTTTCAAATATAATGTTTTTTTTAATAAATACAGTCTTTTACTATATGTCTATAATAGTGATTCCCAAAGTGGTTCAGGTGGACCCTCGGGGGTTAAAAAACATGTATAAATTACAAACTGATATAATTTTACACAATTTGATAAAGTGGGGTCCACAATAAATTATCTGGATTTGTTAGTAAAAAAAAAAAACTATTGGGTTGGCTTAACTGCTTTATTTGTACCAAGGAGATGAGAAAATCTATATAGATATCCTCCACACTCATGCAGAGATAAAAAAAAATAATGCACTCACATATATATACTTTGCCCCTCTAGCAGTGGAACGCTGTCCATCTGTCGTTCACCAGAACTTTTGACAGTGTATTTAGCAGGGCAGTATGGATGCGCTCCCCCCGCTTCGTCTCTCCTCTATTGACCAGTTAAAACATTGCATGCAAAAACGCAGTGCAGTAATGAGCCCTGAGTCTTAAGGATCATGTCTAAAAAGGAAAACCTGTTGTTTATCCGCAACTATGGTGTGGTCTTCGCACTAACCTACTGTTTCTGGTCAACCTGCAGCGTCATTCTGGGAGGAAAAGAACAAAAAATATAAAAATAAAATGATGAGGTTATGTATAATCACAACATTTATTAAATAAGTTAAAAAACATTTTTTTATGTATAAAATACAAACCAATATAATTTTACACAATTTAATAAAGCCAATTTTTTATTCTTGCCAAGTGACTGAAGCGGTCGTTTGTTTGGCAAACCTTTGGACCAAACCACTTGACAACATTTTAAAGCCGACTTAACATTTTTTTTACTATAAATTTGTTGAACTAAAATAAAACTAATGCATGGCATCAATATAAGTAATTATATTCTGTAAGTAAATGAGTAAATGGACAAAAGCAAGATGGCGCATCGCCCATTCTGTCAAATAAAATCACGTCTCAAAACATCTTAGTAATATTTTTTTCAAAATACTGACAGGTCTATAGTTCAGTGGTTAAATGCTTTTATTATTATGCTCTGCTGGAAAACAAATCCACTACCTTCATATTACAAATCTAGGACGTTAACCACCATACAGGTGTAAATTAACATAATCATCATCATCATCATTTAAACACCAACCAGGGTCAAGATCTTGATCAACCACTGCCAGCGCTGTCCATACAGCGTCACCTTTCTCCAGCCCCAGCCAATGTGTGAGTTATTTTATTTATTTTCAGTGTGACTTTATTTGAGAATATGAGCGATACATAAAATATAATATGTCGACAGTTATGTGACGATATAAAACATTTACATTATAGTTTTGCACAAAAGCTGACAAACGTTATAAACATTGATCTATGGTTTTAACCAATCAAGGACGCAATATGCATTAAAGTTTACAACACCAACAGTAGAGGCACACTTTGCAAATTACTGAGTAATGGAAGCGCACTTACATCTCTTTACTTTTATATCCGTCTGGATGAGAATCATCACATTGTTTTTATTAAATAAATTGTATATAAGTACACTGAAATATTCACTTTAATTTAAAGAGAAAAATGAAGTTAATAGAGTCACAAAAATGAAAGTTAGTGAAAATGGATTTAAAGGTATTTTTTGTGATGTATTTATTGTGCCAAAATGTTGGCAACACCAATATTTTCACTTATATTGGCATTTTTTGTGGAAACAAAAATATGATTAAATCATTCTGAAACAAATGGTGGTATTTTACAAGTAATGGTATGTTGGTCTTAAATGAAAAAAAAATGCCAAAGTGAATTTATCGCAGATATAGACTAAACAATTTAGACGTTCATTGGTTAATTTTTGGATCAACCAGTTCTTTGAGACTTGCAAAAAGAAGTAAATTTGCACATCTTTATTTCAAGCCTTGAGTTTTGTCAGTAAGAAGATAGGTATTTCATGAGGTCATGGCTTTAAACACATTAAAAGATGAAGAAAAATGGCATTCAAATGTCATAATTTCAATATGGCTGATACGGGTTTATATAAAATTGTTTACAAAGGCGAAACGTCAAAAATTATACAAATATATTGGTAATAGACACCGATAGACATAAAAAATGCTAATGTTTACATACATTGAGAAATTTGGAAAAATGAGTATTACATTCTTAAAAATAAATTTAAGAAATATGTTAAATTGGGTACGGTCACGTTTTGAAAATCGAATTCCATAGAGGAAAAGTATACTCAATTTATAGATAATGTTGCTAAAGCTACAAATATATTGATCGAAACATTGTAAATATTTTGTCCGAATGAAACCCTTTAACCTATATTTTCGCTGTCCATTTTAACAAGCGAAAATAAAGGGCGGGCACCTTGAGATTTTCCACCATAAAAATAATTTTAAATCAATTTGGAATCAATTTTACAATATAATTTGGCTAACCTATATTTTTTGACGATCTTTAACCTAAAACATGTCATCATAAGTAAGAAATATCAATATTTTATCTCTCATACTCACCCGATGCCTAAAACCAGTAGTGAGTACTCTAATCTAATCTAATCTAAGCTGCAAGGATATATATCATTTAAGATTTACATTAAATGCATTCCCACAAGCAGACATGCATAATTTCGCGCTAACACATGCCGCATGTGGACCTACATCATAAAAACCCAATCTCAAATGAACATAAGCCCTGCAACTCTTGCCGTCCTTCCCTGAAACAGGGGTGACATTTGAGGCAAACCACTCCATTGAGGCAAAAGTAGACCACGAGAAGTAAAAGAATGCAATCAACTTTAAAATAAAGAAAGAAGGTTGCTTCCGATTCAAATTACTTTTTTATTTGTTTTTTAAAGGCATTATTTATTCTAGCATGCATTTGTCTCTGGGAAATGTCTCGCCAATCACATATACAAATCATAGCATTTTAAGGTTAATCTGTTATTTTTTAACAAAATATTAACTCTTAAAGTAAGTATTTTTTTCTTTAAAAACATCAAGTAATTATTAAATATTATTTTAACATTCTCCTTTACCGCTCTTTGGTAAGATAAAATAAACTTATGACTTGTATTTATAAAGAATACAATATTGGATGGTTTCATATTTTAAGGTTATCTAGGTTTGACAGATAATTCAAAATGGCTGCTACAGAAGTATTGAAATCAAACATAACCTAAGCAAGGCACAAACCAACTGATGCATTGTAAACCTAGAAATAGCAGTTTTCAATTGAATAAGTGAGGTAATATATGACCACTTCTGAAGTAGGCATTTTGGAGTAAATCCTCAACCTATTTTCATTTTAAATAATGAAACTATCCAATTTTGTGTTTTGAGCATTTTGAGTTTTTCATTTTATGGGAAATACTTTTTTAATGAAACATTATTTTTGGCAATAAACTAATAAGAATTCTACCATTGGAGCGCAATTTTTTGTGTGCTTTTTAAAATAAAAAAAAAACATTTTACTTTTTTTATAAATATCCCAATATTCTGCTCTCCTTTAACTCCTTTAACCTCCATCCTTACATTTTGTTTGTTTTCTGTTAATAAGTAAAATATAATAAATAAATTGAATTAAAATATAAAAGCAATAAAATTATTTATCAACTACAATATTCTTTTCAGTTTAAGAAATATGGTAGTATAATATTGTAAATAGTTGGTTTGACATAAGAATAAATATTTGAGGAACATGATTACGTATGAATAAGCTATGGCCAATGAGGTCCGCACGTGAATTGCCGTAGACAATATTGTGTCGTCACCCAGCTGGGTTGCTAGGGAAAAGGCATATAATTATTAAGTTTTTGGTTCCTAACGATGGCAGTTGTATAGACAAGACTCAATTTTGCTAACTGAGAAAAAGTTTCAAATTCAAAAATGTTCCAACCTCATTGGCCATTTGTCAAAAAAAAAAGACTACAGCTATTATAAGCAGAGTTATTTAATAAAACAAAGGTGTTGTCTTCTCTGTCTGATACTTGGTATTTTAATCACCATACAATATATCTCTTTCATTTGCAATGTACAACACAATATGCTTCAAGATGACCTTGTTTTTATACTATAAAAGATTATTTGAGTAGCAAAAACATTGTTAGATCAAATTACATTATAGTAGTATGGTAGGTATGCTAATCTATGGGCATATTATTATTTGATTACACTATTGGCAACAATGACCTTATTAAAAGGTTACCTACTATCGAAATCCACAGATGTCGCTATTTTTGTTAGAAATATAATTTTAACTCTTTCCTTCCTTCTTTTGCTTTTGTTTACACAAATGAAGCTACGCAAAAGAGACAGAATGACTAATGAATAATGAGTAGGTATATTTTGTTTCTCAAAAAAACTAGATAACTCCATTTTAGGCTTGATAAAAAACAATATATATATATTTTTACATAGAGGTCATTTTGCCCGCTATTTATAATGGAGTTAAGTAATTTTGAAAAACAATGACTAAGTTTGGTTAAAGTACATATCTGTATTTCTAAGAATGACATTTATGTTGGATTCAATTTTGGTACAAAAATATTTTAGTGTGTAAATTTTGGCAGTGTTTTTTTACATTTTTTTCATAATTCCAAAGGCTTTTGTTTTCTATGCAATATCTATAATTTCGTCAATCAATCTACGATTTCTAAAATTGTATTAATTTATTTCTCTACTGAAGATTAATATTGTAAAATATTTTCTACCATACCTGAAGAATCAATTATTTTTAATTATCTCTCAAAAATTCGTATTTTAATGGACTCAGCACAAATCCTATATACAACTGTATTTTGTAATTGGTTGCTAACGACCCTAGTTACATAGACTCGTGGCGTTGCTGAAAAAAAACAATCAAATCTAAAACTGTGCCGAGTCTGTTTTATCAATTACTTTGCCCGCCATTCACTTCTTGGGGTCAGATTGTCTGACCAACATCAAAATTGTTACAACATCTAAAACATCTAGAATAGGAAATAAATTTAAATTTTTAAATTAAACACTTTTAATCCTAAATTTGTGCAAACGATAGTAAATTATTTTAACACAACAAAAATAATTGTCTATGCTACACTAAACACCAATCATAAGTCCAATAATTATATGAGGTCCAACTCCAAAGACTTTAAAATAAGGCATTCTTCATTCCGATGTTCATCAAAATGTTTCTCGCATTCTGTCAAGGGGATTAATATGAAGATCAGAATGAAAAATATTTCTTTGTGATCAATGATAAATTAGACCTTAATATATCAAATATAAGAATATATCACATACAAGGCATTTCATTATTTATATATACAAAAAAACAAGAAACATAATTTGATGCGGCCTATAGAAGGAATGACCGCTATACAACTCATTCTGTATCTAGGCAGTATCAAATTCAACAAATTAATAATTAATCAATTTCAAGAAGCTTCATACATTTAAAAACTTTCATTAATTAAGAAACCACATTTTATTATTAAAATCTCTTTGTTTCAATTATACCTTTGCATATAATGCATTATATGTATATATTTTTTAAATAATCTAAAACATTATTTTCCCTTTGAATACCATACTAATTTAGAGCTTGGCAATGTAATTTTTAAGCATGAAAACCCTGCTTTGATTGGACTTTTTTACTGGTGTGAAAACACTGACAGGTACCAGCTGAAAGTTTTAAATTTCCCTGTTTAAAAAAAAACAATTAAAAATAATACAACTATGGAACATACTGATAAAAATATAAAAACTGGATAAAATCACAAATAGATTTGTGAAGAGGAGTGCAATTCACCAAACTATTTTGTCTGTCCAGTTTACCTTCATGCGAAAGCGGATGCTTGTGTGCATACAAGGGACTGAAGACACTGCTTTTTTCCAGAAGCCATGGCGCCCTTGAGATGGTCCTGGACCATTAAATGGCGCCACAGGAAATAAATCATCCATCATCATCATTATCATCAATGTAATTTTTTAACCAGGGTCGAAATTATTGACGATAGGACACGGCGCAGGCGGGGTTCGAACCGGCGCTAGTTTTCAACCTTCCAGGTGACCATCCCAGTGACATGTATCTGATGTAGTGACGAAACCATGAATACTAATAAAATAATATAGAAGACCCCGACATATTAATATTGACACAACAATCACTTTATTCGGGCTATGTAGCCGTGGTCTGGTTGATTGTTTCTGGACAGTTTCGCCCATTGCTCCGATGGGCATTATCAGCGGTTGGCTAGTCGCTGTGATCTTCTTGTAACAAGAACCGGCCGTGAAAGCTTCAATGTAAATACAATATTAAATATTGACCAACATTCCCTTCCAACAAAATATCACAGAATTTAGTGATGCTACATTATTTTACTTCCAGATATCCACAACCTTTTTATCCATTTCATCTTGTTTGATGGCAGAGTTCTGTGAGATACTTTTATCACAAGTGCACCTATTTTGAGGAATCTCATATTTAAATCCTTTCATAAGTGACCGCACTTTTTCACAGACTAAGGTAAAGTTCCTTGACTTATAGGTTGGTATGAGGCTGACCACCCATACTGTAAAAAATGGTTCACTTTGCCAATGTCACCCCTGTTTCAGGGAATGTCGGCAAGAGTTGCAGGGCTTATGTTCATTTGAGTTTGGATTTTATTTGTAAGTACACAATCAGCATTCGTAAGCGCGAACTACACGTGTTTGTTTGTGGGCATACATCTGAGAGCTTTGAATGAATATATCCTTGCAACTTAGATTTTAGATTTTTTTAGAAGGTGAGAAAGAATGTCTAAAATTTTATTAAGTTTTAAGTGCTTTGTCACATCCATAATTGACGTAAATTGAAATAAAAAAGTACTGTTTTTGTTTTGCTATTGCAAAACCATCATTCACAAAAAACATGATATTGGTATGAATATGCAAAGGCTAAGTCATTCTTCTTCTTTTTCTATGAGAACATTATTTTTTTACATAACGAACCATTTTATAGTAAATAAAATAAAAATACCTATATTTTTATGACATTATTTTTCCACACAATTTGGGAAAAATGTTGTATTTTACAGCACTCAGCTGTCAGGCAAGCAACTGTCAGGCTGTCTTCACACTAGTCATTTTTCCTCAAAGCCAATTGTGGACATCTTGACAATTTTGGCAATCGACTACACATTATCAAGGATTCTCAATTTTTCGGGAGGGCTACAAAATTAAGATGGCTTCTTTTCATAATAAGCATAAGTAGAGAAAATAGTCTCCAAAAAATTAAACATAAATGTATTTAATCCTTAAACTATGTCTTTTCTTAAACATAAGAATTTTAAATTTTTGTGTCTGTTTGACATAACAATGAAGTACATATGCATTGAAATATTTAAAAAAATCAACATTGATGTAAGAATAATAACAAGATGAAGCCTGCACATTTAAATTGGGGAAATAAGAGTGACTTAAATTGTGTTGAAGTGCCATTAAAGAAGAAAGCAGAAAAGTTTACACTTTTTTTTTTGCTTGTCTCATAATCAATAAATCATCTTAACTTCCATGGCTATCTGTGTTTAACTAAACGCTTAACACTGCTACACATATAATGTAACTTCTTGTCGAGTTTTTCCCGAGTCGTACGTGGCAAGTGTGACCTATTTATTTTTACAGATAACGGGACCGGCCTCACACAAACCATTTCAGTTGAAGAGGGGGTTTCCCAGCTCTCGAGGGGGCTGTGACTCATTTCTAGTGAAGGCTTTGTAAACTTTGCCGGTATTTTATTTTGGGTTTTGAAATAAGCACCGAAATGGGAAATAATTTCTGACACCCTCGGTGGGATTCAAAACCGAGCTCTCGTCGTGGAATGCAGGCACTCTACCAACTGAGCTATCGACCGGGCATTGATAAATTGAATTAGTTTTTTAAGATAAACTTTCAATTCTAGGAATTATTCTTACACCAGTGAATATAATATATGAAAAATGTTCATCTACATACCAATATAACATAACCTCAAAAAGTACAAGAAATAGTGTTCTACATCTGCAGTAACATGTAAAGTATAACAATCTTATAGAGTAGGTTGTATATATTATAGTAGGAGTGCTGGGTTGACTGTAACGAGTGTGCAAAGAGGAACTTATGGTGTTAGAAGACAAAGATTTCATTAAAAGTATTGAACCCTTTTTAAAAACATCATCTTTAAAGTATCCAAAGAGTAGGTCCTGTCATATGAAACCATCGGTCTATTCTGTTTAATTCTGGGCAAAAACAGCTTGTGAAGCCAGTATTGCGATCAGCAGCATCATGTCACAGTCGGATAGAGTTTCCAAGAAGGGAAAAGAAGACCGTTTTTGGAGATTGAGCCTTCAAGGTGGCTGCTCCAACGATATGGAACGGCCTCCCAGATGACCTGCGCGAAATGGATCTGGAGAGCACTTTTAGGAAGGGGTTGAAGACCCACCTCTTCGCGCGCTCATATGAGCAAGCGCCTTTGGGATGACCAAGAGTCATGAAAAGGCGCTATAAAAATATTGTATTACTATTATTAACTGGTCAAAAATTCTGCTTCAGATCAATATTTAATAGCATTCTAAATCGGAATGTAAAATTTAGCCGATACTTATTTCAATTTTTGAATGATTTGATAGTATTCCAATATTTCTATGTAAAATATTGTTTGTATTTTTTTCATGTTAAATTTGAGTCCTATAGAACCAAAGGCAGAAATCTAGGATTTTGTTTAAAACATCAGAAAAATAAATGAAAACACAGAGACTGTCAATTACGATTCATTTGTCTGGATTTCGAATTTGAATATTCAAATTTCCCAGCCGGGTTGCTAAGGCGAAGGCTAATTAATATTTTGTTATTGGCTGCTGAGACCCTAGTTGCATAGATGTGTGGCGTTTGCCCACTTAGAAAAATTAAGATTTTGAACACATTTGCCAAAAGATTTCTAATCTAATGGCGGCATTCCAAATTTAAAGGGATTTTTTTTAAATTTAAATTTTAAATGACAAAATTGTATTCCAAATTCAAATAAATTCCAGCAATAAAATTTTGATGATGAATTTATACAATACTTTTGATGGAACATCACACCTTAATGGAAAATTAGAAAAAATTGTCTTTTTCTTATCAAAATGAGATTCTTATCAAAAGTCAATGTTTAACTACTGTTGTACGTATTTTGGCTTATTTTTGTTTGCTTTTGAGTCAATCTTAAAATTAAATGTAAACATACCATTTTTAAAGCGTTCAAACTTTTGGTTTTTAATAATTATAGTTGGTTGTCTATGGTTTGAAACTAAAGAAAGAATGAGCACTATAGAACTGTCAAATATTTGGCATTTAGGCGTCTTTATTATATATTTTTATATTTTTAATACTCAACTCAGTCCAAAATAAACAGTTAAAAAAAATAGAAGTTACATAATCTATGTAGGAGCGTAGAGAGTTAAAGGCGTCAACCTAGGTTTTTTTTAAAAATGAGGTAAATATATGAAAAAAAAAAAAAAATATTGTAGGTGCTTCCATGTATTTATCTCAATTTAGCAAAACTCTAGATTGCTGCCTTTGTTTCTATATGACTATGTTAAGAAAAAAAAATCTTCATATAGTTTTAGGACGCTCATTTTGTCTCTAGTGTTGAATTGATGTTATTGATAATGGCCTTGATATAAAACCATAGAAAAATAAATAAAAATGTCACCTGGCCAAGTCACTAAGAAAAAGCTAAATAATATTATGTTATTTGCTGTTTAGGACCCTAGTAACATTGATTAATGAAAAAGTAAATAAATGTTGAACTTTGAGCCAAGTATATTTAAATAAAAACAGTGCGCCTTAAAAGGTAAATAAGAAAAACTGGTTTAACATAAAAAAAACCTTGAAAGGATTATTAGTAAACAGAGTATTTATTAAGTCTTTGTTGATCGTTGCTGCGTTCAGACAGAAACAGGATTGTGGTTGTGGTCTGAGGATCCGTGGGCCGCTAGATCAAACTCGGATCCAGACAGAGATCTAGAGAGCAGCTGGTCCCAGTCATTCTCTGTCCCGGCCAAGTCACCCGCACTTCTCACCACAGAGGGAGCTGAAAATATACAATAATAAAATAAAATATAATTACTTAAAAGTATGACATTCTGCCTGGAAGGTATCTATTACAGTAAAGCGTCTATGATTCAAATTATTTTGGGAACAAGGGTTTTATCTAAATCTAAATCTAAGTTGCAAAGATGAACATATAATATCATTTGAGATTCATATGAAATGCATTCCCACAAGCATACACATAGAAGTTCGCGCTAACACATGTCGCATGTGGACCTACAATATAAAAACCCAATCTCAAATGAACATAAGCCCCGCAACTCTTGCCGACCTTCCCTGAAAAAGGGGGGACATTGGCAAAGTGTACCATATTTTTACAGTATGGGTGGTCAGCGTCATACCAACCTATAAGTCAAGGGTGTTTTTTGTAAAAATGTTATTTTGGTACAACTTTAGTTTGTAACTACTCGTAGTCTTTCAAGCAATTAAAAAACGTTAAAAATATTTTTATGGACTTTGGCCCGTATTTAAGTAAGTAATTTGCTTTAGCATAAAGATCTAAAATGAACACTTTGTTAAAAACTTTGTAAAAGAAAAAAAAATGTGGTTTTGTATAATTTTACAAGGGAACACTCAAGGAATTAATTTTACAGCACACAGAATATAAGTGTTTTAAAAAAATGTATACAAAATAACAATCGCCCATGTGGCGATATCTGTTCAAATGAACGCAACGCAACTAAGCTACACATATAGTGTAACTTCTTGCCTGCGTTATCCCCGAAGGGGTCGCATGTTGCGTTTCGGGACCTATTTATTTTTACAGGTAAGGGGGCCGGCCTCACACCAACCACTTTCAGTTGAAGTGGCGGTTTCCCAGCTCCCGGGGGGGTTGGTTCTCATTTCTTGTGAAGGCTGAATAAACCTTTGAAATCGATCCCTTGCTCTCGGCATGGAATGCAAGCACTCTACCAATTGAGCTATCAACCTTTTTACGAGCTTGATCGTCATCTCTACAAAGCGCCAATTCTCAAGCAAGACCCAGTTGCTGTAAGGCTGGATGGATCTTTGGTGACCGGTCATTGGTAACGGTTTTATGAATTTTTCAACCCAGCGAAGAGCAAATTTGAAAATATAAATGGTATATTTTTTGTGCTCCGCCGGGAATCGAACCCACAACCTTCCCATTCAGAGTCCGAAGTGTTACATACCACTGAACTACGGACCGGTCAAATGAAGGATGAAGGACGGAAAAAAAAAAAAAAACATAGAAAAAAAATAATCAGACAATTTACAATATTTTCCAAATATACATTTTAATTACAATTCATACTATGGACAAGATCAAGATATATTCACAAGAGGAGTGAAAGTGAAAAAAGACGTTCCAAAATGATTGGAGTGGTGGATACTTGTATAGACAATACACAATCTGAAAACCCGTAGCAGAAAGAATAATGTACATCGGGACTACAGCAAGAGGGGAAAACCTGTACAAGAATCTAAGCATCTGTATATTAGAGAAGGTGCACTATCGATTTTTTGTTCCTCTTTCTTTATCACATTATCCGCTGAGATTGTTTTGACTCTCAAGCATCCCACTTGCCAGGTAGGCCTGTGAGTTTAAGACAGTTATTGTTATAAAAAATATATACTCAATAGAGGCGTATGTGTTAATAAAAATATATTAGTGACATTAAAAATGCAATTGATTTAGTGGCTAATTTTGTTTTTGCCTAAACCTTATGGTCTACCATTGAGCTTTAAATGGTTAATATAATAACAAACTAAGGTGATTTAATTCATGTGTGTTTATTTCAAACCCAAACTAAAATACCGCCAAGGTTTACTCAGCCTTCACAAGAAATGAGTACCAGCCCCCTCGGGAGGAGGGAAACCCCCACTTCAACTGAAGAGGTTGACGTAAGGCCGGCCCCCTTATCTGTAAGAATAAATAGGTTCCACTCGCCGCATGCGAAAGCCTTCGGGGATAACCCTGCAAGAAGTTACACTTTCGTATATGTGTAGTTTAGTTGCGTTTGCGAATCAATATTATGCACCTTCTCTAAAAACCAATATACACTCAACAATCCTTAAAAACATATGGAATTATTGTGTATAGACATTTAGGAAACTCGTGTGGGGGTAGACCAAGGTGGATATAATATGAGGTGTGTAAACTGTTTTGGATGATAGCCCGTCATTCTGCTAGAGGGCACTAGTGCTGTCGTTCCAGCAAGCTCATTGGCTAACAGAAATTTTCCATACCTTCATTGATCCATGATAAAAAAGATCATCATGTGTTTGATTTGAGTCTGGCTAAAGATGGAGGAACGAATCCATTTCAAAATAGGCTTGCTGGTGTTCAAGACTCTGCGTGGGACTGCACCAACATATCTCATAAACCTGATGGCACCGGCAACAACCAGCAACAGGACCTCAACACTTCCATCAGCCGCATCATGCCACAGCCAAATAGATTTTCCAAGGAGAAATATCAAGACCATCTTTGGAGATCGAGCCTTTAAGGTGGCTGCTCCAACCGTATGGAACGGCCTACCAGATAAACTTTGTAATATGGAGTCAGAGAGCTCATTCAGAAGCGGACTAATGACCCACCTGTTTGCACGCTCATATATATGAGCATGCGCCTTTGGGATGACCAAGAGTCATGAAAAGGCGCCATACAAACCTTGACTTATTATTATTATTAGCTGTTTCCCATTCTTGTATGGCAGCAGGTAACGAAATATGATTGTGGGACTCACAGACAATCAACGATCGCCATCGAGTTTTATCCTAGTTTTTGACACCTATATACATACACCTTGGGATTGATAATGAGAAGATGTAGACAAAAGACATAAAAAAGGGGAACCACACGCAAACATAAACCATTAGTGCAAGTCACCGTACAGCCCAGCGGAGTGAAGTTAGTGAGAGTCTGTCCGTGAGAACTCATTCAGGGAGGCATCTTGAAAATATTACACCACAGACAATCAAACACTTAAAACACAGACCCTGAATTAATAGATATAAACAATGAGGTACATTATTATTGTCTAAAACTGCTGAAGCACAGTTGATAATGAGTTACAGCTAAGAAGAGAAAAAAAATTAGGTCGGTTCATGCTCATTGTAACAGAATTTTACAGTATTTCGATAGTGTTTTACTGATAAGGTTCGGCAGTTATTGCATTTTCCTGAAACAGGGTTGGCATTAGCAATTCTTGCCCTTGGAAAAGGTACTATTTTTTTTAAGTACGGGCAGTTAAATGCAGACATTTAGTTAATGAATATATGTAGGTACTTATGCACAATAATTGCTTAGAAAATACATAAATCTAGTATACTTGTTTGCAGAAGATTAATTTATTTTGTACTAGAAACAGAGATAAGAAATCGTCAATCATTGTAGTCATTTATTAGGGAAGCATCCCTAAAATTAGTAGAAGTTTTTGGTTAAACTTTTCCATCCAAAATTTGAGACCTTCATCAATAAGGTTAAATAATTGTGAGTGGAGTCCTTACATAGCAAGCCGGCGCGCTGCCTCTCCTTACTGATGATGATCTCGTTGATGACGTAGGCCTCCCGCCTGATGCGGTCCCGCAGCTCCGAGGACATGTCAGGGATCATCCAGCGCACCATGATCATCACCACGGCAACCACGTTCTGTACAAACAAACAATCATCATGATTCTGTCTCTTTTTACTGATGATGACAGCATAGGTTTGTTTAGTTTAGTAGTATGTTAGTTTGACCAGTCCGTAGTCCAGTGGCAACACTTCGGACTCGTAAATGGAAGGCTGTGGATTCGAATCCCGGCAGAGCACAAAAAAAAACCTTTTTATATTTTCAAATATGCTCTTCGCTGGGTTGAAAAATTCATAAAAACTTTTACCAAAGACCGGTCACTAAAGGTCCATCCAGCCTTACAGCAACTGGGTCTTGCTTGAGTATTGGCACTTTGTAGAGACGACCAAGCTCGTAAACACCTCTGCGGCACCACAACAAGTGTCATAGACCCCTGAGTATCTGAAATCTAGGGAGTCTCCCGCACGTTGACAGCGCTTTTTTTGTTTGCCACACTATTATCGAAAAAATAAATTCTCACATACTTCAAAGACAACGATGAATGCCAGTCTTGCAGCCAGGATGTGCCAGTAGATGGCGGTGTGCTGGTAGCGACCTTCCACCAATTCCACCAATGGACCGTGCCGGAAATCTGGATATCTGTAACAAAATACCTACATTAATATTACCTTCTAAAACATATCCGAAAAATAATGTTGTCCGCTAAACAAAGCTTCTATGGCCTTCAAAGGCAGTTGATCAAAGCTGTTAGAAACACAGTTCTGTTATACAGGGCACTAATGAAGGCAGTCCTGAGTTACGCGTCTGAAACCTGGGGTTTACAAAAACACTGAGACCTCAATTGCAACATTCGAAAGGAGGATTCTCAGAACTATCTACCAGTGGCGAAGGGTGCCATACAACTCAATTCCCATTGGCTTCCCTTTTAAAATGAGGCAACAAAATAGTTAAAAAATATAGGGACAAAGTAAAAAAATATATTTACAACCAAAGAAACAATACATATTCTTTCCTCATTGAAATCATGCAGTCTACTTTATTATCATATTTGCCTAATTTCAAAAGGGAAACAATGGAAATCGAGTTGTATGAGACCCTTCGCCACTGCTATCTACGGTCCGGTGAGAAATAACAATGGTTAATGTGGTTGGTACAACCAAGAGCTCTATGGCATCTACAGAAAACCCAATATGTCAGTTGCATCAAAGTTAAGTGCTTGCGGTCAGCTGGTCAAGTAATTATAATGGACAACGCCAACCCCATTAAGCTCTCTCAGCAGCACAAGGCAAGAGGAGACCAGGAATACCAAAGATGTGTTGGATTTATGGTGATAATGCAGACGCAATCTAGGTGGACATATCACCACCTTAAAGATTAAGCTGAATAAGTGCTGATTCAGCACTTATCATTATTTATCAGAAGGAGTGATTGCTTTGATAAATCGTGGATAAAACATTTTATTTGGGGGTAACTTCTCATATTAAGTGAACTAATTATAAGAAAATACTCATGACAAACTTTTCAACTACAGGATTTTCACACTTTTGTAGTGTTTTCTCTCGTAGAAAATAGGAATAAAGGTGTATTTATATGAGAAACCCATGTTAGCTTAATATGTCATTCAGTTTTACCTAGAAGGTAATATGTAGCTCGAGAGCAAAGGTGATGAACAGGGGAGAGTGGAAAAGAGATACCAGGGAAAAAAGCTGAAAATTTGTTATTGTGGTGTAGGTCAGTGGGAGCAAGGACGTTTTTGTGCAGCCAATATAATGTTGACAACACTGACACCCTTAGCAGAGGGACGCATCAACCAGAATTGTCAGATATCTCATCTCTGCAACTTATATGATAGATTATAGATACAAAAACACTTTTGGAATAGAGGACACTTATTGTTTCTTGTGTAATGATGACAGTATAAATTATATGTTATTTACCGGCACAAAGTGAGGTTATAATCGGTAGAGTGTGGCGCGGAGCCCTTCTCCAGGTCCGTGGTGTTGAACACGGCCAGCGAGTAGTTGAGGTAGCCCGTCAGGCTGCCGTCCGGGGAGTGGACGAAGCGGTACACCAGGCGCGGGATGAACTCCGACGTGAAGGCTATGATGAAACCCTGCAAGACAAAAAACAATCATGGAGGGGGGAGGGAGCAGGAAGCTGTTTTCCTGCTACTGTTAATTTACGGCAATAGGCCAGAACTGGAAGTGTAAAAGAGCAGTTTCTTTCTGTGATGTCAGAATGAGCTGATTTTTATATATTACAGTTTTAATATTGATGGACTTGCAACTTAGATTATAGATGTACCCTAGAGTTAAGGTTATAATTATGTTTGAGAATACAATCATTATAATCTTCTTGTTTTCTTGATCCCCAAGGCTGGTTAGAGAGGCCATTGAAATTTACAGACACTATGATTTTCACAAGGATCTAAAATCTATAATCTAATCTACAATCTAAGTTGTAAAGATATATTGCATTTAAGATTCATATTAAATGCATTCCCACAAGCAGACATGTATAAGTTCGCACTTACACATGCCGCATGTGGACTCCGAATATAAAAATCCAATTTTAAATGAACATAAGCCCTGCAACTCTTTCCGACTGGTGGCATTGGCAAGGTTAAACATTTTTTACAGAATGGATGATCAGCCTCATACCAACCTATAAGTCAAGTATACGAAAAAAACAGGACCTTAAAAAAACATTAGAGATTTACAATGTAGTCAAGTATAGTATGGATAGTCAGTCTCATACCAACCTACAAGTCAAGTATCCAAAACAACAGAATCTAAAAAAAACATGAAAGATTTACAATGTAGACCCATCCTTACATTGGTGATGACGCTGAGCTTCCCGATGGAGTCCAGGATGCGGTACCACACTCCGATGTCCCGCACCCTCTGAGGTACGGGCCTGCGGTGGAGTCTCAAGAGCTTCATGGCATCCAGGCGCATCTCCAGGACGTTGTTCAGCAGGGCAAACAGAGGAGCCAGGGGGAAGGCAGCCACAAAGATGGTGACAAAGCCATACTGGAGAACTGGAAGCAAGCATCGGATACTGAAGATACCAGAAAATATGTAATAATAATGAGTTACAACAAAGAGGTACAATTAGATAATAACAAAGGTGAAGCAGCAGGAATTTGAACATTGATCAAACAAAGGATGATTGATTATTAAATTATTAAAGAGGCGTAGAATGAAGAAGTAGTTGTTGATTACCCATTTCCAGATATTCAGCAAACAGTCCCCTGGAGCCCCACTCCACCAGCTTGTAGTCCTTCACCCACTGCAGGGGGCTGCGGAAACTAGTAACATGACAAAAACAATTATCCTTTATTATATAACAACAACTTAATGAAAATCAATCACTTAACCCTTTAACTGCGGGTGACACGCATAGGCGTCAAGTCTAAACTTGCATACAGTGTGGCTGTCAATCATAGACGTCATCCAACTTTCAACTTATCCCTGACATCTGTGTTAAAGAATTCAATAGTCTGCAAGTGAAATGAGCTCAATGTTTGTGATTTTTGTTCTTGAATAACTAAAACATGTGACTGTGTGCATAGTTTGTTGAGCTCCCAAGCCTCCAGGTAGATTCGAGCCTCGAGATTCGAGCCTCCAGGTAGAGTAGTGACTAGATTACCTGGATTGTGCCGTGTTCTTCCATGTCTTGGCAGAGTTGTACCAACGGTAGAGGGCAGGAGTGGCGATCTCCAGCACGGTGTTGACGGCCTGCTTGCCTATCATGATGATGCCCAGCTGGATACAGAGTTCCATCAGGCAGCCTCCAGGTCCACACTAAAACAACCAACAAATTAACTGACTAGAGACATTACTTGGACCGGTCCGTAGTCCAGTGGCAACACTTCGGACTCGTAAATGGAAGATTGTGGGTTTGAATTCTGGCAGAGCACAAAAAAAATGTACTATTTATATTTTCAAATAAGCTCTTCGCTGGGTGAAAAATTCATATACTTTTACCAAAGATTGGTCCCCAAAGGTCCATCCAGTCTTACAGCAACTGGGTCTTGCTTGAGAATTGGTGCTTTCTACAGCGACAAACAAGCTCGCAGAGGGGCATGAGGTATGATACACACAAAAACAGCTCTCACCACATCAATCGCCCTTATATTATTATTATATTATTTTACAGGTCCACATGTTCTTTCAAATGCGCTTACTTTTAAAATTTGACACAAATAATCACTTACTTCTTCTTGTCTATATCCAAAGAAGCGGCTGTAGTTTCCGGGTCGGCCCACAAACTTCCCCTTGAAGAAGGCAATGTAGAAGATGGAAGCGTAGTAGTTGACAAACTGCAGCAGGTAGATCTTGAGCGTGAGCGAGTCGTCAAACTCTGTCTGCGTGCGCAACAGCTCTTGCTCGGTGAGCTTCTCCGCCAGCCACGAATATATCTGGAACAATTCAAAAGCCAACTAAAACATGATGCTGCTTTATCATAGGCATGCTTAACATGCGGCCTGCCAATACATTGGCTGGGGCCCGCCGAGAATTAAAAAAATGATTATTTTTAAATTGATACATCATATTCATCTGGCCTGCGACAGCTAACGGATTATATATACAAGGATAATTTATTAAGAAGGTATACATAATTAAAAAGCGCCAGTTTTATGTGTGTCACACCTGAAGGGCCCTCTCAAATCACGGATAAGAATTTTTATAAAGATGCATCTTTAGTGCTCCATTAAAGACACTAACAGTTTCTGCCTTCCTCACATTAGGTGGTACTCTGTTCCACTTCATTGGGCTCGCAAACTGGAAAGCACGTCCCCAAAATTAGTGCGGGTCTGACGGGATGGCTGGAATAAGTCAAACACTTCATACCCCGCAGATCTGAGCGTTTAATTAAACATAGAAAAATATATTTAATTATCAAAATTACTCTTGATCGAGTTGAATAAAAAATCAAATGACCCACATCAACTGACATGGACAAATTATAACATCACACAGCTGGGTTGCTAGGGAAAAGAAAAACCAATAACGGTAAAAGCAGCAGCATACCCAGTTGAAGATGCAGATGAGGAAGAGGTTGATGGTGGCCGCGGTGCACGTGGTGAACAAGATGGCGTAGCTCGTGATGACAGATTCTCCTTGCACAGACAATGCTGCCAGCACTGACATCCTGTACAGGGCCACAGCTAGGACGGTAGCCAGGGCTAAACTAACCTAAAAAAAAATACTCGTCAATTTCTTTGTTAACTTTTAAGTTTGAAATAAACACCAAAATGGGAAATCATTTCTGACACCTTCAGTGGGGATCGAACCCTTGCTCTCAACATAGAATGCAAGCATTCTATCAACTGAGCTATCGACCGGACTTTGCATGAGCTTGGTCATTGCTACAATGCGCCAATTCTCAAGCAAGACCCAGTTGCTGTAAGACTGGATGGACCTTTGGTGACCAGTTTTTGGTAAAGGTTTATGAATTTTTTAACCCAGCGAAGAGCATATTTGAAAATATAAATGGTATATTTTTTGTACTCCGCCGGGATTCTAACCCACAATCTTCCATTAACGAGTCCGAAGTGTTACCACTGGACTACG
This sequence comes from Agapetus fuscipes, assembly GCA_951799405.1. NCBI lineage: Eukaryota > Metazoa > Arthropoda > Insecta > Trichoptera > Glossosomatidae > Agapetus > Agapetus fuscipes. Next base: position 11,505,442 of record OX637343.1, on the reverse strand, counting down.
GACCGGTCCTTACAAATTTTGAAAGTGGCTCAAACCAACGGTCTAAAAAAATGTGGGACATAAGGTATCATTCAAGGTGTATGAGGAAGATAGACAGCACAGGGTCACAATCTTCATTTATGAGACGTAGACATGAAAATACAGTTGACTTACCAGGAGCAGAACTATGGAGAAGCTGAGGATGGTAGCAGGGAGGCGCATCCTCCAGAATGGGACATGTGGCTCCAGGGTCTGGGTCACAACATTGACCTGAACAGTAATTCAAATAAAATAATTAATCCAACAGGAGTTTTAGACTTCCACGGACTTTTACAATCTCGTTTACTTGATCAATCCATTCCTTCCTCAGCTGTCACTTCCATGCTTACTTTTGAAATTTCCTTTGTACTCTCTTTTTGTCGGTAGTTTATCGTCCATTCTTTTATATAGCTTTTTTCTTTAAAATCAAATGATTTTTTATTAAACGTTGTTTTATTTTCACAATAATATTTTAAATCTCGAGTACTTTTGACCTTCAATATTCAGGTCATTATCAAGAGTGATGTATAAAAAATTAAAATTATTAAGAACAAACCATAGATCAAAATTATATAAATTCAAATAAATAGGTAGGTATAGGTACAATAAATATGAACTTAATTTAAATTAAATACAACAGTCAAAATTTAAAAGAAAGAAAACATAAAATAATATATAATAATTACAATAAATTAATTCAAACATCCGAGGGTCAAAAAATAAAATAAAATATTTAAAGCACAAATAAAATTATTGAGTCAACACATAGACAAATAATAATAATAACAACAAAATGACAAAGAATAAAACTAAAATTAAGGGGATTGGGTTATGGCGGATTGCGGAGAGGAGCAATGAGCAGGGGGGAAGCTAGAGGGATTTGAATATTTACAATAGGGCCATTCTGCTTACATTTATGAATTTCAATTGTTTCTAGGGCATTTAGTTGCCTGTATTTACATTCCGAGTGCAGAACCCTTACATCGTCAATGCCAAAGGTATGGTCATTTTCGATGCAATGATCCGCCATTTCGGAATATGCAGACAGACCTCTAAATGCCCTATTGTGCTCCTTGAATCTTACATTAATTGATCTTGAGGTCTGTCCAACATACACAGAGTCGCAGTCTGCACACGAAATACTGTAAACTCCGCTTTTTTCTATTTTAATTTAGATAATCTTATTTACATTACATTAATTCATAATAATGCAGTCATTACGGACGCTATCATTTGTTTTACCAGTCATTCTCCTCCTATTTTTCAAAGAAATGAAGCCCGTTTTTAAATTCTACCATACACACTTTACTTACTTTGCTTTAATTCACCATCCATGTCTCACTTCCATACATCAGACTCGGTAACAATATTCCATTATGTACCCATCTAATCTAATCTAATCTAAGTTGCAAATATATCTACTGTACTGTATCCTGCCGCCGTTCCACAAGAGGTGGCCGGTACCTCCGCAGATGCGCCTCCACTTTTTTCTGTCCTTACAAACCACTTTCATTTCCTCAATATTCATCACCTTTTTCATACATACTCTTCTCTTATTCTCACTCTGCAGGTTCCATTCTTGTAACATTGGGGATTCACATTACATGCATTCTCACAAGCAGACACGTACAAGTTCGCGCTTGCGCATGCCACATGTGAACCTACAATATAGAAACCAAGTCTTAAATGGACATACACCCTGCATACATACACATGATGTATTAATAATATGGCACTCAGCGTGTTGGGACATTCTTGTGTTATTGGGACTGGACACTGATGATGATAAAAGTGAGGTTATGTCACCTGTTTTCTCTTGACATGTGACAGCCGGGCTAGATACTGTGGTCTAGGATGCTCCTCATGAACATCGAAGCCTGTGAGATCCCAGCGGTGGGTGATTTCTGCTGAGTAACGCTTCCATAGTTCCAGAAATAAGGCGGCTGAAAGAATGCATCCTGAATTATGAAAAAGGAAATACACACACCAACAAAAAATTTAGATGTGACGCCACCCATGGTAAGTAAAAATAGTCCTGACGCTTCACCTTCGTCGAGAATAATGTAAGTTCTCTTATAACGGTTTGTCTATATCTATCTATAATCTAAGTTGCGAAGATATATTACATTTAAGATTAATATTAAATGCAATCACACAAGCAGACACGTATAAGTTCGCGCTCACACAAGCCACATATGGACTTAAAACATGAAAATCCAATCACAATTGAAAATAAGCCCTGCAAATCTTGCCGACCTTCCCTGAAACAGGGGTGACATTGGCAAAGTGAACCATTTTACACAGTACCAACTTATAAGTCCAGGAAGTCCAATATCCATATTTTTTAAAGTTAGTTATTACAATTGTAAATATCTTTTCAAACTACCAACCAAATATTGTATCAACATCATAACGCTGTGTACTGTCTTTAGCCCGGCCAGCTGGCATCACAAATATTCTGATTCCATTTGTCAGTGAATGCTGGAGTGGCTTAGGTAAGTAAGTTTTATGTCAATGAAATCAAAATGGAAGAGACAAGTTTTTACCCCAAAAACTCATGAAGATGGCGAAGAAAACCGTGGTGGGGTTGTCAAAGAGATATGAGACTCTGGAGTGGAGGCAGGTGTCTGTCAGCTGCCAGTAGTCACACCAGTAGTCACACAGAGGGCACATCATTATGGGGGAACTGTCATTGCACACCTCCTTACTGGAATAACAAAAATATTTTTAAAAACAAATCAACCTCGCAGTGTTTCAAGCAGTTTAAAAAAAAGGTTGCTTAGGGGCTTGAGGCCTCTTTTAAGTTATTTAGCTTATCAAATAGGTACATGATTTAGACCAGTTCCATTTCAGACCATCTTTATTTAATGAGCCCTGTTATTGTATGACTCACACCTCAAGAGCACCTGTGAGCTTGGTCGTCGCTATAAAAAGCGCCAATTCTCAAGTAAGAACCAGTTGCTGTAAGGCTGGATGGACCTTTGGTGACCGGTCTTTGGTAAAAGTATATAAATTTTTTAACCCAGCGGAGAGTATATTTAAAAATATACATGGTAAATATTTTGTGCTCCACCAGGATTTGAACCCACAACCCTTCCTTTACGAGTCAGAAGTGTAACCACTAGACTGCGGACCGGTCCAAAGGGAGGTCCTCCTAGCGTGTTGATAGCTGTGAGGGTGCACTGTAATTAGGGTAAAATGTTTTGCACAATAAAAAAAAAAACACTATGGTTACCTAGGAGTGTAGTCGTTGAGTGTTGCCACAGAATAGACAAAGCAGGCCAGGCCGACCACCGCAGCTGGCAACAGCATGTGAGTGTAGAAGCCCAGCCAGGCAAAGTACAGCGCTGAAAAATCAAGACATAACCTCAAACTATTTGAATAAGCGTTAGATTTAATAATTAGAGTAAAAAAAGGTAGGGTAGGTAGGCACAGAGCAGGGATAAGTAATCTAATCTAAGTTGCAAAGATATGTTACATTGGGGATTCACATTATATGCATTCTCACAAGCAGACACGCACAAGTTCGCGCTTGCATATGCTGCATGTGAAACTACAACATAAAAACCCAAATCTCAAATGGACATACAACCTGCAACTCTTGCCGTCCTTCTCTGAAACAGGGGTGACATTGGCAAAATGAACCATTTTCTACAGCATGGGTGGTCAGCCGCATACCAACCTATAAGTTAAGGAACACAATTCCCAGATAATAATCAATATAAATATCAAAACAATACAAATCCCAAAAAAATAATTAACAACCCTAGCCCTAGCCGCCAACATTACAGATCGACCGCCATTTCTTTCTGTCCTTACATACTTCTTTCATTTCATCCAGAGTCATAACCTTCTTCATACTAGCTCTCCTTTTATGTATTATGACTCTGGACAAGATGAAATAATTTAAATTTGAGATAAAGATTGATTCACACTACCTATTTTAACTCCAAAGTAGTCTTTGACATAGTCCAACGGTTGGTATCTCAAGCACTTGGAGACGGAGGCCCATTCCTTGTATAGAAGATGCCGCATGGATCCTGGCTTGTGAACATCTCCCTACAACATACAATTCATTTGCATTATGTCAATGGTTCTCTCCTCAACGAACAGTTCCCACTGAGACAATGAGAAGGCATCACAATTTAAAGAAAGCATATAAAGAAGAATAACATATTGCAACTAATTCAGTTCAGAATGTTTACTGTCCGATAAAGAACTTCTATTTTGGGATCCATTCGTGACACAACCATAAATCTGGAGAAAAAACGGATTTTACAAATTGGGGTGTAGAGAAGAACAGGTTTTTCAATGTTTCGTTGAAGGTGTATCTGACGTTTGCATTGATTAATTTTCTCTGTACAATAAGATGGAGTAGGTGGTACTTTTAATTCCTCATAAAATGCCTGAAGTAGAAATATCACCATTTATTGAGAAAATCTGCCAATAATTAGTATTTTAAAGATGTTTTTAGGCTTTCACCGACAGCTACAAATTTTCGAAGTTGTCCTTCTGGGTCTTGACCGTTGTCCATTGCTTTTTCATCTTTTTTCACTTATATTTATCTGCTTACGTTTTGTTACTACACTGTGAGTAACTTCTTAGGAGCTCTGCTACCTTCTGATTGAATTCAAATTATTGTTGTCTATTTGTTCTTCTTGACGGAGGGAGCGTGGGGTGACTTTAACATTTGGTGTAAAAATACTCCGGTTCACACCTTTAATCGACTGCAACCTATAATCTATAATCTAAGTTGCAAGAATATATTATTATTATTAACATTCAAAGCTCATATCAAAGGCATGCCCACAAACAAACTCGTGTAAGTTTGCACTTACAAATGCTGAATGTGTACTTGCAAATTAAAATCCAAACCTCTAATGAATATAAGCCCTGCAACTTATGCCAACCTTCCCTGAAACAGGGGTGACATTGTCAAAGTGAACCATTTTTTACAGTATGGGTGGTCAGCCTCATACCAACCTATAAGTCAAGGAATGCAAATAATAAATAACATTAATGTATACAAAAACAACAAAACCTGAAAAATAAATCTATACGAAAAAAAGTCGAAAGGTATACAAAAAATAAAATATAAAATTATGTATGTAATAATTAAATAAATAAGCCACTAACATTACAAACCCATATTACAGACCACTTTCTATCTCATTTTCAACCATTTTCTTTTAGGCAACTCTGCAGAGGCTCTGGCCCCCCCTAGCGGAATGGCGACAGAGTTACAGTTACAGTTACAGTACAGTTCTTTTCTACTAGTTTATTTTGTTGTTTTGTAAATTTTGTTATAGACGGGCAATTCGGATCTCTTGGCGTGATCGAGTCACCAATGAAGAAGTCCTTCAACGAATGCGCACTACAAAGGAGCTCCTGCCTACCATTAAGCAGAGAAAGCTAATGTACTTCGGTCACATTATGAGAAATGAGAAGTACCGTCTCCTTCATCTTATCATTCAGGGTAAGATTGAGGGGAGAAGATCTCAGGGACGCCGAAGGACATCGTGGCTGAAGAACCTGCGACAGTGGTTCGGCAGAAGCACCAAGTCCCTATTTCGAGCCGCAGCATCAAAACTCAAAATAGCTATGATGATCGCCGATCTTCGTTAGAAGTGGCACAAGAAGAAGAAGATAGACGGGCAAAATATCTACAAATTTTGATCAGAATTACGTTTTAGGGGTCTATGACACTTGTTGTAGTGCCGCAGAGGTGTACGAGCTTGGTCGTCGCTACAAAGCGCCAATACTCAAGCAAGACCCAGTTGCTGTAAGGCTGGATGGACCTTTTGGTGACCGGTCATTGGTAAAGGTTTATGAATTTTTCAACCCAGCGAAGAGCACATTCGAAATATAAATGGTATATTTTTGTGCTCCGCCGGGATCCGAATCCACAACCTTCCATTTACGAGTCCGAAGTGTTGCCACTACGGACTACGGACCGGTCCAACGTTAATTATTTTTAACAGAAAAAAGCAACAACTTCACGCAGTATTATTATAGTTTATTTTTTTGAGGTTATGTGATATGAAGCTTACATCGTGCAGTGGGTAGGCAGCCGTGTAAGCTCCGTCTGTGATGAGTCTCTCCACGCCAAAGGCAAAGTCATCCGTCCTATCCACGGAGAAGCGCTGCCTGTCCAGCACAAACTGGACAATCCGGGAACAGATGGCTCCCGACCAGAAACCAGGGGCATCCACGTCAAATCTGAAAGAACGGAAGACTTAAAATACTACAACAATCGTATTGTGGAACTGAATCACTTGATGAGTATAATGCTACTACGCTACCAAGCTGGCCATTGCAACTCCTTGCTCCACAAATGGGGATCAGCTCCATGTCCAGGATGTGACTGTGGGGCGGAAAACCAGACTGTCCGGCACAAAGTGGAGGAGTGCCCCATCAGAAGACACCCTCCTGGACTGAAAGACCTCCACAAAGCCACGCCAAGAGCAGAGAAGTGGATGGAGGGCTTGGATCTTCCCCTCTGACGCGGCCCAATGGCCAAGAAATTTGTTGCACTTGCCGGTCATATGCAAAGCTACTAAGCTACACATATAGCTATACTGCTCGCTGCGTTTTCCCCGAAAGGGTCGCATGTACCGAGTGGAACCTTTTATTTTTACAGGTAAGGGGCCGGCCTTACACCAAACACTTCAGTTGAAGTGGGGTTTCCCAGCTCCCGAGGGGGCTGATACTCATTTCTTGAGAAGGCTGAATAAACCTTGCCGGTATTTTATTATGGGTTTGAAATAAACATCAAAACGGCAAATCATTCCTGACACCCTCGGTGGGATTCGAACTCGAGATCCCGGCATTGAATGCAAGCATTCTACCAACTGAGCTATTGACCGGACCAAATCTACGACAGGAAAAACTCAGCATCAAAGTCAAAAAGGTTACAAAAATTGAATGTCCTTATTGTAGAAAAAATCTTGACTTAGTATGTACTAGAAACAAAATATGTAAGAAACAAGAGATGTAAAAAAAATTGTCAAAGAATATCGAAGGAACTTATTGATGATGGGCCTACTACATGATGATTGATGGGACATGGAGTAACCTGACTGGATGAAGAAGAACACATACATGCAGGGAGGATGATTCTTTTGAAGGTCCAGGATTCAATGACGTCTAAGAGAAGCATGGATTACGCGTGACAGGGAAATGAGTAAGGTATGTGTTACTAACAGGTATTCTTTGTCTTTGGAGTAGATGGCCGTGAAGCGATGGCTCTTCTCAGGGAACACCCTGTAGTCCACCTTGATCTCCGCCATGACCCTCTCCAGGCAGATGTTCACCTTGTCCAGCAGGGAGTTGGTCTTGGTGTGGACCTTGCGGAGACCCGGCAACTGGAAGTGACAAACCAAACAATGAAAACTTGCAAAAAAACTTTGTATTTCCATTTCAGAATAAAGAGTCTCGACTTTTCTGGCGACCTTTTAATTATTTTTTTAAACATTGAAAAATAGTATATGCAGAGTGCAATTTTACTCCCCCCCCCCCTCCCCTCTCCCTGTTGACGATTTTCATTTGATTTCTGCCCTCGGTCCTTTGGCGGCCTACAACTTAGTTCAATATACACAATATGGCCTGTAATGTTACAAAAAAAAAGTTTCTCAGGTATCTCCTCATGAGGCTGTGTGGAAGTTATCCACAATTCATGCATCATGAGGAGCTACTTCGGGAGACTGGATTTAGAAGCCTGGAAATGAGGCGCAACAGGTCCCTTATGGTGCTCACTCATAAGGTCATCAACGGCTTAATACCATTCCTTGACTTATAGGTTGGTATGAGGCTGACCACCCATAACGTAAAAAATGGTTCACTTTGTCAATGTCACCCCTGTTTCAGGGAAGGTCGGCAAAATTTGCAGGGTATATGTTCATTTGATATTTGGTTTTAATTTGTAAGTACACATTCAGCATTTGTAAGTGCGAACTTACACGTGTCTGTTTGTGGGCATGCATTTGATACGAGTTTTGAATGTTAATATATCTTTGCAACTTAGATTATAGAGATTATTATAGATAATATCGACTGTAATTTGTCACGACCACGCATGTTTAAAGAGGCCGGGAGAATGTATTATTGGAAATCTATATCGTTCCAGTTATTCAGCTAAAAGAACTAGTAAAAGTTATGTAAGTAAGAATGAAGGTGTGTTGGGAGTGTTCAATTTGTTATTTACATTTTTAAATGTTTTTAAATTTTTTTTAAATAAGATTTTTAATATTCTATTTGAAGCCACAATATCAAGATTGATGCAAAAATTAAGCTCCTGTTGTCACAATATAAAACGTCCTTTGCATGAACATTCTCAAGATTGTAAAAAGACAATCAGATGTAGGTAAATTTGGGAAAATTCCATAAATAAGAATATTGCGAAAGGTCCAGATTTAGAGGTGGAAGTTATAAAAGCCTGTTGCATTATATTTTGAAAAATGTAAGTCCAAAGCATGGCAACCATAAAGCATAAAAAAACATGAAAAACCATATTAATATTAAATATACTTAGAAATTTATAAAAATAATGAAAGAAAGGTTTGAATACTTGCGTATATTTAAAAAAAAACTTAAAATTTTGTCAAATACGGATCTGTAAGTAATGGAGCTAGAATTGAAATGTTGGAGAAAGCCTGGAAAATAAGTATTTTAAGTCTCTTTTATTACCATCTGGCAGGTAAATAAAATATTTAATTTCTTAATCATTGTTTTTAGGTAAGCCCCAAGGTTCCATATTGGGTCCAATCATATTCATTTTATATTTCTCTACAAGTTTTTAAAATAACTTTACAATTTATGAAATTTTTCAGCGGAAACTTTGTAGAACTCTTATTTTTCCCGTTTTTTTTTTTAAATTAAGTACTTTATGTGAAAATGTTTGACAACTTGGATCAGTCTGTTTTTTAATCAAGTTTTGTGAAAATCAAGTGTAAAATCTAATTTTTGAAATCAGATGGGATGTTTGACAACTTAAACAAAAATATTTTTGACCTTAGCGCTTTCTTACAGTTAGCCTCTTATCACATGAGAACTGCAATGTATTTTAGGTTATGTTTTAATGTAAAGCTTTTGAACACATATCACAGATGGCGTTAGCTGTTTTTTCATCCCAAAGCAACCAATGCCAGGCCGGCCAATCCCAAATTATTCATTGAAAATACAACATCACATTTTGATGAACAAAGATCAAAACAAACCAAGCTATCTAATGCATATTTTCCTTCCTTGAATTATAGGTTGGTATGCGGCTGACCACCCATGCTGTACAAAATGGTTCACTTTGCCCATGTCACCCTTGTTTCAGGGAAGGACGGCAAGAGTTACAGTGTGTATGTCCATTTAAGATTTGGCTTTTTATGTTGTAGGTTCACATGCGGCATGTGCAAGCGCAAACTTGTACGTGTCTGCTTGTGAGAATGCATATAATGTGAATCCCCAATGTAACATATCTTTGCAACTTAGATTAGATTAGATTGGAAAGTTCAACTTATTTACTTTCACAGATTAGAATGAACTTGATTAGCTTTGCTCCGTTGCTCAAATCAAAGACAAACACATAATTTTATAAACCTTCCGTGATTTCCGTTGAGCCATCTAATGGAAAAACAATGTTAAAAGACATTAATATGTAAAACAATGCACATGTTCCCAGTATGATAGTGTTAAGGAAGCCCAATTTACAAATCACACATTGCGTTGTAAACAAACTAAAATTAATTCAAATCAAAAATGACTTTCTTCATATTCCATGGAAATGTCACATAGAATGCTATTTCTAACAATGGGAATGAAAAAAAACCATACCCCAAAAACTGTGACATCACACGGCCAAGTTGCTTGGGAAAATACAAACAAATATATTTTCTTATTGGTCGCTAAGCACCGAAGTCTCTTTTTTTTTCAAATTTATTTAGAGAGCATTGTCGTTTTGATCTGACCCAATGGAGTCCCAAGATTGAAAACTTCCTTCGGTGGGTGATATCACACATTTGTGTGACTAGGGTTCTTAGCAATCAAAACCAAAATATTTATTATCGATTCCGTAAGCAACCCAGTTGGGTGACATCACAATTTATTTCAGTCTCTTTTGTCCCGACTGCATTGTCATTTTTGATTTGACAGAATTATCCAGTATCGCCACAATTTCAAATGTTTATTTTTTTTTAGTAGTAAGCCCCAAAATATGTGAGTTATGTATAGCCATGTGTTGCCAACCTTTTAAAATTTACTTTATACCTTTTGTGACAGATAATGTGTGGCTGTCAATAATGTATTGCTGCGTGTTCCTTTTTCGATCATACACAGGTCCTAAGGTTAAAAAATAGAAAAAATAAAGCATATAAAATCAAAAAGAAAAATATATTTATTACGCCCTAATTATTCAAATTTATGTATAAAAAAAAACGCAACTAAGCTACACATATAGTGTAACTTCTTGCCTGCGTTATCCCCGAAGGGGTCGCATGTGGCGCTTCGGGACCTATTTATTTTTACAGGTAAAGGGGCTGGCCTCACACCAACCACTTTCAGTTGAAGTGGGGGTTTCCCAGCTCCCGGGGGGGCTGGTTCTCATTTCTTGTGAAGGCTGAGTAAACCTTTGAGATCGAACCCTTGCTCTCGGCATGGAATGCAAGCATTCTACAAATTGAGCTATCAACCTTTTTACGAGCTTGATCGTCGCCGCTACAAAGCGCCAATTCTCAAGCAAGACCCAGTTGCTGTAAGGCTGGATGGACCTTTGGTGACCGGTCATTGGTAAAGGTTTTATGAATTTTTCAACCCGGCGAAGAGCAAATTTGAAAATATAAATGGTATATTTTTTGTGCTCCGCCGGGAATCGAACCCACAACCTTCCCATTCAGAGTCCGCAGTGTTACCACTGAGCTACGGACCGGTCATGTATGAGGAAATGAAAAAAAAAAAATCAAAACTTTTTATCTGAAAAAATTTTGGGGTTTCAAAGTAATTACTTGAAGATACGAGTATGTATGTTGCCACTAAGGCCTGATATTTTCAACAGTAGCATAGCAACTTTATTTTTTTATCACTATGATATCACATAAACTAACGTTGAAAATACCTCTGCATTTAAAAGTAACAAATATTGTTCCACGCTAAGAATGTAGTGAGTGATTTTATGAGCTAGATTAAGTTGGCTAGATAAAAGTAGATCTTAAAATATATAACAACAAGATAGTTATACTTCTTGTAAAACTGAGAATTTTCAGTCTTTTGGAACAATCTATAGTTCACAGACAGAATTTCAAAAGTTGTTCCAGCTTGGAATTCAAAATAAAAATAACTTTGTAATGTTTTCATCATATGCCTTATCTCCATGACATCCATTTGTAATAAACAAAAGCTCAATGAAATTATCTGTACCCCTTTTATAAGAAAACTAGTCAGTGTGCATGTCGTGAGGAGTAAACAATGTATGCAAGTTTGTGTTGTCATTTACGCTCACTGGAGGTGCTGTAGAATCTCCCATACAAATAATCATAATATTTGGATGATTTATTTGATAAGTTTTTTTTTTGTGTGAATTACAGAGAAAGCCCTCTGCGAGCTTGGTAGCCGCTATAGAAAGTGCCAATTCTCAAGCAAGACCCAGTTGCTGTAAGGCTGGATGGACCTTTGGTGACCGATTTTTGATAAAAGGTACATGAACTTTTCAACCCGGCGAAGAACATATTCGATATATGAGTCGTATAACTGCAAACGCCGTCATCTCCAAAATTTATGATTTTTGAGATAATGATTGAATTTGATTCTGCGCAGTGTAACAAATCATTTGCTGTGTGCGATATAATGTAAACCTCACTTAATCCTTCGTAATTTTAATTGAAAAAGTATGATTTCTTGCAAACACCGTCATCTCCAACTGGTGTTGTCGTTTTACAAGTTTATTTTTCTCAAAATCATCGCGTAAGGAGTTGACGGCGTTTGCATTTATACGACTCATACATCAGTATAAAAATGATATATTTTTTGTGTATTCCGCCGGGATTCGAACCACAACCTTCCATTCAAGAGTCTGAAGCACTAACCACTAGACTACAGATCGGACAAATCTTCCATAGAAAGATTCAACAACGGCTCCAGTGAGCATAAATGGCAACACAAAACTTGCATACATTTTTACTCCCCGAGACATGTGAGCTCAAACTGTTTTTTTAAACAAGGTGTCCTGTTAGTGATTCCCATTCAAACTCACTATACTCAATGCAAAACTTAAACATCATTAGTAGAGCTGCAACAAATTGTTTAGAAGATTTTTGTTGTTGATTGAAAATATAGCAACCTCTTTCATGGGCATCCTCAGCTTCAATATCTCACTGTATCTCTTCAGGACTGAGTGTGGAGCGTGAATCTGAAAAGAAAAAACATTAAATTAAAAGTATCTAAGAACGGCAAGAGTTGCAGGGTGTATGTCCATTTGAGATTTGGTTTATGTTGTAGGTTCACATGAGGCATATGCAAGCGCGAACTTGTACGTGTCTGGTTGTGGAAATGCATGTAATGTGAATCTCCAATGTAACATATATTTGCAACTTAGATTAGATTAGGTTAGATTAGATCGTGGAATAAAACATTTTTTTTTATTAAGAGTTCTTAAATTTTTTTTTATCAAATAATAATTAAATTAAAGTAACATTTAGTTGTGTCAAATTATTTTTGAACACAAAGCAGGTGTATGAGGATAATTTATTTTTATTTTTTACAATATAAACGTACGTACGTACGTACTCACATCGAACTGGTCTCATTGCGTAGGGGAATGGTCAGGCTACACGGAAGTGTAGCCAATATGTCAAAAATAAAATCCATCCGGTCGTGAGAGCCTCAGTACACTTACTTTGTGGACAAGCCTCTTATAAAAACAAAGATATGAGAGACATGGTACTTTGACAAAGTTGAGGTTCCCGTGCGCGGGTTCCCTCTCTATCTGCAGCCCCTCCTGCCGCAGTCCTCGCTCAAACACATCTCTCCTGATGCCGTGCTGGCGCTGGCAGATGTTGCTGGACTCCCACACCAGCACAAAGTCCACCGTCCTGACCCCGTCCCGGAAGAACAACGACGGGTTGCGCAGCGACACCTCAGGGTTCACTCTGAAACATTCAATTAGGATAATATAATCAAAGGAGAACTTGTATGAAAAAGGTTACGACTCTGGATGAAAACTGGCGGCTAATCTGTAATGTTGGCGGCATATTCTTATTCTTTCATAATTTATGTAATTAACATACTCGCTGATTTATTTTTGTATAGATGTATTTGTCAGATTCTGTTGTTAAATTTCAATTGAAATGCTTATATATTAGATTATAGAGATTCAAGATATCTGGATACAAAATTGATCAGTCTAAAATGTGTTTTTTGGTTGCAGAATATGCCGCTTCTAGGTCTTGACATGGTTCTTTTGTTTAGCCTTTTGTTGAAGTTTCATGACAAAATCTGTGTGTAGCTTCTCTAGAGCTTTGTTACTCCCTGCTTGGATTTGCATCACTGTCATCCTTTTATAGCACTCGCAGTCATAAAGAATATTTGGCGTTATAGGTTAGAAAAAAAGTTAAAATCGCAGGCAGAGGTCACAAGAATACACAAGCTGTCTCACTCTTTCTTAGTTATTACCTAGAGGGTGAGAGAGGGATAGAGTCCATGTCTCTGGACAGCACAGGAGTGGTGTCAGCCTCAACAAGTCTGGTAGAACAGCCAACATCGTCTGCTAAGCGTGTAGATGCCACACTCTCGTTATCTCTGGAACAAAGGATTTACATTAACGAGCGAAATTCTAATAACGAACTACTAACACAAATTGAAGGTTTTATCAAGATCTGTTATATTAAACAGCTCTGTAATGTTGGCGGCTAGGACTAGGGTTTTTTTAAATTAGAATTTTATATTCTGGATTTGTTTTCCGGATTTTTTGTATTCTGGATTTGTCCGGTCGAAAGCTCAGTTAGTAGAGTGCTTGCCTTCCATGCCATGAGCTCGGGTTCGAATCCCACCGAGGGTGTCAGAAATGAATTCCCGTTTCGGTGTTTATTTTAAGCCCCCAAATAAAATACCGGAAAGGTTTACTCAGCCTTCACAAGAAATGAGTACCAGCCCTCTCGGGAGCTGGAAAACCCCCATTTCAACTGAAGTGGTACACATTATTGTCAAAAACTTAATCAAAACATTTTTGAGGTTAGGAATCAGACATGCACACATTGTCAGGGACAAAACCATGCAGAATTACATAAAAAGCTTGTGATATCCTCGCACATAATGGCAGGATAACGGCAAGGACTCCAGCTGGTTGTCTTCCTTGGTTATTGCCAGCAGGCATCCATTCACAGTCTTCACATTGCTTGGATCCTCTTCATCATTTCCATCGGAATCTCGCCTCTCGAGGAGTTCGCACATGATGATGCTTTTCCTTGACACATAGTCACTTTTCAGACGCTTCATTTTCAATTCAAGGATTTAAATGCAAGATTTAGAATCAACCTCAAGAATATTTTTCTATGTTAGCAGTTATTGTCAACTTTTTATATATTTTTCAACTTGTTTCTTGACTTATAGGTTGGTATGCGGCTGACCACCAATCTATATAATCTATAATCTAAGTTGCAAGGATATATTCATTTAAAGCTCTCAGATGTATGCCCACAAACAAACACGTGTAGTTCGCGCTTACAAATGCTGATTGTGTACTTACAAATAAAATCCAAACCTCAAATGAACATAAGCCCTACAACTTTTGACGACCTTCCCTGACACAGGGGTGATATTGGCAAAGTGAACCATTTTTTACAGTATGGGTGGTCAGCCTCATACCAACCTATAAGTCAAGGAATGATGATGATCCATGCTGTAAAAAATGGTTCACTTTTATTAATTTTTTTATTAGGAAAACCAACAGCATTAAAAACAGGATTAAAAGCAAGAGTAGGTGAAGAGTATTAGAAGAGATTATACAAAATTAAAAAAAAAAACTAAAAATAATAATGAGAGACACAACCTAGGATACAAAAAAGTTCTGCGTCATCCGCTGTCTTGCCAAAGTCGGTTAAGAATTAAAGAGGTCAAAATCAAAAAGATGTGAGTTATGATTGAAACTGTCACTTGCATGCCACATAAAAGCATTTTATCTATAGTAAGTGTGGGAAAAAGATAAGTAAGCTTTTCCAATGTCACCCCTCTTTCAAGAAAGGTCGGCAAAAATTGCAGGGTCTATGTTCATTCGAGGTTTGGATTTTCATTTGTAAGCACGAACTTACGTGTGTCTGTTTATGGGCATGCATTTAATATGAATTTAAAATATTAATACATCTTTGCAACTTAGATTATAAATTATTATAGCATACCATTTACAAAGCAAACATTCATCCGTTTTCATAAAAAAGTATTTAATAAAATAATACTTGCCAACAATAAAAAGGTTGCTGGAGTGATGTTTTCCGGGATCTGTTGCCGTGGTGTATGGGAGCTGGAGCTTCCGGACGTTTCGCCCATTTCTACGATAGGCTTCTTCAGCGTGAGAACTGTGACAAACACAGTTCTGTGTTTTTCACAGTTCTCATCAAGATCATCTTCATCATCATACTTCACGCTGAAGAAGCCCATCGTATATATGGGCGAAACGTCCGGAAGCTCCAGCTCCCACACACCACGGCAACAGATCCCGGAAAACATCACTCCACCATCATCAGCCGGCCGTGTAAGCCTAAAACTCTTATTAAATAAAAAGGTTGAGACCTACTTATACTGTCACAATGACAGCATTACAAATTTCTGTTTATTTTCATATTTTAAATGTTAACACAAACATTGATATAGGTACAAACTACACTTAAACTGTCTCAAATTTCATCATGAAAAATAGAAAAACACAACCATCTCTGAATCATAGTGAAGTAGGCAAACATTGTGTTAACCAGGGCCGTGCATCACATAAAGGCAAATGCGCCTAATAGGTAGGCAATACATGGTAAAAAATGCATTTAAGCTTGATATTGAGATTTAAAATATAAATGGTATATTCTTTGTGCTCTGCCGGAATTCGAACCCACAACCTTCCATTTACGAGTCAGAAGTGATAACCACTAGACTACGGACCGGTCGGTTTACCTTTCAGTGGTGAGCTCGGTGGACATGTTGTCTCCGTATAAACTTGGCACGGAGGCAGCCTGCAGATCCTGGGATCTGCTTACAGGAACTTCAGTTGCCTGAAAACATACCATACACATAATATATGTCATTATCATGTCAACTTTATATATATATACACTAGCAGACTGACCGTGCTGCGCACGGTTGTCTGCAAGGCCCTTCGGGCAGTGTAAGTCTGGCTTCGCAATAATTTTTCCTCACACCTCCTTCATAGTAATTAAATGCTTTAAGAAGTAATTTGAAAAAAAAATTGCGGTAAAAGGGTTATTTAGTTCTTTCATGTTCTGAGTATCTTGTATGAAGCATGAGGTATGAGGCTGACCTCCCATACCTAAAAAAATGTTCACTGAACGAATGTTTCTCTGTTCCTGAAAAGGTCGGCAAAATTGCAGGGCTTATGGTCAAGAGAGGCTGAAATTTTTATTTGTAATTACACATGCAGCGTTTGTAAGCGCAAACTCACTCATGTCTGCTTGGGGGCATGCATTCAATATGAATTATAAAATGTATGTATGCAACTTAGATTTATATTCTAAAATTAAAAACATCAAGTGCCACAATTAAATGTTAGCGTGAAATGACATTTGCCAGTTTGTGGGCGTGCATTCAATTTGAATCATCAAATAACTTTTTGTGCAACTTTAGATTATAAATTAAATTTAACATTGTTGAAGGATTTTTTAAACTCAAATCCTTGACGGATAGGTAAGTATGAGCTTGAATACCCATATCGCAAAAAATGGTTCACTTGACAAATGTTTCCCCTGTTTTTGAAAAGGTTGGCAAAAGTTGCAGGGCTTATGTTCATTAGAGGCCTTAATTTTAATTTGTAAGTTAACATGCAGCGTTTATAAGCGCGAACCCACTCATGTCTCCAGGGGGGCATGCATTGAATATGAATTATAAAAGTTATTGTATCTGTGCAACTTAGATTATACTGTTACTGTTACTGTATCCTGCCGCCGTTCCACTAGGGGTGGCCGGTACCTCCGCAGATGCGCCTCCACTTTTTTCTGTCCTTACAAACCACTTTCATTTCCTCAATATTCATCACCTTTTTCATACATACTCTTCTCTTATTTTCACTCTGCAGGTTCCATTCTTTCGCAATCTCACCTATTTGGTCTAACCATTCTTTCCTCGGCCTTCCCCTTCCGCGCTTTCCTCTGACATTTCCTTTGTACACTTTCTTCGTTAGTCGTTCATCATCCATTCTTTCGAGATGTCCGAACCATCTCATCGTACTTTTTTGTACTTTCATTCTCATATTCTCTTTTATACCACACTCGTTCATCACCCAATCATTACGTACTCTATCATTCAGTGTTTTTCCAGCCATTGCTCTCAGGTAAGCCATTTCAACCGTACATACTTTACTCAGCTCACATTCATTAACTGTCCACGCCTCACTTCCATACATCAATGTCGGAACCAATATACCATTGTGGACCGCCAATCTCATATTCTTCGTAAGTTTCCTATTTCTTGCAATTCTTCCAATCGTTCCCATTACACTTCTTCCTCTACTAGCACGCTTTTCCAATTCTTTCGTCAATTTCCCATTCGACTCAAACTTGCTTCCCAGATAATCAAATTCTTTCACGACCTCCACTCTTGTTTCATTCAGTCTTATCTCAATTTCCTCGCATTCCTCAGTCCTGTCAAACACTAATACTTTCGTCTTACTGGCATTCACTTTTAAACCGTTCTTACTAAAAGCATCATTCATTTTGGTGAGTATCATCTGGAGCTCCTCCGCTGTATCAGCCAACACTACGGCATCGTCAGCATAGAGAAGAACTCCAACATTCGTCTCACCCACTTTCACACCATAATGAGAAATTTCTGCTTCTTTCATACAATTGTCCATGATTATGTTAAATAACCACGGACTCATTACACACCCCTGTCGTACTCCCTTGTAAACATCAAACCATTCGCTACATTTACCATCCACTCTTACACACGCCAAACTATTTTCATAGATAGCGCGTATTCCATTCAGAAGCTTGCCGTTCACACCGTACTTTAGGAGTACTTTCCACATCATACCTCTGTCCACCGAGTCAAAAGCCTTCTCGAGATCCACAAAAGCCGTGTAGACCTTCCGACCTACAGCCAGATGTTTTTCAACAATCTGTCTGAGAGTGAAGATCTGGTCTACACACCCTCTTCCTGGCATAAAGCCAGTCTGGATATCAGAAACCCCATGACCGGTAGACAGTCTCACTTTTTTTATGAGAACCTTACACAATACTTTACCAGCTATACTGAGAAGACTGATGGGCCTGAAATTTTGGCAGTCCTTTTTGTCACCTTTTCCTTTGTAGATAGGAACAATGACCGCCTTTTTCCAGTCCATCGGCACTTTACTCTCTTTCACACACATCTTGCACAGTTCAAACATCCATTCAACCATGCACTCCCCAGCACATTTGATCATCTCAGCATTCACACCATCATTCCCAGCAGCTTTTCCATTCTTCAGATCTTTTATACTTATTATCACATCTTCTTTCACAATTTCTTCATCGCTGTCATTATATTCAACATCATAATAGTCTCTTTCGCCCTGGCCATATAAATTTTTAAAATATTCATTCCATCTCTTCCTTACATCACTTTCGTCCCACAGCAAGATTCCCTCAGCGTTTTTAATGCCTGGGGTGGTTGATCCGCGACTTTCGTTTTTATCACGTACCCAGCTCCAGAATGATTTTTTATTGGTGAGGAAATTCTGCTGCGCTCTCTCATTTTCCTTACTTTCTATTTTCATCTTACTCTCAAAGACGACGGTTTTGGCTCTTAGATTAGATTATAGATTATATTATATATCTAGATCTAGATTATATATTCTAATATTTAAAAAAAATCAAGCGCCACAACTATATGTTAGCGTGAAATGACATTTGCCAGTTTGTGGGCGTGCATTCAATTTGAATCATCAAATAACTTTTTTGCAACTTTAGATTATAAATTAAGATTACCGTTGTTTAAGGATTTTTCAAACTCAAATTCCTTGACTTAAGGGTTAGTATGAGGCTTACCACCCATATCGCATAAATGGGTTCACTTAACAAATGTGTCCCCTGTTTCTGAAAAGGTCAGCAAAAGTTGCAGGGCTTATGGTCATGAGAGGCTGAAATTTTTATTTGTAAATACACATGCAGCATTTGTAAGCGCAAACTCACTCGTGTCTCCGAAGAGGAGTGCATTGAATATGAATTATAAATGTTAATGCGTCTATGCAACTTAGATTGTATATTGTAATAATACTTTAAAAAAATTAAATGCCGCAATAAGTACGGTTTCATATAAAAAGTTGACCTAATCGATCGTCATTATTTCTAAAAAATACATGTTATAACTGGTTAAAGTATAATTTTGAAATAAATAAAGAATATAGGTAGGTACTCAACGGAATTCAACCGAAAAAGAATCGACTTGGCAATGGCAACGATGGCAACTTTGAAGCCTATGTTGAAGTACTGGCAATTTATTTGAAATTCGAATGTCAAAATGAGTTTTGTTTCTCGCATAGGTTTTACATAAAAAGGTGTTGTGATTGATCATGTTTATTTATTTAAAAAACAACAATTTAAAATCTACTAATGATGAGGAAGCACATCCCAAGTCCTGAACAATATTTGTTGTGAATATGACGTGCATCTGTTCAGGAGTTCTTCAGTTTGAATGCCATTAACGCACAACTATTTTGTATGGGGAGGCCGTTGCATTTTATATTATAGGGGGATATGTATACAAGGATAATTTATTTGGAAGGTACACATAACCAAAGAATGCCGTTCTTGTGTGTGTCACATCTCAAGGGCCCTCTCAAATCACGGATAAGATTTTTGTAAAGATGCATCTTTAGTGTTCCTTTGAAGACACTAACAGTTTCTGCCTTCCTCACATTAGGTGGTACCTAGTCTGTTCCGCTTCACTGGGCCCGGAAGCCGGAAAGCACGCTACCCAAATTAGTGTGTGTCTGACGGTACGGCTGGACTAAGTCAACCACCCCATATCCCGCAGATCTGAGCGTCTGGCGCCTCAAATCTATCTCAACCTATGATGGCTCAGTTGGAAGAATGCTTTTGTTCCATGACAGAAAGCTAAGTATCAATCATCCCCAAGGGTATCGGAAATGAGTTCTCGATTCAGTGTTTATATCAAACCCAAAATAAAAATAACCGTGAGGTTTACTCAGCCTTCCCAACAAACGCCCTTCACAATAATATTATTATTATTATTAGGGAGACTAAGGCTGTGGTAGTGAGGAGAGATGTCATGCAGATTCTCTAGGTGACAAGTTGGACAGCGGCTGCAGGAGACAGGGGGGAGAAAGAGAAGGCATTAGTGGTAAAGGTATTCAAGCAAAATATTTATCTTGCAATTACAACTAAATGAATATTATTTCAGTGGCACAGAATGAATAATGTTTTTATTACTTACCTACACTAAAAAAATACGCAAATTAAAAGTACAATTTTTGTAGCTGTTATCAATTTTATATTATTTAATTCAAATTTTAAATTGTAGATAATAACATGAAGATAAACTTTATTTACTTAAATTTAGTAAAAAGTAAACATTTTTTAAAACATGTGATAAATGCTAAATATAATCTTTTAATGTCTAAACGCAACTAAGCTACACATATAGTGTAACTTCTTGCCTGCGTTATCCTTGAAGGGGTCGCATGTGGTGATTCGGGACCTATTTCTTTTTACGGGTAAGGGGGCCGGCCTCACATCAACCACTTTCAGTTGAACTGGGGGTTTCCCAGCTCCCGGGGGGCTGGTTCTCATTTCCTGTGAAGGCTGAGTAAACTTTGAGATCGAACCCTCGGCATGGAATGCAAGCATTCTACCAATTGAGCTATCAACCTTTTTACAAGCTTGGTCGTCGTCGCTACAAAGAGCCAATTCTTTCATTCAAAGGCTGGATGGACCTTTGGTTTAGAATTAAAATATTTCCAAAAGTAACATGGCCTTGACAATGCTACAAAAAACGCTATGAAACCTAATCCCCTTTTCACACGATAAGGTTTCAGCTATATGGCATCATCAAACCCATTGTAAAGTTTATGGGATCGCCGGCAAGTCTGTAAGCCTGCTATAGGATGACCACTATCCTCAATATCTTATATCCACGTTGCCGTAATGTTACCATCAGTAATGGTGTTCTAGAGAAAACATCCTTTTTAATGGTTCTTGCTGTTTCATTAAACTTTAGTCCGGTCCGTAGTCTAGTGGTAACGCTTCGGACTCCAAAATGGAAGGTCGTGGGTTTAATTCCCGGTGGAGCACAAAAAATATACCATTTATATTTTCAAATATGCTCTTCGCTGGGTTGAAAAATTCTTACAACTTTACCAAAGATCGGTCACCAAAGGTCCATCCAGCCTTCTTTTTCTGTTTCGGTGTTTATTTCAAATAACAAAATAAAATACTGACAAGGTTTACTCAGCCTTCACAAGAAATGAGTAACAGCCCCCTCGGGAGCTGGGAAACCCGCACTTCAACTGAAGTGGTTGGTATAAGGCCGGCCCCATTACCTGTAAAAATAAATAGGTTTCACTCGCCGCATGCCAATCCTTCGGGGATAACGCGGCAAGAAATTGCACTATATATGTATGTAGCTTAGATGCGTTTTTTGCATTAGTAAATAGAAAAACAAAATTAACAATGTATTTTCAATGAACGAAAATCAGTGTTTTATATTGATCGACACATTTATTTATTGGACGATTTCTTTAGCGCCGTATTGTGACCAATCACCTCAAGGGCGCTTTACACGTTGTAAAAACAATAATTAACATTAACTTAAACTTACGGACAAACAAATATTTAAAATGGCAGAAAAATAAATTTCAATAGAATATAAAATCAAAGTACAATAAATTACACCAACGTTTGACGAGAACAAAAAATCAAATCAAATTGTATCTACATCAATTTCAGAAACCAAACAAAAATACAATTAAAGTAATTCCAAGTTATACAGTTATAGTAGAGCTACTGTTCAGAAATTTCATAAAACTTAGAAAAAAGGTGTGTCTTTAGGCCTCCCCTGAAACTGTCGTAGTCAGCAGCCCGCCTGAGACTCAGAGGAAGATCGTTCCAGAGCTGGGGACCTGCATAGTAAAGAGCGCGATCCCCATAAACAGTCTTTTGTGATCTGAGAGGTAAAACCATCTCATGGGCTGCACTCTGTGCCGATTTAAGAGCACGATGTCTCTCCCCCAAGTCTCTGAAAGAGCACATTTCCCTTATGTAGTCTGGTGCCGCGCCAGTGACAGCCCTGTACATGAGGGCACACACTTTGTACTGTATTCGGGCCTCCACTGGTAACCAGTGTAATTCCCGCAGAAAAGGTGTACAGCTATCGTATTTACTGGCACCGAACACAATGCGTGCTGACGCCCTCATCACAGACTGCAATCTGCTCAGCTGCACACGCGGCAAACCTGCCACATAACAGTTTTTATCTTGTCGGTCGATAGCTCAGTTGGTAGAGTGCTTGCATTCTACCCCGTGAGCTCGGGTTCGAATCCCACCGAGGAGGGTCTCAGAAATGATTTCTAATTTCGGTGTGTATTTAAAAACCCCATTATATAAATACCGGCGAGGTTTACTCAGCCTTTACAAGAAATGAGTACCAGCCCCCTCGGGAGCTGGGAAATTCCCACTTCAACTGAAGTGGTTGGCGTAAGGCCGGCCCCCTTACCTGTAAAAATAAATAGGTTCAACTCGCCACATGCGACCCCTTCGGGGATAACGCGGCAAGAAGTTACACTATATGTGTAGCTTAGTTGCGTTTTGCGTGCGTTTATCTTGACTTTGCTTCCTCCCATGAGTCTTTGTCTTGATTTCTTTCCACTTCATCCCATATACATATATATACACTTCACGGTGAAAAGTGGGTAACTGTTTGGTTCACTTACTTGACTAGATGGGGTGGCCGTCCTCTTGGCCTCGTTGATGAACATTGCACTATCGGGGGCCCGTCTCAGCCTCAGGGGGCTGTTCAGGACTGCGGCTAATGCAGCAGCCTCTGCGTCAAAGGTCCCCGGCACCAGGGAGGCCTGCCCCGGGAGTTCTCCGGGACTGGCCTCCAGGGAGGGATCTCCCTCTGACATGGCGCTGCTAGTGAGACATCTGCGCTGTTAGGATGGCTGGCTCACCATGGACAGCATCTGATGGGAAAATAAAAGGATTTTATAATTAAATCATTAAAAATACAGATTCCTCAGCCGTGGTTTAACAGTTCCATTCATTGACTTACTCGTATAATATCTGTGGGCTAGAAATTATTTTAACGAAAAAAGAAATTATATATCTGTTTCAACCTATTTACGAAAATGCTGATTGTTCCTAGAAAGTTGGTTCTATGGCGAATAATAATGGCCGCCGAACAAGTCGGAACACAGCTAGAATTGACAGATAACACGCATTATAAATATTGCGATCGCTAAAATTGACGAATTTTAAAGGAACGCAAAAAATGCAACGCAACTAAACTACACATAGAGTGTAACTTCTTGCCGCGTTAGGGGTCACATATGGCGAGTGAACCTATTTCTTTTTACAGGTAAGGGGGCCGGCCTTACGCCAACCGCTTCAGTGAAGTGCGGGGTTTCCCAGCTCCCGAGGGGGCTGGTACTCATTTTTGTGAAGGCTGAGTAAACCTTGCCGGTTTTTTATTTAAGGTTTGAAATAAACACCAAATGGGAAATCATTTCTGACACCCACGGCGGGATTCGAACCGGAGCTCTCGGCATAGAATGCAAGCACTCTACCAACTGAGCTATCGACCGGAAAAAGGCATTATTTTAAGATATTATGGCATATACGTTGTAATTGGGTGTCAAAACACAAAATAGATATGGGCAAAATGGCCTTATTTCGTATCACTACACAAATGCAACATTTGACAGGACTGAGCCAAATGTGGGCTATAGTATGTATCAATGCAGCAAGCTAGCTTCTGCTCCTCTATGGTTTCACAGTTACTACTCCATGGGTTCACAGTTTGCTTTACGTGCGTAACTAGTGAAACTACAATATAAAAATACTAGGGGCGTTGCCCCTGGCTGCTACGCAGCCCAACCCCTTAACATTTGGTGAATGTGTATATTGCGCATAGTTTCCTCGCGTTAAAATTCGGAAAACATGTAAAATAAAAACATGCAGCCTTTGTAAAAGAAAATCGACCACCCATAGTTTAAAAAATGGTTCACTTTGAAGATTTCAGCTGTGTTTCAGGGAAGATTGGCAAGAGTTGCAGGGCTTATATTAATTTGAGATTGGGTTTTTATGTTGTAAGTCAACATGCATTATGTGTAAGCGTGAACTTATAAATGTCTGCTTGTGGGAATGCATTTAATATGAATCTCGATTGGTATGTATCTTTGCAACTTAGATTATAGAACTTAACAAAATAATTTCCTTGACTTATAGGTTAGTATGTGGCTGACCACCCATACTGTAAGAATGGTTTACCATGAAAATTTTATCTCTGTTTGAGGAAAAGTCGGCAAGAGTTGCAGGGCTTATGTTCATTTGAGATTAGTTTTTTATTTTATAAGTCCACATGGGGCATTTGTAAGCGCGAACTTATACCTGTCTGCTTGTGGGAATGCATTTAATATGAATCTCAAATGGTATGTATCTTTGCAACTTAGATTATAGAACTTAATAAAATAATTTCCTTGACTTATAGGTTAGTATGTGGCTGACCACCCATACTGTAAGAATGGTTTACAATGAAAATTTTATCTCTGTTTGAGGAAAAGTCGGCAAGAGTTGCAGGGCTTATGTTCATTTGAGATTAGTTTTTTATTTTATAAGTCCACATGGGGCATTTGTAAGCGCGAACTTATACCTGTCTGCTTGTGGGAATGCATTTAATATGAATCTCAAATGGTATGTATCTTTGCAACTTAGATTAAAGAACTAAACAAAATAATTTCCTTGACTAAAAGGTTAGTATGTGGCTGACCACCCATACTGTAAGCAATGGTTCACAATGCAAATTTTATCTCTGTTTGAGGAAAAGTCGGCAAGAGTTGCAGGGCTTATGTTCATTTGAGATTAGTTTTTTATTTTATAAGTCCACATTGGGCATTTGTAAGCGTGAACTTGTACCTGTCTGCGTGTGGGAATGCATTTAATATGAATCTTAAATGGTATGTATCTTTGCAACTTAGATTATGTAAAGAAATACACAAAATAATTTTCTTGACTTATAGGTTGGTATGAGGCTGACCACCCATACTTTAAAAAATGGTTTACTTTGCAAATTCACCTTTGTTTCAGGGAAGGTTGGCAAGAGTTGCAGGGCTTATGTTCATTTGGAATGGGCTGTTATGTTGTAAGTACACATGCAGCATATGTAAGCGGGAACTTATACATATCTGCTTGTGGGAATGCATTTAATATAAATCTTAAATGATATATATCTTTGCAGCTTAGATTAGATTAGATTAGAACTACATGTCTGCTCGTAAGAATGCATGTAATATGAATCTCAAATGTTATATATGTTTGCAACTTAGATTACAGATTGAAATCCATTTTTATTTGGCTTTTTTTTTATTTTTAATTTGCATGAAATAAAAGAAAATGTAAAAAAAACTTTTACGTTTTGCCGCTAGATGTCAATATTGTTCCATACATTTTTAGTATGAACAAACAGATTAATTCCTAAAAGTTTTCATACATTTGTAAACACACACGCGTAAGCTCGCCGCATTGCAGCATATATACAAAAATTAATTTGCTATAGAGCATGAATGTGTTTCATCTGCTGTGATGGCATTGATTTTGAAAATCGAAACTCGACGACGAATGACGACGACGAAGGGTAATATAATAAAGGATTATCTGTTTTTCGTTCTACTCGATTTCCATTTAAATTGATAAGATTTATTAACAACTGCAAGTAACAACTACTACTACAAGTAACTATTTGACATTGGTTTGATTGATTAGCAGGAGGTTTACATGTAACTTGCAAAATAAATGTTTTTTACATCTCTATCATATCTTTCCTATTTAATAAATAAAAAATAGAAAAATAAAAAAACCTGAAATAACAAGAAATCATTTCTATGTATCGATACCTTAAATCAGCGGTTTCCAAACTGGGAGGTGCGGGCTATGGCCAGGGGAGGCATCAAAAACGTGTTCAAAAATGTGGTGTGAAAAAAAAAATCTTTTTAGGGAGGCATGGTAGAATAAAGTTTGGAAACCGTTGCCTTAAAGGTCTTGTCTTGTATCCTGCCGCTATTCCTCTAAGGGTAGCCGGTATCTCCACACAAGTGCCTCCACTTGACTCTGTCCTTACATACTTCTTTCATCTCATCTAGTTTCATCACTCTTTTCATGCACGCTCTTCTCTTGTTTCCACTCCGTTGATTCCATTCATTCGCAATCTAACTTATCTGATCAATCCATTATTTCCTACGCTTACCTATTACATTCCCTTTGTACACTTTTTTTGTCAGTCAGTCTTCATTCATCCTTTCAATATGTCCAAACCATCGCATCACACTTCTTTGCACTTTCACTTTCACGCTTTCTTTTCAAGGTAAAACTGAGTAAGTGACATATTGTTATGTAAATAGTAGATTAATATAAGTGTGCATCGTAGGTAGTAATAATTATTATAGTGTTATGTCAAAAGTAGATTAATATAGGTGTACATCATAGGTAGCAATAATTATAGGCCTAAGAAATCTAGAAATGAAATAATCCTTTTGTACTCTTGAAGCCGGTAGAACGGTTGAGAGTTTGCTGGCAAATTAGTCACTAGAGACTTCTGTCTGTGAAGTATATAAGGCGCAATGTTGGATACAGCAGGACAGTTAGATAGTTGCCTTTGATTGAAGAGTGTGTGCGGTGCTGAACTGTGAAAATAAATTTGAGTTGCTAAAAGTGTTAAAAATAAATATAAATTGTTAAATAAATTAAGAGAAAATAAATAACCAGAAAGAAGACCTGTTGTTTTAATTTAGAGACTATCCGAACCCAAAAACATTACAATATTAAGCTAACATGAGTTTCTCAGATAAATCGTCGTTGTTCTGGCAATAGGTCGTATGTCAAAAAATTTTGACTTCCACTTTATGATGCGATTTGATAGGAAAAAATCATTTTATACAACTGCAATACCTCCCGTGTCATAAACCATACTGTACTGATGATAATGTGTGACATGGGAGGTTTTGTAGCTACATAAAATGACTTTTTCTCCATAAAATGGCATCACAAAAAGGAAATCGAAAACCCTTGACATACGACCTATTGCCAGAACAACGACGAAATGCACTTTTTTCCTATTTTCTACAAGACAAAACACTATAAAAGTAAGTGTGAAAGTCCTGTTATTTAGAAGGTTTTCATGAGCACTTTCCTATAATTAGTTCACTTACTATTAGAAGTCACACCCAATAAAATGTTATGAATGATTTCTCAAAAAAGTAAATCAGCATTTATTCAGTTCAATCTATTATGTGGCAATATTTATCAAATTTTTCCAGAAAATTATAATTCTGTATTTGATATTATAGGACTCACATTTAATCTAATCTAAAAGTATTACAAAAAAATCTCACAAAGCTCCATCTTGCACAGGAAAGTGTTCATTCATTATCATTTTATAGAATTCACAGCAACGCAACTAAGCTACACATATAGTGTAACTTCTTGCCCGCGTTATCCCCGAAGGGATCACATGTGGCACTTCGGGACCTATTTATTTTTACAGGTAAGGGGGCCGGCCTCACACCAACCACTTTCAGTTGAAGTGGGGATTTCCCAGCTCCCGGGGCGGCTGGTTCTCATTTATTGTGAAGGCTGAGTAAACCTTTGAGATCAAACCCTTGCTCTTGGCATGGAATGCAAGCATTCTACCAATTGAGCTATCGACCTTTTTACGAGCTTGATCGCCTTAACGAGCTCCTTGACTGATGGGTTGGTACGAGGCTGACCACCCGTGCTGTAAAAATCGGTTCACTTTTGCCAATGCCACCCCGGTGCAGGGAACGGCGGCAGGAGTTGCAAGGTTTATGTCCATGTGAGTTTTTCTTTATTTGTATGCACACATTCAGAATGTGTAGGCGCGAACCTACATGTGCCTGTCTGTAGGCATGCATTTCATATGAGCCTTAAATGTTAACATATCCTTGCAGCTTAGATTATAGATTATAGATCGCCGTAGCTACAAAGCGCCAATTCTCAAGCAAGACCCAGTTGTTGTAAGGCTGGATGGACCTTTGGTGACTGGTCATTGGTAAAAGATTTATGAATTTTTCAACCCAGCGAAGAGCAAATTTGATGAGTTTTTTGACAATTTGACAACCTTAACGAGTTTTGCTAATTTGGAATGTTTTCAGCACGGATGTTCCAAATTTGAATTCTTCTCAACATTATAAGTAAGCCTTTGTCTTAGTTACCCAGCGGTTTGAAGATAAACTTTATGTGTGATGATTTTAAAATGGATTTCACAAATGAGGTCGGAACATTTTTGAATTTGGAACTTTTTTCTCGGCGAGCAAATGTCAGTCTTGTATGTGACTGCCGTACTTAGAAATCAATAACAGAATATTTGTATGCATTATTCTTAGCAACCCGGGCGAGTGATGACACAATACCACTACACAATCCACATGCATACCTCGTTATATATGGATTATGAATATAAGCCGTTCCTTGATTAATAGGTGGGTATGAGGCTGACCCTCCATGCTGTACAAACTTGGTTCACTTTTACCAATGCAAGCCCAGTTTCAGGGTAACACGGCAGAAGTTGCAAAGTTTATGTTCATGTGAGGTCTGATTTATTTTCTATGAACACATGCAGCATGTGTAAGAGCGAATGTACATGTGCCTGCTTGTGGGCATGCATCAGATATGAGCCTTAAATGTCAATATATTGTACCAAATGTGTGATTGTGTGTCTGTGTTTTTTTACATGCATGAGTGTGTCTCTAGATGTAGGTGTTTGGATAATTGTACTAGTATATTAATTAAATAAAACGCAGTTTAAATTCCCTTTTATATTCTTTAACTTTGTCAAACGTTTTCGCCTAAAAAGGCATCATCAGGACAATGATTTTCTTTGATGAATGACTTTCAACTGATTGTCCTGATGATGCCTTTTCTAGGCGAAAACGTTTGACAAAGTTAAAGAATATGAATTTGAATAAAATATAAAATATAATAAAAGTGAATTTAAACTGCGTTTTATTTAATTAATACACAATAGACTTTCACTGTGTAAACCACCAAACCCTTAAAAATATTAATTGTTCTGGTGTTTGCTCAAATGTTCTGGCAAAGTCGCGAATGTTCCGGTTATGTCGTACTATACTCGTATAAAGGGCTAAAGTTGTCTGTAGTGCAGACTTGTATCGGAGCTGTCGAGCTGAACTGTTAAAAAGCCACTCTGTAATCAAACTAAGTGTGAACGGAATCTTGAAATGAATGGTGCGAAATAAAAAACTAAAGTTTTTATTAAATTGAACCCGTAATTCGTAATATCTTTGCAACTTACTGTCACTGTAACTCTGTCACCATTCCGCTAGGGGTGGCCAGAGCCTCTGCAGTATTGCCTCCATTTTTTTCTATCCTGACATACTGTAACTGTAACTGTAACTCTGTCGCCATTCCGCTAGGGGTGGCCAGAGCCTCTGCAGATTTGCCTCCATTTTTTCCTATCCTGACATACCTCTTTCAATTCCTTCATATCCATCACCTTTTTCATGCATTTTCTTCTTTTACGCTCACTTTGTATATCCCATTCTTTCACAATCTCCTCAATCTGATCACTCCATACTTTTCTCGGTCGTCCCTTCCCTCTTTTTCCTTTCACACTTTCTTTGTATACATACTTTGTCAGTCTATCATCTTTCATTCTTTCCACATGCCCAAACCATCTCATCACATTCTTTTGTACTTTAACTTTCACATCCTCTTTCAAATTACATTCTTTTTTTACCCATTCATTCCTAACTCTATCCCTCAAAGTTTTTCCTGTCATACTTCTCAAATGCTTCATTTCCACCGTACATACTTTACTCATTTCGCTATCATTCACTGTCCATGCTTCACTTCCATACATCAAAGTCGGTAACAATATGCCATTGTGTACCGCCATTCTCAGATCCATCGTCAATCGCTTGTTCTTTGCTATTCTTCCTATTGCACCGACCACTTGCTTTCCCTTGCACACCCTATTCTCAAGTTCTCTTGTCATCTTTCCATTCTTCTCAAACATACTTCCCAAGTATCTAAATTCATCCACAATTTCAACTTTCGTACCATTCAACATAAACGTGCATTCTTCAGTTTCATCCCTTCTGTCAAAAATCAGTACTTTCGTCTTATTTGCATTAATTTTCAACTTGCTTGCACACAGAACATGGTTCAAACTAGAGAGCATTGTCTGGAGTTCCGCTGCTGAATCAGCAATTAATACTGCGTCATCAGCATAAAGCAGAACTCCGACTTTTCTCTCTCCAATTTGTATGCCATGTCCTTCCAGATTCGCTTGTTTAACACAATGATCCATGATTATATTGAATAACCATGGGCTCATTTTGCAACCCTGTCTCACACCTTTGTACACATTAAAATACTCGCTGTATTCTCCATCCACCCTGACACACGCCCTGCTATTTACATAGATGGCGCGTATCGCATTCAAAAGTGCTTTGTTTACACCATACTTCTCTAGCACACACCACATCATACTTCTATCCACCGAGTCGAAGGCTTTCTCAAGATCTACGAAAGCCGCGTAGACCTTTTTATTAACGGCCAGCTGTTTTTCGACTATCTGTCGAAGCGCGAATATCTGGTCTACGCAACCTCTTTCTGGCATAAAGCCAGATTGTATATCTGAGACCTTCTCCTGGGTGGATAATCTTACCCTATGGATAAGAATCTTGCATAGCACTTTACCTGGCACACTAAGAAGGCTGATCGGTCTGTAGTTACGGCAGTCTTTTTTGTCGCCTTTACCTTTGTAAATTGGCACAATGACCGCCTCTCTCCAGTCCGATGGAACCTCCTTGACACTAACACACAATTCGCAAAGCTCTTTCATCCATTCGATCACACATTCTCCTCCCGCTTTCAACATCTCAGGTCTCACACCATCCACACTTGCAGCTTTCCCATTCTTTAATTCCTTTATAACCTTTCTTACTTCTTCTTTCGATATTTTCAAAACATTACCCTCATCATATTCTCCTTTCACAGTTAAATCACATTCATCTTCACCAAAAACCTCATTAAAATATTCTTTCCATCTCTTTTTTACATCTTCTTTATTCCACAGAATGTCTCCGCTGACATTTTTGATTCCCGGAGTTGTGGACTTACAACTTTCGTTGTTTTGTCTCACCCAGCTCCAAAACATCTTTTTATTGTCAGAGAAGTCATTCTGTGCTCTTTCACTTAATTTCTCTTCCATACTTCTCTTACTCATTTGAACTTCATTCTTCGCTAGCCATTTTTTCCTTTTGTACTCGGTCTCTAACATTTTATTCTTTCTATCATTAATCCATTTTAAATAACTATCTTTCTTCTCTTTCACTGCTTGTTTAACCTTATCGTTCCACCATTCATTGCCTTTTCTATGCCCAATCGTCACTTCTCCACATACTTTCTTTGCACTTTCAACCAAACATGTTTTAAATGTTTCCCACATTTTTCCTACACATGCATTCTTCGCCAATTCCTTGCATTCATCCGATTTCAAAATCTGGCTTACTTCCACTTCAAAATCATTCCTCACACTTTCATCATCTAGTTTTTCTACCTTTATTCTTTTCATCTTAATAACTTTCGTTCTTTTCAACATTTTCACTTTACCTATCATAACTGTGGCACACAAGAGATGATGGTCTGATCCCACGGATACACCTTGGTAGACTCTGACATCTCTTATGGCACCTCTCATACATTCTTCCATACATATGTAGTCAATGACAGTGCGAGTATTTGGCCCATACCACGTATATGTGTGCACGTCTTTATGTTTAAACCAGGTATTTGATACAAACATACCATGCTCCACACACATGTCGACAAGACGTCTCCCACTGCCATTGATGACACCTCTTCCATTTGGTCCTACGACCCTCTCATAGTCATCCTTTCTTCTACCTACCCATCCATTCATGTCACCAAGAAGCAATAACTTTTCATTCTCGTCTTTCATTCTGACTGTGTCATCAAGCATATCCCAGAATTCATTTTTAGTCTCCATACATTCTGAATCTACTGGCGCATAGCATGCAATGAGTAAAAAGTTCATACTTCCATACCTGATCCTCACTAGAAGAATCCTAGGAGAGATCCATTCATAATTCCTAACATAATTTCTCACACTCTCAATTATAATCACACCAACACCCTGTCTAGGGCATCCATCTTTCACTCCCGAGTAAATGAATAAACTACCATTACTCAGAACTTTCTCCCCTTCACCTTTCATCTTGGTCTCAGTCACACATAGAATTTTAATCTTCCTGTCATTCATCTCTTTCTCTAACTCTTGTTCTTTGTCCTTCATTCCTCTTACATTTAAAGTTCCAATTTTCCATTCATCTTCTTGCTTACGTCTACTGTTACCAAACGGAAGTGATTTCTTCAGTCTGGTAAAAGCTTTGGCAACCCTGCAGGGGCCATTTGACACTCCCCAAGCTTCACGGCGACAGAACTTGTCAGATTCTGTGCGCCTTGTACCTCTTTACCTCTACCTCTTTACCTACTCTACCTCTTTACTATACCAACTTTACTACCTCTTTACTCTACTCTACCTACATACCTCTTTCAATTCATTCATATCCATCACCTTTTTCATGCATTTTCTTCTTTTACGCTCACTTTGTATATCCCATTCTTTCACAATCTCCTCAATCTGATCACTCCATACTTTTCTCGGTCGTCCCTTCCCTCTTTTTCCTTTCACACTTTCTTTGCATATAAACTTTGTCAGTCTATCATCATTCATTCTTTCCACATGCCCAAACCATCTCATCACATTCTTTTGTACCTTAACTTTCACATCCTCTTTCAAATTACTTTATTTTTTTACCCATTCACTCCTAACTCTATCCCTCAGAGTTTTTCCTGTCATGCTTCCCAAATGCTTCATTTCCACCGTACATACTTTACTCATTTTGCTATCATTCACTGTCCATGCTTCACTTTCATACATCAAAGTCGGTAACAATATGCCATTGTGTACCGCCAACTGCAACTTAGATTATTATAGATTATAGCTTAAGGAAAGCGTTAGTAAGTTTAACATATGGATAAAAATATGGCAAATAGAGTTTTAAAATGTGAGATCTAGAGTTGAATTCAAAAGCTATGTTTAAAATTGATGTAAGCATAAGGGTGCATCATAATAAATACACATTTCAAAGAAAAACACCCAGATTTGGCACCTTGCCCGCTCTTCACTGTATCCCCTCAATATCAACTTCCTTCATTTGTGTTTCCACAGTTCGTAAGTGTTTAATTTAGTTTGAAATATCCTGCTATTTATAAAACAAAAACAATGGCTCTAATCTAATCTAAGTTGCAAAGTATATGTAACATTAGAGATTCACATTATATGCATTTTCACAGACAGACATGTATAAATTCGCGCTTAAACATGCCGCATGTGGTACTACGATATAAAAACCCAAATGTCAAATGACCATACACCCTGCAACTCCTGCCAACCTTCCCTGAAACAGGGGTGACATTGGCAAAGTGAACCATTTTCTACAGCATGGGTGGTCAGCCGCATACCAACCTTTAAGTCAAGGAACATGTACACAACAAATTACATTTTTACTATCAAGAAATTATAACATGTATGGACATCAAAAACTAACAGAAAACCAATTCTAATTTTAAAAACCCTAGCCGCCAACATCACAGATAAACCCCCACTTCTTTCTGTCCTTACACACTTTCCTCCAGAGTCTCGAACATTTTTGAATTTGGAACTTTTTCTCGACAAGCAAACGTCAGTCTTGTATGGGGCTGCCATCGTTAGCAACTAATAAAAAAATATTTGCTCGCCTTTTCCCTAGCAACCGGCTGGGTGAACACACAATTTTGTCTATGTCAATGAGGTTGGAACATTATTTAATTTGGATTTTTTTCTCAGAAAGCAAACAGGTACAGGACTGCCGTCATTAGCAATTAATAACAAAATATTTGATTCTGGAGAAATGTTTTTTGGGATCTGTTGCGGTGGTCTGTGGGAGCTGAAGCTTCCGGACGTTTCACCCATGTCTACGATGGGTTTCTTCAGCATGAAAGTGAAATGATGAAGATGATCTTGATAAAACTGTGATGAAAGTGTGGGTACACTTCGGATTTAAGTACGAAAAATGATGACACTTCAGCTCCCACAGACCACTGCAACAGATCCCAGAAAACATCTCTCCAGCATCATCAGCTAGTGGTGTAAGCCTAAAACTCTTAACAAAATATTTGTTTGCCTTTTCCCTAGCAACCCGGCTGGGTGAATTTTTTCTATGTCAATTGAAGCGTGGACCTCATGAATTTATTAATAATAAACCACCAATGGGAACATGTTTTTAACCAACTGAAAAAAAAACAATCTATGTAAATATATAGTCAAATCTGCTTGGCAAGCACAAAAGCAATGTTCAATCAGATAAAGTTTACTAATCCAAACATTGATAAAATTAAATATTACTCATATCCTTGTTTAATTTCATTTTCTGGGAAATGTGGCTAAGCTAAATACTCAAATCAAGGTTGACCACATTCACATACTACCCTTTATCTTGAAACCACAAAATTGGAATCAAATTTAAAAATAGAAAGGTTTTTTGTTTATTTGTTCCATTTTTAAATATTTAAAATCAAACTGTGAAATAAACAATCCTTTTTCTCAATACATGTATTGAACTTCATCAAACAATTTTCAAAATTCATTAAAACTGATTCGTAATTAGAATTAAATGGACTTTCACCTACAGAATCTGCGCTTTTAAGCACAAGTTTTTGAAGATATTATTGAAATTGGCACAAACTCCACAGACAAATATGTTGTGATGACTGCGTGACGACCAGTACCCTTAGTACGAGTTGCAAAACTTGAGAAAAGTAAAGTTTATGGAAAATATTAAAGAGTGATTTCTCCCAAAATCTGACGTTTTTGTTTCTTACACTTTATGGTTTTAACAAAAGAGTTACAGTGATGAAGAAAATCAAGTTCAAACAAACAAAAATGGCAGATTTTGGGGGAAATCACTCTTTAATAATTGCCGTAAACTTTACATTACTCAAGTTTTGCAAATCCTACTAAGGATACAGAATGCAAACGCACCTAAGCTGCACCTATAGTGCCACTTTTTACCGTGTTTTTCCAAAAGGGGTCTCTCCACGGTATATTTTCTTTACTGTAGCCTTTTTTTAAACAAAATTACCGGAGCCTGTTGCTTAGATAATCTAATTTAAGTTGCAAAGATATGTTACATTGGAGATTCACATTACATGCATTTTCACAAGCAGACACGTACAAGTTCGCGCTTGCACATGACGCATGTGAACCTACAACATAAAAACCAAATCTCAAATGGACATACACCCTGCAACTCTTGCCGTCCTTCCCTGAAACAGGGGTGACATTGGCAAAGTGAACTGTTTGGGCGAACTGTTAGGTAGGTTTGTTATGGGTAGCTGGCCATAAAATCCTTGTCCTTGTGCCTATAATCTGACCTATCCGATTTGCCCAATCACCTGTCTCCAGCCAGTACTTCTTCATACGCGGCCTTGGATAGACGTGTCCATCGCAGTGTACACCGCGCGCGAACGAAGGAGAAACCACACACAAAAACGCGACCAGTGCTCCGCGAAAGAGGCATCCATTGGA
Organism: Agapetus fuscipes; assembly: GCA_951799405.1. Taxonomy (NCBI): domain Eukaryota; kingdom Metazoa; phylum Arthropoda; class Insecta; order Trichoptera; family Glossosomatidae; genus Agapetus; species Agapetus fuscipes. The sequence goes on along the minus strand of OX637343.1, from coordinate 11,469,322 downwards.
GATAAGGTGAGTCCAGACCATTTGATTCCGTGATTCCTTCCCCCTTGCTCCATTGGTTGGCTGCCTAGACAGATTTGTTGGGCAGTTCGTCCGATCGCGATAATCGAGAACCAGTTTGCGATCTCAAATCCTCCCCCTCGCATTACCACATGATAGCGTCAAACTTGGCGTTACCATAATTTTGGTCCTTACAGAACCGGATCGTAAATTAAAAATTAGATTCACGTAATATTAATTCAGATTCTTATAGTTTGAAATCGGATTCAAAAAAATATTCGCCATTTTTATTGCTACAAAAATGCAATTCGTGACGCGTTCATACATTATTATCATAATTATCGCTTTGGAATCGAAGTGCGGGTTAATTCTTTAATTGCCTTGTAAGTATACCTATCTCTTGCATTTTAGGTACATTCGAATTAAGCCCGCGGTATAAGTAACTACCTAGGTACTAGCATTGTTTACTTTCTTTGTTTACATTATTTGTTTACATTTTGATAAAATTATTATAACCTTCTTCTTTCTTTGCTACTTCAATTAATAAGGACTTGTACGTACGGGATTAGTAAAAATTATTATTAATTTATCAAATTTAATTTATTAAAGCCAAATTTAAAACATGACGTCAGAACGCGAGAAACGGGCATTTCAACGACGTAAGGAGCGCCTCCAGAATGAGATAGAGACGTACTTGGAACGGGCACAATGCATTTTCGATACCATTAATTCAATTCATTTGGGAGAAATTTATTTGCGTAAATTTAAAGTGCACGCGGCAGGCATTGACAACTGGCGTAAAGAATTTTTATTACTGGTGAAAGAAAAAAATGATTTAATTGCAGAAAGTGAGGAAGATGAAGCAACAGATAATAATATAATTCTTTCATTTGAAGACTTATACGCTGAAATTAAATATACTTACGAGAATTTAAAAGACACAACAAAATCCTCAAGTGCAAATGATATTCCTTTAAAAAGGAGCATCCAACTACCACGATTAGAGCTGTGTGCCTTCAACGGAGATGTAAACAATTGGCCGGTGTTTTATGAAAATTTTAAATCTATGGTCCATGAGAATGACAGTCTAACGGAAGGTGAAAAGATTCAATATTTAGTTGGAAAACTGGTAGGAAAAGCTCAAAGCATTTGCCAAGGTTTATTGCCAACTGCTCAAAATTATACAATTTTATGGAATTCGTTGGTCAAGAAATACAACGATAAGCGCGTTCTGGCAACAACTTATCTAGAGAAATTGTTAAATATTCCTGCAGTAAAGGAACCATCTGCCTCAAACTTGGAGGACTTTATTGATCTATTTTCAGGTTTAACTGCTGCAATCAAACAGTTGAACATGGAGAATCTAGAAGACTTTATATTCATACACATTGCGTGTAAGAAACTTGACATGGATACGATTAAGGCTTTTGAAGTTTCTATACAAGATTCTTCAGACTCAGTAGATTCAATAAAATTTGTGGAATTCATTAGAAATTACTCGCGAATACTACAGCGCGCAAACGGAAGTAGAAGCAGTAAAATTAACAATCAAATTAACGCGATGCCGCGCAAGCCCTCAGCTTCCCAGAAAAACGTTAGGGCATTTGTGACAGTTAATACTGACAAATGTTTGTTGTGCGGAGATAACAACCACTCAAAGTTGTACCAGTGTCCGAAATACACTATCCTGGACGCTCGGGAAAGGTACAATTTTATAAAATCAAAGAAATTATGTGTCAATTGTCTAAGTACGATGCATAATCTCAAGAATTGTAAATCAAAGGGAAGATGCAGCGTTTGTAATCGATCCCACCATACTAGCCTGCATTTCAACTTGAATTTGCAAGCCGCGGCCGAAGAAAAGGCGGAGCCCCTAGCGCTTTGTGCTATGGGCCCTAATTCTAGTGAGGTAGAATCTACGGTTTTACTAGGAACTGTTTGTTGTGTAATCTTAGACAAGCGGGGTCAAAGACACACTATTCGCGCTTTATTAGACAGTGCTTCACAGAGAGACATAATAACGGCCTCCTGTTGTCGAGAACTTCATCTTGATGTAAAGACGACGCGAGACAAAGTTGTTTCAGGAATAGGGGATATTGTCAACCCTATCAAGGGAGTGACAACAATTACCCTTCTTTCGAGAGTTGAGAAATCGGTCAATTTTAAACTATCGCCTTTGGTGGTTAATCAAATAACTGATAAAATACCCGTCGCCAACATTAATATTGAAAATTTAGAATATTTAAAATCATTACGTTTGGCTGATGAAAAATATTTTATTCCCGGAAAAATTGACATGATTCTGGGTGCAGATGTATTCTCCCGTGTGATAAAACACAACACTATCTCACGAAATTTAGGCGAGCCAGTTGCACTGGATACCCTATTTGGGTATGTGATACTAGGGAAAGTTCCAGTGCTACCGGCAATCAAAACAGATTATTGTTTCTTTTCAACAATTGAAATTGAAATGAAAAATATCTTGGAGTTGGAGGACGTACCGGACGTCTCCACTCCACAAATCGAGGAGCTGGTATGTGAAGAGAAATATACCAACACCACCACGAGAGACAAGACTGGTAGATTTTCCGTAATGCTGCCTTTCAAGACCGATCCGGGGCAGCTTGGTGATTCTCAGAGAGCGGCAGAGCGGAGATTTTACGCGTTGGAAAGGAAACTGCTTTCAAACTCTTCTGTAAAATTGGAATACGACCTTATTTTCAAAAATTATATACAAGAAGGGTATTTAAATCCTGTAAATATAAATTCGGATCAATGCTTGAGCTTGCAATACATAGCACCGCATCATGCAGTGATACGTGAAAATAAATCCACAACTAAGGTTCGCGCAGTAATAGATGCTAGTATGAAAACTACATCAGGATTATCGCTGAATGATGTTCTACATACGGGTAGAAATCTTCAAAATGATCTATTTAAAATAATATTACACTTTCGCTTGTTTCCAGTTGCTCTAAGCGCTGACATACGTAAAATGTATATGCAAATTCTGGTAAATAAAGAGCATAGATGCTATCAGAGAGTTTTATATCGGTTTGATAAAAATGATCCACTTCAGCTTTTTGAATTTACACGCGTACCATTTGGCTTAAAGTGCAGCCCATACCTTGCAATGCGTACCGTTCGTCGTTTAATTGATGATGAGCGAACACGTTTTCCATTAGCGGCACTTGTAGCAGAGAGAGATATTTACATGGATGATTTGGTTTCTAGCTGTTTAAATGATGAAGAGGCTATCGCACTTTCAAACCAATTGATTGAATTATTTCTTGCGGGCGGTTTTGAATTGGTGAAGTTCTCGAGTAATTCACCATCAGTCATGGGAGGCATTCCCTCAGCTTGTCGCATTTCTGAAGCTGTGGAGTTCAGTTCAGAAGATCAATGTACCATCCTTGGTTTGCATTGGTTGCCTGGAAAAGATGTTTTTACCTTTAGTGTCACTAACAAATTTCGTAAATGTACAAAACGAAATATTCTGTCGACAATTGCGCGCTTCTGGGATTTGATGGGGTTTGTAGCACCCGTGATTGTAACAGCTAAATTAATGATTAAATTTCTCTGGGAACATAAAATCGATTGGGACGATTGTCCTCCTCAGAGTATAATTTCAACTTGGGAAAATTATGAATCGGAACTCCCACTCCTTCAAAGTATTCAGCTGCCACGTCATACAGGTGTAACGCAGGAGTCGATTATATCCCTATTGGGATTCGCGGACGCAAGTGAGAGAGCATATGGAGCGGTGATATATATTCATGTATATAATCCTCCAAGTAAACGCGGAGAAATAAGTTTAGCTTGTGCTAAGTCGCGAGTAGCTCCAAGTCGTACAATATCTTTAGCAAGACTTGAATTATCGGGAATATTGATATTGTCAAAATTAATGCGTGTAGTCATTGATACATATTCAACTCGCTGCCAAATTAATAATGTATACGCCTTTTCTGATAGTACAGTGGCACTCGCTTGGGTTCATTCACACCCATCCCGCTGGCAGACTTTCATCGCGAATAGAGTAACTATAATTCAGGATAATATACCTCCAAGTCAGTTTTATCATATTGCCGGGAAAGACAATCCCGCGGATTGTCTCTCACGCGGTCTGACTCCCGCACAATTAATTGACCACCCGCTCTGGTTTAAAGGCCCTGCCTTCGCGCGCTCACCGATTGAAGAATGGAATTTTTGTAAATTTGATCCAAATACTATTGAAAACCCGCCGGAACAAAAAATAAAAGTTATGACTGTAATGGATAACTTACCCAAGCAACCAACTTTATTAGGTTCACTCGCTGAACGAATCTCTTCCTGGAGTAAATTGTTAAGAGTTGTTATTTACATACTTCGTTTTATAAAAAGATTGTCATCAAAATTTGAAGTCTCTCACCTACGGTTTGCAGAAATCGTAGTTATAAAAGACTTACAAAATCATCATTTTTCGAACGAAATTAAAAACGCGAAAGCCGGTAAAGTCTTATCTCCTGCATTTCGTAAGCTTAATGCCTTTATCGACGCCGATGGGTTGTTACGAGTAGGAGGGAGACTTGTAAACGCTGACTTAGCTTATGACAGTAAACATCCAATACTTTTACCAGGTCGCGGTCATATTTTGAATTTAATCATTGATTACTATCATAGAAAATTCTTGCATTCCGGACCTCAGTTACTGATGTCCCTTTTGCGACAAAATTTCTGGATTTTGTCGGCTAGAAATATTGTGCGTAAACGCGTCCAATTATGTTATACTTGTTATAAGGTTAATCCAAAATCACGCTTCCCCCTCATGGGGGATTTACCTGCCTGTCGGGTAAATGAAGGTAAGGCATTTTTCCACTGTGGCATAGACTACGCGGGCCCCTTAAGTGTGATTCCTTATAGAAAAAGAGGTGTGCACAAAATTAAAGCATACATTTGTGTGTTTGTGTGCTTAATCACGAAAGCGGTTCATATCGAACTCGCATCAGATCTAAGCACGGAAACATTTATTAACGCTCTTAAGCGATTTTTGTCGCGACGCGGGCCGGTAAAAATAATGTACTCAGACTGTGGGACAAACTTCATTGGTGCAAAATCTCACCTCGATGCTCTCTATGGTCTCCTGGAGTCTGAAGCTTTTCAAAATAAGTTCGACAGGGAACTAAGAGACCATCGGATAGATTGGAAGTTCAATCCCCCATCCGCCCCGCATTTCGGTGGAATTTGGGAGAGTAACGTGCGGAGTATCAAACTCCATCTGAATCGAGTAATTGGTAAACAATTATTGACATTCGAGGAAATGTCTACAGTACTTGCGCAAATTGAAGCAATTTTAAACTCCAGACCGCTTTCATGTTTGAGTGCCGATCCATCCGAACCTATTGCTCTAACCCCCGCACATTTTCTCACATTGACTCCTCTAAAGTCACTTCCGGCGACAGATACCTCCTCTAGAGACATTAGTTTACTGTCTCGTAAACAGTATGTGGACCATTTAGTTCAGTCTTTCTGGAAACGGTGGAAGGTGGAGTACCTTCACACTCTCCAAACGCGTCAGAAATGGAACACGGAAACAGAGCCAATCAAGATTGGATCTGTTGTCTTGTTAAAAACTGAAGGTAGTGCACCTCTTAATTGGCCACTAGGAGTTATTGAGGATGTCTTTCCGGGAGCGGACGGTATAGCTAGAGTAGTTAATGTCCGGACGAAAACTGGAACTTATAGGCGTCCAGTTGTCAAGGTTTGTCCGTTGCCAAATCAATAACATTACAAAATAATATACAGTCCACTCGCTAAATTAAGTAGATTTAAGTTATAATAATAAACAAATAAATAAATAAATCATTGTTTTGAAAGGACTACGTCCTCTCAAGCTGGGGGGCATGTTTGGGCGAACTGTTAGGTAGGTTTGTTATGGGTAGCTGGCCATAAAATCCTTGTCCTTGTGCCTATAATCTGACCTATCCGATTTGCCCAATCACCTGTCTCCAGCCAGTACTTCTTCATACGCGGCCTTGGATAGACGTGTCCATCGCAGTGTACACCGCGCGCGAACGAAGGAGAAACCACACACAAAAACGCGACCAGTGCTCCGCGAAAGAGGCATCCATTGGAGATAAGGTGAGTCCAGACCATTTGATTCCGTGATTCCTTCCCCCTTGCTCCATTGGTTGGCTGCCTAGACAGATTTGTTGGGCAGTTCGTCCGATCGCGATAATCGAGAACCAGTTTGCGATCTCAAATCCTCCCCCTCGCATCCCCTTATGATAACGTCAAACTTGGCGTTGTCAGTGAACAATTTTCTACAGCATGGGTGGTCAGCCGCATACCAACCTATAAGTCAAGGAACATACACGACCAATTACATTTTTTAAATCAATAAATGATAATATGTATGGACATCGTAGATAGTAGCATAGATTTAGGTTGAAAGCGTGTTTACTTATGTTTATTATTAGATTTATGTTGTTTTACCTGCAAGAGTATGAATATAAGATTGTACTTTAAGATAAAAAGTAAGTAGGTACCTATCTGCTTGGGTTATGGAGATACATATTAAGAGGTTTAAGTAAATAAATATTATTATAAGCAAATAAATGGAAACTTTCAAAACCGATTTCAAAGCGACATGTGGCATGTGAAAGATATTTGTGCTCACAGATAAAGGGGTCAGCCTAAGGCCAGACACTTTCCGGAGGTTTCCCAGCTTCTAAGGTTCCCATAAAGGCCGAGTAAACCTTGAAGGTATTTTTATTATGGATTTGAAAAAAACACCGAAACCGGAAGTTGTTTCTACTAAGGATCCCTCTTGAAAGAGAAAACAATAAAATGTTGTATCTAAAAGTGATTGACTAAGATATTCATTCAAATATGAAAGATATTACTTAGAGAAGACCAAGCTTGCAGAGGCTCTTGAATTTTGGTTCACACAAAAACAGTGCTCACCAACTACTTTGTTAAAGTAGCCATGATATATTAATATTTACTTAAGTGTCATATTTAATAATACTACAAGAAAAAAGTTAAAGATTGTGGTTACAAATGATGCATGTGTCGGGGTATTGATAAAATAAACCCCAATCCTCATATAAACAAAAGCCATGCAACTCTTGCCACTTTTCCCTGAAACATTGGAAAGAGAAAAACCATTTTATAATATGAGTGGTCAGCCTCATACCAATTTATAAGTCCCGGAAGTATCAATTTACTGAATTTGGATTTAAAATAGGTAGGTATAACAAGAAAATACCTATCATCCATGCATATCACATAATATGTATGTGAGTTTGCGTCCTTTGGTCACATACATTTCATTTGCGATTTGAAATATTATCCAAAACGTTCGTAGGTATTCTTAATTCAAATTTTAAATCAACACACAAAAGACATAACATTGGACTTTGTTCACTGGTTGGCAATAACATAACAAAAGAAAATAATAATAACATAATATGCATACATTGATTTACTATGTAGAAAAATAAATTCACACACGGTACAAGGCAATGAGAGCCAAAAAACTGACAATATTTTTTTATAATAAAAAAAAGTCCAGTTAGGTTATCCAAACAACAGCTTGGCCCGGAAAATAATATATTGGACACTTTGAGACGCGTTAACTAGATTGTCAAGACTTGAATTAGCACAGGTGACGTGGGTTTGTGTTGCAATATTGGTATATAATATTTTTTCATTTATATTTATAAATAAAATTACTCACAAATTACGAGAATTTAGCTGAAAACTTGTCGCTATCCTTCCCACGGAACTGTCAAACATGCTTAGGAATCTTCCATACAACGCTATTGACCACCAAGCTTCCTTACTCTACCAGTAGATGCTGCTTTATTGGTTCTTGTCCAAAATAATAGTAGGAAACTACTATTTGGTATTACCGATATTCCCTTGACAGCCAAAATGGCGCCCACAGATAATGATTGCTTGGCGTGGGGTCGTAAATTTTTAACCGTTGAATGCTGTTTTTGGCTGTTTTCACAGGCGTTAAATTGTGCAAAAAGTTATTTGAAAAGAATATAATACTTTGTGCGTGAAAAAAGTACGTGAAAATGGTGTATAGGTGGCCTGGTGCCGGACAACGTATTTCCGTCGTAACCTCAAAAAAATTCGTTCACAAATATAAGACTGCTATAAAGTACAAAAAACCTTCATGTTTTTGTTACGTTCCAGCTAAAAAATACTAGTGCCTCTAAATAAACTTTAATTGACACCAAACTTTCAAAATGATTTACATTATTTTAACTTAATTTGCCAAAACCTTAATTACCTTAATTTAGCTTTAAACCAAAATGTAGTTCGGTGCATTATTTAAGAATGTATATTTGTGTAAACTTGTATATTTTATTTTAAAATAAATAAATTTTTAAAACAAAAAAAAAACTTTTCTTTGACATGACCTCACCATTAGTTTCCTATAATATCAAAAAATATTTGAAATAAATTTTAGGTATGAGAGATATTATACATTCCATAATATTATCAAAAGCTTCCGTAATCTCCCCAGAGGTAGCTAAGATTCTGGCATTCCCACTTTTTTTTTTAAGTGGGATCTCTATAAACCTATAATACTCTATGCTGTCAAATGTCAAATTTTACGGAGGATGAATTAAAACAAGGGTGCCAACATTTCTTGTTTTACTACGGTAGGTATTTCATAATACAATATAAACTTTAGTTGGAAATGTCAATGTATTTGCGCGGAAAAAAGGTTTTGATACCGAAATCTTGAATTTTAAGTCTTGTGCAGTGCATTTACTATGAAAAACAAGATTCTCTGTTTTTTTTTTTTTTTTTCTGTATAAGAAGAAGAGAAAGTACAATCTGCGACTGTCACTTTATTTCGCTTTTTTGTCAACAAGGGGATAATAATTTCACGCCGGTGAAAAAATGTAGATTCCATTTTTAAAATGGTGTGTTACCACAATGGAATACTTCTCATCTTGGTTTCCTTGTTGATTTATGCATTTTCCCTTGATGGAGATTTTGTGTTTGATGATTCTGAAGCAATCGTCAAAAATGGCGATGTTAACCTCAAAACGCCGGCAAGAGATTTGTTTATACACGACTTTTGGGGCGCTGATATCAAGAGAAATGCCAGCCACAAGTCTTACAGGCCCCTAACAGTGCTTACATTTCGGTAAACACCATCTTTCTTTTATTTTTATATATTTTTTTTCTTATCTTTGTATGCTTTGTCTACTCTTAGACAATTGTACCAGCAACCTTAGAACACAATGAAGTCGACACAAATGACAAATGCAAAAAAAACGTGACGTCACTATTTTGTTGGTTGCCAAGAACCTTACAGCCTTTTCATACTAGAAACATTCTGCCCGGATTTTTCTATGGTATTTCTACCCGTTGCACAGCAGGCTTTCAGACTAGTCCCATTCTACAAGGCTTCCAGGTAGCCAATTAAAGAATCTGGGCAGAATGCAATCTAGTGTAAAAGCAAAATCATCCATGCAGAATGTTTTGTGTCAGAATGAAATGGACTTTAGTCATGGAGGTATATATATGGAGGGGCTCTGAACGTGATTTAGTACCAATCGACATGATGCAACGTCTTTGACACCATACATTGTTAATAGTGCTGTCTCGCTCACGACATATGAAATGCTTTCGTTATTTTCTATGCAAGCAACGTGTCTCTACTCCGTCTTCAATTTATGTATATATCCCCATGGAAACCCACGAAATCACTATGGTAACGTGTTTGTTACTAGTGTTTTTGAAAGTAAGTATAAATGATGTGATTAATTCCGAATTCAAAAATGTTCCCACCTCATTGTGTACGGGATGATTTTCACAAGTAAGTATCTATTACCGCGAGCATAGATTAGATAGCATAGATATTCCTTGACTTATAGGTTGGTATGAGGCTGACGACCCATACTGTAAAAAATGGTTCACTTTGCCAATGTCACCCCTGTTTCAGGGAATGTCGGCAAGAGTTGCAGGGCTTATGTTCATTTGAGGTTTGGATTTTATTTGTAAGTACACAATCAGCATTTGTAAGCGCGAACTACACGTGTTTGTTTGTGGGCATACATCTGAGAGCTTTGAATGAATATATCCTTGCAACTTAAATTATAGATAGATAGATTATAGATAGAAGTTACATACTTGAAGAAGCAAGTACCTATATATTTGAACATCACTAGTTCTAGAAATGGCTGTCACTTTCGCGAACAAAATATTTCGACAAACGAAAAATAAATTTTATCAACGTATTCATATAGAATAGTGATTAAAGTGAAATATTATTCCATGTTCTATAACACATTTACTCTCTTTTGTTGGCACGTTTAGAAAATACCCAGTTTGGCATTTACCTATATGGATTTTTTTTCCAATTAGGTAACACACCTGTTGATAGTTGTAAGGGTTACCGATAGACTGAATTTGGATTTTGTATGATGAGTGGGGTAGCGTATTTCTAATTCTCAAAGGATTGATTTCTTAGCCCATCCAGTTCTTAGTATATATCGATGATAAAAGTGAGATGTTTGAAAAAGTTCTTAATTCAAATTTATTATGAGCCCATTGGACTACCAACTTTAAAATAACGCACCAGCAGCTTTAAGCATGTGTATGTTTCAAATTTACACATGTTTAATTATGTTATACCCAGAGGCGGTTACTATTAACGTGCATCCGTGCAGTGAGCTGCCTAGATTTTGTAATAATTTTAGCAAAAAAATGTATACACTTTTCACAAAAATATATCGTGTGGAAGATGTGTTAAAAGATCGCTGAAGTAAAAAATCAATAATAATTATACGAAACGCCTGATAAGCGCAAAGAACCGCCTCCATACATAATATTATGGTATAATTATTATACATGTCGTGCATATCGCTCAATGCACAGAGACCTTGAAATACTTCCATACATATTATGAAAAACTGTCGAATCCGTGGCTGTGAGGGAGAAAGCAGATCAATCATAGCTTCGGTAACGCGGTAGACAAAGATGGCAAACGCCTTGCTACGTGCAACACCCAAATATTATGAAATAGTCGACGTGTGTTGACATTATATGAACAATGAACAATGAAACCATCATAAGTTAGACCCTCCGCACACTAGACGACAGGCGACAGCGACATGTCGGCGCGAATCGGTGATCGGCGCGACTCGGCGACAAGTCGCACGTTTAATAATAAAGAGCAATAACTCAAAAAACAACAATGTTGGTAAATCACGTTTGAAGTTCAGACAACCAGTACAACTTGTATGGGATGAAAAAGGCGGCCGATGTTTTATCTCGGTCATATTCGTCCAAATTGAACGGCTGTCGCATTCTACCTATTCTTCTCGCATTGTTCTTGCGTTTTAGAGTTATTTCTCTTTATTATTAAGCGTGCGAAGTGTGCGGAGCTTTGAACAAAATATTTGAAAACTGTCGGCCGCAGCCTGTCGCCGCGACTCGGCGAGCTGTCGCTGTCGCCTGTCGTCTAGTGTGCGGAGGGTCTTACTCTCCTTAGCATTTTAAAGAAAACATTGCTAAGTACAATGTTGATTATAAATAATAATTGCCAAACTGGACTCTGGATGACTTACATCCGTTCAGTTGTTAGTTTACGTAGAGATGTGTACAGTCATCGGTTGGCCTTTGATTTTGCGGGAATATTTTTTACATTCTTTTAAAAATCATCGTGAATTCATTACAAGATTGTTGTTAATTAATTTTCTGACTATGAATTTCAATAATAAAGCAGACGTGGACTTAATAAAAATTGTTTAACAATGTAAAGCTAAATCTAAAACAGTGATTAGGGTATTTAAGCATCATGGCTGTGTGGTTGTGAATGGTTTTTTTCTTTCCGTGTCGTATAATTTGTGGTGAAAAATCGTGGGGCGAAGATGTGTCATGGATCTCGCTCACCTTACTGAGGAAGTTAAACATCATGCACTTTCGTAAACTCACATTGAGCATGTAATGCCTTTAAATTAATGAGGCCAAACAGATCTTCCACAATGGCTTGATGTTGGTTATAGAGAATCAATCAAAATTTTCAATGATAAAGTGCATGAGAACAGATTAATTTTATCCGGAATAATTTATTTTGTGCTGTTTGTGCGGATGGATTTCCATTTTAAATAACTGTAAGTACGCGCTTAAATACATATATACCTATTCGTTATGCAGAAAAACGGGTGTAGGTACGTACTCGTGTATAGCTTAATAAAACATTATATATGTACGCATTTCTTACAATTTCCATTCAAAGCAAATTGGAAAATAAAAGAAAAACTATAATTGCAGAAATTATGAACTGCCAACAGTTTTATTGACGAGCCGCCTCTGGTTATACCTACCCTTTTATTAATTAATTTATACCTTTATTTTTTTCAGCCTCAATAAATATCTCAGCGGAGACACACTTATACCACGGCACTTCAAAACCACAAATCTTGTACTTCATATCCTGGCAACACTTTTATTTTATCATCTTCTAAATACCTTGAAAGGAATAAAAGATTTTAGTGCTGGCAACGCAAGATATTTCACCAATAGGAACACTGACAATGGCAGTACTGCTTTTTCTCCTTCATTTTGGAGAAACATTCCGATGCTAACTTCATTGCTATTCGCCGTTCATCCGATACATGTTGAAGCAGTTTCTGGAATTGTCGGACGAGCTGATATTCTTTCCGCCATTTTTTATTTTTCAACAATAATTTTGTATGATACGTCGATTGGAAAAAGAAGAAAAAACAAGAATGAGGCAGTGTTGCCAATTGATGAAGTGAAGGGATTAATTTTTTTGATGTTGGCGATGTTTTGTTCTGGTATGGCTGTTCTCTCAAAGGAAACTGGAATCACATCACTGGTAACACATAATTTTTTAATCTACCTATATTCTTATTCCGTCTTATCTTAGTCTCCTGTCTTCTCTTTTCTCTCATATTGTCTACATTCTACACATTCTTGTTTGTAAGAAAAGCTGTGATGTGACACGGCCGGGTTGCTAGGGCAAAGGCTTGATTATATTGTGCTATTGGCTGCTAAGGACCCTAGTTGTATAAACCTGCAATGTTACCTCATTGGCAGAAATTGACATTAGGATATTTGAACTCACTTCTTTTGTATTTTTATCCATACTCAAAAGGTTGTACTTAATGAGGTCCGCATATGAATTGACGTAGACAAAATAGCGTTGTCACTCAGCCGGTTTGCTAGGAAAAAGGCAAGCAAATATTTTGTTTTTGGTTTCTAAGAACTGCAGTCCCATACAAGACTTGCGTTTAATTGTCGATAAAAAAGTTCCTAATTAAAAAAATGTTTGGAGTTATAATACTGATGTTAAAATACATTTAAAAAAATCCCAGGAAATAAAACTTTTAACTATCTTATCTTTTTTTTCAGGGAATATGTTTTGTCTACGATATACTTGTTGTACAAAAAATGACACTAAACTTTCTTCAAAATCCAAAAAATTGTGTAACATCTCAAAAAGAAATACAAAATGAACCTGAAAACTCAGAGGTGTCAAATGGAATTTCATCATTTCAAAAAAAGAATCCTGTCAAATTATTTTTAACGGGCAACACTGCATTTGTCTATAGGCAGATAATTTTGTGGTGTTGTCTATGCTTGATTATATATGCACGGTTGGCAGTTATGAATTTTAAAAGTCCAACTTTTCAAGAAACTGAAAATCCAGCTGCTTTTGTTTCAAATTTTTCAAATCGCGTGAGTTATAATATTTTTATTTATTTTCTGTATTATTTGATCAGTCTTGAATTGTCTTGTGTCCAACCATCATTCCGAAAGGGGTAGCCAGTACCTCTGCAGATGTGTCTCCACTTTATCGTGTCGGTGTACACTTCTTTCACTCTCTTCTATTTTTCTCACTTGTAGGTCTAAATGAAGTAGCACTAATTAGCTACAAAAGCAAATGTCATTTTATTTTTACTAAAGATTTCAATTTTTTTAGGTAGCAACATACAACTATGTATACTTCATGAACATGCTGATTTTGATATGGCCACACTGGATGTGTTTTGATTGGTCCATGGGTTGCATACCTGTCTTAAAAAACCTGGCCGACTTCCGCATAATATTTGTCATACTTCTGTGGTTCTTCATTGCTGCAATATTGAATGTAATGTTTATAAATTCTTCTCCTGACAAATACAAAAGGTACATTTTTAAATTATTAATCCATATATTTAACTCTTTTAGATTGTTAAAACTCGAAGTTTTCAATGCCATACTTATTGAAAGCTGGTTAGGTTGATAGCTCAGTTGGTAGAACCCTTGCCTTTTAAAGCCAGAGGTCTGGAGTTTGATTCGTTCGATGGTGTCAAGACATGGTTCACTTTCTGTGCTGCATTTCTAATATGGACCTCAGTTCAGGGAAGTTTGCTCAGCCTTCGCCAGAAATGAGAACCTATTCCTTCAGGAACCAGAAAGCACCCGCTTGACATAGACAGGTTTGTGTAAGTCTGCCTCCTTTTCTGTGAAAATAATAATGTTCCACTTGCCACATCTACCATTTAAATACGAGCATAAAGAACATTCCTTCACAAGGAACTATTAGAGAGATTGACTGGCCTTTTAGTCAACTTCTTCGGGAGACTCTCTTGCTGAGCGGAAAAGAAAGGACTGTTGCTTTGACTCACAGATACTAATGAATATACATTTTTTTTTTTTTCATTTCATAGAACTATAATTCTGATTGAAATTCTGTAACATGTCGTAAATTTTAAATTATCTCGAAGATTAATTAAACAGTTTTTTGTGATTTTAGGTTGGTAGGTCTTTCCTTTGCCATGATGATAGTTCCATTTCTTCCATCGAGCAATATTCTATTCCCCGTTGGGTTTGTGGTTGCTGAGAGGAACCTATACATACCGTCGACGGGGTTCTGTCTCTTGGTGATAGTCGGGTTTACAAATCTGCTTCATCGCTCTAAAAGAAGATATCATAAGGTAATCTTATCATCTAATCTAATCTAAGTTGCAAAGATATGTAACATTATATTCGTTCTCACAAGCAGACACTTACAAGTTCGCGCTTGCACATGCCGCATGTGAACCTACAACATAAAAACCCAGATCTCAAATGACATACACCCTACAACTCTCGCCGTTCTTCTCTGAAACAGGGGTGACATTGTCTGAGTGAATCATTTTCTACAGCATGGGTGGTCAGCGGCATACCAACCTGTAAGTCAAGGGCGACGACACAATTTTGTCTGTGTCAATTCACATGCTTATATGTATTTTTTTTTTCAGTTTCTAAAATGCAGTTTCATCTTTTTGCTGCTGATGTTCTCGCTTAAGACATGGGAGAGGAGTAAGAAATGGCAGAACGAGCGACAATTATTTGAGTCAGCCCTGGAAGTGTGTCCGTTGAACGCTAAAGTGCACTACAACATTGGGAAGAATGCCGGAGACCAGGGCAGGATTGCCACTGCGGAGAGAGAATACCGGGAAGCCATAGAGCTGCATCCTGATTATTGCCAGGCCATGAATAACCTAGCAAATTTGTTGAAAGATCAGTCCAAGTTTAAAGAAGCTGAGATTCTGCTGAAAAGGGCTTTGGAAATCAAGTAAATATTTTATATTATTTTCATAAGAGTATCTCTGTTCTAATTGTTAATAAGTTTTCCTTGACTTATAGGTTGGTATGAGCTGGCCACACATACTGTAAAAAATGGTTCATTTTGCTACTATTTCAGGGAAGGCTGCCAAGAGTTGTAGGGCTTATGTTCATTTCAGGTTTTGATTTTGTATTTTGCTTGTACACATGCAGCATTTGTAAGTAAGAACTTACACATGCCTGCTTGTGGACATGCATTAATTATCAGAGGCGTGCATCCCATACAGGCACATGCGTCTAATAGGTATAGGCAATATATGGAAAAAATGCATTTTATCTTGATATTGAGATTTAAAATTCAAAATAAAAGTTTGATTGGAGCCATCGTTAGCACTTCAGTCAATTTCAAATGAGTTATTTTAAAGGAATGGGAGAAAATATTTTGTAAAGAAATTCAAACACCTTAGATCTTTTAAAGTTGCATTTATTGTCAGATGAAAATAGATACGTCACATACAAAAACAATGTAGTGCGTGGTTGTACTACTGGCTGTATATAATTCACGTCCCGGATCAGTAAGTAGACCCGGTTCCTTCTCTATGGTGTGGCAATGCTGAAAAATCCCTCAGTGTTGTGCAGCATTACACTCGTCCATCCTGACCACCGTTTGTGTCCTCACAAAACGACGGTGCTACATTACAAAATAAAAACCACTGTCCAAGAATTAACTGGACTTGCACGATAAGTCAGAACTCATCAGACGCACTGGAGTGACATCACTTTTTAAAACAAAATCAAAAATCTTGATGAGACGTTGCTCATCAGCAAATACAAGAGTAACAGCTCTCTTGAAGAATGGTTAGTATAGGTAAGTCGCAGCTTACCAACTGCTACATAGTAACAGTCCTTTGGATTAGTCATGACAAGCCTCTTGCTCGTCAGCTGCCACAAAATGGCATCTCCCGCTACATCACATGTAGGCGTAGCTCATCATAAAATACAAGAGTAACAGCTCTCTTGAAGAATGGTTAGTAGGTAAGACGCAGCTTACCAACTGCTACATAGTAACAGTCCTTGGGGTTAGTCATGACAAGCCTCTTGCTCGTCAACTGCCACAAAATGGCATCTTCCGCTACATCAAATGTAGTCACTACAACACATGTAGTTCACAACAAGCATCCCGCTTGCAACAGCCACAGAATGGCTTCTTCCGCTACATCAAATGTAGTCACTACAACACATGTAGTTCACAACAAGCCTCCCGCTTGCAACAGCCACAGAATGGCTTCTTCCGCTACATCAAGTGTAGTCACTACAACACATGTAGTTCACAACAAGCATCCCGCTTGCAACAGCCACAGAATGGCTTCTTCCGCTACATCAAATGTAGTCACTACAACACATGTAGTTCACAACAAGCCTCCCGCTTGCAACAGCCACAGAATGGCTTCTTCCGCTACATCAAGTGTAGTCACTACAACACATGTAGTTCACAACAAGCATCCCGCTTGCAACAGCCACAGAATGGCTTCTTCCGCTACATCAAATGTAGTCACTACAACACATGTAGTTCACAACAAGCCTCCCGCTTGCAACAGCCACAGAATGGCTTCTTCCGCTACATCAAGTGTAGTCACTACAACACATGTAGTTCACAACAAGCATCCCGCTTGCAGCAGCCACAGAATGGCTTCTTCCGCTACATCAAATGTAGTCACTACAACACATGTAGTTCACAACAAGCATCCCGCTTGCAACAGCCACAGAATGGCTTCTCACATCAGCTTTCCAAGAGATCTATCAGGTCATCTCTGTCAACCTCACTCCCTTGGCTGTCAGACTCACTTGAGTCTTTTGAGGCTCCCTTGTAAGGCCTCAATGCATCAACAGCAACCAATGCACTGAACTTCTTGTATCCACGCATACCCTTGATGCTCCGAATAGAGTAGCGATCAATATCTGGAAAAACTTTAGTCACTCTGTAAGGACCTCCATACAAAGGATCAATCTTATGGTTGATTCCTGCTCCACCTTTAGTCACAGCTTGCTTCCACAATACAAGGTCTCCCTTGTTATACTTTCGTGCTGCCTTACGGCGTTTATCAAACTGTGCCTTCATACGCTGAGCAGCAACTTCCATGTTACTTGCAGCTTCCTTTTGCCTTTCTTCCAACCTTTTGGCAACATCCACAGTTTCCTCAGTTTGATCATTCTCAACATCAGCTAAAAGATGACTTACATGTCCAAACATCAACTGGTGTGGAGTAAACTTGGTACTAGCATTCACAGTGTTGTTGATTCCCCAGATAATATCAGGTAAACCACCATCCCATGACCTCTCATCAGTGCCTGAAGCACGCATAGCATCCAATATGGTGCGATTTGTCCTCTCCACTTGGCCATTAGCTCTCGGCGTAGCCACTGCAGTTAAAATATGGCGAAACTGCTTTCTGATGGCAAACTGCTTAAAGTGCCGACTATTGAATGCCAAACCTCTATCAGATATGACTCTGGTAGGAACACCAAACATACTGAACATCTCATTCAGTTTCCTTATTGTTTCCACAGAACTCAGAGTGCGAGTCGGGTAAACAAACACAAACTTAGAGAAAGCATCTGTAATCACAAGAACATAATTATTGCAATTCTTACTCTTTGGGAAAGGACCCAAATGGTCAACGTGCAGAGTATGCAACGGCTTGGCTGGCTTAGGAACAACATTGAGTTTTCCTTCTTTCTTCCCATACTGCCCTTTAGAAAATGCACAATTAATGCAAGCGGCCACATATTTTCTAATAAAGCGAGTCATCTTCGGGAACCAAAACTCACTCTTGATGAGTTTCTCACATCTGTCAAATCCTGGATGCCCAATATCATCATGATGTTTCCTTATTAGCATCCACTTAGCCATACTTGGTACTACAAGGCGGTCTCCATGCAATGTCTTGCGGTACAATCTACCATTTTTCTCACAAAAATCTGTTATAATACCGGCATCAGCCTTTCCACTGTTTAGTTGCTCCAATATGGATGTGATCTTTCTATCTTGTAATTGCAAAGAAAGTAACCAATCATCCTCCTGTATCATCATAGTATTGACATCTACTGGAGCTGGATTACGGCTCAATGCATCAACATGCTTCATACGATGTCCAGGACGATATTCAATCTCCAAATCATACTCTTGGATCATCAGCCACCATCTGGCTACTCTCGGTATCATATCCTTTTTAGCAAAAGTTGATCTGACAGCAGTACAGTCTGTAATAACTTTGAAATGTATTCCAACTAGAAAAATTCTGAATCGCTTTATTGATTCAACAACTGCCAGAGTTTCCAACTCGTAGCTATGATAAAAAGCTTCCTCTTTGGAAGTAACTCGACTGAAGTATGCAACAGGTTTCAATTCACCGCTACTTTGAATTTGCATCAATATTCCTCCCAAACCCAATTTGCTAGCATCAGTGTGGACTTCAGTTGGGAGCTCGTTGTCATACAGAGCTAGCACAGGTCGCGAAGCTAGTTTTTCCTTCAACTTTTGGAATGCTCTTTCCTGTGGATCTTCCCATATCCAAGTCATATTCTTTTTCGTAAGCTCTGTCAGCGGGCGAGCAATACTTGCAAAATCCTTGATAAACTTGCGGAAGTAGCTCGTCAATCCAATAAACTGTCTGACTTCATGTACATTTCTGGGAGTTCTAAATTCTTCAACGGCCAATGTTTTGTTTGAACCAGGAGCTACACCATCTCCCGTTACTTCGTGGCCCAAATAGCTTATTTCCGTCTTCAAGAATGAACATTTCTTCAAATTGACCTTCAAGTCTGCTCTTTTCAACAATTCAAATACTGATTTCAACAATCTCAATCCTTCACTGACTGTAACACTTGGTATTAGAATGTCATCCATGTAGATTAGGATATTCTCATTAGGTATTGTCTGCAGTGCTCTCTTAATAACCCTCATAAATACAGAAGGTGCGTTAGCCAGCCCATAACTCATGCGCAAATATTCATATTGCCCATCTGGTGTAATGAATGCTGTCTTTGGAATAGAGTCTTTATCAACAGGGATCTGATGATAGCCTTGCGTTAAGTCCAGACTAGTGAAGTATACCTTGTTAGCAAGTTTACAGATCTGATCATCAATATGAGGTAATGGATACCTGTCTTTCACAGTAATAGAGTTCAAGGCTCTATAGTCAACACATAATCTGTAATCTCCAGTCTTTTTGCGCACTAGGATAACTGGACTAGCATAATCTGACTCTGACTCTCGGATGATTCCATTAGCAAGAAGGTCGTCAACCTTTTCTTGTACCACCTTTCGCTCACATGCGGACAACCTGTATGGTTTATGGTAGACGGGTTTATCACTGAGCGTCTTAATCTTCATTTGACCAAGATTTGTACATCCAAGTTCAGTAGTTGAATTGGCGAAACATGAATGAAAGGTGTCGAGTACCTTGTTAAGCTCTGCTCTCTCTTGGAGAGAAATATCTCCAACATCTACATCAGTGTGCTCTAAAATAAAACAAGAAGTGCTCCTTACTTCTGGTCCTGGGCTTGCCTCATCGCCCTCAGTCGCTTCTACTGCCTCCACAGCTCTTGTGAGAAGCTGATCCTTTGTCCAACAAATCGTCTCACTTCCAATATTGTGGACAACAAGTTCAGAATCTCCAGATCCGACTATGATGCTCGGAATGAGGTAGCTCATCTTCCCCACTTCAAAGCATCGGGCAGCTGATGTGAAACACATCTCTCCTACTGCTCCAGACTCGGCTCCTTGGACTTTTTCCTCTGGAAGCACTGCTCCAAGAGATGTCCCGTCTTTCCGCATCCACGGCACCGCTTGACACTAGTAGTGCCCTTCTGCCAGCAGGCCTTGGCAATGTGGCCACTCTTGCCGCAGTTGAAGCAGGTTATGCTCCGGGGTGCAGCAGGTCTTTGCAACGGCGCCCGTCGACCGGTACTGGTCCCCGCTTGTAAACTCCTCTTGGCCGCCTGTTTGTCCTGGCTCTTGTAGTTCTCCTGCGCTGACAAGAACCCCACATACAGGTCCTCAGGCGAGTCACATCTGAAGCTCCTGGCATACGGCTGCAGCTCACTGGGCAACCCTCGAATGAGGCAGGATATGGCTGCCTCATTGTCCAGCCGGCATCTCCTCACTAGCAGCAGTTTGCTGTGGTAGTAGTGAGTCATGGACTCACTCTCCCTCTTACGCCGCCCCATCATCTCCTCCAGCATATCGGCATACTCTATTTGCCGAGGGAAGGCACCTGTCAAGGCCGCCTTCCACTCACTCCACGTCAGGCTGTAGCTCTCAAGCTGCTCGAACCAGCGTTTAGCTGATCCCCTCAACCTAGTCTGCATGTAGCAGGACTTGGCGTAGTCGTCCCAGCCATGCACCTCGCCTAGGACATCAATTTTCTGCACCCAGGCAGACACAGTGCAGTCTTTGTCATCCGGGTCGAATTTTGGGATGACCTCACTCCGCACAGTGGGCGCAGAAGTAGATGGCCCAGAAGAAGATGGCACCGGCGCCACAGGTGGCTGTCTAAGCACGCTGCTACCGCTCTTCTCCGCCATGTATTTGGCAAGCATGCCTTCGAGGCGCGTCTCAAGCAACCTCTCAAAGAGAACACTGGCAGGTTCATCCTCTTCGGTCCTCCTGGCGGGCTCTCGGCCGTTCGACATTGCTTACTTTTAAATTAACACGCGAAAAACAAAAATGCAAAAACAACAAAAACAAAATGGCGACACGGCGTCCAAACACGAAAAATTTCTTTAAAACAAACAAAAACGTACACAAAAAGCGTCCCAGCACAAATATAAATAACAAAAAGCGTCTATGCACACACAAGAAATAGAACCAGCAAAAATATTCGCATCAAGCGTCCAAACACAAATTCTCGCAACAAGCGTCTATAATATCGCAGATCAAACAAAAAGTATCTCACCAAAATCGCTTCAACACAAAAAATGAGTCGCGGATTATATCCCACTTCTGAATTGTAAAGAAATTCAAACACCTTAGATCTTTTAAAGTTGCATTTATTGTCAGATGAAAATAGATACGTCACATACAAAAACAATGTAGTGCGTGGTTGTACTACTGGCTGTATATAATTCACGTCCCGGATCAGTAAGTAGACCCGGTTCCTTCTCTATGGTGTGGCAATGCTGAAAAATCCCTCAGTGTTGTGCAGCATTACAATTTATTCTAAAATGTATTTGCCTGTACCGTGCACGCGCCTGTTAATTATGAAACTTAAATGTTGGTGTATCTCTGCGACTTTGATTATCAATATCCCTAGTATACAACTTTGTGAAAATGCACCACTTGAATTAAAATTTAGAAGTTTCAAAGATATATTAACATTTAAGATTCAAATCAAATGTATTCCCACGAGCAGACACATTTTGAGAAATGAGAAATATCGTCTCCTTCATCTTATCATACAGGGTAAGATTGAGGAGAGAATATCTCAGGGACGCCGAAGAACATCGTGGCTGAAAAACCTGCGACACTTGTTCGGCACAAGCGCAAAGTCCGTGTTTAAAGCCGCAGCATCCAAAGTCAAAATAGCCATGATGATCACCGATCTTCGATAGAAAGAAAAGGGGAAGAAAGGGATTCACATTATATGCATTTTCACAAACAGACACGTATAAGTTCGCGCTTAAACTTGCCGCATGTGGACTTACAATATAAAAACCAAAATCTCAAATGAACATACACCCTGCAACTCTTGCCGACCTTCCCTGAAACAGGTGTGACATTGGCAAAGTGAATAATTTTCTACAGCATGGGTGGTCAGCCGCATACCAACGAATAAGTCAATAAGCCAAGGAATTATAATGTTTTTATTTGTAGATCAGATTTTCCAGCAGCATGGATGAACTTGGGGATAGTGCTCACCAACTTGCAGCAGCCGTCAGAAGCGGAATACGCCTACTCACAAGCACTGCTGCACAGAGACAGATACGCTGATGCGCATTACAATCTGGGAAACCTGGTAACACACTCACATGCATTTGAGTGCTTTAAATGAATATGTCCTTGCAACTTAGATTATAGATTATAGATGCTCTTCGCTGGGTTGAAAAATTCTTATTACTTTACCAAAGACCGGTCACCAAAGGTCCATCCAGCCTTCTTTGCCTGTTTCGGTGTTTATTTCAAGCAACAAAATAAAATACCGACAAGTGTTAGTCAGCCTTCACAAGAAATGAGAACCAGCCCCCTTGGGAGCTGGGAAACCCCCACTCAACTGAAAGGGTTGGTGTGAGGCCTGCCCCCTTACCTGTAAAAATAAATACATAGGTCCTGAATAGCCACATGCAACCTCCTCGGAAAAAACACAAGCAAGAAGTTACACCATATGTGTAGCTTGATTGCATTTTAAAGGTCCTTACAGCAACTGGGTACGGGCTTTCTATAGCGATGAGAGGAAGAAGAAGAGTGGGAAAGCCCAAACTGAGATGGACGGATGGCGTGGGGCGGGATGCAACTCAGCTTCTACAAGTTACCAACTGGTGAACAGCGTCACAGGACAGGCGGAGTTGGAGGCAGAAGTTAAAGGAGGGCTCTTTAGGTGTCATTCACAAAAACATTGCTCAACAAATAAATATTCTAATAGTTATTTATTTTATGGATACTGTATTTGAAACATGTATGTAGGTGACTCTAAATCTAATCTAAATCTAAATCTAAGCTGCAAAGATATGTATCATTTGAGATTCATATTAAATGCATTTCCATAAGCAGACATGCATAATTTCGCGCTTACACATGCCGCATGTAGACCTACAATATAAAAAAGCTAATCTCAAATGAACATAAGCCCTGCAACTCTTGCCGACCTTTCCTGAAGAAGGGGTGACATTGGCAAAGTGAACCATTTTTTACAGTATGGGTGGTCAGCCGCATACCAACCTATCAGTCAAGGAATTATCTAAACCTATCAGAACCTATCAGACTCTCATTGTGTTTAAATTTGTTTGAATGATTTTGAATTTTTAGTACTTGGAGCAGAAGAAACACGAGTTGGCCTTGAAGTCCTGGATGGAAGCCACCAAGATAAATCCTAAGCACGCCGTAGCCTGGAGCAATATCCTAGCACTCCTAGATAATACAGGTAAACTTATTTTCTTCTTCATTCACCTTACCTTCTTCTAGTTACTCTAGGGTCGCTTTTTTTTCAAAAAAAATTGTGAAAAGCAACTAAGCTTCACTTCAGTGTTTATTTCAAACCCCAAAATAAAATACCGGCAAGGTTTACCCAGCCTACACAAGAAATGAGTACCAGCCCTGGAAAATCTCCACTTCAACTAAAATGTTTGGCGTAAGTCCGTCCCCCTTACCTTTAAAAATAAATATACTCCACTCCCCACATGCACAGCAAGTGCAGCAAGAAGTTACACTATGTGTGTCGCTTAGTAGCGTTGTATTCCACCTTCTCTTCAGCTCCCGATGAACCACTAATTCATATTCATTTGTTTTTTAGGTCAAGTAGACCGCGCGTTGAACTTGTCTCAAACAGCTTTGCAAGAACTGCCCGAAGTCGCCGCAATCCACTTTAACGTCGCAAACCTGATGGGGAAAAAGGGAGACTTCGAGACATCGGAGCACCATTTCAAAAAGGCTATAGAGTTGATAGGGTCAACAAAGCGCGGTGTATACTATGCCAATTTGGGAGTTTTATACCATAGATGGAAGAGATATCATGAAGCCATTGATATGTATAGGAAAGCTATTCAAACTGATCCTACTTTGAACAGTGCAAAAGAAAATTTGAACAAACTATTAGAAATGGATGGCAGCTGAAAAATTCAGGAAATGGATCTTTTTGTTTAAATTACACCTTAGGAGCCCTCTATTGGCTCATTCGATGACAATCAGAGTCAATTCAAGCAAGACCCAGCTGCTTTAAGACTAAATTTAGTATTGTGGCCAATTTTGTGAGAGAGATGTTAAGGCATGAATATTTATCCAGGACCTTTTTTTTTAACTTCTCAATAGTAATCGCTATTTTGATTTTGCGAGGAAAAAGAATGAATGAATTTAAAGTAAGCAAGTGCGAAGTAGACAGATAACAATGCAAAAAGTGCCGCGATAGGTTTGTTTGTGTGCGTGTACTATAATCTATAATCTAAGTTGCTAAGATATATTGCATTTGAGATTCATATTAAATGCATTCCCACAAACAGACATACATACTTAAACATGCGGCATGTGGACTTACAATATAAAAACCCACAATATGTAATACAACAAACACATTAAATGTTTAACTTTATTTGTTTCACCATTACAATAAATAATAAAACACAACGTATAAATAATAACAGAATTCACAAGCTTGTGGCTCTGAAGCCAGGCAAGCAATCCCCTTTTTTTCTCAAGGTCAATCCTCTTTTGTTTTTTTCTATTCCATATTCAAATTTTCCTATGTTCTTTTTTCCCTACATAACTATTTAAATCCTTTTGCTATAAAGCTTCATACTAAAAATGTGCAGCTTGGTTCTGTTATTAATTATTTTTAAATAGACAAAAGCCAGTGATATTTTATGTACTTTTAATGAATGACTCATGAATCTCCTTCTACTTTTGTCATGGTATAAATATTGTGCTAATTTTATTACGTAGAAATCATTTGAGTTAAAATATAGTGGAGTGGAAACTATTTTGACGCAAATAGACGCTATATCTGTCTCTATGCGGCGATCTTAAGTTGTGTATGTCCATTTATGGCAATAAGATTTTTATACCTACAATTCTACAAAATAAAGCAATTTATACTAGAGAAATTGTGTGTATCTTTAAATTATAAAAATAATAAATATTATAATTAGGATGACTTATTTGGTGATCGCTGTTTTTGTGTAAATCGCACCTAAAGAGCCCTCTGTGAGCTTGGTCATCGCTGTAGAAAGCTGCAATTCTCAAGCAAGATCGTTTCTGGCTGGATGAACCTAGGGTGACCGGTCTTTGTTAAAGGTAGATTATTTTTTTACCCAGCAAGAGAATATTTGAAAAATTACATTTTTCATTATCCACTTTTGTGCTTCAAACCTATTACGCTCCAATCACGAGTCCAAAGTGTTAACCGCTAGATTACGAACCAGTTTTTTTCGCAACTAAGCTACACATATAGTGTAACTTCTTGCCTGCGTTATCCCCGAAGGGGTCGCATGTGGCGCTTCCGGACCTATTTATTTTTACAGGTAAGGGGGCCAACCACTTCAGTGAAAGTTGGTTTAAATTTCTATGTTTATTTTTCAATTGAATAAGAGTTTTAGGCTTACACGGCCGGCTGATGATGCTGGAGTGAAGTTTTCTGGGATCTGATGCCGTGGTCTGTGGGAGCTGGAGCTTCCGGACGTTTCGCCCATTTCTGCGATGGGCTTCTTCAGCGCCTTCTTTATTTTTCAATTGGTAACAACGGACCTGATGCTGGAAATCAGCGTAAATATATACTTACAGCGTAAAAGTAATAAGCAGAAAATGCTACAATCTTGGGATTTTTTAAAAAGGAAAATATAATTAAATAGCAGAGCTCAGAAGAAGTTAGACGTAGTAATCTATTAAAGTATGGGTCGGCAACCTGCGGCCCGCGGGCCGCATGCGGCCCTTGGGGCGTCTTGGTGCGGCCCGCAAGATATTCGCCGCAACGCACCACGTGCCGAGCGGTATCATACACATACACAATGGAGTGAAAAAAAACAATAAATGTCATAAAAATGGACAAAAAGAATTTTATTTTTAAAACTAAAATATTTATATACAAATACCTATTTTAGGTAATGACATGGGCCACAGGGGGCGCGGCAGGGGGAGGGGGGGGGGGTAGTCAGCATTTGCTGAAATGCTGCCCATTAGATCCGCCACTGCTCAAGTGCGGCCCGCACTAAGTCCCACGTAAAATATTTGGCCCTTATACAACAAAAGGTTGCCGACCCCTGTATTAAAGCATAAGCAAGAAACAAGAATAAAAAGCTGCTGATGGGCTGCTGTTAAGACCACGCAATATCAAGCATCAATATTTGTTATCTTCTATCTTCATATATATAAAATCAAATGGATGTATGTATGTTTGTCCTGTATAGACTCCTAAACTACTGAAGAGATTGCGATGAAACTTACATGAGTTATGGTGTACATGCCAACTTAGACTTCTGTATAAAAAAAAATGGAGCAATAAAAGAAATGAGAGCAGGAACATGTTTAAACTATTTTCACCCCATGACAGGGATTTTTTTTTAGACTAAAGGAAGTGCGCAAAGACACAACGCAGTAGACACATCTGCAGAGATACTGGTCACCCCTAACAGAATGGCGGTATGATAACTAGCAAGACGAGCCACCACAAGAGGTGGCAGGGTACAGCTAGTCTTTTAATAAATTCAAGGAATTGCTTGGGAAAACACTTGTCAATCAATTTATAAACATTTTCCTTATTTTGATATGATTATTCACACATAATGTACCCACTCGTTCATTTCCTTTACCAAGAAATATTTTCAATAACAAAATCAGTTTCTTATTAACTAAAAAACAATCTTTTAGTATTTCTTAGAAGACATAAAACTTCCATACAGATGTGAAACCTCACTGCTTTGCTGACAGTGTTATCACGGGTTTTTCGACCAGGCTGAAATGAGGACAGTTGGTTAGTTGTAAGTAAAAATTTTAGGACAGTATTAGTGTAAAAGGCAAGAGTGGAGGAGATTCAGCTTAGGTCTACCCGGAGCTGTCAAGCTCATGATAATGATTCGTATAAAAGAGCAATGATGCTATTTCTGAACACTCGGAGTTTCAAACAACTGTGTTAGGACAAATCGGTCAAAGAGAACTCGTTAATGAACAAATCGGTCTCACGACACTTCGTATACTTTGTTGTTCAGTGACATTTCGGTCAAAGACAACTTGGCCAAAGATAACTCGTCCACAGACATATTATGGACTCAGACTATAACACATGAATTGACATGGACAAAATTGTGACATCCCAGAGCTGAGTTGCTAGGGAAAATACAAAGCAATATTGTGTTATTGGTTGCTAAACAAGGATGTCTCATACAAGTGTGATGTGAATTTGGAACTTTTTTCTCGGTGAGCAAACGTCAGTCTTGTATGGGACTGCCGTCCTTAGCAACCTATAACAAAATATTTATATGCCTGTTCCCTAGCAACCTGGCCACATGATGTCACAACATTGTCTATGTCAATTCACGTGAAAATCACATCATGTAATTCAATTTGTAACACATTGTTCTGAAGAGTCTACTATGCTTTGCTGGTGTCCGCAAGTCCTTGTTTATAAAAAGGCAAATATGGAAAAAGAAGAATAAAAAACAGTACATATTTTGTTTACTGGCAGCATTACATCATTAGTCTATGACTGGTTTATTTTTGTTTATTTTCTCAAGTTGGAAAACCTGATTTGCAAGTTGATTAAAAATAACAATGTACTGACATAATATGAATACTGTTACAATATAGATTCTATGTATCACCCATGTGGTTTTACAGGTTTGAATAAATTGGTAAGCCATAATATTGAACTGCTAATAGCTGCATTGTACAAAAAGGACAGAAGATTGATGCCTTCGTAAAATGAAGGGACTAGGAGAAAATAATCTGGAAACTTATTTTTTCATTGCAATCATATTTAGGGTCGGCAATCATCATAGATTATTTTTACTCAAGTTAGTAATTGTTCCAAGTAGATGGTCTGTGGATCATAGTGGTCTTTGGACCCTTGGAAGGGGTCTGGGCTGGTCCGTGGGAAGCTCAGACAAAGGTTGCATTATTTGGTATTTGATTTATTTTTAATGCGGTCCGCACATGAATTGACATAAGGTCAACCGGGGCTATTGCGTCACAATACTTTGAACGGCATATTCATATGATTAAAACAAACATATTGTGCATCATTTTAAGCTATAAGTTATGGTAAAAGTTAGGAATTTTTATCTAATTTCATATTTTTATACCATATAATGACATTTTAAATAACTTCTATATGTAAATGACGTTTCTATAAAAACTGGGATTTTTAGACGCAATAGCCCTAGATGGGGCGAAAGCGTCATTCACTTGTATTATGTAATTGGAAGACCTAATAACAATGATAATCACAATAATTTATAAAAATATTAGTTTTATAGTATAGTATTATCTTGTACTCCAAATTCTAGCCTTTGTTTAGGGAAAGTAGTCGAACAAAAATATTCGGGGCTATGGCGTCTAATTTTCGTAGTTTCTCGTAGACGCATTCGCCCCATCCTAGATTCCAGGGCTGCCAAACATTTTTTTTAGATAAGAATGAAACAACTTTGAAATTACGTATCATTTATTAGAGCAACGGAGTATGACGGCATTTTGCCCGTCTCATTACAATCATTACAAAAATAAAGAATTTAAAGCGCGTGAGATCTTTTAAGAGCCAATAGAGTGAATAAGTCCAAAGCAGTATTCTGGGTTTTTAATGTCCATTATGAAAAGTTCATTTTAAAAATTTGTTACTGTCAGAATAAAATAAAGAAATCAATAATTTACAGGTTACCTAAATAAAGTTTTAAGCTTTCACTTTCACTTTCATGGTCGGTTTTAGATGGTTTAGTTTTTCTCGGGTTAGACCATGTTCTATAAGCAGTAATTTTGTCTGCCGACGTTCCCCGCTCGTGGGAACGAAACGTCGGCAGACAAAATTACTGCTTATAGAACATGGTCTAACCCGAAAAAAACTAAACCATTTACAGGTTACCTGTTTCCAAAAATAATAAAAGTTAAAAAAAAAACTTTGTTTTCCATTATTTTAAATTTAAATCAATAACAAAGTTATTTTTCTTTTTATATTTTAAGATGAAGGATTACAAAGTAAATGCCTCTACAATCAATAAAAAACAAAATAAGTTATTTGAATTCTATTAAAATTAACACAAACTTATGAAATATTACAAAACAATGCTATCTGGGTTTATTGAATAACTTGAAAGATCTCATGCGTTTTTCAAATTTAACTTTCAAACTTCACTGAATGTTGTAATTTTTAAAATTTTCTTTAAACGTAACATGGCCTCTGCGGGATATATCAGGTTTCGTAAGGAACATTACAATGTCATCATCGTAATGTTTAACTTCCGATATATCTTCCACGTCTGGGCAATGGAAAGACATAAACCTACTGTTCTTTATTTTTCTCAAAAATTTCACGTTGGGTATATTCTCGTCATTGATAGAAATAATGTTCCCCACAAAATACTTAACAGACTTTTTTGTTGAAAATCTCACTAGTATCCAATCGTGAATTTCCGGATTCCTTTTGCCGACATACGGTTCAAATTCGTCATTGGCTACAATTTTTGCATCATTTTGCAATAAACAATCGTCATTTACATTTTCTGTCCTCAGCAATGAATCATCAAGGTCTTCCATTTCTGCGAAAAACTGTTCACGATAACTATCAAAATCTTCACAGGTTAGAGAAGATTCAGCAAAACTAATATCTGTTTCATCTTCAGATTCTTCATCGTAATCAACACACTTTTTTTGTTTTTTCACCCTTTTTTTAGATTTTTGATCAGTCTTTTTCTTCTTTGGTAGCTTAATATCAGATTTTTCTTCTACCTTTAAGCTCTCTTCTGATGATTTTGTACATTTTGCTTTCTTGCTAGATTGGGGATCTTTGTTTTCTTTTTTTGTGGGTTTTTTCTTACGTTCTTCTTTAATTATTTTTTCTTCCTCTTCCTTTTTTCTTCTTTCTAAAAACTCTTCCCTTGTAATTACTTCACAGCCTTTTGACACCTTTGTTTTTTTCAATTTAATTGTAGTATCACTTCGTTTTATTCTCTGCAATAGTAAAGATTCAAAAGAATAATTTTCTGAGGGAGACAAAATTCGATCATCAATAATCTTAATTATGGGTCTGTCATTCGAGTTATCAAATCGCATTCCTTGACTGTTCAAAGGCAATTTGGAAGACGCTGCTATCAGAGTTAGTTGAGAACTTGAGGTTTTATTGCCTTCTACAAGATCGTTGAGCGTTTTATTGTTTTCTTTCAATATGATATTTTGTGTATGCTCTTCAGGGTCATGACAACTGTTCATCCTGAGGAGCACCACTTGTAAACTGAGTTCTTTCAAAGAAGGAATCTGCTTTGTTTGTGTTTTAAATTGTTTGAATCTTTTCAATGATTCGGGGTCATATTTTTCTTCAGGTATCGTGTTTCTGTTGAATGGGTATATACCTCCTTTTTTAAAACCGTTCCGAATAATAAGTGGATTCAGTTCGCGCCACACTTCTCCAAGAATGCGACTAAATTCATCTTTTGGCAACTTCTTACCTACATGCAATCGTTGCCATTGCACAAGTTTTTCGTCCCAAGTGTTTTTCATTGATTTAAAAACTGACAAATCTAACGGTTGCAGTAAATGGCTTGCATGTGATGGTAACTTTATAATAGTCACTCCGCGTTTTTGTGCTTCTTCTAAAACTTTCAATTGAATATGGGTAGAATGGCCATCAAATATTAACAAAGCTGGTGGATCTTCGCTTAAATGCGGTATCACAGTATTGAACATGTACTTTTCAAATACTTTTGAATCAATCCAGCCATTTTTAGTGGCAGCATACGATGTGTTTTCGTATCCATTGCCTGACATCCAAAGGTCCCACATATTTTTTCCTCTATTTATTATTAATGGAGGCAATTTGTCACCAGCGGCGCTGGCTGTGAACAAGATCGTGACATTATCTTTACCAGATGACGCGATCGTTCGTGTACTGGCAAATCCACGGGCGCCAACTACTTTAGTTTTGTCAGGGTCATTCCCAAAACTTGACTCATCAAGATTCCAAATCTTTTCTGGTCTTCCTTTCAAACCCAATTCAATCAAAACCTCGTCAAGGATATCAAAGTAGTCATTAATTATAAAAGGATCGCATGCTACTTTCCTTGACATCTCCACTGCTTGTGGCTTTTTTAAGGACAAATTGTGTCTTTTTTTGAAGGCAGCAAACCAATCATACCCAGGCCTGTTGTTTTTAAATGGAGTTAAGTAATTATTTTGAATCACATGTGTGCTCACTAAATCCAGTGTTTCTTTGGAAGTAAGTCCGAATCCGTATTTTTCCATTACCCGTAGACCATTTGCAAGTTTGAGCTCATTTTCTCTGTCAATCACGGTAGGTGGTCCACGACACTCCTTTACGACACCTCTTCTGTTATTCACTCTATCACATATAGTCGTACGAGGAATATTGTATTTTTTTGCTGCTTGGTACGAGTTTAAATTACCACTTCTAACTTCATCTACAGCTTCTTTTAAAGTGTCAAGGTCGTATGTTGCTGTTGTTTTTCTTTTGTAGTGCCGCACCATATTGAAAATCTTAAAATAAAAAATCAGAATTAATGCAAATTACTGTAATATAAAATTAAAAGAATTTATCCCCGCCAAAAGAAAAAGCACCTACCCCACTTTACGTGAGAAGTTATCCCACATTAAAAAGGATAATGAGTTAAGATCATACTAAGTTTTGTCGACATCCGTTCATAGGTTTATATTGATACAAACAAACCGACAAACAGACACAAATTTTGAAACTATAGCTTTTGGTTCAGTAAAATAGCAATCAAACATTAAAAAAGTAAGTATGTAGGTATTATATCTAGTTGTCTAGTACCCATAGTACAAGATTTGCATATTTTGGGGCTAGTTGGCACTGTGTGGAATGTCCGAACATTATTATTATTACATTACAATGTAATTACAGATTTTTCATTATTCCATTATAATATGTACTTACCTAAAATCAAAAGGTTTAGGAGCCCTGATAATGGGGCTATTGCGTACCAATAGACGCAATCACCCCAACGGGACAGACGCAATAGCCTCAAAGCAAAAACATAGCCCACAAATTTTAAAATTACAAATTGTCAAAAGTCTTTAGCTAATTACGTAAAATAATGAAAACAGTATGTTAGCAATAAAACAATAAAAAAACTTACTTTATAAAATCTTCGATTCACTCAAAATGAACTGAGATTACAAAAGATTAAAATTCACGTGTTGGCACATAAAAAGTTCGAGACGAAATGAGAGATTTAAAATGGCGGGTCGATTAAAAAAGAAGAGCTCTGTTGCGACATCTATTGATGATTTTTTGTACTTTTAGTGCCAAAGACTAAAACAAGATGGCGTAAGTAGCTCTAAATTCCGCATTTCGTAAGATAATTCAAATAGATGCTTTAGCCCCGTAGACGCCATCACCCCGGTTGACCTTAGATAAATTTGTGACGTCGTACGGTCGAGCTACTAGGGAAAAGACCAACAAATAGTTTCTTACTGGTTGCTAAGGACAGTAGTCTAGTACAAGGGTGATGTTTGCCCACCGAGAAAAAAGTTCTGGATTCAAATTTGTGCCGTTTCCATTGAGTGCGCCCCCCCCCCACCCCTCTCCCCATTGACGATTTTCCTTTGAAAGACATTTTTTATATGGTGGTCCCTGATCGAAAAAACATCAAAAGTGGTCCCCAGGCCAAAAAAAATAATGGTGCTTTTGATAATCTATTATCGTAGATCCTTAACAACCATAAACCATTGTTTTGTGTTCATGGGTGTCGATTTTTATTTATTTATTCAAGATAATATTTATGTTCCTGATTACTGTTAAAGAAAGAAATACCTACTTACCTTATTTGTATGCCATGTATATTTTTTAAAATCCATGGTTGTTTTTAATTTCATTTTTGTTGGCAACCCTAATCCTTATTTTTCAAGGACAGGCAACATTGTGGGGACGCCCCTGAAGCAACAGCTGAAGGTACCTACATATTATTATAATATTATGTATATAGGTAGGCAGCCCACGTATGGGTATTGCCCGTATTGGATATATATGCGGTATGAGATAATACTGTTATGCTTATTGTTACCTATTGATCTTACTATGCCGGTTTGTATATCATTAAATATGTTACAGACGCGTATCTAGGAATTTGTCCAAAAAAAAAAAAATTTTTGACGATTTTTCTAGAAAGCGTAATCAGTCAAAAATCGCTTACTTTGTGGAGAAACCATTGACTTATGATATCTGTTGACTAGAATTATTTTAACGAAAATAAACAATTTAGGTACCCACATCTGTTTCAGCCATGTTTCAACCTACTTACGAAAATGGTCATAAGTAAGAAATAGAGAACAAAGAACTTCACATATTATTTAGATTTTGGGCAGTAACTTTGTGAAAGCACATTTTAATTAATTAAAATACTTTTTTAACTTTGTTACAATTCACTTGAGTTTTATTTTTTAAAAAAAAAAAAAAAAAAAAAAAAAAAAAAAAAAAAAAAAAAAAACACAACCAGTTTCGGGAGAAGCAGTACCTCCCATCTTCAGGTGTAAATATCAACTAACATAAAATACAAAATTACCAAATTAAGCAAGGATTTAATTTGTAGTACTGGTGGGGGTAAGTGGGGGGCGGGGTTTAATTAAACCCCGCCCCCCACTTACCCCCACCAGTACTACAAATTAAATCCTTGCTTAATTTGGTAATTTTGTATTTTATGTTAGTTGATATTTACACCTGAAGATGGGAGGTACTGCTTCTCCCGAAACTGGTTGTGTTTTTTTTTTTTTTTTTTTTTTAAAAAATAAAACTCAAGTGAATTGTAACAAAGTTAAAAAAGTATTTTATTTAATTAAAGAACTTCACAGTTGCATTTCCATGTGTACAAAAAACTCGGGCAAATGTAAAAATGTTTCTAGAAAGGTATTGCCGCGCGCGTACTATGCCCAGAACAGTCCTTAGACATAGACGCATGCGGTATAAATCTTGTGCTCGATAAAATTGACGAATTTTAAAGGAAATATGCTCTACTTTATGCATTGTAAAATGCATGTCATTATGGCATGTGTTGTAATTGGTTGTCAAAACACAAAATGGAGGAAGCAAGAAAACATGAAATTTGACACGTACAAACATGTTTTGTATATCTACACAACGCAACGTTTGACAGGACTGAGACAAAAGTGGTAGTTATATATATGTCAGGCTTATTTGTTTTAAATTACACATGATAAGAGAGCGCCGTTTTTGTGTGTGTCACACCTCAAGGGCCCTCTCCGATCACGGATAAGACTTTTTGAAAAGGTGCGTCTTGAGAGCTCCGCAAAATATACCCATAGATTCGGAGATAGTATGTAGGTATCAATTCAGTAAGTTTCTGCTCCTCGATGTTATTACTCAATGGGAGAAACCGATTCCAGGCCTGAGACTCAGCAACAGCAGCTGTAAATGCCGGTCTCCAAACGCAGTGTTGATACATTTCAATGGCTCATCCAACAATGGTTTGGCTCCATAATCTGAGTGAGTGACCATCTTTTCACACGGCCCGGTCCGGTGCCGGGGCAGAAGTCGCGTAGTCTATATGGGGATATACGTTAGTTTTCAGACGATCCGGTGTGATCCTACATTTCGCGATTGAATCCGGAACGAAACCGGACCATGTAAAAAGCGGTAAGCCTTTTATTGTTCAATGTGGGACCCAATGAGCTCGGCAAGCTATTCCAACGTTCTCTCATATTATATCCATGCTTTGTACTGAAGTATCAAAAACAATTCAGAAGATAATATGTGATTTGAGCAAGGTGAATATAAAAGATAAAGACGTGTACAATAGGTATCAGACCACTCGGATATCCCAGGATAAGGCCGGTTTACGGTTTACATGGTTTCTGCATGATAGTCTTCTCTTTCTACTCCTCCTCACAATGCCCACCGGGCTGTGTTGCATGGACGTAGATACCTATTTCTTACGAGTTGCGAAACTTTTTTTTATTCCAATGAAATTATGACTGCGTGATTTTTCAACATTATCACGCTGTGGTTTTTTGTCTAGGTCTCAGAATGTCCTGAACGGCCCTGTCACAGACAGATATCACAGCGCGACCTCCTGGCTTTCCTATACCTACTTACAGCATGTGAAGAGAGCTGTAAAACTGAACTTTATCTTAACTTTCACGAAAATTTCAATAACTAGAAACGAGTTTAAAAAGGTTGAAGGAGGCCAATACTCGAGTTGAGCTGTAGGGCCATCGAATGCCTTCCTTGATTTATTGTTTTAGACTTTATTGTTTGCATATCGTTGAATCTGGATTTGAGTTTTACCAACATATTTTCAAGATCCAAAATTATCAACTACAAAAAGGAAAAAAACATATTTTGTTTGTATTTAGCTCGGTAACTTTGTTTTTACTTTCTTTACCAAGGCCGTTTAGACGAGGATAGTCCATATGTGGGAGAAATTTGGTATTTGGCTTTGAAAAGTATGAAAAGCAGTAGCATTCTGTCCTCATATTATACTATCGCATACGTCGAAGTCTCCTCTATTGCCCTTTTTGCTATCGCGGCATAGTCTTCTTCTTTTTATTTTCCGTGTATCATTGCTGTTTTGCTGTGCCGTGAGTCAAAACCACAGTGGTCAAAACAGTAGATTGTATTGTTTACTTTTAAATTGACGGATAAGTCATGAATGAGGTGATTTCAGCGAACCTTCCAGAATGGAGTTCAGTTCCTTGGTGGCAGCTCTGCCCCACGAGCGCTGGGTATAAATTATTGAAATTGAACTCTCGTCGGTCAGTGCGCGATTGAAGAGTCGAGGACGGTGGTCGCCCATTACAATAATCAACAAACAAACAGTGATTGAACGTCGGTGAAGCAATTTAATAAGAAATACGCAAGGTACAACAAAAACATAATATTAAGGGGGAAATTAAAACGCGCACGCGGCAGCACTGTTCGAATTTCAAAATTTGGTTTTCAAATCTCGCGCTGTCAATTTTTGTTTTTGTTTTCGAATTTTATTTGAATTTGTTTGTTTACATACTTCATTGAATGGTTATTTTGATTTTATTTTTCAGCCGGTTTTTGTTGCGAAGTGTTGTGTTGTAACTTGCGAGGTGTTTTGTTGTGCTTTAGACATAATATCTTGGCTGTGAGTACGTACTTCCGTGGACTCACAGAACGTGGACTGTTGCCGCTGGTCGCGCGAGGATGATTAGGTAGGTGCCGATGATTGGATAATACTCGTAAATCCAACACCAACAGGCTATTGCGACAATAATATCAAGCCATGTGTATGTAACGTCGTTTGTAATGCAACGATTCGGAAAATCTGGATGCCAAAGGTATCCATTAAAAAAACATCGAAATCCAAATATTTGCACTTTTTTTTATCCACCTTTTATTGTAATCTAGGTTCTTACTTTGATAATGACCTGTTTTGTCTCTTACTTATTCGATTTCACTAATTTTTTGGATGCTTACAATTTTTCTACACCTATTCTTTTAA
Organism: Agapetus fuscipes; assembly: GCA_951799405.1. Taxonomy (NCBI): domain Eukaryota; kingdom Metazoa; phylum Arthropoda; class Insecta; order Trichoptera; family Glossosomatidae; genus Agapetus; species Agapetus fuscipes. The sequence continues at coordinate 11,432,392 of OX637343.1, read as the reverse complement.
CGTAGGTATAGTAGATAGGTAATAGGTATGAGGCTAACAACCCGTCCTACTGTAAAAAAACATTTTCCATTGAACACTTTATTTCAGAAAAAAGCTGCAAAAGTTGCAGAGCTTATGTGGGGTTTAGATTTCTGCATAGGTAATTTGTAGGCGTGAACCTACATGTGTCTGCTTTTAAATATGCATAAAGAGTGCTTGACTTATCGGTTGGTATGAGGCTGACCACCGATACTGTAAAAAAATGGTTCACTTTGCCAATGTCACCTCTGTTTCAGGGAAGATCGCCAAAAGTTGCAGTTGCAGGGTGCAGTGCCTCAATGGAGTCAGAACGGAAATTCTAAAATTGTTGTTTTTCTCGGCGATTAAAAGTCAAATTATGTCACAGGCAACCAATAACAAAATATTATCAGCTCTCTCCTTGGCAACCCAGCCGGGTATCGTCACTTTATTTTTTATGTCATTTGTCTGGATTCAAGACATTGCTAATATGTTTTTGAAAATTGACTAGTATTAGTAGATAGGCACCTACCTACTTATTGTTGGTAGTACAACCTACATATCTCACCGATGACCTTTGTAAAAGTGGTTTGTGTGCAAGAAAAAAACCATAAAAATACATTGTCATCGACATGTGAAATTCCAGCTTGATCGGATGACGAGTGTGTTAATTTTTCATTTCAAGTTTTCACCATAAACAATACAAAAAAACAAAATGGCGGATAACAATTTCCCGCGAAAACTTTTTTCACATTCCAAATTTCAACATTAAAACAAAAAGTACCTTGAATTCAAAATGGTGGATAATCGCTGTCAAGTTTAATAATAAAATGATTGCACCATTTAAAGATGACTCTCGAGTTCAAGGCTTTTTCATGTTTTCTGAATAGAATAAATAAAATCATCATCAACGAGGAAAAATGATTATTAATTTATAATGAGATGGTACCTATAACGTACCACTTCGGATTGTTTACAAATATACATAGGTACTTGTGCCGGTATCGTGATGTGTTTTTAACCTTTTGACATTTCAGTTATAAATTTGTATTTTTTTATAAGTTTATAGGTTATTTTAATGATTAAGTAATACATCCAAAAGCCAATTTACTATGTTTGTTACACATGGAAACACTTTTAACGTACAGATAAAAGAAGGGGATTTTTGTTTTTTTTTTATTTTGTAAGAAAACATTGATAAGCTAGAAGAATCATGAAAACTTTCCATGTCATGTCATCCATAGGTATTTCAGGAAAATATGGAGTTGCCATAACTAAATCATTATTTAAGTATTTTTTATAGGATTTAAATATAATTAGGAATAAAGTGTTTTCATTTATTATTATAAATATTAAAAATAGCGAAGCAATAAAGTAATGAGCTCCCTCAAGTAGGTATCTACAAATTCATTAGTTTTTCATACAGGAGTTATATATTTCATCCAAGTGTTTTTTACTTTACATAAGAAGGTTCCATCAATTAAAAAAAAACATCCATGACTCCGGTAGCATTTTTCACACTGTAACTCAGGTACCGAGTACTGTTACTGTATCCAGCCACCTGTCTGCTAGGCATGGCCAGTACCTCCGCAGTTGGGTTTCAACCATTGACCCTTTTATTGTAATAAGACAAATTTTAACATGGTTTCAACCATATTCATGTAAGTACTTGTAGCATCGATCAATATAAAAAAAAAATAGATGGAGCATCAGAGCCATTTGGTGTGCCAAAAATAATGCGCCCTGTGACGTCCTTTTCATATAAACGAGGTTTTGCAATCATTTTTATGTCTCTTTTTAACGTGCCTACTCGTATGACGTTAGTATTGTACTGTACTGTATCCTGCTGCCGTTTCACTAGGGGTGGCCGGTACCTCCGCAGATGCGCCTACACTTTTTTCTGTCTTTACAAACCACTTTAATTTCCTCAATATTCATCACCTTCTTCATACATACTCTTCTCTTATTCTCACTCTGCAGGTTACATTCTTTCGCAATCTCACCTATTTGGTCTAACCATTCTTTCTTCTGCCTTCCCCTTCCACGCTTTCCTCTGACATTTGTACACTTTCTTCGTAAGTCGTTCATCATCCATTCTTTCGAGATGTCCGAACCATCTCATCGTACTTTTTTTAGTATCTTATGTCTAATTATTTTTCGTTGTTTACCTATTCTTGTGTGTTCATGGCACGTTTATTAAAAGTTTGTTACTATGGGAAGAACCAGTCGTACGCGATCTATGTCTTTTATATTGATCGATGACTTGCATACTCTTCTTTCATCTCCTCGACGTTCATCTTCATCACTCTCTTCGTGTTCTTCTCTTTTCTCAATCGCGGATTTTTACTCATTTTCGATTACACCAGGTATCCGATTATTTTTTGGGCCTGCCTTTTTCAATCTTAAATTTGAAAAAAAATCTAATGAGAATCGTTTTAGAAGAACCTTGTATGTATTTGGGCTAACTACTCCGAAATCAGGATCGTGCCTTCAGGTTAAAGGTCATAAACATTGGAACATTGGCGGCATGGTAAGGGCCTTTCAGACACAACGCATTGTAACCGGATTGTGATTGATTACTGGACAAACTATATCGACGGTTAAAAGTCAATAGGACATGCGACAAAAACTAAATTGTTCAGGAGCGCAGTTTAAAGTTTTAGATTTTTTATCATATCGTTAAAATCAAAACAACTCCAAAATTAAAAAAATAAAGGCATTTTTTGGCATTCCTATTAATGTGGTTTTACGATTTTTTTTAGGTCACAAGCGCCTTTGTGACAAAAAAGACCAAAATCTTGTCGGTTAGGTACACCAAAATCATACTTCGAAAACGCAGTTGTTTGCTTGGGCATACACAACAACAAAAAGTCATCGTAGAGCTATGGAAGCGCATTAGAAAGAGCGGAAAATTTTAAGTAGAATAGCATTCATAGCTCATTTTTGACCAAAACGTCGCTAATGCCCTGCTTCCTTTTAACCGTCGATATGAAAGCTTTCATACGTCCCCATACACAGCTGACTTCCAAACCGGCAGATACTAAACTGGGCACAATCGTGGCAGAATACGTCTAGTGCGAAATGGCTGAAAAAGTGAATGCGATGGGCCTTAGGGCCTTAATTCAGGGCCTTAGAGGCATTTAAATGTGGATTCATAGACGAAAGCTTCGGATTCCTTATGAATCGTTCAGGGCCTTAGAAGCATTTAAAACGTGGATTCATAGACGAAAGCTTCGGATTCCTCCGACTGATAGGGTCACAAATGTGGAAATGCTAAGAAGAGCAGGAACAAATGGAGAACTTCTTTGGAATGTGAAGCTACGTAAACTATTCTTACGAACTATGAAATCAAAGTACCTACGCGCACCTATAGGTACATGTACGATAGTGTCGGTAGAACAATCTGGGAGCAGTCCGTGATGGTGGTAGGGCGTAGAACGGCGTTCTGGTGTGAGCGAGAAATCGAAGAATGATCTGGAATATGCGAAAAAGATCTCTTTTGTATCTATATCTAGGGACTGCAATGGTGCGGAGAGCGATTAGTCGATTCAAGCATTTTGCCGTAAAGACCAATAAGCAGAGATTATCAATTGTTGTAAATTGTATACCAAACCGTGTAAAATAAATAATGGCAGTTTAATTAAAAGAGAACCCCAGTAAAATCATTACAATATCATATATGGGACATATGCATAGTATTGCGCGAGACCAGGTAGGTACCTTCTGCAACTGATATAATGTCATGCAAGATAGAGGGACGCCGGGGAGCTGGCAGAGGGCAGACGTCGTGGCTGCGCAATGTGCCAGACTGTACCGGGATGAGAGTTGTGGAGGAGTTGTTCCGGACAGCGCAGGATCGCGAAGCCTTTGCGTGGCGATCGTCAACGTGTCAGGGGGACCTGGAGAAGCGTTTACAGAAGAGGAACCTGATATATTATACATCGATGATTATACTACAAACTACATCCAACAATGCCGGTCGTAGCTCAGTTGGTGGCTCAGAGTGCTTGCATTCCATGCCGTTAGCTCGGGTTCGTATCCCACCGAGGGTGTCAGAAATGATTTCCCGTTTCGGTGATTATTTCAAACCCCAAGATAAAATACCCGCAAGGTTTACTCAGCCTTCACAAGAAATAAGTACCAGCCCTCTCGGGAGCTGGGAAACCCCCACTTCAACTGAAGTGGTGGGCGTAAGACCGGCCCCCTAAGAGCCCGTTCCCACTTGTCGGGTGTCGGATCCGTATATTCATCGGAGGTTCCAGTGGCAGAACATTATATGTATGGAGCTAATTCACACTTGTCGGAAACCGATTTTGTCCGAAATGCCCTGCAACTGGAACCTCCGATGAATATACGGATCCGACACTCCCCGACAAGTGGGAACGGGCTCTTACCTGTAAAAATAAAAGGTTCAACTCGCCACATGCGACCCCTTCGGCGACAACGCGGCAAGAAGTTAAACCATATGTGCAGCTTACTTGCGTTGGCGTTGCAGGTTCGTGCTGCTTTATTGCGCACGCGGCAAAAACTATGATTTTCATGGATCGTCGCCCTACGTACATAGATTGCTATACCTATATATTTGAAATGTCAGATCTCCTGGTGCATGAAGGAACAGGCCCATACACAGATGTATATAAGACCCATACCTATGCTGGCGATTGTTTTTACACGTTCATCTTTTTTTTATGTAAAATCTTCTGTGAATCGTGTTATTTTGTTCGCGGCCAACTTGATGCAAAACGCATGGGCGTATCTAAGAATGTATTTCTTCCGATTAACCTCTAAAAAATCTACTTTAATAGGTTGATATGAGGCTGACCATAATGATACGATATGATACTGTAAAAAATGGTTCACTTTGCCAATGTCACCCCTATTTCAGGGAAGATCGGCAAGAGTTGCAGGTCTTATGTTCATTTGAGATTGGGTTTTTATATTGTAGGTCCGCATGCGGCATGTGTTAGCGCGAACTTATACATGTCTGCTTGTGGGAATGCGTTTAATATGACTCTTAAATGATATGTATATTTGCAGCTTAGATTTAGATTAGATTTTAACCTCGATCCTTGACACGCGCCCCTGGCGCCCCTGCTCATGACGGGAAATGTCACGACGAAGAAGAAGAGGTATATATTTCTTTCCCGCGTATTTTCATCTTGACAGGTTACGTGCAAGGACAAAGTTTTCAACACGAATGTGTCAAATTTGAATTTGCAAACGTCAGACGCTCATGTAGGTACCTGATACCTAGAGGTACGGAATTTTCGCAAATAAAAAAACAAATTTTCGCATATATTTTTTATTGAATATTAAAATTTCGCATCAATTTCACATTTTTTAATATGTATTTTTATAAAATAAAATAAAAATATATCACCGAAAAGCATAAATGATAGTAAGCAGTGCCGGTTTTAGCACTACCAGCGCCCTGGGCGAGATTTTTTAAGGCGCCCCCCCCCCCCTACCCTATTCACTATTCGAAAATTCAAATTCGTACGAAAAAAAGGAATGTAGTAACCATTTTTTTTTTAAATATGACAATACAGTTGACAGCTAATCAAATGGTGGAAAATATAAACTTAGCGAGGGGATTTATGTCCAAAAAACTATTTTGAAAAACAATACATTTTTTAATAAATTTCATCAAAAATAAAAAATGTGCAAAAATGAAAATTTGACGAAAGTGAAAAAAATGAAAAATGAAAGTCCATTTTAACAGATTTAAATGAAATATCACAGTGAGTTTTATTTATTAAGAAGAACTGTGAAGCTTGCACGCTGAGATAAATGCAAATTTGGAACATCCATCAAAAAATAATTTCCAATATTTTGCTAGTGCGGATAAACCTCAGCTAACAATGGCACATAATGTCATTGTTATTTGACTCTTATCCGCCGAGACCAAAATTGATTTTTGAACTTCCTTTATAACTTGAATTATTTACAATTTTTCAAATAAATAGTGTAAAAATATTTCTTATAATAATCTTTAATCTATAATCTAAGTTGCAATAATATATTCATTGAAAGCTCTCTAATGCATGCCCACAAACAAACACGTGTAGTTCGCGCTTACAAATGCTAAATGTATACTTACAATTAAAATCCAAACCTCAAATGAACATTAGCGCTACAACTTTTGCCGACCTTCCCTAACACAGGAATACAAATAATAAATAACGTTTAAGTATAAAAAAAGAACAAAACCTTAAAAAGAAATCTATACAAAAAAGTAAATAATTTCCTATCCAAAAAATGTAACAAATTAATAAACCAACATTACAAATCAACATTGCAGATTAGCCGCCACTTCTTCCTGTCCTTGCATACTTCTTTCATTTCATCCAGAGCAACCTTTTTCATACAAGCCCTCCTTTTATTCTGACTCTGGAAATCCCATTCATTCGCTATTTCAAAAATTTGATCCATCTATACTTTTCTCGGTCTTTCTCTACCACGACATCCATCTATTCTTGCAACATATACCTACTTTCTTCGTCAGTCTTTCATCACTCATTCTCTCCATATGCCCGAACCTTCTTAGCTAACTTCTTTTTATCTTCAATTTCATACTTTATTTTACACCACATACTTCTCCTAGAAGATCATTCCTCACCCTGTCACTTCGTTTTTTTCCCAATCATACTTCTTAGATAGTCCATTTCTTGAATCATCTTTCTTAAAATAATTTCAGTCATTCATAATTAAAACATTTAACGAAATAAACAACAAGGTCGTGAAATAAATATGTACCTGTTTAAAGTAAAAATTAAAAAGAAATATACTTAGCAAAATAAAATTAATGATTGTTTTTATTTATCTTTCTAAGAATGTAACCATTATTTTACAGGTTCCATTTTTACTGTTTACGAAAAATAAATATTTTCGAGTTTTAATGCCCCTGGAGGAAATGAAAGAAGTATGTAAGGATAGAAGAAAATGGCGGTTAATCTGTGATGTTGGCGGCTGGGGTTTGTTGAAGTAAAAAAAAAATGGTTTTATGATTTAGTTTTTTATGTCCATATATATATTGCTATTTATTGATTTAAAAAAATTTAATTTGTCATGTATGTTCCTTGACTTGAGGTTGTTATGCGGCTGACCACCCATACTGTAAAAAAAATTGGTTCACTTTGCCAATGTCACCCCTGTTTCAGGGAAGGACGGCAAGAGTTGCAAGGCTTATGATCATTTGAGATTGGGTTTTTATATTTTAGGTCCACATGCGGCATTTGTTAGCGCGAAATTATACATAGCTGCTTGTGGGAATGCATTTAATATAAATCTTAAATGATATATATCTTTGCAGCTTAGATTAGATTAGATTAGATGCCCCAAAAACTTCAAAATTACTAAAAAATATAAAGGGGCGCCTGCGGCGCCCCTTCATACCTGGCGCCCTGGGCGGTCGCCCGACCGCGCCCAACCCTAACGCCGGTACTAATAGTAAGCATTAAGTAAGGTTTGCTTTGTTTATCTACTGAAGATGAAGTTATAAAACATCAAAAAGTACTTATAAAATAAAACCATTTAAGTAGAAAGGAAATGTGTTTCAAGTTTAAAAAATCTATATTAATTAAAGGCTAGCATTGTTGTTATTTCAACATTTGCCTCCTTTAAAGTTGATCTACGATATGTAACAACAACATTGTATTTGCTGAAGAAGCGTTCTGCGTCTACGCTGTTTGTTGGGCTCCATATGCTTTGTAATGCTGCCTCAGCAAAAGATGGGAAGCAACATTTAGTGGCCATCAATATATCTTTCAAGTCAGGACGTTCGTTTCTATTAATTGATTAAAGGATCAACCTATGAAAGTGAGTGTCAATCAATCAGCTCATTTTGTGCAAGTGCTTTGAAAAAAAGAATTTTGGAAAAGCTTTGCAGCAATATCTTCGGGTTTAAGGTAGTTATGCTTGCAGCTACAGATGGGCAAAATAATTGACTTGTGAAAGAAGGCCTCGTTCGTCTCATTTAAGATCATGTGGAGAGAAAGTTTATTTAAACTTTTGTCATTTGCTGTTTTCAGCATTTCTTTATCAACTTCTTCATATTCGTCAAGCAAATGTTTGGTTTTTACATCAAAATATCCCTCTCTCTTGCAAAAATATTCGATTGAACTGTTTTTTCGCATAAAAAACACAAATCTTTATATTTCGCATTTATTGGAAATTATTTAAAAATTTCGTATTTATCGCATCTATTTCGTAAATGCGAAAATTCCGTACCTCTACTGATACCTTATGCTGTAAAAATTTGGTTAATTTTGGCCGATGCCACCCCGATTTCAGGAAAATGCGACAGCAGTTGCAAGACTTATGTTCATGATAGGTTTGGTTAATTTTGTACACATGCATAGCATGTCTAAGCGCGAACTTGCACGTATCTGCTAGTGAACGTGCATTAAATATGAATCAAATATGTTATTTTATCTTTACAGCTTAGATGTATATATATTTCATTGTCAATATATTTTTGCAACTCAGATTATTTCATGAAATATACATGAAAAAATATGAAAAATGCTTGAATCAGTTCTTTTTCTTTACAAATTTCCAAAAAAAACTTCCAAATTCAAAAATGTTCCGACCTCATTTCCAAAACAAATCGTAATCCACAAATTCTGCCTTCCAGCAAATTTCAGGCGCATTAATTAATTTGTTATTTCATACATAGGTAATTAAAAGTTTCGCCTCTGGTTGCAGTAGATATAAAGTCGTGTTCACTCTACCATTGCATCATAACCTAAGACAAAAAAATACATAGAGACAGAAAAACAGCACATATACAAGAATTTAAGTATTATTATAACATACGAGTACCTGTCTACCAACGATCCGAGCAAAAATTATTTACATACTTGTCTCATTAATTTTTTACTTGTTTTACCTACCTATGTAAATTAAATTTTTCTGATGAAATATGAAATAAAATAAACTTACAACGAGTGTATTTTGCCATAAAGTCGTAAATCTCATTTTTTTACTTCTCTGTCTCCCAACATTTTTTTACTCATGGGTGGTAGGTACAGAAATAAATACGGGAATCTAGTATTTTTTTCGAAAATGCATGGATAGTGGAGGAGACGTGTCCGAACTATTTTACTATTTTGTCCTTGACTAATAGGTTGGTATGAGGCTGACTCCCCATGTTGTAAAAACTTGGTTCACTTTAGCGAACGCCACCCTGGTTTCAGGGAAATGGGGCAGAAGTTGCAATGTTTATGTTCATGTGAGGTTTGGTTTACTTTGTATGTACACATGCAGCACTTGTAAGAACGAACTTACATGTGCCTACTTTGTTGGCATGCATTAAATATGAACCTTAAACGTCAATATTTTTTTGCAACTTAGATTAGATACATAGGTTGCCAAGGACTCAGCCTCATACACACCTATAAGTCTAATCTAATCTAATTTAAGTTGCAAAAATAAATAAAAATAATAATAATATTAGGATGATTTATTTGGTGAGCGCTATTTTTGTGTTCATCACACCTCAAGAGCCCTCTGCGAGCTTGATGGTCGCTATAGAAAGCGCCAATTCTCAAGCAAGACCCTGTTGTTGCAAGGTTGGATGGACCTTTCAGTGACCGGTCTTTGGTAAAGGTTTATGAATTTTCAACCCAGCGAAGAGCAAATTTCAAAATATAAATGGTATATTTTTTGTTCTCCGCCGGGATTCAAACCCACAACCTTCCATATACGAGTCCGAAGTGGTGCCACTGGACTACAGACCGGTCCAAGAAATGCCAACAACACGCGGTGTACCTAGCGGTTACCCTTCCAAGTAGCATCCGCGCCCAATGTTGCTTAACTTCGGTGATCTTATGAGAACTGATTAGATATATCTTTGTTAATATACAACAATTATTCTCCGGGTGGGTGATTTAGTTTTGCACATTTTCTTAATTTACACGATCGAGGTGGATTATGTAATTGTTTTATACTCGGGGTACTGACTACTGATCTGTTTTGTTGTTTCAGAAGGATGCGGGGTGCTTGTCTGCCGCTGGCATGTTTCCTGCTGCTGTGGACATGCGTGGCCTCCTCCCCCACTCCCACAGGCTCCTCTGTGGTGGTGGTGCCAGCTGAGGACGCCACATCCACCACAGCGGGACCCCAAGACAGCAAACCCAAGGTACATCTGTTTTTGTACAAGATGTTTTTTATTGCAAACAATTGGAATTTGAGAGTAAGAAACTTCATAAACATTCATAAACAGAGAAGTGTATGCGTGAAAAGAGCTTAAAATAAATTTGTGAAGAGAAATGCGATTCACCACCCGTTTCTGGGACCAGAAATGGGTAGGTACCTATATGTTAACATTCAAAACTCATATCAAATGCATGCCCACAAACGTGTAAGTTCACCCTTACAAATGCTGAATGTGTACTTACAAATTAAAACCAAACCTCAAATGAACATAAACCCTGCAACTTTTGCTGACCTTCCCTGGAACAGGGGTGACATTGGCAAAGTGACCCATTTTATACAGTATGGGTGGTCAGCCTCATACCAACCTACAAGTCAACAACTAACTAAGCTACACATATAGTGTAACTTCTTGCCGCGTTATCCCCAAAGGGGTCGCATGTGGCGAGTTGAACCTATTTATTTTTACAGGTAAGGGGGCCGGCCTTACGCCAACCACTTCAGTTGAAGTGGGGGTTTTCCCAGCTCCCGAGGGGGCTGGTACTCATTTCTTGTGAAGGCTGAGTAAACCTTGCCGGTAATTTTATTATGGGGTTTGAAATAAACACCGAAATAGGAAATCATTTCTGACACCCTCCTCGGTGGGATTCGAACCCGAGCTCACGGAGTAGAATGCGAGCACTCTACCAACTGAGCTATCGACCGGACTAGTCAAGGAATACAAATAAGAAATAACATTCAGATATACACAGGTAAACAACAAAATCTTAAATAGAAATCTATACAAAAAAAAAGTCAATCGGTCCACAAAAAACAAAACATAAAATCTATATCTATAAAGAAGGATGTGTGTATGTATGTATGTATGTATGTATGTATGTATGTATGTATGTCCCCTATAGACTCATAAACCGCTCATCCGATTTTGACGAAATTTTCAGGAAACATGTAACATATTCTTAGAACGAATCCTGTGAAGTTTGATGGTGATCAAATAAACAGTGGTTCTCAATTCTCGATATTTCAGCAACGAGGTCGGTAAATTTTGAAACCACCCAATAGAAGAAGACCATTATATATATATATATATATATTAGGATGATTTATTTGGTGAGCGCTGTTTTTGTGTGTATCACACCTCAAGAGCCCTCTGCGAGCTTGGTCGTCGCTGTAGAAAGCGCCAATTCTCAAGCAAGACCCAGTTGTTGTAAGGTTGGATGGACCTTTCAGTGACCGGTCTTTGGTAAAGGTTTATGAATTTTTCAACTCAGCGTAGAGCACATTCGAAATATAAATGGTATATTTTTGTGCTCCGCCGGGATCCGAATTCACAACCTTCCATTTACGAGTCCGAAGTGTTGCCACTACGGACTACGGACCGGTCCAAGATGCCAACGACACGCGGTGTACCTGAGCGGTCACCCATCCAAGTACTGTCCGCGCCCAATGTTGCTTAACTTCGGTGATCTATGGGAACCGGTGCTTTCAACATGGCTAACGTCGTTAACGTTAATTATATTCAACTACAATACATAATCTTAGTTGCAAATATACATTTACATTAAAGATTCATATAAAATGCATGCTCACAAGTAGACACATGTAAGTTCACGCTTACAAATGCTGCATGTGTACCCACTCATAATTTAAAATCCAAATCTAAAATGAACAACCCAGTAACTTTTACTTTACGCCAACTTGAAATGTATGTTATTCAGCTCCTGAGTGGCTTGACACTCATTTCTTATGAAGGCTGAGTAAGCCTTGCCGGTATTTTATTTTGGGTTTAAAATAAACACTGAAACGGGAAATAATTTCTGACAACTTCGGTGGGATTCTAACTCGAGATCTCGGCATGGAATGCAATCTATCTATCTATGTATATCTATAAAGAAGGATGTGTGTATGTATGTATGTATGTATGTATGTATGTATGTATGTATGTATGTATGTATGTATGTATGTATGTATGTATGTATGTATGTATGTATGTATGTATGTATGTATGTATGTATGTATGTATGTATGTATGTATGTATGTATGTATGTATGTATGTATGTATGTATGTATGTATGTATGTATGTATGTATGTATGTATGTATGTATGTATGTATGTATGTATGTATGTATGTATGTATGTATGTATGTATGTTCCCTATAGACTCATAAACCGCTCATCCGATTTTGACGAAATTTTCAGGAAACATGTAACATATTTTTAGAATGAATCCTGTGAAGTTTGATGGTGATCAAATAAACAATGGTTCTCAATTCTCAATATTTCAGCAACGAGGTCGGTAAATTTTGAAACCACCCAATAGAAGAAGACCATTATATTCAACTACAATATGAGGAAACTTACGAAGAATATGAGATTGGCGGTCCACAATGGTATATTGGTTCCGACATTGATGTATGGAAGTGAGGCGTGGACAGTTAATGAATGTGAGCTGAGTAAAGTATGTACGGTTGAAATGGCTTACCTGAGAGCAATGGCTGGAAAAACACTGAATGATAGAGTACGTAATGATTGGGTGATGAACGAGTGTGGTATAAAAGAGAATATGAGAATGAAAGTACAAAAAAGTACGATGAGATGGTTCGGACATCTCGAAAGAATGGATGATGAACGACTAACGAAGAAAGTGTACAAAGGAAATGTCAGAGGAAAGCGCGGAAGGGGAAGGCCGAGGAAAGAATGGTTAGACCAAATAGGTGAGATTGCGAAAGAATGGAACCTGCAGAGTGAAAATAAGAGAAGAGTATGTATGAAAAAGGTGATGAATATTGAGGAAATGAAAGTGGTTTGTAAGGACAGAAAAAAGTGGAGGCGCATCTGCGGAGGTACCGGCCACCCCTAGTGGAACGGCGGCAGGATACAGTACAGTACAGTACAGTACAATACATAATCTTAGTTGCAAATATACATTTACATTAAAGATTCATATAAAATGCATGCTCACAAGTAGACACATGTAAGTTCACGCTTACAAATGCTGCATGTGTACCTACTCATAATTTAAAATCCAAATCTAAAATGAACAACCCAGTAACTTTTACTTTACGCCAACTTGAAATGGATGTTATTCAGCTCCTGAGTGGCTTGACACTCATTTCTTATGAAGGCTGAGTAAGCCTTGCCGGTATTTTATTTTGGGTTAGAAATAAACACTGAAACGAGAAATAATTTCTGACAACTTCAGTGGGATTCTAACTCGAGATCTCGGCATGGAATGCAGTTACTCTACCAACTAAGCTATAGACCGGACTTTTTACAAATATGGTGGATCGATATCGGTTTGGTTAGGGATAAGCAACCTGCGGCTCACCAGCCACATGCGGCTCTTTGGGTGTGAAGTTACGGCTCTTTAGCTTCATACGCAAATATAAAAAAAACACAGAATTATACTTCTGATCGAAAAAAACTAAATCGTTCTGAATCGATTAACGATCTCTCCGCTACTCGCTTTTCACCCCCCACCCTCCCCCCGCCCCATCGACGCTATTTATTGTTGGCAAAAAAACATTTGTGGCTCTTTACAAATCCAAATCCAAAATAAGATATGTATCATTTGAGATTCACATCAAATGCATTCCCATAAGCAGACACGCATAATTTCACGCTCACACATACCGCATGTGGAACTACAATATAAAAACCCAATCTTAAATGAACATAAGCCCTGCAACTCTTGCCGACCTTCCCTGAAACAGGGGCGACATTGGCAAAGTGAACCATTTTTTACAGTATGGGTGGTCAGCCTCATACCAACCTATAAGTCAAGGAAAAACTTTGAAATTTGTAAATTGTAATTTTTGGCTCTTCCGACTCAAAAGGTTGCCGACCCCTGGCCTAGACAAAAGTTCCAAATTAAAAAATGTTATTCAAGTATTCCAAGTTGAATTTTAGAAATGTAAGAAAGCTTTTATATCCCGCACTTATAAAAAATACGATAAACGAAAGTTCGTAGGTCACAACTAGAAGACCATATTGAAATATATTATAATTATTAAAAAAAATATTAAAACTTTTATTGAAACATACTTTTAATTAAAATATACATAATATAGTTGTTTTTTCAAAAAACGCATTTCTGTAATATTATATACTCACCACAAATTTAAAGATCGTTTTTTTCTCGGCGGTTAAACGTCTTTCTTCTATGTGACAATGGTCCAAAGCAACCAAAATAAACAAAATGTTTGCCTTTTACCTAACCCGGCCGTGCGACTTACAATTTTGTTGTCAATAGAAAATGTTCCGTGTGCACTACCTAAAACTTTCACTTATTGAAATAATGGATAGAGCACATTTTAACTGTAGGGAAAAAATGTGAATTCACTTGGCCGGGATAAAGACAGGACAGGGAGTCAAAAATTCAACATAAATTAAACACTTTTATGGAGATAGTTGAAAAAACACTTAAGTGCATCATATTGTATGAAGCATTTTCCCCAACTGCATACGTTTCACAGTGCGGTTACATTGAAAAATATTCATGATTGTTTGGAATACATTTATTTCTTCACTTTGCTCAAAGAGTATAGTGAATTTTATTGATTAGTTCTTTAATTGTATCATTATAAAATTTAATTTATTGTTTATATTCTTTTCTTGTATAGGTCAATATGCATCTGACCAACTATAAATAGAAAATGGTTCACTCTGCCAATGTCACCCCTGTTTCAGGGAAGGTCAGCAAAGAGTTGCAGGGTGTATGTTCATTTGAGATTTGGGTTTTTATGTTGTAGGTTCACACGCAGAATGTGCAAGTGTGAACTTATACGTGTCTGCTTGTGGGCATGCACTTAATGTGAATTCCAAATGTAACAATTATATCCATGCAACTTAGAATAGATTAGATGAGTGACGTTACATAGCCGATTTTTTTATCTTAAATATAAATGGAGCACCGCAATCGATTTTCCCTATGCTTGGCTCTGCTGCTTAACAGTTGTACCTAGACCTTTTTTTTTTAGAAAACGTGAAGATTAACCTAGAGATAAATTGTGTGAAGCTTGATTCCGATTAGCACACTTTTTTTTTTTATCCTGTTGTTTCCTCTTTTATCTGTAGAAAAAAATTGATACCACATGCCCAAATGGCGTAGTGAAACACGCCGGGTACTGCTAGTTATAAATAAATATGCCGCCAACATTACAAATCTACATTACAGATTAGCCGCCATTGATGAAATAACTATCCAATGAAATCAGTTGATGAAGGGATAGAGCTATTGTCGAACGAGGTTTAACGGGACTCGAACCAGCCATGTTGGTATTTCAAACGTACCAGTCAGAGCCACTGTCTTGAATCACTTTGATATCGCTGATAAAGGATGAAAAAAAGATAATAGAAGTGTGAAGGCGTAGAACAAAGATGCGGCACATCTGCGGAGGCACTGGCCATCACTAGTAAAATGCTGGCAGGACACAACAACAGTTGTTTCTGTCTTTGAGTTAACATTCAGCAGACAGTTATATATATATATATGAGGATAATTTATTTAATTAAAAATTAATACATGACAAAAGAGCGCCGTTTTTGTGTATGTCACACCTCAAGGGCCCTCCTAATCATGAATGAGATATTTTAAAAAGGTGCTGTTTGAGTGCTTTCTTAAAAATGCCAACAGATTCCGAAACCCTCACTCCGGGTGGCAGTCTGTTCCACTCCACTGGTCCCGCAAACCGGAAAGCGCGATCCCCATAATTAGTGCATATTTGACGGCGAGGCTGCATCAACCTGACAGCTCGACACCCCGCTGACCTAAGTGTCCGCCCCCTCACACTCACCTCAACGGGGGAAAACATGTCTGCCAGATATGATGGAGCCAAACCATTTAGGGCTTTAAATACCATCAAACACACACGGTAGACCACAGGAAAACGAAGCCAATGTAGTTCTTTCAACAGCGGAGTGATGTGAGAGAATTTGGACATCCCGAAGATCAGTCTTGCGGCCGCATTCAAAACAGACTGAAATCTGTTCAGTTGCTTCTTTGACTGGCCGATATAAAGTGTGGAACAATAATCAATTCGGGACATCACAAAAGCACTCACCAATGTTTTAACCACACCCGGCGGTAGACACCTCCTGATAGCCCTTATTTGGCGTAGGCCAAAAAATGAAGCGGCTATTGTTTTGTCAACCTGCTCCTCCATTGTGAGATTCAGATCCAGCATAACTCCCAAACAGTTGGTAGATTATCTATAATTTTGGATTTATTATGGCTCTGTGGTGTAAGCAATCTGACCCAAAACATGAAGTAGTCAGTAAGTCTTAAAATATAAGGGAGTCAATATAAACGCAACACAACTAAGCTACACAAGTGTAACTTCTTGCCGCGTTATCCCCGAAGAACTTCGTATGTTGCGAGTGGAACTTATTTATTTTTACAGGTAAGGGGGCTGGCCTTACGCCAACCACTTCAGTTGAAGTGGGGTTTCCCAGCTTCCTAAGGGGCTGGTACTCATTTCTTGTGAAGACTGAGTAAACCTTGCCGGTATTTTATTTGGGGAACCATTTTTTACAGTATGGGTGGTCAGCCTCATACTAGCCTATAAGTCAAGGAAGGGTAATTATTAATTCACAATTTTATTTTGGGGTTTTGAAATAAACACCAAAACGGGAAATCATTTCTGACACCTTCGGTGGGATTCGAACCCAAACTCATGGCATGGAATGCAAGCACTCTACCAACTGAGCTATCGACCGGACCAGTCAATATAAATGATAGATAAAAAATGCTTTGTCACTGTATTGCAAAGGAAAAAGTTAACTAATCCATGTTTATACTGTAACGGGGCTATTCTTAGACATTTTAGTCGTCGGTTAAGCCCACGCTTTGACAAACTAATGGTGCCTGCGCTGGAAGTTTCATCAGCACGGTCATTCTTACCTACCGAGTTTTGTAATATTTGTATGAAAACAAATCAGCTGTTCACTTGCGGCTATCTTGGATTGACAGGTCTTCATACAAATGCATCATTAGTTTGTCAAAGCGTGGGCTCAACCGACGACTAAAATGTCTAAGAATCGCCCCGTAAGTGTTGATCTCTGGAATCTGTACCCTGAGTACCAGTCATTTATTTCCCCTTGATCACGTAAATTGAAAATGTATGGAATGTGCTTAGTTTTCATACATTTGCTTTAGATTTACATCATTGAGGGGAGTTTCTGTAATGATTTATGTATACTCGGCGCTCTGTTGCCATTGTCCATCGTCACTGGAACTTCAGAAAGTTTTGACGAAATCTGCAATGGACGTCTTCAGCTAGATGTTTTTAATATCACATTTTTAATGCTAATTTTTAATTTACATAACAGTGTCATCAACATCATGTCACTTTAACAAGAAAAATCCACATCAAAAAGAAAAATCCACAATCGCACTTGTGGGAAAAACGTCCCCTCTAGATCCAATGGGCCATGGCAACACATCTTAGAAAGAAACACCTCAGTATCAACTGCCAGCTGTGAAAGCCCAAAACTTATTTTTAATATTTGCTCATTACTTTCCAATGATCCTTGTCATATCTCATATAGATCTATGACGTTCACCTGCTGAGAAAATTCAAATTTGTGACTGCGTTACTCAAGCTTATTTTTCTTTTTTTTTTAATAAATTCTGTGCGGGAGACTCCCTAGATTTCAGAAACTCTAGGGATGTATAACACATGTAGTAGTGCCCACGTAGTGCCGCAGAGGTGTTTACGAGCTTGGTCGTCGCTACAAAGCACCAATACTCAAGCAAGTTGGACCGGTCCGTAGTCCGTAGTGGCAACACTTCGGACTCGTAAATGGAAGGTTGTGGATTCGGATCCCGGCGGAGCACAAAAATATACCATTTATATTTCGAATGTGCTCTTCACTGGGTTGAAAAATTCATAAACCTTTACCAATGACCGGTCACCAAAGGTCCATCCAGCCTTACAGCAACTGGGTCTTGCTTGAGTATTGGCGCTTTGTAGCGACGACCAAGCTCGTACACCTCTGCGGCACTACAACAAGTGTCATAGACCCCTAGAGTCTTTAGAATCTAGGGAGTCTCCCGCACAGGGTTTCTTAAAAAAAAAAAAAAAAAGACCCAGTTGCTGTAAGGCTGGATGGACCTTTAGTTACCGGTCTTTGGTAAAGGAATATGAATTTTTCACCCAGCAAAGAGCGTATTTGAAAATATAAGTAAATGGTTTTTTTTTGTGCTCCGCCGGGATTCAAAACCACAACCTTCCATTTACGAGTCAGAAGTGTTAACCACTAGACTACGGGCCGGTCAAAGTTATGAATTCAGCATAGAAGCATTTCTTATTCAAATGCATTTCCTTGTTTTAGGAGTCCCTGAAGGAAGCAGATCCCTCCTTGCTGCTACTGAAGCCGCGCATCACCTCCATGAAGGTGGAGTCCAACGTGACCCTGCGCTACGCGACCACACTGGTCACCAGCAGGGTGGCCAACCCTGCCAGCAAGGCCAACGAGGTCACCTTCAGCATGGTCATCCCCGAGACCGCCTTCATCACTGGATTCAGCATGTATTTAAACATAATAATTATTTTATTAGAATGATTTAGCGCTGTTTTCGTGTGAATCAGCCCTGCGAGCTTGGTCAACGCTGTAGAAAGCGCTAATTCTCAAGCAAAGTCCAGTTGCAGTTAGGCTCGATGGACGATATTTTTCTATTCTTCTGGGCATTGAACCCACTACCTTCCAATTTCAAATCCGAAGCATTGACCACTAAACTACAGGCTGGTCATAATGATTGAGTTATTTGACCTTTCCGTAGCCTAGTGGTTACGCTAACGGACTAATAATCAGAAGGTTGTTATTATTCCTTGACTGATAGGTTGGTATGCGGCTGACCACCCATACTGTAAAAAAATTGTTCACTTTGCAAATGTCACCCGTGTTTCAGGGAAGGTCAGTAAGAGTTGCAGGTTGCAGGGCTTATGTTCATTTGAGATATGGGCTTATGTTGCCATGCTTAGTCAACATGCGGCATGTGTAAGCGCAAACTTGTACGTGTCTGCTTATGGGAATGTATTTGATTAAATCGTAAATGTAATATATCTTTGCAACTAAGATTATTATAGATTATAGATAAGAGCCCACATCGCCCCCAGGTTGGGAACTACTGGTGTAGACCATCACATGCCTGAGGCAGACACCAGAATACTATCTACTCCTGTTGTTTGGTGCACACTAACATTGATCTACTTTTTATCTTTCAGGGAAATGGACGGCAAGGTGTATGACGCCTATGTGGAAGAAAAGGTCCAGGCTAAGAAAGTGTATGACACGGCCATCTCTAGTGGAATGTCTGCTGCCCATGTGGCCGTACAGTAAGTCATATTTTCTGTATACCATTAAATTATAACTAGACAAATGCAAGTTGAAAGAGGATGTGAAAGTAAAGGTGCAAAATAATGTGACGAGATGGTTTGGACATGTATAAAGAATGGATGATGAAAGACTTAAGGAAGTGTGTATACCGAGGAAATGTGAGAGGAAAAAGAGGAAAGGGAAGACCTTGAAAAGTATGGTTAGATCAGATTGATGAAAAAATTGTGAATGGAATATACAAAGCGAATGTAAAATACAGGAATTGCATGAAAAACATGATGGATATGAATAAACCGAAAGGGGCATACAGGCGCCCTATGTAATCAAATATTGATTGGAGTTTGGTGCAACAGGCCCTAAGTCCCAGATATCTGAATTGCTTGGTATTCAACTGAGGAATTCTGAGAATGCAGATAGGCACAGAAACACGTTGTATTATCAGCAGACAGGATTCCACTTGACAGCTGGTAATGCCAGCAATCAGGTTTGTAAACAAATCAACTTTTTTGTGGTCACTTCTGTTAGTCACTGTCAGTTTTTAGATAGACAAATAGAATAAAGATAACAAATACAACTTTGATGTAAGAATAAACGCAATGCAAAACGCAACTAGGCTGTTCATATTGTGCAACTTCTTAACACAGTGTCAAAGAAGGGATTGCATGTGGCGTGTGGGACCTATTTATTTTTATAAGTGAGGGGGCCTACCACTTCATTTAAAGTGGAGTTTCTCAGCTCCCAAAGGGGCTGGTTCACATTTCTTGTGAAGTCTGAGTGAGCCTTACCTGAATTTGGTTTAGGGCTTCAAATAAACATTGAAACGGGAAATCATTACTCATTCCTTGTCTAATATTGTTCCTTGACTTATAGGTTGGTATGAGGTTGACCACCCATACTGTAAAAAAATGGTTCACTTTGACAATGTCAACCCTGTTACAGGAAAGTTCAGCAAGAGTTGCAGGGCTTATGTTCATTTGGGATTGGATTTTATACTGTAGGTTCACATGTGGCATGTTTAAGACCGAACTTATACGTGTCTGCTTGCGGGAATGCATTTAATTTAAATCTTAAATGTAATATATGTTTACAACTTAGATTATAGATTATGGATTGTGACTAAGAAGAGAATTCAATTAACGTAAAAGAACATAACCAAGGAAACTTGTAAATATCCTGCAGGGCCCGTGACTCCAACCACTTCACGGTATCAGTGAACGTGGAGCCGCAGAAGAAGGCCATCTTCCGGCTGACGTACGAGGAGCTGCTGTCCCGCCGCCTGGGCCTTTACAGCCTGGTGATGAACCTGCACCCCGGGCAGCTGCTGGACGAGCTGGCGGTGGAGGTGGACATCACGGAGGAGCGGCCCATCCGAGGGCTCACCGTGCCTGAGATGAGGACCGGGAATGAGATAGACGACATGCCCACGGACTCAAGTAAGCCAATCAACAAGAGATTCTAGGAGTACAAAGAAAAAACTGTAACTGTAACTCTGTCGCCATTCCGCTAGGGGTGGCCAGAAACTCTGCAGAGCTGCCTCCATTTCTTCCTATCCATACATACCTCTTTCAATTCATTCCTATCCATCACCTTTTTTATGCATTTTATTTATTCTTTTACGCTCACTTTGTATATCCCATTCTTTCACAATCTCCTCAATCTGATCACTCAATACTTTTCTTGGTCGTCCCTTACCTCTTTTTCTTTCCACACTTCCTCTGTATATATTCTTTGTCAGTCTATCATCATTCATTCTTTCCAAATGCCCAAACCATCTCATCACATTCTTTTGTACCTTAACTTTCACATCCTCTTTCAACTTACATTCTTTCATTACACGTTCATTTGTAACTCTATCTTTTGGGGTTTTCCTGTCATGCTTCTCAAACGAGCTGTGCGAACCAATTAAATAATTGATATAAATTAGTAATAAATATCATTTTCCAGTTGATAATGTTAATACTTGTTTCAGGCCATGCAACAAAAATGTTTAATTGCTTTCCTCTTCAAAAATTTATTTAAAAAAAAAAAAACAATAAATCAAGGACTGACTGACATAACCGTGCTCGCCATGTACAAATAAATTGTGGCATTTGGATCAGTACTCCCAGTATACAAGAATGGGTAAACCTCATCTCGATGGTGTAAATAGAAAATGTATGGAATAGTAAATGTATATTTGTCGGTGTTATAGCCGCGGGGATCGAGACAGGTTATTTGGAACCGGATAACGCTGGTTCGAATCCCACGACGATAACTTCGACCCTGGTTCAACAGATACCGTTGCATGCACACAAGCTTCTGCTTTCGCATGAAGACAACTGGCTAGGTAAAATAGGTTGGTGGATTGCATTCCTTTCCACAAATCTATTAAAAAATATATATATATATATATATATATACGATGACACTCCCAGATATTGTTTACGTACTTTGCATACATTTTTTTTCAATTTGCTGAATCGAGATGAGTGTAGGCAATATTGTATATTCTTATACTCGAAGTGCAGTAGTTTCAATCAAAATCACTAGAAAAAGATTGTTAGTATGGGAGGGATTCAATACAATGCATTTTTTGTTTGTATTTTCTTACAGACAACAAGTTCTCCACCCACGAGCTGAGTGAAGACAAGCTCCACGCCAAGGTCCGCTTCTCTCCCAACAAGGAACAGCAGATGGAGCTGATGAAGCTGTTCAGGGTAGGAAACATGTGTGATGACTAGTTTATCCTTGCTCACTGAACAACAGATGATTCCTGTGAAAAAGTTGGTTACTTATACCAACAAAAAGTAAAGTGTAAAAAGAAACCCTCCGGTAAAGAACTGTTGGTCAAATAGATTTTTTTATTTTGTTAATTGCAATGAGGTTCGCACATTAAATACAACAAAGACCTCCAAAGAAATGGCGTGATAGCTGGCAGTCTAGATCGCAGTAGGAAGTAGCGGCACAAACAGATTATTTGGATCTAAGGAAAGAAAAATACATGATGAGGTAGAAAATATTATTTAATAATTTGAAACTACCTGTAATTAGACCTGTCCAGAGTCTAGTCTAGTGCATGGTTCGGCAACCTTTCGAGTCAAAAGAGCCAAAAATTACAATTTACAAATTTCAAACTGTGTAAAGAGCCACAAATGTTTTCTTGACAACAATAAATAGTGTCGACGTTGGGGGTGTGTGAAAAGCAAGTAAAAGTGGCTGAGAGATAGAATCGCTACCTAATCCTTGTAAATCGATTCAGAACTATTTTTGTGTTTCTGGATCAATGTTTTTTTTGATAAATTTTAATATTTGCATATTTAAGTACTTCTGTATGCCTCACACGTGCAACGGCAATGCTCTCAACTGTCCGTCCAGATCTCATCCCTTGTGGGAAATGGTCATGAACGAGTTGGATCGCAGGGATGATCCCACATTCGACAAGTCTCTTCCTGGATGTCACATGGTGGATTCTTGCTCCAACATCCAAAGTGGAGAGCAGTTTGTATAAGAGCCGCAACTTCACACCCAAAGAGCCACATGTGGCTCGGGAGCCGCAGGTTGCCGACACCTGGTCTAGTGGCAACGACCAAGCTCGTAAAAAGTCCAGTCGATAGCTCAGTTGACAGAATGCTCGCATTCCATGCCGAGAGCAACGATTAGATCCCTCTGCAGAGCTGCCTCCATTTCTTCCTATCCTTACAAACCTCTTTCAATTCATTCATATCCATCACCTTTTCAACATTTTCTTCTTTTACATTCACTTCGTTTATCCCTCTTTCACAATCTTTTCAATCTGACCACTCCATACTTTTCTCGGTTGTCCCTTACCTCTTTTTCCTTTCACACTTCCTCTGTATCTGCAGTATATCAAATGTTTGAGTTAACTGCAGTTCAAAATACTGGGCCTAAGTAAAGAACGATTTGTTTCAGGAAAAAGAAAAGGAGAAGGAGAAGAAGTCGTCCATCACATCATATCTTGGCAACCCTGAGTACGCCCAGAAACCAGAGGAAGAGGGAGTGTCCGGCCAGTTTGTGGTGCAGTACGATGTGGACAGAGATCTCAAGGGAGAAGTCCTGGTGAGGAATAACAAAATAACCAATTTCCATTGCATGCACACAAGCTTCTGCTTTCGCATGAAGACAAAATAGGTTGGTGAATTGCATTCCTCTTCACAAATCTATTAAAAAAGAAAAATGTTTCCATATTCATTCCTTTAATTCTTTGACTTGGAGGTTGGTATATTCCTTGACTTATAGGTTGGTATGAGGCTGACCACCCATATTGTAAAAAATGGTTCGCTTTGCAAATGTCACACCAAAGGTCGGCAAGAGTTGCACGGCTTATGTTCATTTAAGATTGGGTTTATATTACACACATGCGACATGTTTCAGCACAAACTTATATGTGTCTGCTTGTGGGAATATATTTACTATAAATCTTTAATGTATTATATCATTGCAATTTAGATTATAGATATCAACTAGCATTCCACGTTCACGTATACTGATGGATAGCTCAGTTGCTAGATTTATCGTAGAAAATAATGATGATACTTGGATCATTATACAGATTAATCTTACAAATGACTTAAGAAAAACAATTACTTATTCTTTATTGAAACATTGTTTTCTTCCCACTTTTTTGTATTGATAATGAATTATAATAGTTATTTATGCCACTGCCAAGTAATGATAGTCTTTTTAACACGAGTGCTAGTTTGTGCCATAAGGCGCAGCCGAATGGCACAATAGAAAGCACGAGTGTTACAAAGACTAATTACGTGCAGTGGCATACAATACTTTTTCTACGACCATGAGAGAATTAACAAAATAGTGAATAATAGTCATTATAATGTACTCGTCCATTTGAAGTAATTAAAACCTTACCTTTGTCAAAACGTGTGATTTATCATTTCCTTCGATTATCTAATCTAACCTAAGTTGTAAAAATAAATTATATTTAGGTTTCATATTGAATTCATGCCCACAAGCCGACACATATGTATAAGGTCGCGCTTTTACATCCTGCATATAAGCTTAAACATTCAAACCCAAAACTCAAATAAACATATGCCCTGCAGTTGTATTGGCAGGTGAACCAAATTTGTACAGCATAGGTGATCAACCTCATACTCACCTATTAACCAAGTAACTTTTTGAGTTTGTTTATTTTTTGCGGTGAAATTTTTTGTATTGTTTTCCTTTCAAGCCTTTTATTTTCCATTGAAAAAAGGAAAGCTTTATTTGGAGCAATCCGATAAATAAATTCGATAAATTTTAGCACTATTAACAATTTTTATTTGACTCTACACATAAAATATACTTATTTATTTTCATCTGAACAGGGCTGAAAGTCTCATCACCACGGTAATTCCTACCTACCGAATATCACTAATATTGTATGAAGCCTAATCAGCTGATCGCTTGCGGCCATCTTGGATTGACAGGTCTTCATACCCCCATACAAGGTTGACATTTGAAATTAAAAAATGGTTCCAATTCTGACAATGCGCATGCGCACATGTTCATTTTAACACGGTTACCGGTTGCATAATGTAACATTATGCAACGGGTGTAGAAATGTATGGCATTGTGATTGCGTTAGCCGTTTTGTAATTAGTAAATTACCAAATGGGAGTAGAAAAACTCTTTTAATCCCCAAACCATCATCAGGTAAACAAAACTTGCAAACAAATTGTACATTTTAAATGTTTGTTATTGTAATTCAATGTTTGTTGCAGGTGAACGATGGTTACTTTGTGCACTTCTTCGCCCCCAAAGACCTGAAGCCGCTGAACAAGCACGTGATCTTTGTGCTGGACGTGTCGGGCTCCATGGTGGGCAGGAAGATCAGCCAGCTCAAGGAGGCCATGGTCTCCATCCTGCAGGACCTCAAGCCCGGAGACTACTTCAGCATCATGGACTTTGCATACAGCGCCAAGGTAAAACTTTGACGTTACAATCATCATGATTGTAATGTGAATAATGGAGAGCCGAATAGAAGCGTTTGAAATGAGTGTCTACTGGAAAATGCTTTGGATCTCTTGGCTTGATCGGGTGACCAATGAGGGTCACCAAGAGTTGCAGAGTTTTTGTTCATTAAGATTTGGGGTTTGTGTTGTAAGTTCACATGCGGCGTGTGTAAGCGCAAACTTAGATGGCCTGCTTGTGGGCACTCATTTAATATGAATCCTAATTTTTTTTTTTTTAAATAAAGTAATATTCTTTATGAAACACTGTTTTATTGCACTCATTTATTTATATATATAAATTTACAAACTTTTTGGTCTATATAGACCATCATCAGATATTTTAAGATATACGTCAGTTATGACTTCAATGAAGACATGGACATGGATCAACGATGTTAAAACGCAAACGCAACTAAGCTACACATATAGTGTAACTTCTTGCCGCGTTATCCCCGAAGGGGTCGCATGTGGCGAGTTGAACCTATTTATTTTTACAGGTAAGGGGGCCGGCCTTACGCCAACCACTTCAGTTGAAGTGGGAATTTCCCAGCTCCCGAGGGGGCTGGTACTCATTTCTTGTAAAGGCTGAGTAAACCTCGCCGGTATTTATATTATGGGGTTTGAAATACACACCGAAATTGGAAATCATTTCTGACACCATGTTACCATGTTGAAAGCACCGGTTCCCATAGATCACTAAAGTTAAGCAACATTGGGCGCGGATAGTACTTGGATGGGTTACCGCTCGGGTACACCGCGTGTCGTTGGCATCTTGGACCGGTCCGTAGTCCAGTGACAACACTTCGGACTCATAAATGGAAGGTTGTGGATTCGGATCCCGGCGGAGCACAAAAATATACCATTCATATTTCGAATGTGCTCTTCGCTGAGTTGAAAAATTCATAAACCTTTACCAAAGACCGGTCACTGAAAGGTCCATCCAACCTTACAACAACTGGGTCTTGCTTGAGAATTGGCGCTTTCTACAGCGACGACCAAGCTCGCAGAGGGCTCTTGAGGTGTGATACACACAAAAACAGCGCTCACCAAATAAATCATCCTAATATTTTTATTATTTATGGACATCATAGGAACATCATCACACTACTCTTCATTTCCTTATTGTGCATCTGTAAGCTATTGTTTATGGCTGATTAATATAATGTATAATATTATTATTTGAATAAAACTTGCAGGTGTACAACTTGGACGACCCCACAAAGAATGCGATCTACCGCACGGGCTCCTACCACAACTTCTACGGGGACGAGGAGCCTGTGGGCAGGGAGCAGCCAGAGGTGCCGCCCCCAGCCAAGAGGGCAACGCCGGAGAACATAGAGAAGGCTAAGCAGATCATCAATAACCTCAACGCCTCCGGAGGTAAACAAATCAAGGTCCACAGCATTTATTCACAATGCACTGACTGATACCATGCTGATAGCAGTACCCGTAGTACGAGTTTTTCCACAATACTCGAAGTATGTGCCCACAGGCTCCTCGTCCCCGTAGAAGTTGTGGTAGGAGCCCGTGCGGTAGATTGCATTCTTTGTAGGGTCATCCAAGTTGTACACCTACAACTTTCAAAACTTTTTTTGCCAGAGGTGCTTTTCAAGTTCACATACATTTTTCTCGAATACTCAATACTTTGAGTATTGTGAAAAAAAACTCATACTACGGGTACAGGCGTGTGCATAGGGGATAGGCAAATACATTTCAGAATAAACATTTTTTCCCACTCCTTTCAATGCTTCATTTGACATTGACTGAAGAGCTAAACATGGCTCCAATCAAACTTAAATTTTGAATTTTAAATCTTGATATCAAGCTTAAATACGTTTTTTACAATATATTGCCTACCTATTAGGCGCATGTGTCTGTAACGGATGCACGCCCCTAGCTGATAGTTGATTTCATTGCTGGATATTGTAAGACATGGAAATTTACACACTCATGTTCACAAATATAATAATAATAATAACATTAGGATGATTTATTCGGTAAACACTGTTTTGTGTGAATCACACCTCACAAGCTCTCTGCAAGCTTGATTGTTGCTGTGGAAAGCGCCAACTCTCAGGCAAGAACCAGTTGCTGTAAGGCTTTATAGACCTTTGACGACTGTTTTTGGTAAAGGTATATGAATTTTTCAACCCAGCAAAGAGCACTTTCCAAAAGATAAATGGTATTTTTTTGTACTCCGCTGGGGTTCAAACCTACAACCTTCCATTTATGAGTCCAAAGCGTTACCACTAAACTACGGACCGGTGATGCTCAAGATGAGCCTATGTGTTTACACACAGTACATGTACATAATGACACATAGAAAAACAGATAGATAAAAATGAATTTGCTGAGGTGTCATAAAGTGTAATTAAGTAAGATTTAAAATCTGACCATAGAGTTTCTCCCAGCGTGTTGATGTCAGTGAGGGTGCACTGTAATTACGAAAACCTGCTGTACATGAAAAAATATATAGATACATAGTTGTATTGATGAAAGGTTGAACAAAAGGTGAAATGTGTAATTGATTCCTCCATCAATGTATTGTTTTCCAGGAACCAACATCTATGATGCGCTGGTGACAGCCCTGAAGGTCGCTAACTACAGTGTACAAGCTGCAGCTGAATCTCAACTCAGTAAGTACACTTATTTAAGTTATTTCTAGAGATGGGCCGAATGTGATTAAACGGAATACAAACTTCGGCCGAACATTTCAAGTTCATTTGACGTTTGGATTTTAATTTGTAAGTACACATTCAGCATTTTTAAGCGCGAACTACACATGTTTGCCTGTGGTCATGCATTTGATATGAGCTTTAAATGTTATTATATCTTTGTAACTTAGATTATAGATTATTATAGACATACTTTTTTCATTTCATCCAGAGTCGTAACCTTTTTCATACAAGCTCTCCTTTTATTATGACTCTGGATATCCCATTCATTCGCTATTTCAACCTATAAGTCGAGGAATGCAAGAAATCATTCTGAAAAACCATAAACTTGTTATTTATTTTTGTAGATGAAAAGATATCCCGTCCCGAGCCCATGATCATCTTCTTGACTGACGGAGACCCGACTGTTGGAGAAACCAGCACGGAGAAGATCCTGTCTGCCGTCACTGAGTTCAACCCCAAGAAGACAGCCATCTTCTCACTGGCTTTCGGTAATAAATTAATCTTCTTCGACTACTTTTTTTTTAGGAGATAACTTCAAATGAATAAAAAGTCGTTTAAAAAATGTGTATTAAGGGTGATTGAGAGGTCAGCGCGCCCAACTTTGATGACCAAAATAGCCCGTATATTGAATGGTAAGGTAGTATTTTCTTTCCAGATTAAATTAACACATAAAATTAGGTATTTTTTTCCATAAAGTACCAATTCAAAATAATTTTATTTACGGAGATACCTTAAATGGAGATTTCCACTGTTGTTATGAATAAATCCTAACTTTTTTTTATTTCAAAACATTCATTTCGATTAGTTTTATTTTTTCTAGATGAAAATTATTTTTTTAAACTTTTCATTGGTTTTTTATAATTATTTAAAAAGTACCCAAATTTTGCATACGATCGTGTAGCTAAAATTGCATTTTAATGGTATATTTTCTTTTTAGGATTTGAAGTGATATTTTTTATGTGTTTAATGTAATTCTTATTTTATTTTTCCTCTTCCAATTTATATTTAATAATGGAAAAAGAATGATTTTCATACTAAACGCGATCCACCCTAGTGCGCCATTGTGTCGTTTTTTTGAACTATTCAAACAATTATATTTCCGAGAGACAAAAATCATGACAATTTTCGGTGTTCATATTTCCCCAGAAGCAAATATTTTTTTACGTTGTAACTCGGAGTTATCGTTTTATAAAAATGCATCAAAATTAAGAAGGCCACACGGCGCTGTTTAAAATCGTTTTTTATTTTTTGTTTTCTCCGTGTTTGAGTTTAAACGTCAAATGTTATACTCGAGGCATGTACGTATTTAAGCGTGCGGAAGAATGAACGTAAAAAAATCATTTTTTATACTCAACCACAGAGTTTTATTATAATATATAGAAATTGAGACGCTCGTGAGAGGTGCTGCTTTACATCCTGATACATTATTTGTATGCGCCGCGGCTCAGTTAAAACGTTGACTTTCATACTTGGAGCTTAAATTCGCCCGCCGGCTTCCAATGTTCCAAAGTGTTCCAGAAGTTACAAACATTGTAAATTGTAAATTATTGAGATTTTTTTTTATCAAGATCGTTTATTTCTGAAATGTAATTTGTTGTGTACATTTCTTGACTTATAGGTTGGTATGCGGCTGACCACCCATGCTGTAGAAATTGGTTCTGCGTGTAAAACGTGTCTGCTTCTGAAAATGCATGTAATGTGAAACCCCAATGTGGCATATCTTTGCAACTTAGATTAGATTAGAACGTAATTTATTACATGCATACCTTGACTTATAGGTTGGTATGAGGCAGACCACACATACTGTAAAAATGGTTCACTTTGCCAATGTCACCCCTGCTTCAGGGAAGGTCGGCAAGAGTTGCAGGTCTTATATTCATTTGAGATTGGGGTTTTTATATTGTAGGTCCACATGCGGCATGTGTAAGCGCGAAATTATGCATGTCTGCTTGTGGGAATGCATTTGATATGAATCTCAAATGATACATATTATCTTTGCAGCTTAGATTTAGATTAGATTTTAGAGTAATAAATGGACATCCGTATCCATAACTGAAACTATCGGATACTCGAAACTAAAAAAAAACTCTTATCCGTATCCAAAACAGATTGAAAAATGTAATGAAAATGTCGTCTGTAACATCGTTTCAATATTTTTTTTTGCATTTTTCAGTTAATACGGAGCTTTAATAATAATCACGTATTCTTGTGTGATTGATTAAAAAACTTAATGCTAGCCTAGAAATAATGCCATACAATCAATGTTCTTATTTGTAGGTATTTTATTTTAAAAATCCCTTAAAAATCTAATATCCGTGACCGAAACTTTCCAAAACTAGCGGATATCCGAAATAATATCATTTAACTGTACGAAATTATGTGCTGGATAATCAAAATGATAAACAAAACAAAAAAATATTTCATGGTAAATGTTTTCTCTCTTCGGTAATATTGAATTAAATTGAAACGGTTGTCGACCTCTAGAACATTAACATTATGGTGAAAAAAACTATACGTGTGTGTGTGTGTTGGCGAGCGATATTTTGTTGATGTATTAATAAAGTATTGACAACATTCTCTGTAAAGTTATGTGAAACCTTTTTTAATTTTTAAAATTTATTAAAATTTGGCTATTAAGACGAAAATTAAAGTTTATAAGTACATATGTACTTAATCTTCAATTAGAAATAGTGCCTCTTGGAGACATTGTCTATTACGCTAACGTAACGTCGGGAATAATGTGTGAGTATAACTAGAGATGTTGTGGATATTAATTGTAATCGTAATTTAAACATTCAAGTATCCGAAAGAAAAATAAAAACATGTTCGGAACCGAAACCGATACAAAAGATTCGGATAATTTCGGATAGGGGTGTAGACGGAGTCTAAATCCAACATGTTATTATACTGTAACTGTAACTCTGTCAACATTCTGCTAGGGGTTGTCAGAGCCTCTGCAGATTTGCTTCCATCTTTCCCTATCCGTGAATGCCTCTTTCAATTCATTCGTATCCATCAACGTTTTCATAGGTTTCCTTCTTTTGCATTCACTTGTACGTCGCATTCTTTCAATATTTTTTTGCAACTTAGATTAAACATTATAGACTTACGTGACTGATGATCTGTAATAATAATAATCTTTAATCTAAATTGCAAGGATATATTCATTTAAAGCTCTCAAATGTATGCCCGCAAACAAGCACATGTAGTTCGCGCTTACAAATGCTGAATGTGAACTTACAAATGAAAAACCTCAAATGAATAAAAGCCCTACAACTTTAGCCGACCTTTCCTGACACAGGGGTGACATTGGCAAAGTGAATTGGCAAAGTTTTGCGCTTGATAACCACAATCTATAATCTAAGTTGAAAAGGTATGTTAACATTTAAGATTCATATAAAGCGCATTCTCACAAGCATACACGCTTGTAAGATCGCATTTACAAATGCTGCATGTGTATTTACAAATTGAAACCAAAACCTACAATCAACCAATCTATTAGTCAAGGATCTGGTATATTAACTGGTTATATACAAGGATAAATGGTATATTTTGTGTGCTCCGCTAGGATTCGAATCCACAACCTTCCATTCAGAGTCCGAAGTGTTACCACTACACTACGGACTGATAAGATATAAAAGAAGATAAAAAATGATAAATAAAATAAAATAAAAATTTATGGCCAAACTTGTTTTAATACACTGGTTTGCTATCACTAGGACCTACACTTTGAAAATATAAAAAAAAGACGTATGTGTGAGATAGACAAAACAGTACTTTTACACGCCTGTATTAAAACGACATAACATGCTCTGTTCACACGTCCTAAGTGTGGATTCAAGATGCAAAAAATGTTAAATAATTTTAACATAGAATAATACTTGTGTCAAATCATTTCTTTTTGCAATTTTTGATGCATAACTCACCGTATGAGCCATGCAGTCGTAAATACTCAACAATAGCGTTTAAACACAAGTTTATAAAAACTAAAACGCTCGCTATGAGCGTCAAGAAAATTTACATTATTTTTTTATGAAACGTAATGCTTGAGTAAGAACATTAAGTTAAATACTTCAGCAACGACATCTGACTACGATCAGTCAAAGTTATTTGACATAAAATTACGATTTTAGTTTCATAAAACAATTCAAGAGGTTCTTTAGTCCCGATATTAATAACCTTCTTAAAGTCTCGTATAACCTTAATCATACATTTTTTAAAGATACTTATAGGGTAGATTGTCAAATTCTACGCATTGTCATATTTACTTAGTTAATTATTTTATAATAATTAGAAATTTGGAATGGATCTACACAGCTGAAAGTGAATGTGGTGAAAATCAAATTTATCCTTGCCATCTTCTACAAGAGTTCATCTTGAAGGTGTTGGCTACGTCGCCAATGTGAATGATGTAAGTCCTCCTAGCCCTCACATTTGACTAATCATTCATTACTAACGGTCAATGTTACATTCAAAACTACACCACATACAAAGTTTTCATTAATATTTACTTTTTGTTTTATTGATCCACAATGATTTGCATGTGCAGGAGAAGACGCTGATCGCACCTTCCTGCGGCGCGTGTCCCTGAAGAACCACGGTTTCATGCGGCACATCTACGAGGCTGCAGACTCCGCCCTTCAGCTGGGGCAGTTCTACCAGCAGGTGGCCTCCCCTCTCCTCACCAACGTCTCCTACGTCTACCCAGATGATCAGGTACTACTATTTACTTTTAAAGCAAGCGCACAAAATTCTTTGGCCATTGGGCCCCGTCAGAGGCGGCGATCCAAGCCCTCCACCCACATCCCTGCTCCTGGGGTGACTTTGTGTACGTCTTTCAGGCCAGGAGGGTGTCTTCCGGTTGGGCACTCCTCCACTATGTGCCGGACAGTCTGGTTCTGCACTCTGCAGTTGCACCAATGAAGAAGAAATCTCTGTCTTGCGTAATACAAACAACTCTCCCATTTGTCGTATTTCAGTCTGATCCAGTTGTGCATTCAGAAGTCTTTTTTGGTCATGAAAATCTGGTATCCTCTGCAAAAGCCCAGTTCAAAAAATATATTTGGTAAGTTACACTACATGTGTGGCTTAGTTGCGAGATATTGGAGGCCTTGTACAGCTCCCTGTGGTACTCAATTAGGATGTTCTATGTAAAACAAATTGTCTGTGCTAAACAAATTGTGTGCACTAGATAGAAACTTATTGTTACTGATTTCTGAAGCGTTATTCTGCTAAATTCTTTACTTTTTGGATATCAACACAAGTCAAAGCTTGCGAAAAAACTCCGTAGATCTGTAAAAATCACAGTACACCTTATTTTTTGACACAAATCGCTATCACATTGCCTTGAGGTACGAACGAATTTACGAGAATAGCGCTTCTCGACCAATACAATTCTCTTTGTATCACAATAGACTCAACACATAATTCAAAATGAATTTCTTTTCAGCTGTCAAATGTTACACTTCTATTAAAGTAAGATCCTTTGCTACCTAGTAATATTAGTTTAACTTTTCCTAGAAATTCAGCTGTATGATATCAAAAAAAATCTCTGTTTTATTTGTGCCATTAATTTACAATTTATTTGACTGATTCTCTGATTTCTTTAAATGAGCCAATAGTCATCTTTGAAAGCCAAACATTTTTTTTTTTTGTATTCTCCCGTCTTGCTTTTGCAGGTTGATGAGACCACTCTCACCAAGAAGTCGTTCAACTATTTCTTCAGTGGCTCAGAACTGCTGGTGATTGGTAAACTCAAGAAGGAGCCAAGTGGTGCGTCTCCTGTCAAGCTGGTGGCGGACTCCTTTGATGGACCCATCGACTTCATACCTGTTGTGGTAAATATTATATTGTGTTGCCCTGACTGGGCTATAAATGAGAATATGAGAGTGAAAGTTTCAAGGCGGCCGCTCCAATGACTTGGAATGCTTTTCCGCCTCACTGAGGGAACTAAATTTGTAGAGACGTCTCTAGACTTTGTCCAATTATATGGACAAGCGCCTTTGTAATGACACACTGTCATTAAAGGTGCTATATAAATTTTATACTTCATCATCATCATCAAAGTACAATACGATGAGATGGTTCTAGTATCTAAATATAATGGGTGATGTACGACTGAATATCAAAGGTAAGCGTGGAAGCGTGAGAGCAAGAAAGAATGGATAAATGGAGTAAGCGAGATTGCAAATGATGGAAATTTGCAGAGTTACAGGTTGGTAGTTCTTGACTAATAGGTTGGTATGAGGCTGACCAACCACACTGTAAAAAATGGTTCTCCTTGCCAATGCCAACCCTGTTTCAGGGAAGGTCAGTAAAAGATGCAGGGTTGATATTAGTTTGAGGTTTGGAGGCAGCATTTTTAAGCCCGAACTTGCACGTGTCTGTTTGTGGGCATGCATTTAATATGAATGAGATGTATGCAAGTAAGATTATATATAGATGGGCATTTTATAAGCTTAATGCTGGTCTTACACGCTGTGGTCCACCAGAGAGTTGTGCCTGCGCAGGTCATTGGAGTGGATACAAATTATCACAGGTACCTACATAATGACCAGTCATTAGTCTAGTGGTTGACACTACTGACTCATAAATGGAAGGTTGTGGGTTCGAATCCCAGCAGAGCACAAAAAATCTACTATTTATATTTTCAAATATGCTCTTCACTGGATAAAAAATGAATATATCTTTACCAAAGACCAGTCACTAAAGGTCCATCTAGCCTTACAATAACTGGGTCTTGCTTGAGAATTGGCGCTTACTACAGCGTCGACCAAGCTCGCAGAGAGCTCTTGAGGTGTGATACACACAAAAACAGCGCTCACCAAATAAATCATCCTATTATTATTATTTTTATTATATCTTAGTTTGAAAGGTGAAATGCAATGCTCTGTCTTTATTTCCAGCCCACGGAGGAGACCCACAAGACGAGGTTCTGGCCGCTGGAGAGGATGTGGGCCTTCCTCACCATCAAGCAGCTGCTGGACGAGAGGGACGCGCGGGGGGACAAGCCCAATGATGAGACACAGTCCGAGCCAACCAAGAAGGCGCTCGCTCTGGCACTCAAGGTAAACCATACACTTACAATATTGTGTAATACACATTGTAACATCCTATAAGACTTACCTGTTAATCACAGAGCTGTCAAACACCACAAATACTTAATAATCATGTGAAATCCTATATATTCTTGTTTTCTCTAGGTACCTTGTGTTTTGGCACTCTATAATTATACATGCTGTTTTTTTTTTGTAATAATGCTATTTTTTCATTAGAAATTGTCAAATTCACCAATCAAAATGATAAAAATGCATGTGCACAATGTTTGCGCTGACATGAATTTCAAAGTTGCCAACTTTCTGGTTTTTTAGCTTACCCCAAGTTTTTTCGCTTTCAATGAAATCAGACTGAACGTCTTTGTTCTTTTTCTAACCAAGGACGATTTGCAATTAAATAGGTTGAAACAGATATAGCGTCAATTTTTGTTAAAACAGTTAACAGGTATTATAATTTCAACTTCTTGCTGTGTTTCCAAGTGGCGAGTTTCTTATGGGGCGAGTGGAACCTATTTTTTTACAGTTAAGCGGGCCGGCCTTACCACTTCAGTTGAAGTGGGGGTGTCCCAGCTCCCGAGGGGACTGTTACTCATTTCTTATGAAGGCTGAGTAAACCGTGCCGGTATTTTATTTTGAGTTTGAAATAAACACCAAAACAGAAATCATTTCTGATACCCTCGGTGCGATTCAAACTCGAGCTCTTGATATGGAATGCAAGCACTCTAACAACTGAGATATCGACCGGCAACGATTATAATGCATAATTTTATCTTTTCAGTACTCCTTCGTCACACCTCTGACATCTTTAGTTGTCGTCAAACCTAACTCCACGTCTGCCGTTGATGCGGAATCAGTACAAGCTGGAGGAGGTAAGTCCTTCTTGGTTGATTGTTTTCCGGACATCTTTTCTGTACTTATCTGTTTTTATTTTTATTGAACAACCAGATTTATTATTTTGTGTTATTTATTATTTAGGGTGAGTTTGGTGAGCTGCCATAAACTACCATGTAGCAATGTTTTTATAGTATTGAGCACTAAACAAGCAAGATTGATTTATTACTGCTTTTATATTTTCTTCTATTTTGCTAGTTTTTAAGCATGCTTTTCTAATTCACTTTCAAAATTCTATCAAACTTTCTTGTATGACTGTAACTATGTTGCCATCCTGCTAGCGGTGGCTAGAGCCCCTGCAGAGTTACTTGCCTCTACTTCTTCCTATCACTGCATTCTATAAACATCACTTTTTTAATGAATTGTTTTTCATCTACACTTATTCTGTATATCCCATTCTTTCCCCATTTCAATAATCTCATCAATGATGATGATGATGAACTTGATGACTTTCAGCGCCGTTTCGTGACCCCTTGTCCCTCTAAGCTCGCTTTTTGTTCTCTGGACTTAGAAATGTGCCTTGATCCTCCTCTTGAGGTCATGAACTGTTCTAAATTCAGCCATATTATCTTCCTTTCCTCTTTTCCCATCATATTACCTCCTTATGTATAACTACACTTTGTCAATATCTCATCATCCATTCTTTCCACATGTCCAAACCATCTTATTTCATTCTTTTGCACCTTTACTCTCACTTCCTCCTTTCAGTTCGCATTTCTCTTTTGCTCATTCATACTTAGCTGTATTCCCCAGAGTGTTTCCTGACATATTTTTTTTCATTTCTACTGTGCATACTTTATTCATTTCACAGTCCATGCTTCACTTTCGAACATCCGTATAGGCTCTGAATTTATACCTTGTATTGCACTATTCCAGTAGTGATTGTGTTGATATCTTGCATGAAGAACAATGTTGTATTTTGTAGGTGAGGTTTATAACCAGGCACTGCCTCTGTATATTGGTGGAGCACAACCATGTAAGTATTCCAACTTCTTCCAACTTGAACCTCCCACCTTAAACCCTGTAAAGGCGTCATCAATAAGGAACCAGACACAAAATCTGCAATTTGTGGCGAGTCTACTCTATTTTGATTCCGACTCAAACCAGAGAATGGCGAGAAAAAAAACATCTTTTCAAACAAGGAAATCGATAAACTATCTAAGTCAAAGAGCCTTCAACGCCACAGCTCCAGGCTGACTAAGAAGCCGGAAAAAAAGTGATATCATCCTGCCGAGTTGCGAAGCAAATAGCCGACCAATTTTTTTATGATAGCTTGCCTTATGGCATCGCCCCACTGACATCAATTTGAAATAAAAGTATATTTGTGAAGAGCAACACAGTTCACAAATTTATTCATTGTATGTGTTCCATGACTTACAGGTTGATATGAGTCTGACTACCCATACTGTAAAAAAAAGGTTCACTTTGACAATGTCACCCGGGCCGTTTCAGGAAAGATCAGCAAGAGTTGCAGAGCTTATGCTCATTTGAAATTTGGATTTTTATATTGTAGGTCCACATGCGGCATGTGTTAGCGCGAACTTATACATGTCTGCTTATGGGAATGCATTTAAAATTAATCTTACATGTAAAATATCTTTGCAACTTAGATTATAGATGGATTATTTACTATAGGAAGCAACTAGTAAAAAAAAATATTTGTCATTGTATTACTTATTCTTTCATCCATCATTCTTTTTGCAACCTCCTATTCTTGTTTATTGATTTCAGTAGTTGGACAGAGTAACTTTGCCTTGTCGCTGCCCATGTTCTCTCCTCAAATGCGTAAGAAACTTTCTTTACTTACTTATCATTCTTTTTGTTTTTCATTCTTTATTTTGTTTTCACTCATTTCTTTCTCAAATATTCATAATTCACATTCCATTCTTTCTCAATCCTACCTTTATTATTTCTCTCATTTCTTTCTCTAATATTCATAACCCACATTCCATTCTTTCACAATCCAACCTTTATTATTTCTCTATGGAAATCCGATCATTTGTTTTGCTGCCTTAAATGAGCTAGATTATCATCATTTATGGTTCCTTCGGGGAAAATGCGTCAAGAAGTTACACTGTATATGTAGCTTATTAGGATAGCGTTTATGGCACTGATTAAAAATTGAAAGATCAGTGGCGGTTGATCTGCAATTTTTTCGTAGTAACGGTGCTATTCTTTGACATTTTAGTCGTCCGTTGAGCCCACGCTTTGACAAACTAATGATACATTTGTATGAAGACCTGTCAATCCAAGATGGCCGCAAGTGAAAAGCTGATTACTTTTCATACAAATATTACCAAAATGCGGCAGGTAAGAATGACCGTGGTGATGAGATTTCCAACCCAGGCGTCATTATTTGTCAAAGCGTGAGCTCAACGGACGACTAAAATGTCTAAGAATAGCATCGTTACTAAAATTTTTGAATTTTAAATTTTCTGCTGAAGATGTTGATGTCCTATTGTAGCTGTAGACCCTGTGAGGGTGATGAGTGATTGACAGTCATATCTTATTCTTCAATGGCTCTACAGCCCATATCTCTCCTTGGCCTCCACTTTCCTCAGCCTTCATCTGTTTCTGCCCGCGATCGCCGCCCCCCAGCTTGGCACCTGCAGTGACCTCCTCCCTTTAGCCTTGGTCTTCCCCCCATTCTGATTCCTAATGGGTGCCCATTCATGAGGCGCTTTGGGACCTGTGAGTTTAGCATCCTTTGTACATGTCCAGCTTGTCTGGACTTTTTCTTCCACATCGGCGTCATACACCTTGCCGTCCATTTCCCTGAAAGATAAAAAGTAGATCAATGTTAGTGTGCACCAAACAACAGGAGTAGATAGTATTCTGGTGTCTGCCTCAGGCATGTGATGGTCTACACCAGTAGTTCCCAACCTGGGGGCGATGTGGGCTCTTATCTATAATATAGGTATAATTTAAGTTACAAAAAAGTATTACATTTACGATTCATATCAAATACATTCCCATAAGCAGACACATACCTATATTTTTGTGCTTACACATGTTGTATGTGGACTAACAATATAAAAAAACCTAATCTCAAATGAACATGAGCCCTGCAATTCTTGCTGACCTTCCCTGAAACAGGGGTCACATAGGCAATGTGAACCATTTTTTACAGTACCTATGGGTGGTCAG
This sequence comes from Agapetus fuscipes, assembly GCA_951799405.1. Lineage (NCBI taxonomy): Eukaryota > Metazoa > Arthropoda > Insecta > Trichoptera > Glossosomatidae > Agapetus > Agapetus fuscipes. Next base: position 11,393,177 of record OX637343.1, on the reverse strand, counting down.
CCTGATACCCACCTGTAAGTCAAGGTAATAGAAACAATTTCAATCGTAATAATGGAATATGAGGAATAATATTTAAGTTTATGTAACAGAAGCATTGAAAAGTATCAGATATTTTCATATCTTTGACAAAAAAGTGGTGTTGGCAGGGAAAATTAATAACAATTTTATGCTGCTAAGGTAGCATCAACTATTTTCATTGATTGAAGACGGAGTAGAGACCTGTTGCATGATAGGAAATGACAAAAAAACGTTTCATCTGTCGTACAAGCGAGACAACACAATGTTCCTTTACATCTTACAATCTTCTTTGGGCTGATGGAGGAAGATGGTTGACGAGACCACAATCGTCATTGCTTGTCACTGCAGCCGAGCTATTTACGTTCAAACTCGGGTTCATTTGCTTAACTGAGCAGCGACAAAGAGCTGGGCTCCATGTGTTATCAATTCTAAACATTTCCTCTTTTTTCTAATTAAATTTTAAGTATGTTTTTTGTTTATCTATTTTAATGAAATATTTTAAATAAGAATTTACGTTCCGCAGCTGGGGCATCTGGAACATACAGTACCTCTTCTGGTGCAGCAATAAGCTCTATGGCTTTTGATAGACCCATGCCAATACCCATGGCTGGGTCTAGACCTATGATAATGTACATGAATCCCACTCGCGGACCAGCAAGTGAGTGTGAATGTCTTATAGGGGGATTTGTGTGGTCAGCTGGGTCCATATTCAGCAGCATTCCTCCCATTGACTTGTAATATAATAGACCCGAAGCTAGCTTATGACATTGCAGTTAAGTGTAAGACACAAATGCCAGCCAGACTTGTCAATCATAAAACGTATGGTTGAGTATGGTTGAGCGTATAAGGCGTTGGCATGCAATTCAAATACAGTTGTATCTTAGCTTATTGACGATAACTTTGACTCTGGTTCAACAAATGTCATTGGGTAATTATGAATAATAATTCATTAAATAAAATAGGGAATTATTGTAATATAAAGAATATCTGTTTCTGGCCAGGCACAATAGGTTTTAATCATAATACGGTTGTGGTTTTTCGTTAGGCATCTGTTTTAATGTCAGTATTTTAAATAGGAGTTTCTATTCCACAGCTGGAGAATCGGCAGCCTCTAGTTCCTTTTCAGGTGCACCGATAAGCTCTGCGGCTATGGCTTTACCGATGCCAAACCCCATACCAGTACCCATGGCCAGGCCAATGCCAATGCCTAGACCTATGAAAATGCCTATATATAGACCCACGCAAGGACCAACAAGTGAGTGTGAGTGTCTTATAAGCTGATTTGTATGGTGAGCTGGGTTCACATTCTGCAGCATTCCTCCCATTAACTTGTAATATAATGGACCCGTAACTAGTGTACGTCTTTGAAGTAGAGTATAAGACACAACTGTCAACCAGATCTGTCAAAAAGTAACACTATCCTCAACATCATAAGTTTCCTTGCTTCCTCCATCTTGTAATTTGACACCCAAAAATTACGCATGCCATGATGTCTTATAATGATGCCTTTTTTGTTTGAAAGTTGACTAAGTATGACTTCAATTAAATGCTTGCCCACAGTGTTTGGGCAGAGGTGACGCTTAATAATAGCAGAGTTTTACATACCAATAAAACTCATATTATGTGTGGTCCTGTCTGGAATGTATACCACATTACTGCCTCGTGAGAGTACAATTGAAGGGAAAACATTCCCTGCCTGGTGAGATGAGGGTGGCCAACCCAAAAATAGGACCAGTACCAAATAACATCAAATACCTAACCCAAAGTTGGGAATAAATGAACTGAATGGAAAGGATTATCATCATTCTGGGGGAAAAAGGAGCGTCTTCTCTCTCACAAATAATGAGGAACATTCCAGTAATATCAACTAAGTAGGGAAATCTTAAAGCATATTCCCCTCACCACGCACAAGAGTTTAGTCTCTTTTTCGTGAGGTATAGCGGAACAACAATTTAATCATTAGCAGTGTAAAAGATTTAAAGAAAAAAATGTATTACAAATTTATTTCAAATCATAAAAAATATATACCTAAGTACATCTGTTAAGAATTAAGTCACGTGGAGAGCATCTTTGTTCTCTTTCTAACTAAAAGTGATTTATGTTGAGGCAGGATGAAACGGATATAGCATCTATTTGCGTTAAAATAGTTTCGGGTTCTCTTATATTATATGTCAATGTACGTAGCATTTCTCCTAACTGGGCTTCATCTTACGCTTTATCGCATAGCAGTGGGTATAAATCATACAGCTGTATTATAAGTTGAGATTTGGCTTCATGAGCTCAATCAAACAGCAAAGAAGAGCTGGGTTCCATTTGGTATAAATTATATGGCTGGTCACGTATTGCACCCCCAGCGTGACTACGCTGGAATAAAAGTCTATTTTTATAAAGAGCATCAACCTAAGTAAGGCGAAGCAAAGGTGGGCGTTGGTTACGACACCAACAAAGCCTCGAGAACAAAGTGAATTCTTATCGGTCTTTGCAATATCTATCCTAAATCATTTTATAAATGCATAAACAGGTCAAAAGAGCGTAATTATGGGTTCAATTCAACCAACAAGATTGTGAATCTCTTTTGAAAACAAGCTTCTATTCAATGGAAATATTATGCAAATCCCAGGTATGACTAAAAAAATACTAGGTAGCTATTTAATTTTACATGCTCCATATAGAGTGAACTGCCAAGTGTTCTACCCAGACCTACGGCAATTGTGTTATTCCTGTTTAAATATTCATACTCTGAAATATTTTCCTCGCTAAACCTTTGCTTATCACCATTGACCTAAGATCTTGAAATGTGATTCACACAACAACAAAAATGGCCACCAAATATATGTCGTCATTACATTTTTTTAAGGTTGATGCCATTTGTTTTACGTTTCCGCAATACTGCGGCATTCCATGCATGTGTTTGAATTTTTTTTTGTCTAAAACATCAATGTTGATGTGACACTTCAAACAAGCTCTGCTTTTTTATACCTTATTGCCACCTTCACCGTTTTCATTTTTCCCTCAATATCATAAATTGCATTATCTTATCACACATACTCATATGTATAACCGATATGATTGATTTACGTGTACCTATGAAATTTTCCTTAAAATGAAAAAAAAATACTGTCTTATATTCAGTACCCAGATTATAGAACTAAGCGTGAATCTCATGTTGAAATGTATTCAATACATGGGAAATGTGACCTTTCATTTTTTTCACCAGACTACAAGCAGACTGACAATTTTTTGGTATGTTCAAGTTTTTCAAAGCACATTTTTCAATCTCACATTGAAATGCAAGAAAAATACTTGAACAAAGTACTTAGTTGACAAAACAGATTAACTGACAGCTGTGAAAAGTTTGGACACATCATATAAATACGCTACACATGTATATAGCTTAAAACTGTTCAACATGGTGGGGCTGCATAAAACATTTACGCCAATTTTTATTTCAAAAGTCAGTTAGCGTTAATAAAATCATAACAATACTACGTACCTTGGCAATATCTTTGATGGCTGGTATTGTTTTTATCCCTAGAATATGTGGGATCAAGTGTTTCTGGATCTAGTGCTGTTGGGACCTTTTACCCTGGAACATCAAGCTCTCAAACTCCTGGATACAGTTTATCTAGATCTTATTCACCAGGATCAAGCAGCTCTGGAGCTAGTTATTCTGGATCTTATTCGCCAGGATCAAGCAGCTCTGGAGCTAGTTATTCTGGATCTTATTCGCCAGGATCAAGCAGCTCTGGAGCTAGTTATTCTGGATCTTATTCGCCAGGATCAAGCAGCTCTGGAGCTAGTTATTCTGGATCTTATTCACCAGGATCAAGCAGCTCTGGAGCTAGTTATTCTGGATCTTATTCGCCAGGATCAAGCAGCTCTGGAGCTAGTTATTCTGGATCTTATTCGCCAGGATCAAGCAGCTCTGGAGCTAGTTATTCTGGATCTTATTCACCAGGATCAAGCAGCTCTGGAGCTAGTTATTCTGGATCTTATTCACCAGGATCAAGTGATCATGGAACTTTTTGGCCAATACTGGGCTACTCTGGCACTAGTTATCCTGGATCTTATTCACAAGGACCTAGTGGTCATGGAAATACTGGACCAATACGTGGTTACTCTGGAACTAGTTATCCTGGATCTTATCCACAAGGACCAAGTGGTCATGGAACTTCTGGACCAATACGTGGTTACTCTGGAACTAGTTCTCCTGGATCTTATCCACAAGGACCCAGTGGTCATGGAACTACTCGACCAATACCTGGTTACTCTGGAACTAGTTATCCTGGATCTTATCCACAAGGACCAAGTGATCATGGAACTTCTTGGCCAATACTGGGCTACTCTGGCACTAGTTATCCTGGATCTTATTCACAAGGACCTGGTGGTCATGGAAATACTGGACCAATACGTGGTTACTCTGGAACTAGTTATCCTGGATCTTATTCACAAGGACCCAGTGGTCATGGAACTACTCGACCAATACCTGGTTACTCTGGAACTAGTTATCCTGGATCTTATCCACAAGGACCAAGTGATCATGGAACTTCTGGACCAATACTGGGCTACTCTGGCACTAGTTATCCTGGATCTTATTCACAAGGACCTGGTGGTCATGGAAATACTGGATCAATATCTGTTTACCCTCTAACTAGTTATCCAGGACATTCACAAGAATCAAGTGCTCATGGATCTTCTGGACCAATACTGGGCTACTCTGGAACTAGTTATCCTGGATCTCACCCACAAGAACCAAGTGGTCATGGTTCTACTGGATCAATATCTGTTTACCCTCGAACTAGTTATCCAGGACATTCACAAGAATCAAGTGATCATGACACTTATAAAAGTTATCCATTGAGATCAAGAGATTATGGGGCAACTGGATCAATACTAGGTACTCCTGGAACCAATCATCCAGAGCCCAATGCGTTAGATCCTAGCAAAAACCAAAATGACATTTCCGAAAGCAGTTCTCCAAGACCAAACTCTGATCCTTGTTATTGTGGACAAAATTATTCTAGTCCACTGGGGATTCCAAACCCAATGACCCAAGTTACTGATGATTCAAAAACACATGCTCCGAATACAAATGACTCAGTCAGCTGTAAGTTCTTTTGAATTCTTCGTTATTGTGAACTGTTTCTGCCATGAAGATGTGAAATTGTCAAGAAATATATATATATATTTTTTTTGTTCATATATTACATGCATGTGCTTGAGGGTCAATACAATACTTGCAATATTAAGTCAACACTAGTGCATTGCTCTTCATCCTGGTGTAAAGTTCACGGAACATATAACTTAGCTGACGAACAAATGTTTCCAACTATTATTGGACTTGGTGATAAGAATTAACAGAGAGCTATGGTGAATATCTTCAACTGCATTGTACATTTTAAGTTAGAATACGCTGTCAAGTTTTGGACCCCGTGTCAGTGGCAGAATATTGATTCGGGAGAACAAATCCACAAAAAGTTGCTCATATATCATGGAAATGGGGAGTTGCTACAGGAATCTAGTTCCACGAGCCTTGAATCGTATAGTGCTTATTCATAAAATTATTGACGCCTTGTTGACAGTCCCACCTTGTTAGAGAGTTGTAATCTTTATGTGCTGGATGACTACAACCGGAAAGACTGCATAATCTATTTCATGTGGTCATCAACGGCTTAATTGACAGTCCCACCCTGTTGGAGGGCTACAGGTTGTATGTGCCTGACGACTACACCCGAGGGCGAGGACATGATCTATTTCATGTACCGAAAAGCCGTACTGATGTCGTGGCGCAACACCCTGTGACTCGGAGTATAAAGCTCTTAAATAAGTCTAATATAGACATTTTTGAGTGTAATTTAATAACATTTAAAAATCTTGCAATAGAGTTCCTCCCAGCGTGTTGATAGCTGTGAGGGTGCACTGTAATAAGGGTGACCTGTTGTGCACAATTAGAAAAAAAAAAAAAAAAAAAAAAAATGTGCAGCTCTCCCGTTATGATATCAATTTACAATATGCTTTAATTCGGAGTATAACTCTATTTGATTCCGCTGACATCGACATAATTATTTCCAGCAAATTTTGATTCTTTTAAAGATCTCATCTCTGTAATATGGGAAACTTGCGCATAAAAAAAACAGTGAAGTAAGTTGGTACTTCTAACAAATAATAACTTTGGGTATTTCTAGACAACTTATGCAAGTTTGCAAGTTAGTGTAAATTTTGCGCAGTGTGAGATATTTCAGAAATTTATTTTTTATTAGTTGGTGATCTCGTCAACATCAACTGAAATATAATATTCACTCTTTGAGCAGGTGAATACTTTTCTTCTTCATAGTTTCTACTACCTCCAATTCTATTCTGTTCACATCTCCCTTTTGATTTACTTACACATTCATTTTTGTTAGTTATGCTTTATTGTTTAACCACAGTTGTTTTTGTATTGGCTACGGCATGATACTTATGATTTGTTTGTTATCATTTTGTTTGGCATGTGTGTTACTTATGTTTTGTTTGGCATGTGTGTTACTTATGTTTTGTTTGGCATGTGTGTTACTTATGTTTTGTTTGGCATGTGTGTTACTTATGTTTTGTTTGGCATGTGTGTTACTTATGTTTTGTCCTTTACAGGTTCTTTTTTAATGTTTTATTAACCAAGGTTACTAATTATTGTAATAATGATTTTATGTGATTCTAAATTAAGGCTTAACATTTTTATCACTGAGAATAGATGAATGGACATGGCGTAAACTGAATGCAGTAAAAATCGGAACTAAATTTCAATGAATTGCTAAAATTTAAGAAGTATTTTGTTGAAAAAAACAAAATTAAACCTATTCATTTTATCAGTTTGAAGGCCTGAAAGTCATAACAACGCTCTCCTTAAGCTGTCATCTGAATTCAGTTTAAGCCGTGTACATCTGTATTTTAGGTGTTTGTCAATTAGATCTTAACATTATTAGTCGAGGCTGCACTTCAGAAGAAATATTTTTCCCCCGTCATCTTTTAAATAATACATTAGAAATTAATTTGAGTTCTAGCAAACAATCCAATAGAGATTTTTACCATTTGTTCCCTAGTTATCTACCTGCATCAGATGTACGGGGTGCTTGCCCTGATTTGCGTAGTTTTATTTATTTTGCAGACTTAAAAAACCTTTAAGGTCCCAGAGTTCGATTCTTCAACGGCAATTAATTTTTGCCGTTTAGTTTTCAAATATGCTCTTTGCTGGATTGAAAAATATCTTCTTAATTTATAACAGACTGGTTACAATTAATGTCAACGCTACGGCCAAGCAGTCAAGGCGATAATTTCAACTAGCATGTTTAAAATAAAAACAGAGCTGGCCAATTGCTTTTTGGGCCCATTGACGATAACGTATGACATTTGGAATATCAATTATAAATTTATTAATGAATTGAAAATGGCCTCTAAAATAGGTTGGTGAAGTGCATCTTCTACTTAATTTATTTTTAAGGTCCTTCAAATCTTGGCACACATACCTAGATGTTGACCGCACTGAGTCCAAATCTACTCATGACATCTGTGTATGCCAAGCCTACTCAAACATCAAATCATCAACTTATCCCTCTTTTCTCACTATCTGGTTTGTCTATGGTTTCAATCGCGAAATGTATGGGATCGCTGGACAAACTGTGTGAAAGTTAACATAGCTAACATACATCCCCACACACTACTTGCCTTACACTTGTTTGAAAAGGGCATAACTCATAATTTATAGTCGAAGGCTTTGTTAAACAGGAAGCGTTCTGAGCAATCGTCAAGGCGCTAAAACCTCTCAATCTAGCGTTGCACTATACCGCTGCGTTGTGTTGTACTGTTGACATTGTGCCCAGTGATGAAGAATTAATAGCGTCAAAGCCCTTCAAAAACAAGGTCCGCAACGTTACGGTGCTTCAGTGCTGACACCTAGAACGACGCAAGAACGCTTCCTGTTTGAGGTCTTAATAGTTAACTCAAGGTTGTGTGCTAACCCACTAATTGGTGACTAATTGCTTGTTCATCAGCCGCCCTGCCTGGCATGCCCCAGCCGCTGTGGCTGTCTCCCTACGTGGCCTCGGGGGGTGCGGGGGCAGGGCCCGCCAGGGAGGGGCAGCCCCTCTACATGTCCATAGAGAGGAGCGACGGTAACTCACCCACGTCAACAAGCAAGCGTGTGCAGCGGACACCCTTTAATCCAAATCAATACCAATATAATTTAATCCAAAGTCCAGTCCATAGCTCAGCTGGTAGAGTATGTGCATTTCACGTCGAGAGCTCGGGCTGGAATCCCACCGAGTGTGTTTGGACACCAATAATTACCCGTGCTATCATACCTGTTTTCTATCAAAATGTGTGATTTACCAACCAAAACAATCAAATTGTGTGCACACAACGTCTCATAATGACATTTAGCCATGCCGACATTGCTGAGAGATTTTCTAGCTTCTCTCTCACTTCTCTGTTTACAGTAAAGTCATACTAGTGTATCTTTATTCCTTTTCTACATAAGGACGATTTATGTTTAGTTAAAACAACTCTCTCATTATCGTGTTTCCTTTTTTCTTAGCTCAGATTGTGTAGAATATGATTCTTAAGACAATATCCTTTAAGGTCATCTTTGTAGCAAATGTAGATAAGCCAAACAAGCCCTGGGGGGGCGAAATGACATTCTAACTCCATTTCGACTCCATTGATGATGAACAACTGACAAGAAATATGCAAAGGTAACATGTGATGAGAAAATGAATCAATGAAATAAGTGAGAAGTATATATTTTCACAAACAAACATTGCATAAGTAGTAAGAAATAGAGAAGATCATGCATGAAGAGAGGGGTGAATGTCGAGGAGATGAAAGAAGTGAGCAAGGACAGAACAATTTGGAGGCACATCTGTGGAGGTACTGGCCACCTAGCGGAGAAGCGGCTGGATACAAGTACAACAATGTTTGAATAATATAAATTATGTTAAGTAGTCTTATTTTTGGCATTTGTATCATGGTGAAATGGATTAAAGAGGTGCCACTGTATTATCGAAATCTCCCTTTCTATCTGTGCTTCTCCGGACAAAAATTGTCGTTGGTCCAAGGCCCCTTGATGTCTGGAGACAACTCCCATGAAGGCTTGATTTAATAGCATTCCTAAAATCACCCGTAAAGCCAACAAACTTAGAAGTTTTTTTTTTTATTAAAAAGATAAAATAAAAGAGTTTTTATTTTCACAATCGAGTATTTTTTATGACCTCAAGTACTTTCGAGGAACGTCATTTTCAAGAGAACACTTCAATTGTAAAATGAAAGCTTTTTTTTTTAAATCAATTTTTATACTAAGTAAGTACTATGAATTGACACTGTATGAATACCTACATAAACTCTAAAAAGTTTGATTTTTTAAATTATAATTTATGTGTGGACATGGGCTAATAATTAACTAATACTGGGCCTCTCTGTTCTTGCTGGTTTTGCTTATTAAAGACATTGGCTATGCATTTCTTGTCGGCTTCCTGTGCTATTTATTATAAGACAAAAAACAATTAAGAGTCAGATTGCTGAAAAGTCTAACTAATATTTTGTTTTTGATTTCTACCTATTCCAATAGACCTGTGGCATTTGTCTGCCAAGATATTATATTGCCTAACAATAATAATTAGAACTATAAATGATTCTTGTGGTTCCTTCAAATGTCGGAATAGACGGCTTGCCTTGAAGTTAGCTGGGCCAGCCTTGCATTGAATATTCTTCAGATGGCTGCACTTTACATCAAAGTTCCCACTACTAAATGCATTCCTTTGGAAACAGCGCCATCTTGAGGCAAGCTTTCTAATACTGTACTACGATCCACAAATATGTATAAAATATATTTGTTCTTTTTACTTTGAATTGATTTACTTACACAGATAATGCATTCTCTATCTATGTTTCTATATATATATATTTCTCCTTTTTTTCTTTATTTACTTTTCAATTAAAATAATTGTCTGTGGTTTTATTTACAGCATTTTCAAACTACCATAAGCTTGCACCTATCAATCCTACTGCTTTTGACTCGTTGAGCACCAGAGCTGATAATGTCCAAAGCCTTTTACTAGAAATGGACGAAGTGGACAGCGATAGTCTAAGCAGCGATAATGAAAGCAAAGATGACAGAATCTCCAATCACAGCTCCACCACCAACCAACCCATTGATAATAAAACCTTTGAGGGGAAGGATTCCATCAACGAACCCCTGAATTCAACTTCAAGACTTGAAAAGTATGGCCTTGAGAAGTATGCGTGGTTAGAAGACTATTTGGATACCGTGCAGAATGTGATCACCTTTGTTGCGGATCCAGCGTCTAATGAAATAGCTTCCTATAAGCTCAGGTTAAAAGAGGTATGGATAAAAAACTATTGTTTGAAATTATTTATGAAAGTGCATTTTAATGGTTGTTTTTTTTGTAGTTCTATTCCGATCTATTTATTCAGTGTTATTCACAAAACATATTATGTCCATAGCTGATTTACGGATCATCAATTTTTTGTATGCAAAATTCACTGTAGGCGGGGGATGAGCCATAACTAGAGGTACGGAATTTTCGCAAATAAAAAAACAAATTTTCGCATATATTTTTTATTGAAAATTAAAATTTCGCATCAATTTCACATTTTTGAATATGTAAGTATTTTTTTCTACTCCCATTTGGTAATTTACTAATTACAAAACGGCTAACGCAATCACAATGCCATACATTTCTACACCCGTTGCATAATGTTACATTATGCAACCGGTAACCGTGTTAAAATGAACATGTGCGCATGCGCATTGTCAGAATTGGAACCATTTTTTAATTTCAAATGTCAACCTTGTATGGGGGTATGAAGACCTGTCAATCCAAGATGGCCGCAAGCGATCAGCTGATTAGGCTTCATACAATATTAGTGATATTCGGTAGGTAGGAATTACCGTGGTGATGAGACTTTCAGCCCTGTTCAGATGAAAATAAATAAGTATATTTTATGTGTAGAGTCAAATAAAAATTGTTAATAGTGCTAAAATTTATCGATTTTTTTTATCGGATTGCTCCAAATAAAGCTTTCCTTTTTTCAATGGAAAATAAAAGGCTTGAAAGGAAAACAATACAAAAAATTTCAACGCAAAAAATAAACAAACTCAAAAAGTTACTTGGTTAATAGGTGAGTATGAGGTTGATCACCTATGCTGTACAAATTTGGTTCACCTGCCAATACAACTGCAGGGCATATGTTTATTTGAGTTTTGGGTTTGAATGTTTAAGCTTATATGCAGGATGTAAAAGCGCGACCTTATACATATGTGTCGGCTTGTGGGCATGAATTCAATATGAAACCTAAATATAATTTATTTTTACAACTTAGGTTAGATTAGATAATCGAAGGGAATGATAAATCACACGTTTTGACAAAGGTAAGGTTTTAATTACTTCAAATGGACGAGTACATTATAATGACTATTATTCACTATTTTGTTAATTCTCTCATGGTCGTAGAAAAAGTATTGTATGCCACTGCACGTAATTAGTCTTTGTAACACTCGTGCTTTCTATTGTGCCATTCGGCTGCGCCTCATGGCACAAACTAGCACTCGTGTTAAAAAGACTATCATTACTTGGCAGTGGCATAAATAACTATTATAAAATAAAATAAAAATATATCACTGAAAAGTATAAATGAAAATAAACATTAATGAAAGTTTGCTTTGCTTATTTACTGAAGATGAAGTTATAAAACATCAAAAAGTACTTTTTCTACTCCCATTTGGTAATTTACTAATTACAAAACGGCTAACGCAATCACAATGCCATAGATTTCTACACCCGTTGCATAATGTTACATTATGCAACCGGTAACCATGTTAAAATGAACATGTGCGCATGCGCATTGTCAGAATTGGAACCATTTTTTAATTTCGAATGTCAACCTTGTATGGGGGTATGAAGACCTGTCAATCCAAGATGGCCGCAAGCGATCAGCTGATTAAGCTTCATACAATATTAGTGATATTCGGTAGGTAGGAATTACCGTGGTGATGAGACTTTCAGCCCTGTTCAGATGAAAATAAATAAGTATATTTTATGTGTAGAGTCAAATAAAAATTGTTAATAGTGCTAAAATTTATCGAATTTATTTATCGGATTGCTCCAAATAAAGCTTTCCCTTTTTTCAATGGAAAATTAAAGGCTTGAAAGGAAAACAATACAAAAAATTTCACCGCAAAAAATAAACAAACTCAAAAAGTTACTTGGTTAATAGGTGAGTATGAGGTTGATCACCTATGCTGTACAAATTTGGTTCACCTGCCAATACAACTGCAGGGCATATGTTTATTTGAGTTTTGGGTTTGAATGTTTAAGCTTATATGCAGGATGTAAAAGCGCGACCTTATACATATGTGTCGGCTTGTGGGCATGAATTCAATATGAAACCTAAATATAATTTATTTTTACAACTTAGGTTAGATTAGATAATCGAAGGGAATGATAAATCACACGTTTTGACAAAGGTAAGGTTTTAATTACTTCAAATGGACGAGTACATTATAATGACTATTATTCACTATTTTGTTAATTCTCTCATGGTCGTAGAAAAAGTATTGTATGCCACTGCACGTAATTAGTCTTTGTAACACTCGTGCTTTCTATTGTGCCATTCGGCTGCACCTCATGGCACAAACTAGCACTCGTGTTAAAAAGACTATCATTACTTGGCAGTGGCATAAATAACTATTAAAATAAAACCATTTAAGTAGAAAGGAAATTGTGTTTCAAGTTTTAAAAATACATATTAATTAAAGGCTAGCATTGTTGTTATTTCAACATTTGCCTCCTTTAAAGTTGATCTACGATCTGTAACAACATTGTATTTGCTGAAGAAGCGTTCTGCGTCTACGCTGTTTGTTGGGCTCCATATGCTTTGTAATGCTGTCTCAGCAAAAGATGGGAAGCAACATTTAGTGGCCATCAATATATCTTTCACGTCAGGGCGTTCGTTTCTATTAATTGATTGAAGGATCAACCTATGAAAGTGAGTGTACCCATCAATCAGCTCATTTTGTGCAAGTGCTTTGAAAAAGGAATTTTGGAAAAGCTCTGCAGCAATATGTTCGGGTTTAAGGTAGTTATGCTTGCAGCTACAGATGGGCAAAATAATTGACTTATGTGAAAGAAGGCCTCGTTCGTCTCATTTAAGATCATGTGGAGAGAAAGTTTATTGAAACTTTTGTCAAATAATTTTGCAAAAATATTCGATTGAACTGTTTTTTCACAAAAAAACACAAATCTATTTATTTCGCATTTATTGGAAATTATTTCAAAATTTCGCATCTATTTCGTAAATGCGAAAATTCCGTACCTCTAGCCATAACTTAGCTGTGTGAGAATAACACTAATTGAATTTAATGGGATTGTTATTTAAATAAACAACACTTTTAAATTTTTAAAACACTGTTTTAATTTCACACATATATAATATATTTAAAAAAATTAAATTTTAAATAATACTAACGTTTTTGACTATTTTTTTTTTTTTTTTTTATATTTATTACAGAAAACAACAGTACATACACATAAAACAAGTAAAGATTTATAATAAATACATATAAGGCCAATAATAGTTTTCTTAAATAAAAATAATTACAATAAAAGCTTGTCTACAGCAAACGAAAAGAACAAAAGAAAAAAAAATAAGAATTCTGAGGTTTTTATCAGAGACGATTTGGGAAAATAGGATAGAAAGGACGATGGAAGGGGAAGAGGATGCCATTCAATCAGTTTAGCATTTTCTCAAGTAGTACTCCTTGATTGATAGGTTGGTATGCGGCTGACCACCCATACTGTAAAAAATGGTTCACTTTGCCAATGTCACCCCTGCTTCAGGGAAGGTCGGCAAGAGTTGCAGGGCTTATGTTCATTTGAGATTGGGGTTTTTTATATTGTAGGTCCACATGCAGCATGTGTAAGCGCGAAATTGTGCATGTCTGCTTGTGGGAATGCATTTAATATGAATCTCAAATGATACATATCTTTGCAGCTTAGATTTAGATTTAGATTTAGACATCCGCACCCCTTGAAGAAATGCGTTTTTGGACAAACAAAAAATGTCCAGGTGATTAAAATTTGAGTTATAACAAAACATAGCTCTCGTTAAAGTCGAGTTCCTGGCATAATTTGTAGTGTGCGCTCCCGTATAAAAAAGTGAATTTAACCTAGTGCGCCTTGTATGTACACGCAAAGTGAGCCCCTCACAAAGAACGGTGGAGTCAATATGGCCGTGTACTATATCGTACAGAAAAGCCATATCTAATAGCGTTCGACGGGCTTCTAGGGACATAAAACCGTGATGACGGCAAGCATCATGATAATTATTAAAAGTTAAATGTTCCCTGTAATTTAGATGCTTTAGAAATTTCTTTTGTATAGCTTCTATTTGTTCCTTATAAACACTGTACTGTGGATTCCAAATAGGTGAAGCGAATTCAAGCCTACTGCGAACATACGGGCATACACGTTAACATACACGCGAACATACTTACATGTTAATAAAATAAATAATTTTATTTTATTTATTTTATTAACGGACATGATAGTCCAATTACATAATTGTATGACACGGTATTTACAAAGAATGACAAAGAAAACAATATAATTTAAGGATTAATATTACATAATAGCACAGTCAAATAAATACCTATACTTTCCTCAGCATAATATAGTCATCATCTTTATTTATTTAAATAACAATCCAAAAACATGAATTTTCAGTGTTAATACACAAACCATAAAAAATATAATTGAATTTAAGTCTGTTGGTCTTTTGAGGCAAAGAGAAAACAAAATATTTTGACATTAGAACTTTTGTTCTTTCTCTTTCTGTCTAATTTTATCATTTAAATCTATAAATGTCTTTATATAGAGAAAGTACATTAAGATGAGTCAGTTTTATTGCATAAACATGTTGTAAATTGCAAAACTTCTAAAGGATTCTTATAAAAGCATCCTTTGACACATAAGGATCAAAATTACAAGACAGGATCAAAATTACAACACAGGATCAAGTGTAGGTATACGTCTGTGTAATCTGATGCTTTTTATCCATCAATCATGTTGCTTTTTAAGTAGATTTGATCATGATAGGGTGTTCAATAATTCTGAATTCAATAAAAGCAGAAATGATCGCTTGGCATTACCATTATTGCAGAAGTTCCTTGATAATAAATTATTGAAATATGATTACCCAGGAGCTGTCATCAGTGGATGAGTCGGGAGTCCCCACCCCGTGTCCCGCCAGTGTGACAGGAGGAGTAGGGATGTGTCGCTACCTCAGCAGCTGTCCCGAGATGGATGCCAACGTTAAAGACTTCACAACCTACAGAAAATTCTCCTGCGATGCCAAAGGGTGAGAGACACACCTTTTTTCCATGGATTACTATCGGCTGGAAGTCTCATCACCACGGTTATTCTTACCTACCGAATATCGGTAGTATTTGTATGAAGACTAATCTGCTGTTCACTTGCGGCCATCTTGGACTGACAGGACAGGTGTTTAATGTTTACTAGGTGGATTGTAGAGGTTTCATACCAACAACGTTCAGCTTTTATCAAGTTTGAAAATCTTCTACCATAATTTAACAACTTTTTGGTATCCGCTAACCTTTCCTAGATTACAAGCATCATTTTAAGGTGAAAAACAGGAAAATCGCTTAAGCTGTTCTCGAGTGATGTGGTTACCAATGAATGTCATTTAATTTTTATTATATAGAAGATAGATTAAATCATCAGATGATTCTTATAAAGCAATCTCATAGACAATCAGTGTTATTCATTAGAATTTTTAAACCAGATTTCTTTAGAGATCTGGTTTAATTTTTCGATTTAATCTCAATTTACAAAAAAGGTGATTCATAAAAACTTTATAATTCAGTTTAACACTAAACGTGTTTCAAAACATGATCACATTTGTAAACCACCTCCGAGTAGGTTTATTTCGTTCTAAACCAGATCGACATAAGCAAAACGGCGATCTTCCTCATTCCCCAGCTGATCGTAATGTACGAGATAACTTTCAGAATAAAAGATTTATGAATCAAATAAGAGTTTCAGCAATTACAGTAACTTTAAGACATTAGAATTTTACACGATAACAACAAATCTACGGTATGCAGCAACGAAACAAATATAAAAACTGTGACAAGAAAAAAAGTGACAGATGCAGCGTCGTGTTATTTTTCAAGTCGCCAATTTTGTAAAACTGACACTTTTCTTGTAGATGAAGTATGAAGGCCCATCTTTGAGATTTTCTTCGTGATGCCTACAGCCAAAACCTGAAGTCACAATGAAGTCATGCTTTGAAAAATACTTGTT
This sequence comes from Agapetus fuscipes, assembly GCA_951799405.1. Taxonomy (NCBI): domain Eukaryota; kingdom Metazoa; phylum Arthropoda; class Insecta; order Trichoptera; family Glossosomatidae; genus Agapetus; species Agapetus fuscipes. Next base: position 11,376,789 of record OX637343.1, on the reverse strand, counting down.
TCCATTTTTGGTTCATTCGAAGTCGCAGTCGACATGAGTTTGACAGCTGGAGCACAGCTGGAGTGTCGAGAAACGTTCGAGAGGGGGCGTTTACCCGAATGCTTCCGAGCGTCTCCGAAAGTTGTCAAAAATCATGCAAAAACCCACAAAAATCTCAAAAAAAATCATAGACATCTAAATACCTACGTAAATGTCGAGCATTTCGTATTTTTTCATACAGAAAAAGCTACCGGAGTTCTGTTTAAGCAGGATTCGGTAAACCAAAAAAAATAATGCACGTATTTCGCTAATGAATCACCTTTTTATTTATTTCGGTTTAGCGGGCTGCTACAGATTTAAATTGGTTTCTCAAAATCTCGCACTAAACAGGTATGGGCGGAATCTAATGAATAACACTGAATGTGTTTGTTTGTTTTCAGTTTTGCTGGAGTGTGCTGCACAGCAAGGGCACCCTGAAGTTTCTAATCATGGACTGAGCACTTTTACGCAATTTGTGATAATTTATACTAACCACACAAGAGAAATTCCATAAAACCTATCTATTATTTTCAATGAAGTGTAAATAGACAATACTATTCATATATTAAGATCGAATTTTGAAGAGTCAAAATAAGGAATAAAAAGTAAAAACAAAACTTTATTTTAACTACAAAATGGTTTCCTACAAAAACTTTTTTTACAAAACATAAAATAAAATAGTTGATAAATTTAGAATAACATGCTATAGGTAATAAAAATCACATGGTTATTTTAAGTAAAATATATTTTTGTAAAAATGTTCAGATTACTCAAATGGTTAACCCCCCAAAGTATAAGATTTATTATCAACAATTTTATCTTAGAAAAATACTACTAGCAGTACCTCGTAGCTTTGAAGTTCAACTAAGGGAATTCATTGAGTAGTTGTGAGAAAAAACTTTTACAAATCAAACATATAAAGATTGGATAAAAAAAATATTATCATTATAAAACCTGTTCACATATTTCAATAGGTTGTATTCAAATTAAAAGTAATACTCAAAAAAACCTGTGACGTCCTGAAAAACACCTTGTTGGGTTGAGAAAAAAACAAAAATTATAAAAGTTTACACAACATATTTTTTGTTGCTACAGGCAAATTTTTTAAGATTACATGTGACAATAATAATTATTTTATAAACTATAGTTAATTATAGACACATTGTAATTATTTAAATAGAAAAGAAAGGGACAAGTTAAAATAAAATACACATTAAAAATATACATTTATAATATTATTTTTAAAGAGAGTTTTCTTTCACTTCTTTTTGTACAAATCTACAACATTTCAACCTGCTAACACTAGACCCATGCTAACCGGTTTGTCTATGGATTATTACCGAGTCTGACATCTAGTTGTCTTAAAGACAATATTTATAGTGCCGTTTTGGGATAAATCACTGCAAGGGCACTGTTCAACTGTAACATCTCTGAAACAAACATGTCTTCAGTCCCGACCTAAACGCACTTGCACTCTCTACAGCTCTAAGCTCATGGGGTAGGGCATTCCATAGCACAGGGCTGGCGCTGTAAAATGCACGATCCAAGTACTTTGCTTCATTAGTTTTGGAACAATCCTTTAAATGAAACAGGGGTGACTTTGCTAATGTCACCCCGGTTTCAGGGAAGGTCAGCAAGAGTTGCAGGGCTTATGTTCATTTGAGATTGGGTTTTTATATTGTAGGTTCACATGCAGCATGTGTTAGCGCAAACTTATACGTGTCTGCTTGTGGGAATGCGTTTAATATGAATCTTAAATGATATATATCTTTGCAGCTTAGATTTAGATTTATAAAAGCTTTCACACACTTTGTCCGGTAATCCATAGACAATCCGGGGAGAATGCGTTTTGTCTGAAAAGGCAGTTAGGATGGATTATGAATGAATACACTTTGGAAAATGTTTTGCTCACCAGGAATCTATTTTTTAATTTCTATGGGTGACATCACATAGCGGAGGGATGTTTTGTATGTATGGACGTCATTGTACAATCAGCACCAGGTAAGGTGTGGCATGAATCCCACAGAGTAGTCCCGCAGTTACTTGAGCTTCTTCCTAGTGTTCCTGGTTTTGTAGCGCGTGGGGGGAGCCTTGGTGTGGGCGCCGTATGGCTGGGGGAGCGGGGGCGGGGTGAGGGAGCCCGGGGACTCCTCCTGGAAGTACAGGCAGCGGACAGAGCGCTGGCTGGCGGCCACCTCGTCCAGCAGGCGCCGGGAGAACAGCTTGCGGCGAGAACCCGGCACAGAGGCGCTGCACACATCACATCATTGTTCCTATACTGATTTACAATAATCATAACTTCACAGTTAAAATTTATTAATCGGATATTATACAAGCCGTTATAAGAGAACTTACATTATTCTCAATGTTCCGTTAGCGACATAGCTAACGTCTTCAGGAGACACCCTCTCTGCACCATGACTGAGGATGAACTTGTGGTTTGTGTATTATCTGATTAATAATTTTTAACTGTGTAGTTATAATTATTGTAAATATGTCAAACGACCATAATTCCAACCTTAGCCTACCAATTACTATACTGATGACAATAACATGGATGGGGTAGCAAGTGGAGGGAGAAGAGATGCCACACAGCTTCTCCATTACATTTAACTACAAAACAGAAAAAAAATAGGCAAACTAAAACACTTCCTAGAGGCGCTATTGTCTCATCTATATATTTTTTTGTTAACGCAATATTAGAATATTGACGTAATGTTTAATCCTGGGGTACACAACACCACAATGTAAATGCCTCTGTTGGAAACATTGTGTTTTAGGAGTAAAAATAAGCTCCAGTTACTTGAGGCTGCCACATTTTACATGCTGTTCTACTGTGAAAAGAAAAATGTTTTGTTCTGGGAAATTAAAAAAATACTGCTCTGCTATCTCTAATTATTCTTATTATTACGCAATACATAAAAAAAGCCCTTAGTCACCTGGCCGCCTCCATACGATGTAAGATCTGTGTCTTTTCCTTCTTGGACGTGTGGAATCCCAGCACCTGGACAGAGTGATCCGGTTCATTTTCTTTGCAGTCATCAGAGAGACTACCTACCGACGCTGACAAGCTGACGGTAGAAGCTCTCTGTAAATAAAAAAAGATTTTGACTGGTGGTTCTTGCGTGTTTCATAGTTTATATAGTTTAAAGTGTCGGCCAATATATGCCACAACATCTGTATCAAATTGAAGCTGGACTGTTTTGGTGTTCATGTGTTTTTTGTGAATCGTAAATTTTGATAAAATTATCTATTATATCATTGTGCAGAGGTGGGTACTTGCGGCGGCGAATATTATTGTGAGAGAATATTTACATTGCCGCTGCATCTACAAGAGGTACCTACGTCCGATTGACAACTGTGTCGGCATGCGTCGAACGTTTGTGTGTGTGTAAGTGTGTGTCTGGTACCTGTGCATGTCGCTACAAAACACGTTGGTACATACAGTGCGCGTCTACTCAGTGAAACAACTCACTGACATTTTTGCTGAATTAAAGCCGAACTCTACCAAATTCAACACATCATCATGGCCACGTTTAATACTCCGACGACGCAGAAGAAGACCGGGGAAGAGAGGTGGACAAAGGTTGTGCTACTCAGCACGGCCAGCGCCGCTTCTTTTGCCAGCGCAGTTGTGCAATGATGAGGAGCGTGCTACCAGTGACCAGCCTTCGGTGAGACCTCCACCCTCGAACTCCCTGCCGACTGGCAGCGGAGGAAGACATCGGGAAGCATTGGAGAAGACAGTGAAACTGGGTTGCTGGAATGCGCGCTCTATTGCAAATAAGATTGTTGAAATTGACGACTTTTGTAAGAGCCATGATCTTGACATCCTCGCCCTAACAGAGACATGGCATGAGAGTCACGACTCTGCATCACTGAGAGCATTGCGCGCTTTAGGATACACGACGCTTGAGGAAGCACGGGCAAGGCCGCGCCGTGGTAAAGGAACAGAGAGCATCTCTTGGTCCAATCACGGCGGTGTGGCCTTGCTGGTACGTTCGGGATTTCGTGTGGAGAAGATCAAAATTTTCCCCACGACGTCTTTTGAGTGCCTTGTGTGTCGAGTGTCTTCGAGTGCGGCTCTCACTGTTGCTGTAGTTTATCGTCCGGGCTCCAAGCCTGTAACGGCTGAATTTTTTAGGGAGTTCCGGGAACTATTTGAGACTCTTGTGACGCGCAACGAGATGTTTCTGGTGGTCGGGGATGTCAACGTCAGGCTTGAGCGTGGAGACGACACTAACAGTGTAGCTCTCACCGCCTTGTTAGCGGACTATGGCTGCAGACAGTGGGTTGGCGCACCAACTCATGATGCGGGTGGCCTACTGGATGTAGTTATAGCCAGAGAGGAGGACGCACCTTCAGAGACGAAGGTAGTAGATATAGGTTTGTCGGACCACAGATTGGTGACATCTAGCCTTAATGTGGGACGGCCTGTTCCTGTTTATAAGAGCATAACCTCTAGGTGCTGGAACGGGTTCGATCTCGAGATCTTTAAAAAAGATCTTTCTGTTTCACCGGTCTGCTGTCCGGAAACCTATGTCTCAATGCAACCGGACGAGTTAGTAGACTTGTATAATAAATCCTTGGGCGATTTGATTGGGCTGCATGCTCCAATCAAATGTAAAGTAGTCAAAGAGCGAAACAGTGCTATCTGGTTTGACAATGAATGCCGTACGCTGAAACGCAATATGCGAAAACTAGAGCGAAATTTTAAAAACGGTAAGCCAGGTAGCACTAGGCAATCATGGATTGACGCTCAAGGTGTGTACAGGTCTGCTATTCTCCAGAAGAAATCCGATTTTTATTGTGGAAAGATTGCTGAGGCAAAATCCCCTCAGCAGGTGTGGAAGCTTCTGGAGAACTTGTCTGGGAGTGCTCGGGCTGGTGTAGGTTTGACGTCGACTGCTTGCGATTTTGCCACGTATTTTGAAAACAAAATACCTCAATTGCACTTTGCTTGGGTTGCAGGTACTTCTGTCTCAAGGATTGGAAGTGCTTCGCGACTCGAAGTATTTGATTTAACTGACATAGATGAGGTGTGTCAGATCGTGGTAGGATCGCCAAACAAGCAGTGTGGCCTTGACCCTGTACCAGTCTGGGTACTCAAAGAATGCATCTTACAGCTGGCTCCATTTATTGTTAAGGTAATCAATGGATGCCTAATGGATGCCACTGTTCCTCCGTCTTTGAAGGTAGCACACATCACGCCAATCCTTAAAAAGCCACAGTTGGATCCCGGTGATCCCTCAAATTATAGACCTGTGTCAAATCTGCCATTCTTGTCGAAGGTGCTGGAGCGGATTGTCTCGCGGCGGTTGGTATCCTATCTGGATGCAAGCGGCTTAATGCCTAAGAGGCAGTCTGCATACCGGAAATATCACTCAACAGAAACCGGTATGCTCATGCTTGTATCGGATATGATATCAGCTGTGGAGTGTGGTAATCTAGCCTTACTGGCGCTTCTTGATATGAGTGCGGCCTTTGACACAGTAAGTCACCCAATTCTTATTGAGAGATTGGAGGTGTCATTTGGTTTGACCGGAGGGGCTTTGGCGTGGTTTTCTTCCTATCTGGTGGAGCGCAGACAGGCGGTGCGTATTTGTGATAGTGTTTCACCTACCTACTCGCTGTCTTCCGGGGTCCCACAGGGCTCTGTGCTGGGTCCGATCCTTTTCATATTGTATACTGCTGAGATTGAGAGTATTGTTGAAAAATGGGGCCTCATCGCACACTCATATGCAGATGACTGGCAAATATACTCTCATTCTCGGCCAGACATGGCTGAGGACCTCAGTTGTAGGGTCTCTGGGTGTATCGCGGAGGTCGGTGGGTGGATGAGGAACAATGGCCTAATCTTAAACATGGATAAGACGGAGATACTCTGGGCAGCCACATCGAGGCGTGACCACCTTCTGGTGAATAGAGTACCACTCTCCATAGGAGGTAAGCTAATCCAGCCTTCTGATTCGGTAAGACTTCTAGGAGTCTTACTGGATCGTAACCTGACACTGGATAGGCAAATAGATGCCACAATAGCTTCTTCTTTTTTTTCGCTTCGCCAAATAAAGGCAATAAGAAAATGTCTGCCGTCAGATGCGGTTAAGACCCTGGTGAGTGCGTTTGTGATGTCTCGGATTGACTATTGCTCGACGCTTTATAGTGGTCAGCCGAAGAAACAGTTTAATCGCTTTCAATCTGTGTTGAATTCGGCAGCAAGACTCATATTCGGGATTCCCAAATTCGCTCACATCACCCCGCTGTTAAAAAACTTCATTGGCTTCGTTTCCCGGAGAGGGTGGTCTTCCGTGTTTGTTTAATGGTATATAAAGCCATCAATGGCTTGGCCCCACCTTATCTGGCTGATATGATTTCACCTGTTGAAATGGGTGTTAGGAGGCAGACACTCAGATCTGCGGGTGATGGAGTAGTCAATTTGGTTCAGCCGCGCCGTCAGATTCGTACAAACTTCGGAGACCGCGCTTTCCGTGTTGCGGGGCCGGTGGAGTGGAACAGACTGCCACCTGGAGTGAAGAACTCCAAATCTGTGGGTGTATTTCGAGGAGCACTCAAGGCACACTTGTTTAGAAAGTCTTATCCATGATCGGAGAGGGCCCTTGAGGTGTGACACACACAAAAACGGCGCTCTCTTATCATGTGTAATTTAAAATAAATCAGCCTGTTATTATTATTATTATCATCATCATCAAACTGCAGCACAGGCAGCGGCACAAGTAAACTGTCCACCGCTGCCTCACTGTTTATATCGGTGCTAAGACTTGTGAAGTCTTTATTTGGTTCACAATCTGCAGTTTCTTCAACATTCACAGTATTTTTGATTGGTGCATCTTTTTCTTGCTGTATTTCATTGCCAGGCTGTAAATTTTCAGTTTCAACATTATTTGGTTGTAATTCTACATTACTTTCTGCACTGTTCTCCGCATCGTTCTAAATTCAAATTCACACCACAAAAAGTCCATCAGCAGCCAACCTGGCAAAAATGATACCAGCACACAAATACAGAAATGGAAGGTATTGTGTTACCTAAATGGAGTCCAAAAAAAACTCACCTTGCCGGTTTGCTAACCAAATAGCATTCTGTGTATTGTTTTTGATTGCTAAGGAACTTAAGATTTTTATAGCTGTGACATCACCCGGCCACAGGAAATTTGGAATGTTCTGACTGCATTATGTTGCCTTAGCTCAAGCCATGAGACATACCTGACATTCCATGCTTCCTTGTTTTACACGGACTCTATTTGTTGGTGTATCCCTATTGAGTGCATCATTGTTTTCTGTTCCTCCATTTGGAGTGAGAGTGGCTGAACTGATGTTGTCCCCAAGTCGTGGCAAGGTTGATTCTTCCTTTACTCCGGTTGTCGTCTCATTCTGAAAACAATACACAAGTCCAGAAAGTATGTAAGTGTACTGAGGCTCTCACTATGAGATGGATCGTGTAGCCTGACCTTTCCCGCTCCACAACGAGACGGGTTCGAGGTCAGTATTGAGAAGTGTCGATGCAACACTACGTTTTGTGAAAAATAACAATCCAATCTCCCACCAATGTGAAATACGCAGCGGTGAGGAAGAGTTTAATTCCATGGAGATGAATTTCTCTGCTGCATGGTTACTAGAGATTTGTGTTGCACACTACACGCCTGAAACCAATAGGCAGTCTCAACAGTGGCGTCACACAACAGACAACAGTGATGTTATGCATTTATACTCAGACTCCTTAAATATACAAATGAGCTGCATTCACCACAAACTGAAGTCTACTGAGCTGATAATGGGGTTGCTCTGCACATATAAAGCTGTAATAGTCAAGTGTGGGGAATGGCATTTCTAGAGACGTTATGAATATGAAGTCTCGGATACGGAAACGGATATCTAATCTAATCTAAGTTGCAAAGATATGTTACATTGGGGATCCACATTACATGCATTCTCACAAGCAAACATGTACAAGTTCACGCTTGTACATGCCAGATGTGAACGTACAACATAAAAACTAAATCTTAAATGGATATACACCCTGCAACTCCTGCCAACCTTCCCTGAAACAGGGGTGACATTAGCAAAGTGAACCATTTTCTACAGCATGGGTGGTCAGCCATATACCAACCTATAAGTCAAGGAACTATAGTAGTTGGGGTTTTTGGTTTATGACTGGATTCATAGCTGGTTGCCCTGCTTATGGAGTTATATAGAGGCAGGACATCAGGAAGGGCAAGGCAAGGAAGAAAGAGCAGTACCGCATTGCTGTGTTTCCCATTCTTCAGCGCCAGCTCCCCCTGCAGCAGCCTGACTGTGTCCTCCAGCTGTCTCCGCCTGTTCCTCTCCTCGAGCAGTAAGCTGGCAGTGTCCTCCAGCCTGTTCCTCTCCTCGTGCAGCTGTTCCTGCAGCCGGCCCACCATCTCCACCAGCTGCTGCTTGTTCAGGATGTTGGACTCCCGTTCTGATTCCAAGCGCTTCTTGTAGAACGCTGTGACGTGCTCCGTCTAAAGATGTACAAGAATAGGTGAAATTTAAGTTAAAAATAATGCAAATACGTACAATATAAATAAATTGAGAAATTGAAAATTACCAATAAAATAATTAGAATAATAGTAAATGTGATAAACTGGGATTATTTTTCTAAAGGAGAACAATTAAAGCATACTTTTTTCCTGACCACCGAGTATGAAAAATGTAAACACCCTCTGCATACTCACCAGCATGTCATGCATGGCCTGCTGCTGCTGCTCGCACTGCTGCAGCTGCTCCCTGTGGTCGTCGGCTGACTTCTGCATCAGGCTCAGGAACTTGTCACTCACTTCCTTCCTCACCTCTCTCTCCTGCCGCTCCAGCTCCTCCGTGTAGAACTCATGAATGCTGACAACACATCAAATCACCATTTCACCATTTTACAGTTGAAATCATTCATCATCATCATCATTGACTGAATCCAGGATTCTCCTCCACGCTTGCATGTCCATCGCCTTAAGCTTTGTACTGTCACATCTTTTAAATAGACAGACATCTAGCGCCAGACAGGTGAATCTTTTTTTATTTTTTATGTCAAAACCTTGTTAGGTAAAAATAAATATTATTAATTTATATTTTGGTTTAAACAACCTATTACTGAAATACATGGTTAAAAAACAATGTATTTCCTTTAGTTATTTAAACTTCTCAATCTTGCCTTTGATGTAGCGGCACAATATTTGTTTTCATCTTGCAATCACACATACTCGTATAAAAGTAAGAAATTAAAACTATCTAATCTAATCTAAGTTGCAAAGATATGTTACATTGGAGATTCACGTTACATGCATTCCCACAACCAGACACGTACAAGTTCGCGCTTGCACATGTCTCATGTGAACCTACAACATAAAAACCAAATTTCAAATGGACATACACCCTGCAACTCTTGCCGTCCTTCCCTGAAACAGGGGTGACATTGGCAAAGTGAACCATTTTTACAGCATGGGTGGTCAGCCGCATACCAACCTATTGTAAAACTAAATTGTTACAATCCACATTTGAGTTTCCTTGTTTATTTATCCATCTGGTAATTTCCTTTCCATCCCGCATAGAGCATATCCTTAACTCTGCTGGGGATAAGGATCCAGTATCCCGAGTATAAAACATTACAGACTCTCCTTGAACGGGTAAATCAATTCAATAACTCACTAGAAGTGCCATCCAACATTCCATACATTTTTGATTTACGCTAACGAGAGGAGTTCATGTAACTGCCCCTTCTGATATGAAGTTTTTGACTAAGACCTTATTACTACGCACCTGGCCAGCTGATCCTTGACTTCAGCTATCTCGTCCAGGAGATAGCTGGTGTTGGCCCGGCCATACACATCCCTTCCAGCAGCCGGGGCCTTGGGGGCTGGAGGAGACATCCTGACAGATCCTTGCACCGAGGGATCAGACTTGCGCTCTACCACAACCTCTGCAAAATTAAGCATTAGATGGGATTTTCAATTAAACCTGAACTTTCTTATTCAATTCAATATAAGGATGATGGCAAATGAGTGGAACATGCAGAGTGAGAAAAAGAGAAGAGCATGCATGTTCGGTCGATAGCTCAGTTGGAAGTGCTTGCATGCTATGCAGAGAGCTCGGGTTTGAATCCCACCGAGGGTGTCAGAAATTATTTCTCGTTTCAGTGTTTACTTCAAACCCAAAATAAAATGCCGGCAAGGTTTACTCAGCCTTCACAAGAAATGAGTATCACCCCTGCGGGAGCTGGGAAAACCCCACTTCAACTGAAGTGGTTAGTGTAAGGCCACTACAAGGATAGAGAAAAGTGGAGATACATCTGCGGAGGTACTGGCCACCTCAAAAGCTCCCTGGGTCGTCACTGAAGAAAGCGCTAATTCTTCAGCAAAACTCAGTTGTCGTTAGGCGAGACGGATCGTTGGTGAGCAGTTTTTGGTATAGACTTATTAATTTTTCAACTTAGTGAAGAGAACTGGATTTTTTTTTAGCTCTGCCAGGAATCAAACCCACAACTTTTCAAATACGAGTCCGTAGCATTAACCACTACACTGCAGACCACTGGCGCCAACTCCATAGAGCTCGAGTTCCCCCAATGTTATCCTAAAATCAATGCGGGGCAAAAAATTGATTTACCATATTTCTACATTTCGCACGCTTAATAATAAAGAGAAATAACTCGAAAATTGGGAAAATCGAGATTTTGTAATAAAACGCAAGAACAATGCGAGAAGAATAGGTAGAATGCGACAGCCGTTCAATTTGGACGAATATGACCGAGATAAAACATCGACCGCCTTTTTCATCCCATACAAGTTGTACTGGTTGTGTGAATTTCAAACGTGATTTCCCAACATTCTTGTTTTTTGAGTTACTGCTCTTTATTATTAACCTTTTCGATTCTGAATTTTTTTGCTACATACGCACCGCCAGAACGGAATTCTTTTTTGAGGTTATTTTTTTACACATAAATTGATTTCCTACCTTAATTACTTGATGTAACTTCAAAATTTATGAAAAAGTATATTCATTAGTTATCCAGGAACACAAATCACAAACTTTCAACACATGTTTTTACTTGTTGTTTTATGTAAAAACAAGTAAATCACATAATCCTTTATTATATTACCCTTCGTGGTCGTCGTCAATCGCTTCGAGTTTCGATTTTCAAAATTAATGCCATCACAGCAGATGAAACACATTCCTGATCTATGGCAAAATAATTTTTGTATATATGCTGAAATGCTGCGAGCTTTCGCGTATGTGTTTAAAACCCACTGAAAACTTCTTTCAATTAATCTGTTTGTTCATATTGAAAATGTATGAAAATATATTGACATCTAGCGGCAAAACGTGAAAGTTTTTTTTATATTTTCTTTTATTTCATGCAAAATAAAAAAAAAACAAACAAAATAAAAATGGATTTAAATCTGTAATCTAAGTTGCAAAGATATATAACATTTAAGATTCATATTACATGCATTCTTACAAGCAGACATTTATAAGTTCGCGCTTACATATGCTGCATGTGTACTTACAACATAACAACCAATTCCAAATGAACATAAGCCCTGCAACTCTTGCCAACCTTCCCTGAAACAAAGGTGAAATTTGCAAAGTAAACCATTTTTTTAAGTATGGGTGGTAAGCCTCATACCAACATATAAGTCAAGGAAATTATTTAGTGTATTTCTTTACATAATCTAAGTTGCAAAGATACATACCATTTGAGATTCATATTAAATGCATTCCCACACGCAGACAGGTAAAAGTTCGCACTTACAAATGCCCCATGTGGACTTACAACATAAAAACCTAATCTCAAATGAACATAAGCCATGCAACTTTTGCCGACTTTTCCTCAAACAGAGATAAAATTTGCATTCTAAACCATTTCTTACAGTATGGGTGGTCAGCCACATACTAACCTATAAGTCAAGGAAATTATTTTGTTAAGTTCTATAATCTAAGTTGCAAAGATACATACCATTTGAGATTCATATTAAATGCATTCCCACAAGTAGACAGGTATAAGTTCGCGCTTACAAATGCCCCATGTGGACTTACAACATAAAAACCTAAGCTCAAATGAACATAAGCCCTGCAACTCTTGCCGACTTTTCCTCACAGAGATAAAATTTGCATGGTGAACCATTGCTTACAGTATGGGTGGTCAGCCACATACTTACCTATTAGTCAAGGAAATTATTTTGTTTAGTTCTATAATCTAAGTTGCAAAGATACATACCATTTCAGATAATTATTAAATGCATTCCCACAAGCAGACAGGTATAAGTTCGCGCTTACAAATGCCCCATGTGGACTTACAACATAAAAACCTAATCTCAAATGAACATAAGCCCTGCAACTATTGCCGACTTATCTTTAAAAAGAGATGAAATTTGCATGGTGAACCATTTCTTACAGTATGGGTGGTCAGCCACATACTAACCTATAAGTCAAGGAAATTATTTTGTTTAGTTCTATAATCTAAGTTGCAAAGATACATAATATTTGAGATTCATATTAAATGCATTCCCACAAGCAGACATTTATAAGTTCGCGCTTACACATAATGCATGTTGACTTACAACATAAAAACCCAATCTCAAATGAACATAAGCCCTGCAACTCTTGCCAACCTTCCCTGAAACACAGCTGAAATCTGCAAAGTGAACCATTTTTTAAAGTATGGGTGGTCGATTTTCTTTTACAAAGACTGCATGTTTTTATTTTACATGTTTTCCGAATTTTAACGCGAGGAAACTATGCGCAATATACACATTCCCCAAATGTTAAGGGGTTGGGCTGCGTAGCAGCCAGGGGCAACGCCCCTAGTATTACTTAAAAGTATATATTATACGCACATTCTATATCTAGATTTTATATCCATTAGGTTTTAAACAATTTTTGTACTCACTTAAATACTCGTCACTAAAGAGAAAAATAAATTGGTTATTTTACAAAAAACAAAAAATGTAAACAGTTATCTTGCCTGGATTTTGTTTATAAACATTGGTACACACGCGCGGGACGAGAGATCGGGCTGTTCTGACGAAATATTTGAGGAAGAATATTTTCAAAATATGTATAATATGAGATTTTATTAGTGTACCCATAATGTAAGCAACAAAAAAGTTTGAAAAATTTGAACACCGATGTCAGGGGAAGCTTTAAACTTCGATGACATGGATAGATGCCAGCCGCACTGTATGCAAGTTACGTCATGACATCTATGCATGCCAGCCGCAGAAAAAAGGGTTAAACGTGCAATTTGATGGCAAATCTTACTTTGATTCCATTAACTTATCATAGCCACATACTGCAAACTAAGAATACACACATTTCTTTGTTCTTTGAACCACGTATGGTAGATATTTGATAACATATGAAACAATTTATGACCGGGCCAAATTATATGAGGTCGGAACATTTTTTAATGTACAACTTTTTTCTCGGCGGGCAAACGTCGGTCTTGTATTGGACTGCCATCCTTAGCATATTTGTATGTCTTTTCTCTAGCAACTCAGCCGGGTGACGACACAATATTGTCTATGCCAATTCCCGTGGGGATCTCATTGGGACCGGACTGCAATGATGAAGGCATGCAACTTACGTATCTGCCTGGCCAGGGCGGAGAACTCCAGCACGTGCTGTGTCTCCTGCATGAAGCTGCTCTCCGGGTTGATGTTTACCAGCATGGCAATGTCCTCTTTGCCAGAGAGAGCGTTCTGCAGCAACTTGGTCAGCTTAGAGTCACTGGAAACAATATGATATTTACAACAGGATAAGGGCTAGACTTCAGGAGGACAAAGACAGAGTGTTGAAAAAGCAAAGACTGGATCATGTCTGCAGGAGTTTTTGAAATTACTCTAGATGGAATAGTCAGTAACGCAACTAAGCTACACACATAGTGTAACTTCTTGCTGCGTTTTCCCGGAAGGGGTCACATGTGGCGAGTTGAACCTATTTATTTTTACAGGTAAGGGGGCCGGAATTACGCCAACCACTTCAGTTGAAGTGGGGGTTTCCCAGCTCCCGAGAGGGCTGGAACTCATTTCTTGTGAAGGCTAAGTAAGCCTTGCTGGTTTTTTTTATTTAAGGTTTGAAAAAACACAGGAAATCATTTCTGACATCCTCGGAGGGATCCTTTTTTTTTTTTTTTTTTTTTAATATTTTTTATTTTCAAAATAATAATACATATTTTTATTCAATGACTACTTCAGCCAAACTGCATAGCAGTTTGTTGGCCGTTCGAACAGGTGGCATTCGAACCCGAGGTCTCGGCATGGAATGCAAGCACTCTACCAACTAAGCTATCGACCGGACAGAGTATTGGAATAAGCAAAGAGTGGATCATGTCTGCAGGAACTTTTGAAATAGTCAGTCATGGAATAATTTATGGACGTCACTTAGTTGAACCAAACAGCAATGGAAACAAACACACACTGCTGTAGCCTGCTCCACTCCCAAAGGCGGATTTAAACATTGTACCAAGGCTGAAAGACATTTCCACATTCTAGGGCGCACATGGATATATTTACTCATAGAAGGCAACTCTGACGTTAAAGGTTACTTTTTGTTACATTGGTCGTCTTGTTTTCAGTTCCATCAAAGTGCCCTACACCTACATCTGCAGTGGGCTGGTCACATAATTTAAATGGACGACGCCACTCGCATTAAGCCCACAACACTCTCATCATCATAAGGCCAAAGGAGACCAGGGCTGGAAGTCTCATCCCTACGGTAATTCTTACCTGCCGAATATCGGTAATATTTGTATGAAGACTAATCAGCTATTCACTTGCGGCCATCTTGGATTGACAGGTCTTCATACAAATATTACCGATATTCGGTAGGTAAGAATTACCGATGTGATGAGACTTCCAGCCCAGGAAGGCTAAAATATGTGATGAATGGATGGTGTCAACACAGATGCAACCAAGACAGACATACACAGCTGGAGAGCATAGGCAATGGATTCAGCCAAGGCCCACCTAGGGCTGCCAAGATCATGCTTTAATCTGCTATTTCCTGTTTCTCGTCAGTGCAAGTGTATGTGTTCAGTGTTAGGAAAAGCAGAGATTTTTGTGGGCCGACGTCAGAATGCTGTAGTCTCTCAATCATGCGCAGTGAAGAGCCTTAGCAAGTAGACTCGGCATGGCTCTACTTTATTAAAAAAAAAAAAAAACATTTGCGACATTTTGCTGGCGCTGTAGCCAATGTCTTCAGTAGGCACTCTTTCTCCACAACAATTAAGGAGGAACATGGCTTTACTTGTCCATCTTACCCGACCCATCTGCTCTTCCACAGGTTATTTTCTTATTGGTACAATAAAACATATCGACAGTTAAAAGGTAATAGGGCATAAGCAACAAAAACTAAATTATATTTTTTAGGGTGGATTTATTAACACAGTGAAAGTCCATTTTTAATTATTTAAATTTTTTTAATGATCTAAAATTAAAAAAATTTAAATAATTAAAAACTAAATTGTTCAGGAGAGCAGTTTTAAGTTTGAGATGCAGAAAAATGGCATAACTTTTTTATTTTTTATCATATCGTTAAAATCAAAACAGCTCTAAAATTAAAAAAAATAAAGGCACATTCTGTTTTACGTATTTTTATGTCACAAGCACCTTCTATAATCTATAATCTAAGCTGTAAAGATATGTTAACATTTAAGGCTTATATTAAATCCATGCCCACAGACAGGCACATGTAGGTTCGCGCCTACACATTCTGCATGCGTGCATACAAATAAACAAAACCTCACATGAACATATACCTTGTAACTCCTGCCGCCTTTCCCTGAAACCGGGGTGGTATCGGCAAAAGTGAACCGATTATTACAGCACGGGGGGTCAGCTTCATACCAACCTACAAACAAAGACAAAAAAGGCCAAAATCTTGTCGGTTCTACCAAAACGTAGAACTCGTAGATCTATGGGAGTTCATAACTAATTTTTGACCAAAATGTCGCTTTTTCTAATGCTTTTGTCACTACTTTCTTTTAACCGTCGATATACAATAGCACATGTCATAAAGAATCAACAATAGCACATGTCATAAAGAATCAACAATAGCACATGTCATAAAGAATCAACAATAACACATGTGAGACTCGCAGGCAATATTGCTGTTCACCGGTAAGGTGGCAGATCCTTCCCGCGCCTCTGCCTGCTCCTCATGGTGGCCAGGCACCTCTCCAGCACGTGCAGGGACTTGTTGATCTTGCGGGACTCGTCCATCCTGGTGCCGGTGTTGCCAGTTTTCTTGGCACGTTCTGAGCCAGCAAGGTCACAGAGACGGAAGGAACTCGTGGAGACAGTGTTGTCAACTAAACAAAAACATCAAAAGAATGATAAGCCTTCAAAACTGACAACCTACAGATCGTCTGAAGCTGGAAGAGGCATTCAAGGTGTGCCAAGACATTAATATTGTAGAGTCAAAAAGCATTAGCATCGGCTGAGTCAAGTTCATTAAATAATGAATGTGGCAAGACCCAGAGCTAAATGGCTGGATGGAAAAGGTGATGCATTGTTGTGTCGAAGGAGTATGAGACTATAGGCAGATATCTGTGGCTGGAGAGGCTGGAGTCCAGGAGAATCCTGGTCCACCCACGGTTGAAAGTCTCCATGGCCGTCGGTAGATCTTACCATATTTCTTCAAAGATAGGACGGAATAAAACATGGCGGTGCCTGAAGCTGCCGATAAGCCCCCATGTTTTATTCCAGTTATATGATAATAATAATATGATGAACTGGGATAAGTTTATCTGGTACATTACCTATGCTGTAGGTCAGCAGCCTCATGGTGAAGATGCAGTGGGAGCGGGAGCTGTGCTTGTTGAGGTTGGTGTGCGCGTAGTGCAGGCGGCGCCGCCCCTGCTCCAGCAGCGCATACGCCTCCACCCCACTGCGGGCACACACCCAGCGGATGCCCTGGACATAACAACCACAATCATTACACTGTAACTGTAACTGTAAATCTGTCGCCATTCCAGGCCAGAGCCTCTGCAGAGCTGCCTCCATGTCTTCCTATTCTTACATACCTCTTTCAATTCATTCATATCCATCACCACTTTCTTCTTTTACGATCACTTTGTTTATCCCATGCTTTCACAATCTATACTTTTCTTGGTCGTCCCTTACCTCTATTTCCTTTCACACTTCCTCTGTATATATACTTTGTCAGTCTATCATCATTCATTCTTTCCACATGCTCAAACCATCTCATCACATTCTTTTGTACCTTCACTTTCACATCCTCTTTCAAATTACATTCTTTCTTTACCCATTGACTGTAGTAATTGTTATTAAATTCATAATAATTTTGTTCAACACATGTATTAAACATTCTAATCAGTAATCATTTCATCTTTTACACTGTCATCTAGAGTTCTATCTAATAATAACTTCTCCGAGTTTGCCAACCACATCATAGAATCCGGACATACTTTTAATAAACATAAAATTAAACTTCTGCACACAAACACATACAGACCGACTTTAACAGCTCTCGAGACCATAGAAATTAATAAAAATTCAAGTACTGTCAATTCCTTACTAAATAACTTTTTGATCCCTAATCCATCTCCTCTACTGACCTTGTTTCCAAGAAATAATAATAAATCTGTCACCAGCAATCCCAGCGCTCTGTTCCCTTCCTCACCCTTCCCACCCTCCACTACTCCCAGCCCTTAAAAGAATGATGCACTAATTTATATTTTATTTAGTCAGTAATATTTTGTACCTGACGATGGAAACATTGTTTCCTAAACCGGTCGTACATTATTAAATTTTACTCGCCCCATAACCTAACACAATTTGTTTTTATTTTTCATTTTAATTTTTTAAAAATGAAAGGATACAAAGTGAATGCCTCATCAATTAATGATAGTGAACCTATTTTGCCTGGCCAGCAACAGGTGTCAACATAATCAATTAATATAATTCATCATTTCATATTTTGATGAATTATTTATTAACAGTTACCCAATGACATCTGTTGAACCAAGATTAAAGTTATTGTCCATAAGGCACGGTGCAGGTGGAGTTTGAATTTACGCTTGTTTCAATAATGCAAATTTAAGTGCCAATGCCCTATCCGCTCAAACATACCAGCGACAGATAGTAGAATTTACACAGTGCTTTATTCTCAGGGTAAAGAAAACACATTATTATCTAACTGTGATTGTTACTATTGAAAAACTGGTCGTAAGCGCTATGTTAGTTGTTTGGTTAAGTGAGAGAGTAGACGATGATTGTTAAGCTATGGCCACTGACCTTGATGTATGGCTGACTGTTGTCAACCTGCACCAGCTTGAGCTGTGGTGGGGGAGCATTTGTCTGTTTGTCGGCCCGCAACAAATCATAAACTCCCTCGTTGTATATCTCTGCAAACGACACCCACACCTGCAACACAAAATGTCAAGTCACAAAAAAGTTCATGCAGTGATGGCACTCCAGATTAATACTGCAGTTTACTCTAGATAAGGAGTCATTCCATCCTTTATCTCCTTAACTCTGTGTGAACTACAAGTTTGGCTTACTCGTTCTCAGAGCGCTTTATTGACAGGCATTAACCCCTGAAGCGCCAGTGATTTTCTGCCTAATTCAGACACCCAACTCGTGGTTTTTTATATTAAATATCTCCAAAGATACAAAACATATCTCCTGTGGGTTTTTTTAAATCAAAAAACAATGAAATAAAGTTTTTTTAGTGCCTACCAAACAAAAAAAAACTTGTGAAATTATTATTATACTCCATCATAATTTCGATTACTGAAAAAAGATCGAGATTCTAAAAATAGACATACCTCATTAGTATGCATAGGCACGAAATCCCAATACATCGCAAAAAATAGAAGTTAATGACCCTTTTTATTTACACAAAGATTTTTTTTGAGTGTGTAAGTGTTCTTATGTCAAGAAATTGTGGAATTCGGCTTTTTCAAGTCGGTTTTCAAGGTCAACTTAAATATTATATTTTTAATACCTACAAACAAAAATGAATGCTTTGAATTTATTGGTGGATGGTTCTATCCAAAAGCAGTACTTCATGCGATTTTCGATCTTATTGCTGTGTAATAAGTAAAGAAAAATGAAAAAAATCGCGTATAGTACTATCTTTTTTTAAAACGGAGATGCATTTTTAAAAATGTAGTCTATCATGAAATACATAAAACCTGTAAAATTACCCAATTAAGGGAATGTGGAATTTGTGTTGTGTTGTAGCTTGTACCGGTCGATAGCTCAGTTGGTAGAGTGCTTACATTCTATGCCGAGAGCTAGGGTTCGAATCCCGCCGAGGGTGTCAGAAATGATTTCCCATTTTGGTGTTTATTTCAAACCTCAAATAAAATACCTTCAAGGTTTACTCAACCTTCGCAAAAACTGAGTACCAGCCCCCTCGGGAGCTGATACACCCCCACTTCAACTGAAGTGGTTGGCGTTTAGTTACGCTAGCGCTTAGTTGTGTTTTGCGTTGTATTTGTAATGCTGGCAAGCAGTAATGTTACCTCGCACTTGGTGTTGGTGTGGTGGTGCGCCTCCCACTGCTTGCTGAGAGGAGACAGCATGCGGCTCATGCGCCGGTAGTTGAGCTTCTTCACGGGCTCCATCACCGGGAACTTGAACCCACCGGGGCCCACCACGTCCACCATGTTCTCTATTATCTGAAAACACACAATGGATTTCAATGTCGCAACATAGGAACAGGGTCTAGGGAGAAATTCCAAATATTCTCTCCTACATCTCATCATACAGGGAAGAATTGATGGGAGACGAGCTCCAGGTCGAAGAAGAAGGCAGAGGCACAAGATCCCTCTTCATGCAGCAGTATTGAAGGCTATGATAATCGCCAATCTTCACTGAAGAGGCAAAATAAGAAGAACAGGGCGCTACACATTTGAGTACTTATAAAGTCACAAAATATCTCATTCTTCTAAAACATGTCCTTACAAAATAGTTCAGTCTATAGCTCAGCTGGTAGAATGGTCCTATTAACCATGACTTTGAAGCGGGTTGGTTCTATGACATTGTGTAATTATTTATTAATATTTCATCAAAAATATCAAAATATGAATTCTTAACCCTTTGGCTGCGGCTGGCATGCATAGATGTCATGACGTAACTTGCATACAGTGCGGCTGGCATCTATCCATGTCATTGAAGTTTAAAGCTTCCCCTGACATCGGTGTTCAAATTTTTCAAACTTTTTTGTTGCTTACATTATAGGTAAACTAATAAAATCTCATATTATACATATTTTGAAAATATTTTTCCTCAAATATTTCGTCAGAACAGCCCGATCTCTTGTCCCGCGCGTGTGTACCAATGTTTGTTTATAAACAAAATCCAGGCAAGATAACTGTTTACGTTTTTTGTTTTTTGTAAAATAACTAATTTATTTTTCTCTTTAGTGACGAGTATTTAAGTGAGTACAAAAATTGTTTAAAACATAATGGATATAAAATCTAGTTATAGAATGTGCGTATAATATATACTTTTAAGTAATATTATTGTGATTTACTTGTTTTTACATAAAACAACAAGTGAAAACATGTGTTGAAAGTTTGTGATTTATGTTTCTGGATAACTAATGAATATACTTTTTCATAAATTTTGAAGTTTCATCAAGTAATTAAGGTAGGAAATCAATTTATGTGTAAAAAAATAAACTCAAAAAAGAATTCCGTTCTGGCGGTGCGTATGTAGCAAATAAATTCAGAATCGAAAAGGTTAATTGATGATGTTAATACCTGTTTCTGGCCAGGCAAAAATAGTTTGGTGAATTGCAGAATATAATATGTGTTCACAAATGAATTGCAGAATATAATATGTGTTCACAAATGAATTGCAGAATATAATATGTGTTCACAAATGAATTTGAAAGCATGATGTTTTCTGTTACATGTATCTCTTGCTGCGCCTGCTGGGAGCTCAGGGTCTCCAGGTTGTTTCCGTCGGCAGGCTTGTACCTGGGCTGCTTCTCTGGCTGTACAGCAGCAAACAGGAACTCCAGGCAGCGGGGGATGACCCCGGGCTGGGCATCCGTCCCGATCAGCGAGAAGGTCTTGCCCGAGCCCGACGTACCATAAGTCATGAGAGTAAAGTCCTCGTGGGCATCTACAAACTTCTTTAAGTTGTCCTGCAATTTTGATTAATATTTTATGTTGGTAACACTGGCAATAGGAATAACTTCGAGGCCAAGATAGGTTGTAATAATAGTCATGCAGATGGTGCAATACGTGACCAGTCATATTAAATTTTTAAGTTATTACAGAGAAAATACAGAATAATAATATAGTAGCATGCATGTAAGAAAAATGAGTTAAAGAAACGAAAAAAAATACAGGGATATAACCATCAGTAGAAAAGACAGAATTAACTTTTTCAGACACATACTTTACACACGCCCACAAGCAAATATATCTCAGTTTACTTACGGGTACACTTGCCATCTCATGTATTTTTAGGAAATAAAACCCAAATCTTAAATAAGCATAACTCTGCAATTATTTCTGCCTTGCCCTGAAATAGGGATGATAACTTTCATAATAATTTACCAGTACAATAATATTTCCTGTATCGGTGGTTTGCATAGATGAGCGAAAGACCGAGTAAAGTATGAAAGTACCTATACAGATTAAAGTTCTAGAATAGCAAACAAATGGGATATTCAGTCATAACAAAAGCAATGCATGTAAACAGCATTATGACTGAATGAAATGAAAGAAGTATCCAAAGACCAAAAGAAATGTCGGCTTATCTGCAATGTTGGCCCCTAGGGCTTTTCATTCAACCTTAAACTATTCATTTGATTCATGTAATTTATTGTTCTGTTGGCTCCTAGTCCACCGTTCAGTTTGTTTTTTGTTCCTTGACTAACAGGTTGGTATGAGGCTGACCCCCTATGCTGTACAAACTTTGTTTAATTTTGCCAATGCCCCCAGGTTTCAAGAAAAGGAGGCAAGAGTTGCATATTCATTTGAGGTTTGGTTTATTTTGTTATTAAATATGCGGCATGTGTAAGCGCAAACTTGCATGTGTCTACCTGTGAGCGTGCATTAAATGTCATACTTCAGCTTATCATGGAAGGGGAAGATCAAGGGTTACAGAGGGGTCAAAAGAAAAACAATTACTTATACTTGTTCCTACCTTTATCATTTTGTCAAATACTTTGATTTGCGTTTCGAGCGGCTTAAAGATATGCGAAAACTTGTAAATCTTTTTCATTCTCGTGCCGTCTTCTTCTTCAAACAGAGAACTCGCAATCAGTGTGGAATCGTCGGGGATTTCATAGCCATCTAACAAAGGATAAGTCTTGTGCGGTTTCAGCCGTAAATAAACCCGCAAATGCTGCTCCTGCGGTTGTAGATCAACGGAACAGGATTCCCTTTCAAACATACTGCATAGATTCGTTCCGTGAGTCGGTCTGGGCCTCATCCAAGGTTTTGTGATGCTGGGATCCCTAGGCTCAATAAAAGAACCTACTTCCCGTGTCATATTATCTTCACGAAGAATAGTCGAAGTGTTGCTTTCGTCAGTTGGATAATTTGACGAATTGTAATCCATTTTGAAACAAAGCACTAAAAGAAACAAATTTTCACTTAAAATTTGGAACAAATTTCGAATTCGAAACGGTTGAAGGTTCACAGGAACAAAAACTCACAGAAGGTCCAAAAATTTTAGAAATAAGTTGATTGTTATATTATATTTTATCAGTCATCGTTGAGCTGTATATTTATTATTGAAAACTTAAGAAGTGTCAAAAGAAAGATTTTACAAAAATGTAACAATAAAAAACTCTTGGGAAAACAGCCTCCAAAGATAGCCCCCTATGCTGTAAACCACAAAAACGATTCCTCAAATGTAGGGAAAATAAAACGTTCATGAAAAAAAAAGATTTGTGTACAGAAAAACAATAAAACGTAAATATTTACGTGAAGGCACAATGAAAAGATGAAAAAATAAATTATTGACTTATCAAAACTAATTATGTCTGAAATTTTATGTTAAGATTATACCGCAATACAGAATAATAACATGGTTTGTTAACAAATACAAAGCATATGTAGGTATTTTTGTAAATTTAAAAAGTTGACTTAGTCCCAAATGTTAGTTTTGATAATGTCGTACTAACAATAACCTTTATAATAAAATCTTTTAATATAAATCAACATACTCATATTTTATCCGTTTTATTTAAAACTCCCTAGGACCCAAATCAGCTGCCCCTTCTTTTGACACTAGTGATTTTTTGAGTTTTCATACAAATTAAGACTTTGTTATTTTTTTTCTCAAAAAGTAAAAATGGTCACAACTTTTAACTATGTTTAAAGCTTAGTTAATATAAAAGGCTAGAAAAAATAAAATTTTGAATAAAATTTAACGAGTCCCTAGGACCCAAATCCGCTGTCTCCTCTTTTGACACTAGTGATTTGTATGAGTTTTCATACAAACCGAAATTTTGTTATTTTTTTTCTCAAAAAGTAAAAATGGTCACAACTTTTATCTATGTTTAAAAGTTAGTTGATATAAAAAGCTAGAAAAACTAAAATTTTGAATAAAATTTAACGAGTGCCTAGGACCCAAATCCGCTGCCTCCTCTTTTGACACTTGTGATTTGTATGAGTTTTCATACAAACCGAAATTTTGTTATTTTTTTTCTCAAAAAGTAAAAATGGTCACAACTTTTAACTATGTTTAAAGCTTAGTTTATATTAAAGGCTAGAAAAACTTAAAATTTGAATAAAATTTGACGAGTCCCTAGGACCCAAATTAGCTGCGTCCTCTTTTGACACTAGTGATTTGTATGATTTTTTATACAAACCGTAATTTTGTTATTTTTTTTCTCAAAAAGTAAAAATGGTCACAACTTTTAACTATGTTTAAAGGTTAGTTGATATAATAGGCTAGAAAAACTAAAATTTTGAATAAAATTTAACGAGTCCCTAGGACCCAAATCAGCTGCCCCCTCTTTTGACACTTGTGATTTGTATGATCTTTCATACAAACCGAAATTTGTTATTTTTTTTCTCAAAAAGTAAAAATGGTCACAACTTTTAACTATGTTTAAAGCTTAGTTAATATAAAAGGCTAGAAAAACAAAAATTTTGAATAAAATTTAACGAGTCCCTAGGACCCAAATCCGCTGCCCCCTCTTTTGACACTTGTGATTTGTTTGAGTTTTCATACAAACCGAAACTTTGTTATTTTGTTTCTCAAAAAGTAAAAATGGTCACAACTTTGACTAGAAAAACTAAAATTATGAATAGTAAATATGATTACCGAAACGCGATTTAAGTATTTCACGATGATTTTATTGATTACGCGATAAAAAAAAACTATTACTTCAGTATATTTTTACACAGTACAGTGATAGTACAGTGTAAGCCTAAATACTTCAGTATGTTTATAAAACAGCGAACATAAGATAAAATGAACAGAAATCAAATAGAATAATAAGAGAGTTAAATTAATTTAAAATATCTAGGAGATGCGTATATACATATATAAATGGATAATGATAAAAACAGTGTGAGGATGAGCTGTGTGTAGGTATATATGTAAATAAATGATAAAAACAATGTAATAGGTCAAAAGTACGAGAAATTTCTCACGTGTTATCCTGGAGATTGCTCTGGAGGAAATGAAAAAGTTCTCTCCATGTGCATCCCTATTATATATAGGCAGGCAAACAAAGAAGCTGCAAAAAAAACGACTAACCGGAAAACTAGGATGCAATTTCATACAATTATTTATTTAAAAAATTACAGTTTTAGTAAATTTTTACGTAGGTATATTTTATTTATTTATTTCTCAAATATTGTCGCCTTACAAGGCATCTTCATCTTCGGTGAATAGTCAATACTTAAAAGTCTATTTTATTTTAGTCATTTCGTTGTTCCATTCGCCATTTGTGATTCCAAAAAATCCGAACCACAAATAAGCGACCTGTATCGGTTAGGTAATACATACCAGATTCTTTTTTACTTTGATAAAATTAAAATGGTATGAGGCAGACCCCCTTCTGTATGCAAACTAGGACTTTGTAATGGGGTAAACTTTTTAGTTATATTTTGAAAAAGTAACGTCTGATTATTTTTTTTTAAATTTTAAGAATCACAGCCTTTTTTCTAATTTTAACCCTTTGACTACCAAGAAAATAACGAAAACATTTTGTATGGAAAAAAAATCACTTTGTATGGTGGCTATACTTATGATTAACATTTTGGAAAAAATAATGATGGCAATATATAAGTTATTATTATTTTTTAACATACGTGTTACATTATTTTTTTATTAACCCTCTAACTGCCGAGAATTTTCCCATTATTTTTTTCTTTTATATGGCAACTCCCTAAACCGAGATCATGATGAAGAAATGATTATAATTATTAGATGGCACTACTTTATAAATGGATTCAAATTACTTTTAAGAAAAATCGCTCGAGCTGTTTTCGAGAAAATCGCATTTAAAAATTTCAGCTCTTGGGAAGCCATCTTGAATTTTTAAAAAAGTAAAAAGTCTTTGAGTATGAATTTAAGTTATAAAGTTTTTCTTTCTATCAAATCTAAAACAACTTTAAATATCTTGCATTTTATTGGGTTTTTGTAATATTTTCGATTTAAAATTTCAGGTCGTGTAAACGGTGCTTTATATTTATTTTTTCAAAAATTTTTTTTTGTAAATTTGTAGAAATTTATGTTGTCCATAATATTGTAGAACATTATATTTTTGTTGACCCCTTAACTTTCGAGAAAATCACAATCGTTTGTTTTTTTCATATTGCAATCCATAGACATAGATTAGTAAGAGTGTTGCCATAACTAATTTATTCAGAGGGCGCCTTCCAAATATGCCTTTGAGTTTTGACCTCTAATTGCTTCGGTTCCCGCACGCTGCGGCGCGCGCATCGACTCTACTCTCCGTGCACGCGCGACCACTCAAACTCAGATAAATTATTGCGTTAATACTCAATCATTGCGTTAATACTCAATCATTGCGTTAATACTCAATCATTGCGTTAAAACTCAATCATTGCGTTAATACTCAATCATTGCGTTAATACTCAATCATTGCGTTAAAACTCAATCATTGCGTTTATACTCAATCATTGTGTTCATACTTTTATATGACGTTCATACTTGCGTTAATACTCAATTATTGCGTTAATACTCAATCATTGCGTTTATACTCAATCATTGCGTTAATACTCAGTCATTGCGTAAAAACTCAATCATTGCGTTAAAACTCAATACTCAATCATTGCGTTAATACTCAATCATTGCGTTAATACTCAATCATTGCGTGAATACCCAATCATAAACGACTAACTTTTATATGACGTTCATACTTGCGTTAATACTCAATTATTGCGTTAATACTCAATAATTGCGTTTATACTCAATCATTGCGTTAATACTCAGTCATTGCGTAAAAACTCAATCATTGCGTTAAAACTCAATACTCAATCATTGCGTTAATACTCAATCATTGCGTTAATACTCAATCATTGCGTTAATACTCAATCATTGCGTTAATACTCAATCATTGCGTTAATACTCAATCATTGCGTTAAAACTCAATCATTGCGTTAATACTCAATCATTGCGTTAATACTCAATCATTGCGTTTATACTCAATCATTGTGTTCATACTTACATATGACGTTCATACTTGCGTTAATACTCAATTATTGCGTTAATACTCAATCATTGCGTTTATACTCAATCATTGCGTTAATACTCAG